>OZ018328.1:96691773-97315894 GCA_963969495.1 Ceratothoa steindachneri
GTCTATTTTACAAGAAAAAAACATGTTAGTACTAATAAAAATATATACATATACACACCGTGTTTATCAGGAGAACAAAATTATTCAGGTATAGTTGTTTTAATCGAATTAGGGATGCTAAAAAGTCATTTTAAAATAGAAAAATTTCAAATGACTATAATGCGTTTAAGTGGGGTCGAAAGAAAGAACAAAGGTTGGCATGGCTGTAAGGTTCATTAATAAATTTTTTATGATATGAGGGACAATAAAGATGTTCCGAATATTTCGAATTTCACTATAGATAAATTTAAGAGGACATATTCTGTACCCACAGAGGAACATGGTCGAGAAGAGTGATTTCTTTATGAATTGAGTATAAGTGGATATAATCAAATGAATAATGAGGTTTACGAGAAACAGTGTGTTGGAGAGAGGTAAAGTATATATCGCGGTGGATGAGCAAATTAAGGAAGAGAAGAGCGAAGTTTGATTCTTACTGAAATTTATATCTAATGGAGGAGTAGAAAGTATTGATTTGGTTTGGAAGAATATTAAATTTTCATTTTCTGGCCACGGGAAAATAATGTCATCTACATTGGTATGATTTGTGAAATATTGGTCAAAGTTGTGATACTTAGTATTCAAAGAAGAGGCAACAAAGGGCAGGGAACAACAGATAACTCCATAGAGAAGCTATATTTTGGCCAATAATAGGCTCCATCAGGCAACAAAATGATCTTATTAGAAAGAGTGGTTTTAATTAATTAATTAAGTAATTAAGGAAGGTAGGGTATATCAAGTAGAGGTAATTTTCTACAACAAAGGACTACACACTGTGCTGTTGGCCTCGCCCATTGTAACACGATTAAGTATTGCCGCTCTTAATGGGAAGGGCGGCTGTTACATGCTAGAAGTCCATGCAAAAGCAAGAAAGTGGGAGTTTTACTGCAACTTTACCTCACATGGATTACATTCAAGAAATATGGTCACACTGCATCATTTCATCTAGGTGTGGTGTTAGTATCATATCCACTTGGGAATGACTGATTACTCTTCCACATTTTTCTCTTGCAAACAGAGTAGCTAGAATTTATGAATAAATCGAGAAACCAGTGAAAAATCTATTAACTTCAACGGAATAATTAAGTACATATATAATTTACGTAGTTTTGACATATTTTATACATAACCATATTACATTAAAGCGGTAGGAAATTTGGAAAAATAGTTGCTTTTTTATCGTATTTTGAGAAAGCCCGCATACCCGAACACTCTCATTTTGATTTGTGGTTTATGTTTTACATGTGCGTCATGAGAGAGAAACAAACAACCCGCTTGATTCGAGATTGAAATGTATCCGAGTAAATATGGCGATGAATTTACCTGTGTTGTAGAATGATCCCGACATACGTCACTTCTATCCAATATGCGTGGACTTTCAAGGTCAAAAGGATAACTTTGACTCAACTAGGGTCACGACAGATATGGGGGATAGAAATAGGAGAGGGGCAAGTGCGAAGGATTTAAATTCAAAAGAGTGAGTGCAGTTGGCCGATATTAAACTAATGATGGCTGCGGCTTTTGAGGCTTTTGAAAATGCAGAAAAAAAATATCCTTTAATATTTACACAGTTTTATACAATAAATAGATTAAATAAAATAATGGCAATAGGTACTCGATGAATACAAGAACCGAACTTAATAGAGCTACTCAGTGTGAGCTCTACTAGGGGGGGGGGCGGACGAGAAGCAGTATGAGCTTCTGTACATACACACACAGGGATGACTGGCAGGGTAGCTACAGATGATTCGTCTCAGCCTTTAAGAGATGAAACGGGGGATCGGATGGTTACTCAGGGAAGTTTAACCTCTAGTAGTAACACTAACTGGAAGGAGTATTCGTGCCCAACAAAATGTACCAAAACCAAGGACGAATCAATTGACTGAGGCTCAGCTCCTTCAGTATAATACTAGCCTTCGGCTCGTCAAGAAAATGGAGCACGATCCAGAATGACGTGTTTCGTTGTAAAAAGCAGGCCTATACTGTCGATATCAATTGGGACAAACAATATATAGGGACCAGCCAGAAACGTTATTGCCTCCGCCAAGGGTGGAGGGCGTAGTAGAATCTTTCTACGAACCAACACAGCGCTTGAGAGATGGAAATTACTCCCGCGGGAGTTTCTGATAACACCCTGGGAGACGACAGAAGCGCGCGTTTGAGACTACAATCCCCATCTTATCTTAGAAACCAGTTCGATATTCTGACTGTTTTCACGATCTTTGCTCACTTGGAGTGACCTAGTGGTTTCGAAGGGGCACATGGTGGCAAGGGCCTCTATTCTCGACAAATCCTCCATTCCCAAGATGTTACTTAAAAAAAAAGTGATATCTGAAAACCGCTGGATAAGTGTTAAAAGTCTAAAATTTTCCCGAGATCTATGGAAGGAGTGGTACAATTCGGGGTTACCTGACTTTAAACGGGTCATGCTTTGGTGATTCGGACATATTTACGTACAAAGACCATCCAGGAACACAAATAATACATGAATTTGAAACAAAACAAGGGCTACAAGAACTAACATTAGTTCAAACGGGCGTTGATCATTTAAGGTCGATAACTACCTAGAGCTACACCCCCCAAAAAAATAATAATACACAAAAAAGATAAAAAAGCACAATACAAAAAGATATAAAATAGAAATACGGGGAATTAATTGATCCGAACGATACAAAGGTTTACCGGATCGTTCTTTCTTGATTTGTGAACAGAGAAACCTATTGTCCGAATATATACATTTTGAAAAAGTGGAAAAATAATTAAACATAACAATAGCTACAAGTATAAAATTTATCCTAGTTTAGTTTGGGTAGGGGTTCCTTCTCAAGCTAGCTGTAACATAATTCGCGGATCATTTTATATAATTGATTTTAAATTGATACTCCCGGAGGTATAAACTCCAGCGCATAAGGCGACCATTGTTTCTTTTTACATTACGCAAATATGCGAGGGGCCTGTGATCTGTCTCTACAAGCAACTCTTTATCTAATAAATACATTCTAAACTTTTGTATGGCCCATATAATGGCCAGAGCCTTCTTTTCAATGACGGCATAGTTTTTCTCGCGCGGGAGAAACTTAGGGCTAGCATAGGCGACGGGGTAACTATCGCCATCATCGCTATACTGTAGTAAAAGGTAAGCAACCTAACCATTCATTGCTGACATCGATTCTGATACAAAACGTCTTCTTATGGTTGGGGAGGCGGAGTATAGGAGCGAAAACTAATTTTCCCTTCAGCTATTCAAAGTGGGAGATAGCTAATGGGCACTAGACAAGGTTTTCCGGAGACTTTTTGTCAGCAAGTCACAAAAAGGGGCCGAAAGAGAAGCAAAATGGGGGACGAAGCGGCGGTAGAAAGAAGGTATCGCATGAAGGATCTCAGCTGCTTTTTATTGGACGGACGGGGCATTTCTACAATGGCGCAGATTTTGTCTTCCTGGGGGGCCAAATGGTTGTTCCAATGTGAAAGCCAAGGAAGCGAATCGTATTATAAGCAAAATGGCATTTTCTCGAGCCGATTGTGAGTCCGTGCTCGTGCAAGCGACACAGCAGGGCCTGGGTGGCGATCACGTGATGGTCCCACTCGCAAGTTACAACGTAAATTTTATCGAAATAAAAAGTCACGTCTGCCAACCCGTCTAATATTCTTCCAATCAGGCAATTGTAATTACTACAGGCCGTCATCAAGCCATACGGGAAAAGGCGGAACTGACTTAAGCCCTTGTCTTTGGAGAAAGCGGTGTATCTCTTTACACCGTCTTTAAGGGGAATTTGATAATAAGCCTTACATAGGTCCAAATCGGTAATGGAATTGCCCTTTTCAAAGGTCACCGAATTAACTTTCCGAAAATTGATGCACAACCTATATGACCCATCCGACTTCTTTACCAATACAGTGAAGGAGCAGTAATTAGATTGGGAGGGATCTATAATCTTTAAATTGAACAATTTAGTAACTTCTGCGTTGAAGACATCTCTTAAATGGATGGGCAAGGGGTACGGGTGAGAACGAATAGGCTCTAGGATAGTTAAAATAATATCATGCTCGAACTGAGCGGCATAGCCGGGAACCTCTGAAATCATGTCTCCAAAGTGACTCAGTAACTGCTGCAGCTGACTTTTCGACTCGTGGGAGCAGCTGGACGTTAACGTCTATTTTCAGATGACTGGGATTAGGTAGCGCTGGGCACGGTAGGCAAGGTGTACTCCTTGTTCTGTTCAATGCAAGCCACTTAAACTACATTTAGCGAATCCAGGGGGGAGATAGGGCCAATCCGGTCGATTGACACATGGACGAAGGGTTCAGGTGTGATGAGTCCCTTCTGCAGCAGAGCGGGTCTGATGCGTCCTTTTGTGGCTGTCCTTTAACAGATATCACACGAACGGCAATAAGTACGGATGACATCTTCCGCACTGGGCCATAAAAATACTTAACGATTTTCTGAGCTGTTTTAGTATTGCTGAAATGGCCAGAGAAAGGACTATTATGGGCCGTCTTTAATATGAGTGGTACCTGCGAACGAGGGATGCATGATGCATGGGGCTATGAACTATTGCTTTCCAAGCAGATGTGGCACAAGAGGTCGTTCTTCGTGACATAGGAAACGACTTTCTTACCGTAGGTGGACTCCTGAACCTTATTATGAGCTTTGGTCAAAGGAGGCGGCGTGAATCGCAGTCCTTTTGCTCTTTAGCGAATTGATTATTCAGAATACTGCTAAACTCGGAATCAAAGGGGGTTTCAAGGGGAGCATGTGCCTCTGCTTCCTTTTCAATATGGAAACACGGTTCGTTGGGTTGAACCACAGGTGTGGAAGTAACCTGTGTGAACCGTCCTATTAGAACCGGGCAGAGCTTCATTGGGGCTGCTACTACTTCAGCCCAGCTGATAAGATACGGGCATTCAATAAAGCATTTTACGATGGGGAATCAATTTGCACGCCCAAGGTAGTCATTTACTACCACAAACTTATCATGGTTCGGAGTGATTGGGGGGAGCAACTCATCTGACACTACAATACATGTACACCCTGTATCCCGAACAAGGGTGGAGACCCAGCAGATGTTTACTGATCCAGTGTCAAACTTCAAGCCTTTTGGTGAGCTCTTCTCGAACAAGTAGTTCACCTAATGGCCAGCTGCAAGAGGAACATATGGAGAGGAAGGCGGTTCAACTTGCGATGGTGGTGGTAGAGAAACGCGCAAATTTGGTGCACTTGATTGAGGGCACTATGACGGAATTGGGAGTTCTGAGGGCAGTTGGTCCACGAATTGCCTTCAATACTGCAGGAGAAACACACGATGGGTCTCCTGGGGAAGTATCACGAAGGGGGATTTGCCGAGAATGAACGACTTTGGGCTCTATACGGAGGTGACGAAATTTAACGCGGTAGAAATCGGGCCTCATGTTATACACAGCTAACAATTCCGATTTCAACATTGAATAATCAATCGTTGCCACCGGCGGAAGGGATATGAAATTATCTTGGAGATTAGAACATAACAACGGCAGGAGTTTAGTGACACCAACCACTTTATTTTCCCAGTTGTTTACCTTGAAGTTCTCTTCAAAATGTGTCAAATAATACCCGAAATCTTCTCCTGTCTTGTAAACGGGGAGCATCATGGACGCAGTTTGTGGGACATCCATTCGCGAGTTGATGGAGATTGTTTAGGTCCTCGCTCTATTCATTTCCATTTCATGTTGTTGAATGCTTTCTCTTTCTCTCTCGAGGTTCTTTTTCTTTTCTTTCCGCTCTCTTTCATTCTTCTATGTTTCTTCTTTCCGATGTCTCGGATCTCTTTTCTTCTTGAATATAAGAAAGAAGTTGCTTTCCGGAAAAACCAAGAGATTCACCTTCTAATTCCAATTGGCCAAATGAAGAAATGATGGTCGTGAATTAGAATTAAACTAAAAAAAAACAACAAAAAAAACGTAACGGGATTGTCGACCCGAATTAACTCGGTATACACACGGTGCAATTAATAATTTCCGTTTAAGAACTCGTAAATACCCGAATTAACGCGAGAGCCTTTAACTTTGCTCACAACACCCCATGACTCAACTCTGGTCATAACAGAGATGGGTGATAAAAGTGGGAGCGGAACGAGGATTTAAATTCAAAAGAGTAAGTGCATTAGGCGATATTAAACTAATGAAGGTTGCGAGCTATGAGGCTTATGAAAAAGTAGGGACAAAATATACTTTAATATTTACAGTTATTCACAATAAATGATTAAATAAAATAATGGTAATAGATACTCGATGAATACAGTGCGAGCTTTACGGGGGAAAGGGTCAAGAGGCGGTACGATCCTCTGCAGATACACACAAAGGGATGACTAGAAGAGTAAGAGCACTGATGATTTGTCTCGGCCTGGCTGGGGTTTGAGGCTTTAAGGAATGAAAGGGGGGATCAGATGGTTATTCGAGAGACTTTAACCACGGGGAATTTAGCTTCTAGTAGTAACACTAACTGGAGGGAGTATTCGTGATCAACGAAATGTACCGAAACCAAGGACGGGCCAATTAACTGGGGCTCAGATCTTTCCATATGATTCTAGCCTTCGGTTCGTCAAGAAAAGGAAGAGCGTTCCAGAATGACGTGTTTCGTTGTAAAAGGCAGGCATATACTGTCGTTGCCCAATTGGGAAAAACAATATATAGTGACCAGCCGGAACCGTTACTGCCTCAGCCAAGGAGGGGGGGACACGTGGTGGAATCTCTCCACTAACCAATACGGCGCTAGACGGATGGGAAGTACTCCCGCAGGAAGTTTTTGATAACACCCTGGAAGACGGCAGAAGGGCGTGTTTGAGATTCCAATCCCTCTCTTATCGCAGAAAACAGTTCGACATTATGACTATTATCATGGTCTCGCTCACGAGGACTGACCTTGTGCCTGACCTCCTGGTTTTGACAAGCTACATGGCTGCAAGAAGCCTGTATTCTCGACACTCTTGTTTTCAATTCTAAGGCTGGAAGAAACTTCGTGTAGTGCTTTTAATGACATGCCTTTCTAAGACCGTAATATTTTCTAAGAAAAGACATTTTGCTATCGTACCTTTAAATCTTTTATTTACTAGCTGTAAAAAAATGATTTCTAGAGGCTGATATGTTATCTACCTAAACTATTCAATTAACTTATATTAGTGAAAGCTTTCTATTTTTATGACCTCAATATATTGACCACGCTGATACTGATTTTCCATTGAAAGTAAATTCAGATGCCTCAGTTTTTTTTCTTACTATATATCTATTATTTTAGGAATTAATTTTGATGTTGGAAGCATTCCAATATTATAATCTCCTTTAACATTTATAGAGAACAAAATTCTACCCCATACTCCAAATAAAGTCTTAGATGCGATTTATACAAAGAGATAATGCTATCTTTCGTTTCAAATGCAAATTGTCTAGCCATTTATCTAAGATGCCATTGGCCTTTGATGACGTTACAGATGAATGTCTTGAAAACATTGAATAATTCGAGATAAAGACATCTAAATCCTTTTCCATGTCGAAGTTGAATTGCATCGCTATCTTACTTAACATTTGACTACATTACAAAGTCAAAGCTGTTTTGAAATATTTAAAGTCCACTATGACATTTTGCCCTACTGCCAATTATCGTGCAAAAAGCAAATTCTGAAATTTTTCATTTCAAATTCGTTTATATATACGGGGTGTAGTAAAATTCTGCCAACAGATTAAAAGTACTAAAAAACAACGAATCAGACTATTATTTAACCTATTAATTATCAGCTATATTTTCACTTATTCAAAATAACATAAATAGCTTGTATACATTTTCGGACGCGTCGACGCAGGAACTTTGCACAATTCTGAGCAATGAATTATGTAGTCCTATGTTTCTAATTTTGTTACTATGTTATGTTTAAAGCTTATTTTACACCATTGATTTTAATTACCCTATTAAAAATAATCTAAAGATGCAAGATCTTGAAATGTAGACTGCCATTTTATTAGTTCATGTTGTGCTATCAACTTAACTTGAAATATACTAGTAGAAATTCACGAATAATCGTTTCAAAATGTGGCGGAGACCCATCCTGCTGAAACCACATATCTCTCAGTTGGGGTAATAGTATTTCATCCGATTTCTGTGAAGTGACTGTCTACATCTTCAGATTTTACTCACCAGTCACACAATTGGAGAAGAAATATCGTCCTATTAACCTAACTACAAACATAGCATCCTAAATCATAAATCTTGAATTAATTTGCTTATGTCTTTTCTCCACTCAATGGGGATTAGTATTGGCCCAATATCGTGAATTCTGGCTGTTGACTTCACCAGTTAGGTGAAGAATTGCTTCATTACTTCACATGATGCGTTCTTCCTTCTACCTCTGCAGTATAAACCATTCACAAGACTCTAAATGATAATCTCGCTCATCACCACGTAATTCCAGAACTAACTGGAATCTCTTATTAAATTACAATGTCTTTCCTACACACTGCTCCTTACCAGCGTAAACTTTTGTCAGAATCAGTAGCAGTCCTTATTTTCCCAATTCGTCGTCAAAAAATTTATTCTTATTGTTTAGAGTTGTAAAGTTATTATTCGTAAGAAATTCAGAAAATAGGTGGGAAATGGGAAAGAAGAAAGGGATTTGCAATTTACCCTCCCTCGTTTCCTTGGAACGAGTGAAGATTTTACTTACCTTTTATTTTTAATTCATCTTCCAACCGAACGTGAAGTGGCACAATCATTTGCGCACAAAAGCAGTACCTCTATAATTTCTTCTCTTGTTAACTTAGTTTTCATATTGTAATAATTTGAAAAATAATAAATGTTAAGTAATTTTATAGTAATGAATACATTTCCTAGCGGTTATACCTTTTGCGACACCCTCGTAATTAAAAACCCGGGTCGGGAACAAATAAATGAAGAACACTACTACTCAATGATGCCATGATGAAATATTTTCATTGATAACAACCCTCTGCCTACGAGTTTAAAGCAGTCTTTATTACATTTGACTACGCTGCCCCTTATTCCGTACGAATTTAGCTTTATTAAATCACTTATCTGTGACAGTATAAAGAGCAGCTTTGAAATTGAGATACATACATCTATTTCTTGATCTTGATCAAATGCTCTAATTATTTCATGAAATAAAATGCAAAAATTTTTAGCGTGAGCGTCCACGTCGAAAACGATGATTTCCTATCATTTAAGTGATTTCCTTCTCTAGATAATGGACTCCAGGATTAATTTTTGTCTTTAATGGGAAATTGGTGTTGCATTTTTCTCTTTGAATTTCTCAAGAACTATTCTGCCTCGCTAATAGACTTTTTAAAAATTGCACAGAGGCGTTTGTTTACGGTTATGTCAGTGTTTGAGACTTTTGTCCACCAAATTTATTACATCCTGTATTCCAGTTAGGACTTTTGGTATTATAGATGCTAAAAATATTTTCAAAATGTTAAATTAATATCTTCATCATGTTGTCCGTTTCCTTACAAGTACACCCTCGTCATCCTGAAGAGGATTGATGCATCCTCTAATTGTGTAATGATTACTATATTTATATATCTATAAAATCGCTTAAACTCATGTTTTGAGATCGATGCGATTTCCCTTTCTAATTTTGCGTTTGACAAGGCGACGAGAATAAACGTATCAGTTTTGATCATTAACACAATTAACAGCTTTCCAAATTTTATACATTCGAATACGTTCCCTTCTGCCCTCTGTAATATCATTATTTATCCAGTTCGACGTTTCTGTCTGTGCACCAAGTAAAATTTTTGGAAATAAACGGAGAAATTACCAAGACTGAAAAAGATATATTTAAGTAAAAGAATATCTAAAGTTGGTTTATTTGTTTTAAAAATTAGAGAAACAAATACCTGAAAAATTTTCTAGGAGTGGAAACATTCTAAATATGTTTAGTCGCGGGCAACTCTACATCTCACTATTTCGGTCGGTCGGTTGTTCCCCGTTTTCCTTTTTTTGGTTTTGGTAATAACATTATAACTATTCGGCCGATTTGAACGAAATTTGAAACTCTATGAAATTTTACATTCCTTTTCGAGTGATATAATTGTTAAGGTCTTCCAAGATTAGGGGGCAAGCTATGATTATAACACCACGAAAATGAAGTTTTGTATCAAAATTTAAACATATTATTTTGGATCCATCTATAATATATTACAAATTCAGGCAAAAATTCTCTTCACTGTCGGCAAAGTAAGGATAGCATGTAAGAACTATAAAATTTGAAGATTAATAAAATTTAAAGCGTGGAAAAATATTTAAGTGAACATACAAATTGTGGAATTGGTAAAAAAACAAATAAATAGAAAATGTCAGGCAAAGGTCTATAATCCAAATCTTCCGACCCTTCATAACATTCAAGCTTGTCGAGTGTTTATCACAAAGGTTCCATGATGAAGCAATAATGGACACAATTGTTGTTGTTTTTTCCTAACCTTATCTCTTAGACAGTTCATTGTCTTCACCTTTTCTTTTTTCCTTAGCATCTCTACACTTTAAAACGCCCCTCAGTCATCTATCAATATATATATATATATATATATATATATATATATAGTTTTACATACTTTCATCATCCCTTTTTCTGTTATAATCCTACTCTTTTCATTTAAGACCTCTTATTGGAAATATTTAGGGTATGAATATTTATCCTAGATTTGTATTTTCAACATCTTATCGGGGATTTTTTGTGGGTTCTCCTTTCTTGTCTGCTCTCTTTTATTCTGCCTCTACAGAGTCAAAATTCCCCCATTGGTTAAACCAAGTCTTTCATTTTCTTTAGATTAAAAAACAATTTCTTCGGCATTTCCCTTAGTAAACATAAAATCTTAAAGAGTCTTTGTTCTCCGCTCTAAACCTTAATACCTGAACGATCTGTTAAGCAATTCACGTGAAATAATTTGCATTTTGACGCCACAATGGACAATTGAAGCCTCCTTCAATTAAAACTAATATCTGCATTTCTCAAAAGACAATTTTGAGCCTCAAGATCCCTTAGAGCAGGGGCGGGTAACCTTTTCAGAGTGAGAGTCAGATGAGACTTTTGGGAGCAAGCCGTGGGCCGGAGTGACAAAATTTTATTGAAAAACATAAAAATAAGTGAGACAGCTGGTGCTGCTTGCCATGAAGATGTGTTTCAATGTCCGGCTCGATGGATGAGGTAGACAACAGAAGAATGTCATCGAGGTGGTGGTCCGAAAGTTGGGAGCGAAGGTGAGACCTCATGTACTTCATTTTGGAGAAGAGCTGTTCGCAACAGTAGGTGCTGCCAAACATGGCCACGATGCATTGAAAATGCGCAATCATTTTGGAAAATTGCCAAACAGTATATGCCGGTGTAGCCGCACAGAAGGGTATGCTCGCACACATATCTCAGTAAGGACAACCCCACTCCCCCCGCCACCCAATTTATTGGAGACCACGTACGAAGGTATCTCGCCGTGGACAACGTTATTTCCTGTTCGAACATTAACTAATTTTCGACTCCTGAGCGCATTGGGAAATATTTCCTAATCTTATCAATTTGCCCCAAGCCTCTCCCTCCCCCCAATCCCGTGAAGAGGCGAGAAAGAGCCGGTCTGTCTCGCACCTCGCGGATAAATGATGAATCGACTCCGCCTGTGGATTAAGATGTCAAGTTCCCCCTTTTGATCTGAGCCTAGTTACATTAATCAATTAATTCCATTTGAGAATCCCTCCTTATAATAATTATCAAGTGACTATTTTAATTTAAATTATTCCCTTTTGCCTATTATTATTCTTATTTTGATCTTTGTCAATTAAATTTTATTTTGTTTTTTCATCTTTAACTAACCTTAAACGATACTTTCAACGCCTCAAGTGTGACCTTCTTCCTAGTCGGTCGTTAATCCCTGCCTCTTCTTTGAAACGGGTGTGTTCCTCTCTATACAAGGATTTGGAAAATATTTCCAAGATTTAAGACTGAATCGTGCATCTAACCTGGTCATATGAATGATATTTTTAGACGAAATATCAAAAGGAGGAAAAGGAATTATGGTCAGAGAAAGTGGATAATATTTGGCCCTAGAACTCAAAAGAGGATTATATAAGGTACCAGTGATAATATTAGGGTGAACAGCTCATCAGAACCTATAAGGATCTTCCTCCCAAATAAAAAGAAATAGAGGTTCATTTGTAGAACTGACGAATGCAAAGGCCTTTTAATATCCATGCAGGTTGAGTATAGCTCGCCACCGGACAAAGTTTGTTCCGTTTGCAATTAAAACTAAACTGATAACTTTCCATTGTCACCTCTTATTTCTCCTTGCCTTGTTTGCTATCTGTATCTCGTTGTTTACGCTACTTCAGCTTTGTAACCCTTGAAATTAGCATGAATGTTTCGGCTCTTTGTCAACAACACGAAAATCCCATTTGGAATGGGGTTAACACCCTCCTTCCTCCGTAGGGTGAAAAAAGAAGCAAAAGTGGAAGAGAAAAATGAACGTTAAAAATTTGAATATATACATGTTTGTAGTGGAAGAAGAACACTGTACTGGAGCTCATCAACAGGTGCTCACATGTAGTTGTTCCTCAAACCAGCATAGGTTTAATCGCAGCTGAGTTGCGTAGCTTCTACACTCTGGAGGATTTATTTTATTCTTCCAAAATACTAAATGCAATTTGTTTGTGGAGATATGTCAATCAGTGTTAATGAACTTTTATTATTCTGAAACAAAATCCCTGTGTGTTCCATGGTTCCCAGGGGAACATGAGAGACGTATGTGAACAGACTCGCGGTAATTTATATCACAATTATGTAAAAAATTAGCGTTGTTTTATTTTGGGGTTTGTATCATTGTTGTCTTTCCAGATTGTTAAGCAAAATGAGGAATGATTGAATAATAATTCATAAAACATTAAATATTCCGATATGAAATTATAAACAGACGATGGTAGTGTGATTAATAAAAGACAATAAATCTTAGCATTATCTGTATGTTCCTAAATGGGCTCTGCGCGCATCATCTACACAAAGGTAATTTTTGCAATGGGCTCAATTAAGGCCTATTGAGAACAAAGCTATCCATTACTTTTCACACCATTGATCCTTTATATTGTCGGATGTTATAAGATGTAGCAGATCTTCTCTCCCGGTCCTCTTAAATACTCTTCAGGCACATGAATCATAGAAAATCCTAAACATGAGATTAAAAAACAGCGAAGCAAAGTCTGAAAGATTTCCTAATGATAAAAGAAGCCCTTTCTCCTACCAATCGTGCCTCATCATCTCAACCTTCCAAACAGGCAAATTCACTCAGAATTTGTTCATCTTCACTGCTGACATTATTGGAATTTACTTCCCTTATATACACGAACCATGCTACCGACATATTATCATACAAATTCATATCTCTTATACCTTAACTTTGAACATTATCTAAAACCATGATTGCACCTGAAACTTTTCTCCGTTTTAAACCTTTGCTATTGCAATCTACCATTTCCTTTCCACTATTATTACCAATACACGCTCGAAATTTTAAATTATACATGCTTAACGGGCACACCACGAATACACACTAGAACAACTAGGTCAATCAACATTTCCATATTCCTGTTTTTCTCAGCTACAAATACAAATTCATCAGCTCACATCAAATTAGACATCACTAATCCCTTACCATTCCTCATGTCCTTCATTATTTGCTACTTTGCTACTCGAACTTTTCCCATCAATAATAATTTTTACAGAAAATTATTATTCGACAAAATAATCACAATTCACTTACGCTTTTCTGCTAAATGACAATATCAATTCCATAAATAGTATGAGGTAAGTATCAAAAACTGTCCTCCATATATTCACAACTTGACAGGAAACTTCTTAAAGATAGTTTGCATCATTTATCTTGGAATCGAAGCCACAACTTTATGACTACGTGGGAATGTCTTGTAGGTCCGAACTTTGAGGTTAGCACGCCAAACTAACGAGACCTTTTAGGTTAAGGGGCCGAGCCGGCAAGTATATGTACAATTCGAAGATGAGACTTCTAGGGACCCTTTGCAAAATTTATGTACTATCGTGTTAGTACCAAAGTTCATTTGTAGTTTTCGATATCTTCAATTTCAGAAGATAGTTTGAACTGAGCTTAACCCCGTTGTCTCAATATCTTAAATGATATCACTGCACAATAAACCGTTACCTTGAGAGAATGAAGACGAGTAACAGAGTTCCGTGTTGGTGTTAATTTAAACAATAACGATAGTTGTGACGCTTGGCACCGGAATGTATATGTTATTTAACCTCCTTAGTCATTAATCGTTTTGTCACTAAGTATGGCACTGTTTGTTGCCATTCAGGAAAATTGAAAGAAGTCAAAACTTCTGTATCACAACCACTTAATTATTGGTTTCTTGTTAGGTTGAAAGAATTTAATTGAATTAAATATGAAAAAACTAAAAGACAGTTAATAATTGAGAAGCGACGATCTCTCTCGTATAGAGCACCTTGAATGTAATTTAGTGATTCAAGAACGTTCGCAATATTCTGTGGTGGTGTTGCAGTGTTTGCAAGACCTGAAGTTCAAATGCTATCAGCTCAAATAGAAGTCATCCATGTACTAGAGTCGAAATTCGCGCTTGATTTCTGTAAAAAAAAATTAACCATAAAAGATGATACTCTTTACTCCTGTAATTTATTGTAAAAGGATTCAAATGTGAAAATGGTATATGTTATTGCCACCTGATTTCTTAAATACAAAAAGTTTGAACTTTATTGTCTAAAGTGCTCCAAAAAAGTGAAGCAAATCTTGTTTCGTTTTTTTTTATGTGTATATAAGTTTTCTGTGAAATTGTAGAATAAAAATATTTTAATAATTCAATTATTTGAGTATGCCCATCTCTCAACCTATTTAGTGTTAATAATTTTCAAACTATTCAATACCTTACCCCTCAAAATAATACATTGTTACAACCTGTCACAATAGTCCATATTTACATGTTCATACCCAGTAATTCTCTGACACTTAACAAGCGTTTTACAGACGTTCTGCGTTTGCGAATACTATGGTTAGTATTTGTGTGCCTCTTATGTCAAGTGAACATTGACCTTGAGGAAATTGGTTTCAGAGTGTAGTTGGTTTATGTGTGTATTAAGTGTTCATCCTGTAATTATTTCAGAGTTTTGTTTGATATGGGTTTAAGAGTGTTAAAAATCTTTGAGAGAGACTAGGGAACCTAACAGTGGTTGAATAGTTCATTAATAAGTGTAAGAACTCTTTATAAATTGTGCTTATGTTTTCTCAGTTCTTTCCAAATCTTGTGTAGCCGATTGAATCAAAAGTGTTCATTTATGGTGTACATTAGTTTGCTTTTATGTTTGTAACTTTCTAGTGAATATAATTGATGCAATTGTAAGAATGAGAGGGAGAAGGAATCTTCCCCACCCGGGACTTCCCCAGTTCGCCGTTAACCGCTCTAAATTCGTCTGCTTTATATACTGCGAAAATTAGAACAATGGAAATACTATAAAGGGGGAAACGCGACTTCTCGCTATAGGCCCTATTACGACCCAAGGTAATTAAGGAAGTCTGTTGGCGATGAATCTCTCTCCGTGTCTAGATAATTTCAGAGTATACATTGGAGACTTCGAAGTTAACATGTAGAATGTGTCTGAAGCCGCCGTCCAGTACGTTAGCCGTAACGTCTTCGTTAGTCGAGATGGAATCGACTACATTCTCGTCCAGAGAAGAATTGAGTGATTGAGGAAGAGCCAAGGAAGAGCTAGTCGTCACTCAGTGTTGTTCGTGGAGATAGTTAGGCGCGCTTCAACCCTTCTCACCACGTCTTCGGATTTTAAGGATCGGAAAATCCACCCCAGAAGCACCCTCCGTTTGTTTCTTAAGGATAAGACTCCCTCCCCCAAATTCAGTTTCTTCGAAGTTGGATTTAGCGTCCCGTGAGACGCGCACAAGTTCAATGTCGAACTTACTTACCTGGTCCTACTCGCCGCACATCAAAGTAAAAGGGATTTAACCCCCCACTTCGTCACGCTCCTTCCACCATTGCCGCATCAAACCTCGAAGATCCCTTTTTCTATAGAACTTGCATAATTGTAAAATCATTATTTAATTAATTATCCCTCGGTTCAAACTTAATTAGTAGTGTTAATCATCTTAGCAGTGAACCGTCAATATTTAATTGCATTGCCATTGAACTTACCCTATATGTATATGTAATCTTTAGTCCTATTAAAGTATATTTTTCTAGCCGTGTTTGAATATTCCTTGGCCTAGCAACTGTTTATTTAAATCACTCTTAGAACCATCTCCAGGTGGAGACTTAATTTCGTTCGGCCAGTAGGCCAGTGTGCTTATAACCGCGTACATCTGTTCATACCACGACAATGCAATGCATTATATTATTGCAATAATATTTGGGCTGTTGTTTATGGCCAGGTGACGCATGCAAGAGTGTCTCCAGGTAACTCTTTTGAAGGAGATAGCTGTGGATTCGGTTGGCTCTGTTTTAATGCTGTGAGTTTCAGCGACATGAATAGCTATGTCTTTCTTTCTTTGCATGCATGTCAGTGTTATATCCTCTGCGCAGCTGGTTATGTATATCTGGGGTGAAGGGAGTGTCGCTAAGTCATGCATGTGAAAGTAAAAGTGCGTTGCTCGGGTGAGTCACTTGGGTGTCTACCGTCCAATTACTTCATCAGCTATCATAATATGTTTTTGTGAATCTTGGAGTTGTATATTTTTTAATTAAGTTGTGGCAGAGGATGGAATCGACAGATTTACTGTCTACTGTTTCAATGAGTGCACCGTGCGGGTGTGTTGAGTGCCGTCATTTCTAAAAGACAATCTTCTTAAACCTTTCCTTAAATTCTAAAATTTCTAAATGCAATAACTTTTAAAGACATTTAAAAAAGAAATGATAATGGTATAAAACTTTGAGGAAAAGTGAATTTAAGTAAACTTTGTATTAAATATTTATTTCTTATATCATGCAATAGAATGGTTTTATATTATTTGGTACTCACTTAATAAAACCTAACCTATCTTATCCAATTTCATATAAATTATTTATTTAGATTGGTTATTAGGTTTTTAATTTTTTGTTTTTCGAAGTATTTCTCTTTCAAAGTTTAAAAATCCGGTTTGCTTGGACAGTGGCATAAAAAAATCTTTGTGTAAATTCTTTAAGAAGAGTGATTGCTTAGTGTATTGGTCTGAGGACGTGTTGTGTAGGTGGGAATGGAATCTCGGAAGTAATTTGGCAATGATTATATAGAACCAGCTAGAGCAAACTCCAAGCAAATCTTTTTCTACTACTGGCACGCGAGTGGAGGTAATATTTGTACTTTTATTTATAATATCATTTGCAACTACATAAATAAAGTTTTACCTCATGACCACAATTGCAAATATGAGAAAAAAGGGTAAGTTCCTCATAAATCAATAGTTTTCGCTTGTAAATTAGAAATTCGCAATTTTCGCTATGGAAAATATAGAGGAAAAAATAGCGTTTAAAATAATTATTGTGTGAACAAAGATTGGGGGTACAAAGACCTTTTACTTTGACATCTTATGTAAATTTGATTCTTAGACATCGCAGGTAATTCTTAAACTGGATTATAAATCAAGGAGATTTACTCGCCTTTAAGGGTCCCTTATCTCATACAAAGCCGGATAGATATAGATAAAAGAAAAAAAGCACAAGGACAGAGAAACCTCACCAAAACCAAACGTGAGAAATCTAATCGAGTCACCACAATTTTGCTCCTATTTACTCCTCTCTATTGCCTAGTTATGGGAAAGTACGATTCATAACGGTCATTTCTTCAAAAGCAAAGAAATAAGAATTGAAAAATGAGGGGAAAGAAAGATGAATGAGAGTAGAAAAGGTATTGCTCCTCTTTTACTTAATGATCCCACAAACATTTTTTCTAGATGATAAAAGCAACGTGGCATGGTTGTATACGGAGTGAGGATGACAGAATAAAATATTTTTTGTTAGAGAGAAACGATCAATAATTGAGGAAAAGTGAGGCTCACCATAACTAAACTCTTCTCTTTTGGCAAAACTAAGAGTTGTTTCCTGGATAAATATAATCCCACCTTGAGTATTCTATTCACTCCGCAAGTAATCCAGAATAACCCAGTTAAAAACTATTTCAGTCGCTGAGTACTGATAGTTGCCTTGAAAGATCATTATTCAATTAGGAAATAAGAACAATGATATCAAGCAACTATTAAGCCATATCAACAAACTAAGCTTCACACTCAAGTTACAACACTACCATGTCTCCTGCACTTAAATATGGAGTAAAATCAGTGTATGTCTGAAGATCAAACATGTAAAATCTTTCCCCTGATGTGTGAAAGGATTGTAGGAAGATATGCACTCTAACAAGTAAATCCACCATAGAATAACAAGCAAAACAATCAGGAAATAACTCATTGCGTCACACTTAAAGATTCTGAATTACGTAGTGCATTCGAAGACTTCAAAAATCCCACTTATTCAGTCTTTACACACTTCAGATTTGAAAGAGGTAGTTGTACGTTTAGCTTTGCTCGGAATTTGGAAAACTTCACTTTTCCCAAAACGATTTACTTAAATTATTCTAACTCATTTTTTTCACTTTATCAACAGCTATACCTTAATTTATTATTCAAAAAAAACATTTCCCTGGTCTATTTTTACTTTAAAGAATTGAAGACACGGTGCTGGAGAGAAAAACATAGCACTTTAGAAATTCGAAACACAGAAATGTACCATAAACTTTAATTAACAAAATTAAAACCAGAATTGATGAGGCTCTCAACCCTATCTATTTATTTAAATATATTATCTTCTTTGTCGAGGTTGTATGCTTACATCAAATTAATTTATGTAATCATTTTATTCACATTTCCAAACTTACAGGCATTGATAGATGATGAGAGGGTGGAAATAATTAATAGAGGTTCAATATTTTAAGGGAAGAGTGAGAACAACGGCATTAAGTTTTAAGAGCGCCCTAGAGAGATCATAAAGTACAAAGAACTGCAAGTCCACTCAAGGCCAGCACATATGATGTAATATTTAGTTTTATGAATATTTGATTTAGTTCTAAAATCCTTTAAAAAAAATAATATTATTTAACTTCTTTTAATCTTCTAATAATCAAGTGCTATAGCAAATTTGATCAAAATCAAAAGATCTTATACATAAAAAGGTCGGAATGGTAACTGTCCCTGCCTTTTCACCTTCAAGATTTGCTCTAAGGACAGATTCAAGAAGTAACTGGACACCAATATTTTTATGATAAAATATTTTTATTACGATTTTTCCATCATTATCACTATTATTTAGTACTCTGTATTAAAATTTTTAATATTGTAATAATTAAATATGGCTAGAAAGAAATATTCCAAGGTAATTTAGGCTTTTGATATGGAATAGATTTTAGTCAATCTGAGGGTGGAGTGTTCCAAATATAAATTGCTAAGAATCTAGGAATACCTCCCTCTTTCTTTTATAGAATTTAGAGTATGATTCAATTTAAAAATATATCAAAACTAACGGAAGCCACGAGCTGGTCGTCGTTGGCCATATAATAGATGTTTTCGTGCCATTTGTAGATCTATTGAGTACAACCCTCGAGGAAAAGCCTCATAACTGGTAAAACGATTCCGAATCAAAAAGAATTGCGGTACCCGGCTGCACCCCCAGTGATGTTATAGGCGTGCAGCCAATGGGAATTCTCTTTTAATTCTTGCCAATATTAAGAAAAAATGACCGACTATACCTTGTAATTTTGGCACCTCATAATCATTTTCAAGGTTTGGGGATAACTCCCTCAAGAGTTTAAAGAACAGATTAAAACAGACGGTGAAATTTCGTAGCTTTTCTTACTATGGCGTAGGGAGCAATTTGGAATAATGGAAGGTCTGATAGTTGAGTGTTATTGCAATATCATCTCGAATAAATATATTTTTAATCTTAAAGATGGACTTCCACTCGTGTTTTCAAATGGTCAGCTTTAAAAAGAAAGTTGTTTATTCATGGAAGTTGGGGCTCTCTGCCATACTGCATAAAATACAAACAGAGGGAGAACAAAGGATGTTAAATGAATTATTTGGCCAAGTCAGATCTCAGGCATAAACCCAAAGGCCATATGTGGTGAATACTAAACAAAAGTTTACGGAAAAAGTAAAAAACAAGCAAATTGGAACAGGGTCAGGATTGCTAAATGACATACGCCAAGTATGGTGTGAAATACCCCTAACTGTGATCTGAAAAAAATTATTAAAGACATTTTAATGTGAGATGCAGATCAAAGTGCCACTAAAAGGAAGGCAGTCCACAATGTTTTAATAATGTACTTTCACTGTTCATAATCTATATCATTATTTAATTTTTGTGCATGTTTCTGTAGGTGCTGGATAAGCAACTGCATAAGTTTTTATCATAAATATATACATATCTCTGACATAATTCATTTTCCTATAACTTCTTCTCTTCCTTAGTGGTATAAAATTAAAGTGACATTGATGCATTTCAGATAGATTCCTCCCCCCCTCACACCATACGGTTCCTTCTATTCAGAATCAAACGGGTGCTTTTTTTATTTTATTTTTTGGATATAATTCGATATAATTTCGGTTATTTTAGTGACACCATATAGATAAGCTATTGGGAGCTAGCAATCAAGTGGCAAACTAGCCACGAATTCTTGAGATGCGGTTGAAAAACAACGGGCCACAACCCAATATGAGCACGGCTGCGCGCGATTGGCTGGGAGACTTGTTCTGAG
The DNA here is from genome assembly GCA_963969495.1 of Ceratothoa steindachneri. NCBI lineage: Eukaryota > Metazoa > Arthropoda > Malacostraca > Isopoda > Cymothoidae > Ceratothoa > Ceratothoa steindachneri. The sequence continues at coordinate 96,712,608 of OZ018328.1, forward strand.
ATCGATTAGATGCCGTGGTCCAATAGAGTATCCCTTTTCATCTTTTTATCTTACGCCTTTCTATTTTATCTTTGGGGTTCGTGGAATAAGACAGTATATGATGAAAATCCAAGTCCATTCAGCAGTTCACTACGACAATTGTGAATAGTTGCGCAGAAATTAACCAAGTTTCGTTTTAACGAAAGTGAGCCCCAAGTTGAACACTTACTCTAATCATGCTTTATAACTATCCTTCGTAAATGACGTACTGCGTAATTTTTAAAAATTTTCCCTAGGATTAGAATGATCAATTAATTAGATATTAGTGCGTATTGAATGCCGAATTACTTCTGCCTCGCGCGATATTATGCTACATAGCCTCATTTGGTGATCAGAATCTTTGCATATCATCGATAATTTGAAAAATACTTATCATAATTCTATGAATTGATCTTGTTTATATTTATTCTCAAATAATCAAATACTATAAATATTAATCAAAAAGAAGATTAGTTCAAAATTTAAGAGTTATTTAATGATCGTGAATTAATCATTTGATCTATCCAGCGACCCGACGCCTTGGCTATTTCCTTGGACTGATTTGGCCGTTTCCTCTGTTTAATGATTGCAAAGATAAATAAATATATTACTTCTACCATTACGATACACGCTGAATATCATCACTGTTGCGCCTATGACCAAAATATGAATAGTACGAACGTTTTATTTGGTAGGATTCAAAATCCGTCTTATGACTAAGTATAGGTAATCCCTCCCAAATAAAAAAGGAAAGGAGTGATTTACAATGTTGATGAGTTTTACGAGGGATTATTCTTGATAGTAAGTAGCAATAGGAGGAGGAATTCGGTACAGTCAAGTATGCTAGATCAAGTAACCTAACCTAACTAAGCACTAAACGGGTGATTGGATGGAAGAGAAAATTGGTACTCCCTTATTATCGACAGCCAATTTATTTAATTGCATATTATTGACAGCAGTGTTTTTACTTTTTATTATCGGTAGCCCTTTTTTTATTTTTCTATTATCAACAGCCATTTTATTACTAACGGAATTTTATCTATTTTTTAGAAAGTTGAATTATTGCATTATGGTGTTTTGTGAGATAAATATTTCCTTTGGCAGATTTTTAATAATCTAACTACTTAACCGAGCTAACCTAATCCTTTAATGAACAAAATTATAAGTAAAATATGCTTTAGGATAAAAAAAAATACAATGGACAAGATGAAAGTATCGTAAATTTCCAAACTGTTTCCTAGAGGCATTTATCTGTCTTGCAAGTCACAAATACAACGTTTTCAATAACATTTGCCAAAAAATTGCTTGCCAATACCGTTTTAATTAGTTTTTATCTGTCCTTTGTTTATTTAGTTTGATAAATTTAAATTTAAGTTCGTAAATTTGATCAATCAGATTATAGTGTCAATAAACAACGTCTAAACAACTTTTCCTTCAACTTTAGTCGCTTAAAGTCATATGTTTACTTAGACATTTAGGGGAGCTTTCTTTTTTTCTTGGTCAATTTGGAAAAGTATTCTCATATCGAACAAAGAATCTGCATTTCTCGGAACGTTTAGAATTGTGAGGTTTCCTTCGAAAGGAACAGATATGTACCTCTCTTCTTTTTCCTAAATAGCAAATGGCCATATTTGTTTTAAGAGCAGTTCTCAGCAGTCTAGTGGGTACAGCGTTGCTTTTTGTTATCGAAAGTATGGGTTCAATCCCAAGTGAGAACGGAGACAAACGGCAGCGAAGGCAAATCTGGCTACCGATTGGCGAACGCATTATTCTTATCCCCATGGGCAAAGCTGGATTTTGCGCAGATCATTGTACCGAAGCCAATGACTAAATCTGTTGTTTGTCCTAATCTTCCCTTTCCTTAGTGAAGTAATTATTATATTTAAATTTTTGATTCTTTTTTTACAAAAGAGGTTTGTTTTCGAAATCGCAGTTTTTATAGTGAACATTACGGAAGGTAAAGAAAACTACATCTATGATTGCCATTTAAATAACAATAGAATTTTGAATCTTCACAGAATACCGGTGAAAGGACCGACTTCTAAAACCTGTCGGTTTTATCTTGATACGTTCCTTCATGGTGATACGATTCTATCCCACACTCTCACATACGCATTATTACACTCATTAAACTCACACCGGTTTTCACTATTTTTTTCTACCTCCTCATTCGAGAAGATTAGGAAAAAATGAGAGAACCAGCGTATCACTCGTACTTTGAGAACCCTATCCGATGTCCAAAGCCAGATCGGGATATAGTCTTCGAGAAGATCTATGGCAAGTTAAAAGAAGTGCTCGTCAAGCTTTATTGACTTACACAGCGGCTATGCGGTTATCTTTGCTAAGGAGGTTAACTGCGAAGCCTCTATCCGCCAAAGCGACCGCGGGGGATTCAAAGGAACGCAAGATTTCTAGGTCTAAAATGAAATTCGTTTAAAATTATCTGTCGCATCTATTTTGCTCACATAATGAATCTTTCCTTACTCAGATCTTTTCCTATGGAAAAAAACAAGATACCAATGTATAATGGAATGTAAGAGATGCGGTTTCCTGATATTCCACAGTCAGAAGAGATAATACATTTAGCCTCAACCCCCAGTGACAGGCTACTTCTCAGAAGCTACCCATCCCTGCCAATCCCTCTCTCGAGACTCAAGGGTACAGGCTCAGTTAGAAAATGAAAAATATTAAACGACGCAGGAACAAAAACACACACACTAATAAACAAACATGCAGACTAGGGAGAAAGAATCAGTGAGGCCCGAATGGTTGGAGCACTCTCTTAACAAAACTAGCCTCCTAACTATAGCTGTTGTTGAGATCGTTCTCATCTTGTGGGAATGATTCAAAGCACGTGTACCATACAAGAAAATTAAACTTGATGGTATATTCAAAAGATAAATTCCCATTCCCAAATGAGAGTACTAACCTCTATTTGTCGGAAGACCTAACAACCGGCGTGTGGAGGAGGCTTTACACTGAGGCTTAGTTAAACTGTCTTCTCCCGAATGATTTGCGATACTAATGGACGGCAAATTTTCAAAAATGCAGAGGAAAACTCGTACACCCCATCTACTCCATAGGTGTCTAACTTGAAAGAAAATAAACACAAACAAACTTGAGTCAAAGGGGTGGAAAAACAAAAGCATCATTTACGGAAGCTTTATACGACAATGCGACCCTGACAATGTATTTATTTCCAAACATGAAATAAATACGAAGTAAATTATGTAGCATCAAAATTTTCCTTATGAGGTCATAGCAATCAATCATAGCAAAGAACGATTCGACGGGTCCGCGGTTGTTGTGAAAAGAGGGCTTGACTTCAGGATTTTAAGTGCAGTCGATAAACCTACCTTACTTAATAGTCCATACCGCAGTAGGCAATGGTTACTTGAAACAAGGTACCAACCCCAATAGGGGACTACGCGCACCTTCATAAGTTCATGTAAATTTGTGGTAACGGCAAAATCTTTGTTTTCACTAGTGATCTGAATCCAAGGAATGGTGCTTCCTCAGGTTATACGTCGATCAACCAATTGGGAAGAAATCTCGAGACACTTATTAAGAGAGAAATTGTGAGGCAAAAAGGACAAGAATTCTTCATTTATAAGACCAGATATAGTGCTCATTAGTTCTACATTCCCCTTTAATTGCTGCATTGAAACGGGTCCTCCTATTCCCATCGACTATCAAGTTATCCTTATTAAAGTTTCAATCAGCCCTATCCAGATCTCCATCCCAGAACTGGGATGCTTATAACCTCTCCTTTCAACCTATAAATCCGACCCATTAGAAGAAATAAATAAGGAAATAGAAAAAATAACAGACAAATTATAGAGGAAGATAAGGAAACCATTCCCTGAATTAAATTTATAACTCTCCCTGTATCTTTTGCTCCCTTAGTATGATATCCGTGGCATGAGATTACAGGGGATTCAATAAACCAAACTTACTCTAACAAACTCATATCACTAGAAGCGAGCGCCAAGAACCACATCCTTAAACTGCTAAGAGTTCAAAATAAGGCGGTCTTAATTATAACGAAACCATACGGAGGGACATGATGAGGCAATTCGAGCTCCAAGACCACTTGGTGCTATCCCCCATAAAGTATCGAGCTTCATTGAGCCACAAGATCTGGGAGGCCAATGGCAGGGGCATCTCGCAGCGTTCACACTGAAGCACATCAAAAAAGCGGTTGTCATAAGACGAAAAATAGCATTTACGAGCCTAAGATGAGATACAGACAGCGATTCAATCGTTCTTTTCACGTAAAATCTTCCACTCGCGCACACAAAATATTAAGTAAAACAATGCCAATCATCTCCTTACTCTCGTAAGTATAAATCTCACACATCTTTTCTATCATTTTATATTTTTCTATCTATTTATTTGTAATCATTTAAAACTGCCAAAAACACAATTCACTTAGCCATATATCAAAACATAAAAACCAACGATTACTACAACCTCTTTTACACAGATGTAGAATAGCCCACAGGTAAACACATTAACCCAGTAGTGGGTCGTAACCTATCTACTACAAAGGCTTGAATGCCCGTTCATGGGTGTCTGATGGGTTTCTCTCCTGGCTATTTAATTCGGAAGTATCCCGTGTAAGAGAGAGGCCTTCAAATGAGTTAAATTTTAACAACTTTCCAATTATAAACTGAGAGACCTAAAAGATCTCTAGCCATTAATTTGACAAGTCTTGCTTCGGAGCACTTACTAGTGCTCAAGTTGCGTTTCTTTGCCAATCCTTATCTAGGTAATAAAAAGGAACCTGAAGAGAAAGCTAGGAGGTTAAAATAAATTCCTAGTGATTGTTTTATATTGTTTTGCTACCATTATCTTAAATTCATCTTTATATGTTGAAAAATATGTTGGTTACCGAAAATGCCTTTAATATTGTTTTTTGCCAACAATAAAGCAAAATGATATAAATATTATACGGCGTCTCTTAATCTCGCAACTATAACATAAAATGCCTAGTAGAGAATCGGAAGGACCTCCTCTCCACCCGAAAAGAATGTATAATGGCCTTTCCTAGCAGTTGTCTTGAAAATTCCGCTTCTCAATAATTATTTCGCAACTGCTTTGTTGTGATTCAGAAATCAACAATTAACAAACTGTTGGAACAAAAGTGATTTAGCCTGACATTTCTGTTATTACGAACAAATTATTCCACAAAAGTTCCTTATTTCGAAGCATAAATCCCAGGATATTAAGACATAGATTTATCTCGCGTTTCCTAATAAAGACCTCATTCTCGTATATTATAACTCGAACGTTACTTCTGACATCTCTCGTAATGCCTAAGATTATATATGGTGAGAGGCTATCCAAAATACAAAGAAATTACCCACCAGAGAATTTGTATTTACTTGATGTTTATTATAGTCTTATCTCTTTCATCTTTCACTCTCAATCTACTTTCTTTGCGTTTTTAGTAGCGTGCACGTGAATCTAAGGTTACTAGTCGGTCCGTCGGTCGGATGGTAACCATTTTAATTTTCAATAAATTTTTGAAAGATTTGAAGGTCGTAGGGTCAGATGATAAGTATTTTAATTTATAATACGTTTGCTAATTAAATCTTGTTTTCAAAATTATTGAGATCACGCGACTTAGGTCTGTTGACCTTGTTTGTTTTCTCCTTTGTTTGTCAGTTAGACTCTTGCCTCCTTTATATTTTACTGACCTCTTGTGACGACCATGATTGCCTTTGGATTTATTACCTCTCAGTTCTTCGGTGAAGGTTGGTCAAGGTTGGGAAGCTACATTTCCCTTTGTCTGTCGGGTCCAAAGGGGAAGACCACCACCGGTCCTGGTTTAACCTATCATGGTATATTTGGACATTCCTTTCGAAAGCCTGTTTTACTGGCTGGTTAAAAAGAGAGTATTAGGAACTTATCTTATATCCAAGAGGAAATACGGTTCGCAACAGTGTCTGAAGATGCAGTAGTCCTAGGACCATGTAAGCCTGGTTTTATAGTATCCAAATCTTTTTTTCAGGCTAAATTCTTTGTACCATTCAAAGAAGGGTTCTCGCGATAAGCGTTAGAAACCTGTTCAGTCCAAATAACCCTGCTTATTTTATCAGTAACCTAATGAAGTGGAAGATGACTATGATTAATTTTGTTTCTTTTATTATCGACCTCCCCCCCCCCAAAAAAAAAAATATATATATATATATATATATATATATACCCTATCCACATTTTCTTGAAAATTCTCTTAATTTCCAAGAATATTGCACATAATATTCTTTTGAATTTGACTCTAAAAATAATCATTTCATATAACAAGTTTAGAGGAAGGACAAGTAATATTTATTGCTTCCTCAACTTGCAATTCCTCTTCATCTATATCTTTACCTCCAACTGGATTTTATGGACTTTCTAAAGACGTCAACCCGGCTTTATCCCCAGGAATCAGTCAAATCCCTCCGGTTATTTCCACATATAACATATAGCAGTTTCACATTTTTCACAAATTTTGTCAGGTTCTCCGCAGTTGCATTTATAAAACAGTAAATTGGTCGGTTAGGGGGAGGTACGTGCCCTGATCCCTTGTTGATAATCTATGATGGCGTTGAATTTGGGGTGAAATTTTAATGTCGTTTTCTCCGGCACTACTGACCAAACCATTCCAAGGTGGCACCATGCAAAGCGTAAATTAGTCGTGGCATGTTGGAACAGCATTGTTAAGATAAGTTCCAGGCCTAGAAGTCTTCGCAATTCCAGTACCGTGAAAACCCAACGCTGGGTGACCGGATTGGAAGAAATAAAGCACTTCGGCGCAAGACTCTACGACAACTCCTTCAAACTTAAGATTATTTAAGGTAATCAGCTTGTAGGCTGGGTTTGAATGGTAACCTGCTCTTTGATTGGCAGAAGGAAGGACTCATAAGAAAACTGGCCGTTTTGTAGGCTTTAATCTCGGCTTAGGGCAACCTCAGTTCGGGCAAGCGAAATAGATGAGTTTTCAGTGGTTCGTGTGTGCGTTCACGCCCTTGGGCTGACTATCAATGTTAATGTACAGTGTTTCTTGTAAGTCTCTTTTTGCGTCCGATTATTGGGACTATGGACGAATGGATGGATGAAGAGGAACGGACACGTGACGCTACTAATATTCAAATAAGACGAGAATAATGAAGAATGAATAATAATGATCATGAGAATGTTCCAATCCGTCTATTTATACTAACTCCAGTTAAGAGGGCGTGACTTCTCTTCTCAAAATCTGGACGCGGAGCGGAGCTTATAGAGTCAGAGGTATGTGCATGTATTCTCTACTTAGACTGCTGGGCGGAGTAAAATGGTGTATGCATGTTTACTGTAGGCAGGTGTGTACCAAAAGAATATTTGCATTTTGCCACCTGACTGGGCTTATAAAGCCGAAATCCATAGCAAGAATGATTTCCTCCTTTCACAGGTTCATGTAAACATTGGCTGGTCAGATAAGACTCCATTCTATGTGTGTCCAGCTGTTTTGGACTGCCTCCGTTATCTGTGCCCACACGTCCTGCTCACATCTGTTTTCGAATATGTGTATGTTTGTACATTCGCGTGTGATCTCTAACGATTTCGCTCGACTCATTACAACATATTCTATTTTTCATTGATACATATTATTTCGATTTAAATCGTAAGTTTTACAGTAAAAGATATTCGTTAACTGAAGTACGATAACTTAAATATTTTTCAAGATAGCATAAGTTTTAACTCTTCTAAGACTTGATGCATTTTTCTCTAAAACTCAATTATTCAACAAATTTTGTTGATCGCGAAACTGTGGTGCATACGTGTGTAATGGAAACTTTTAGCAATAAACAAAAGACAATATTTAAATAACATGCGTGGATGTAGACGCAACTGTTAGCCCTGCCTATATTAATTTATTTGGCATCATCAATTTAGTTCGGAAGGGTTTGATAATTTATGCAGTCGAATTTTCCTTTTATCCCAATTTCGTGTTTATTTGTTTCGTTTTGCATATTATCAACCTGAACCTTATTCTTTTTTTAAGTGTACCTATTATCTTTTTTTATTCTTCCTGTTTTTCTATTTTGTCGTGGTGGTGATCTAAAAAAGATATTTGGGGGGCGTAATTTAGGAAAAATATTTTAGGGGGTCGTGATGTAGGAAAGATATTTTGGCTGGGTCATCTCTAGGAAATATCCATGATCGCTTAGTGTAGATAACGTCACAAGTCTTAAGCATTAAAACAATATTGTAAAAAGAAATGCGCGTTTAAAATCTTCATTATGAGTACTAGATTATCTGTGAGAAGTCTTTCTTTGCTCCTTATCGTTTGTACTGGGTTTTGCGAAAGTTCTCTTACACTCCTCTTTCGAGAGGTTTACGCGTGTGATAGAAAGGTTCCGTCAAACAAACTCAAAGTTTTACTTTTTCAGCACGTGTCATTAAAACATATTTTTCTTTTAGTACTGGTGTATCGAAATGGAAGTGAAAATAATCTAGATCTCTGCTCTTTTGCACGCAGGCCACAACAATTGCGAAATCGCCAAGCTGCTCAACCTCAGCCGGGTGACAGATAGTTCAGAGAGTCACGGAGAGGCTCAAGAACGGGGAAGACCTAGAGGACCAACGTCGTTCAGGAATACCTCATATTTTCAACCAAGTTGTTGTGAAAAGGGGCCTTTGAAAGTGCTCCGAACCTCAAAATGTTTTCGCTCGCGAAGAGGAAGACAATTTCAGTGGATACAGTGTCCAGGACCGTCAAGGAGGAAGGTGGCAAGAGCAGGATGTGGGTAGAAAGGACTCTACTCACCGACCCTATACGAGAAAAACATTCACGATTGATTCAGTCATCAAAAAACAGAACGACAGCGTGGTAAGCCTCGGCCAGGAGAGCCACGATCAAGCAATCGACATCCTTGATGATGCTCATCGTCGTAGCTTTAAGATGTCGCCGGTGTGGTTCGCAGCCGGATAAAGGCTTTCTGTAGGCTATTACAACGACATCTTGGCAGGGAAAGTCATACCATGTGTGAGAAAGATCAGAAAGAAGGCGGAATAAGTTTGGCAGCAAGATGGTGCTTCGACCTACCCAGCCAAGGCCGCCATGATAATCAACTGGCCCCAATCACATCGATTACAACGTGTAGGCACATTTTAATGGCAAGACCAGAAATGTCCACCGCAGCAACGTCGTTGAGGAAAGGTTCTCCGTCAACCACATGTGGGCCACCATGTGGAAGGACTTCGTCTGCAACGAGTACGCGGCCTTCAGGTCTCGTAGGGAGTGCTTGCTTGCCGCCGAGTAAGGCCACATTTATTAATATTACAATTTAAATACATATTTCCATGTAAAAACAATAATAACGTGATTACATAACTGCATCGAAACTATCATTGTCATTTGTTGAGAGCGACGTAACAAGTGTAACAGGAGTTTGCATTACCCGGTATATCATCTCTTATGGGGTTAACAAATGTTTATTAACCCTAGAAAAGCTAAGACACATATTTGAAGATTTGTACACAGTTTTATCGTAATTATTGTGTATCTCGTCATAATATTACAGCTGATCAACCTTTGCTATAATATATATCTCCTCTTAATTTATTTCGGAGTCTTCCTTTTCAAGCGTGGTAGTATCTAGTTCATTCTAGGATTAACTTATTGATTTCGTTGACTATCTATTGGACAATCTTGGGTTTAAATTGTTTTTATATACTTATTTGCCTAATTCAGAGCCTTAATTCATCTGATTTAGCTATAACACTTAGTAAGTATCATTAATGTCCTATTATAAAACAGATATCTCAAACATATGCCCTCGAACGATCATGAAAATGCTGGAAATTGCAGTTCCCAATAAGCGGCATTACTTAGTTGTTCTCATTTGCTGTTATGCTTGCTTTTAAAGGAATTGTATGCATAAACTCATCTATTTGAACGATTTCCACTATGTACTTTGCTAGAATTAAATACAATAAATTTTATCTACGCGTAGGTTCCCAACCTTTTGATAATAATCGAAGAGACACTTTCAAATAGACTATTATCATTGTTTTCGGATTTAACCAATTTTCTCTAAACTATTGTGATATTAATTTTTTCTCAGCCGAGTTCGATGAAGGCTATGTGCGTAGGAGATTTATAATACGAGCAGAGTACAAATTAACTGAATTTCGTCGGTCGCGCAAGACTAATAGAAACATTTGAAGATCCCCTGAGAGGTCATCGTGTGACTAAAGTGACCAGCAAATAGGCTATCGTGAGACGTTTTCAAGATTGGAGGGACGTGGGAGCGGGGTACAAATAGTGTGCGGGTCTTGGTGTCATTTTCCTCGGTGCAAACTCGATAGGGGAGTTCGTCCTTGATGAGAAAGGAAACCACCTTATTTCCTCTGACGGTTTCGCGTGTTTTGTTCTGGGCTTTAAAAAACAAGAGACGAAGAAACTCACATTCCCTCTGGCTTTTGGCAAATTCATGGGTCATTGCATTCTAGAATTAGGGGGCACACGAGGGTTCCCGAGGTGTATGGGCTTTAAGTTCCTTCTTCGCGCGGAAATGGGTAGCAACTGGTTGAGCCACGGGGGCAGAAGAAACCGGGGGAACTAACCAATTTGGAGAGAGCCAAACCTGATGGTAGGTGCAATGACTTCAGCCCAACCAGTAAAATGCGCGCACTCAATGTATCAGTAGACAATGGGGAATTTATTGACGCGCCCCAAGTAAACATACACTACGGCAAACTTATCGTGGTCGGGAGCTACAGGGAAGAGTAGTTCATCCGATATCACAATGCACGTGCACCCTGTGTCACAGACGAGGGTGGAGATCTGACACCCATTCACTGATCAGTTTCAAATTGAAGGGCCCACAGGGATACTTTTATTGAATAAAAAGTTTACCTGATGGCCAGCAGTATTCGACAGGTTTGAAGAAGAGAGGGCGTAGAAGTGTCATTGACCTGGTGTACCTGGTGAGGGGAGAGGTGCTTCTAAACTGCGAGTTTTGAGAGCAGTTGTACCTCACGTGACCCGGAGCTCCACAGGAATATCAAACTATGGTCCTCATTGGTAACAACGAAGCGAGGGGATTGAGAGCAAAGGGTTTCAAATCACGGTGGTCCTACAAGAAGACAGGTTTGGGTTGGGCCGGCCCAGTCACCTTAACGATCTTATTCCTATTATTAGAAACAAATTTGTTCTTGCTGGTTTTGGATTTAGGAGATGCGGGTTCTGATTTCTTCCCTCCCTTCGGATAGCAGTTGTGGCTAACCGCGTAGACGTCTACCTCCTAGATGCATCCATTGAGAGTATGGTACCTCCGGTTCTCCACTAAGGTTCTGATTTCCAAGGGGAGCGAGGCAAGAAATTGGTCCTTAAGGACGACATCGAGCATGGCGGCGTATTTATGAGGCACCTAGGATGCGTCAATCCAAAAATTAAAATGACGCTGTATGGAGTAGCCGAACTGTCTGAAGGTCTGGTTTGGTTGAATGCACAGTGTCTAAATTTAGCTTGGTAGAAATACGGGGTAATATTTTAATCGGCGAGCAACTCGGCTTTTAACTATGAGTACTCAAACGTTGGCTCTCATCGGAGAGAGATAAAAATCTCCCTGAGTTGGGAACACAACAAGGGAAAATAATTGTGATATGCCCTCCGTCTCGATGTCCCACTGGTTCACCGCGAATATCTTTTTAAAATGAGTGAGATAAGATCTGAAGTCTTCGCCTTCTTAAAAGACTGCGGTGCATCTAGTCTAGAACTTGAGGAGTTTATGGAGAGCATATCGTTCCTCGCTCTGCTCATTTCCAATTTATGAGAGCGAATTATCTCTCTTTCTTCTCGTTTCATTTCTCTTTCTTCTCGTTCCTTTGTTTTACTCTGACTATTCTTCGGCTGTTTCTCTTCTTTCTTCCTTCTGGATGTAGGCTTTCAGATCTTTACCACTGAGTCCTAGTGATTCACCTTGGGCCATGAAAATTTCAAACAGTGACATGCTACTGGTTTTACACGATGGGCACAACAACAAAAATTAAATTAACGCACGACAATGAATGTTGGTGAATTATGAATTTCTTTACGCACGAGCGGGAGTGCAAATAGTTTTGCTAAACAAAGAAAAACACGAACAAAAAAGGGGTGGTGAAACACTCGTGAGAGAGCTTTTGCGGTCGAGAGTTACAGCACAGCAATACAAAGAATATTACCCTTTTTACTATACCTTTAGCTTAAGGCACGAGATGAGGCACTGAAGGACACCAATTCAATTCCGTAAGGGAATAAAATTAATAGTTAACACGGTCACTCGACAATCAATTCACAAAATTGGGAAGCGAAACAAATCACTTCGCAAATAGGTATGCAATGGTTATTTCTCACATTATAAACTCCAGAACCGGAACCAAGATTAGCCAAGAATTTAACTAAGGTAAACCAATAGATTGATCAAATTTAAATCAATTGATTGACCAAGATTAACCTTAATAAACTTGACGCTATTTTATATATAATAGATATTTCTATATGTCCTAGAATATGGTCAAATTAACTCTTTCTGCGATTCTCAGCCAAGGTCGATGCCGGCTATGTGCGTCGGAGATTTATAATCCGAGCAGAGTGCCAATTAACTCAATGTAGGTTGGCAAAATAGTCGACTTTCTTGGAGATTCAGGGAAAATATAAAAACGGGTACAAAAATAACTTTACTAATATGCAATTTAATATTCTTTTACATACTAGGTTATAAGGGGTTTTGAACAACCTATATACACATTAGACGGACTCGAGTCTCAGCGGCTAAAAGGGGAGGATAGTTGGTCGGGACGGTCGCCGTACAAACAAACGAACAATATCGACCCAGGATCGCTCGAATGACCTTGAGAGTATACGAAGCCCACGCTGGAGGATTACACTGGATGGGGGAGAGATAGTAGAGAGAGAACTTGCACAGGAGAGTTGTGCGTTGTTGTTTCCTCAAGGATTTGGTCCGATGGAGTAATCCTTGCCTTGGCGGCAAGTTCAAATAATAGTCTCTTGAAAATGACTATTACGGGATGAACTCAGAAGCCGAATCGAGACTGGGCGCGTTGGGTTCTAGGAGCGGGTAGAACGAGTACTGGGTAGACTCACGCGAATTAATTGAGAATACCCGGAGCTTGATGGGTTCTGCGAGAATTGTGCAGAGTCCACCGGGATGCGTATAGTGAGTAATAACGGGGATCGGGCAGAGGATACTGACGGGTGGGCGGCGACAGATACTGACAGGGCAGTCACGTGGCAGATATTGCCTTGCAACTCTGGCGACGGAGGATTTAGAGTGGGGTTAAATGAGTTATTTCCTACTCTGTCCGAAGGGTAGGGTTCCATGGCCTTAGGCATCGGCACGAATAGTAGTCTCGCCCTATTAGCACAATCACGAGAAGTATCCTAAGTCGGCGAGGCGAAACTTTGTCCGACTCCCGATGGGATATTTTGGGCACTCAAACTTGTCGTGGCTTTCTGCGATGGCGGACTTTCAGGCCACCATGGCGTCTCATGATTTTTCACTTCCATTAGCGCATACAAAAAGGGTCGACCGGGTCTCTGTTGTCTCTCTCTCCTTTGAAGGCGCGGCAGCGCGCATCTTTATCTCTCTCTCTGATCTCTGACAATTTTAATGTTTCTAGACTTAAACCCCGAGCCACTTCTTTTGTAAAAACACACCACCAACACTTCTTTACCTAACGTTTGTTCTCTACTATTATAATCAGCTATAATAATTTCGCCAATGAAATATCTATTCACAGTGTGCACCAACTTTCACTTTTACCAATTAGGTCAAAGCTTTCTGTACGAACTAAGTTTTTATATTGTTATATTCAGGAAATTTGTTTTTTACACCTTGTGTATTTAAGTATCATACATGCAACTAGTTATCAGAACGTTTTAGATCACCCACGCGAAGGGCAAAAATCTAATACTATCTGAAGAAAATGAAAAAACTGCACAGGCAGTAATTCATTGGATTTAATAGGAGATACTTATCAACACCAATACATTAGAGTTACTTTGTTTAGACGGCTATCATTTTTGGAGTTCGTTATGGGTGGATAAAAATGGAAAGTGAAAACTCATGAGCGAAAATGCCGAAAATTGTGAAGTGAGACTTTGTAGTGGAGATATGCATCTAAATTGTAAGAAGCACAACACTTAAAAAAATTGGGGGGGTAAGGAGCAAAGGAGTGGAAATTTTAAATTTTATCATTAGAAATAAAATCGTCGGGTGGATGATGAAATATATATTAGCAAATATGACCTTAACCATGACCCTTGGCGCTCTCCCGTATTTACTTTTACGTTGCATACAGTTAGTACCTCTGGTCTCTCTACTTGTATCCCACAACCATCCATTATGAGGTTGGGTCGTATTTTCGACTAGGCAGAAATTGGACTTCGCCAATCAAGGCGTCGTGTTATTTTTGGTCATGTCCACCTGAACCCATGGTGGCGTAAGGAGTGTTAAGAGAAAAAAGCAAAATGTACATTGTACAATGGAGAGTTAAATCTTTGGTACCTAAATTCATTTTCATACCTTACCATAATTTTTCATGTTTAAATGTGGTTAAGTATATATTTTCGATATGTATATGGAAGACTGAAACCATTTACTTGCATTCATTAATCTGCGTTAGAATGAATGTGAATTAAATAATTGCACTTTGTTATGCAATGGGAATGAACGATTTTGAGATTATCGCAGTCATTAATTTTTTTAAACTTAATTGGAAGAACAGCGGCGTTGACCAATGAATAACATTGAACATGGAGCAGCAGTCCAGGAAATAGCGAGTTAAGATGGAATTTCACATGGTACAGCATATTCGATTTAAGTGAGCACCGCTATCGATCAGCAGGATGGGTATCTAAATCCTTAAATCAAGATTGACTTACTCAAAGCGCTGATTTTTCAATTAGCATTTTAAACCTATTTAAGAATATTTCATGCAACGAATTGTTTCTGTAAAGGAACTTAGAATTTGTCAATTCGATCAAAAAAGCAAAATCCAATTATAAATCTGACTTCCAAGGGATTGTTCGGGGCCAGTCAAATTTAGGCAGATAAATCAGTAAATAAGGCTATGACACAGTTTGGAGAATGCTGATTGTGTAATCTTGATTGACTTTCTTGAAAGATATGGAATGATCACTGTACTTTATTATAGAGGACTATTAGAAAATTTCATGCTGGATTGGCAAAGAAAATATAAGATAAGAAGCAACATGGATTTTTTCCACCATAACAATGTTATAGCACATTCTTAGAAAGTAGCAAAAAAAACTTTAAGGGAAGTCCGGCGGCAAATCAAAATTATATCCTATTTTCTTTGTCGTTCTGAGGTTGATATTTTGCTCTTATTTTTGTTGCCCAAACTTTTTAAAGAACATTTAAACAGAACAAGATTTTATTCGATATATGAACCTCGATTCCGACTCGTAACAATTAAAACCTTTCTTATTTATTTTTGGCAACGTAGTAGACATCCCCTCTGATATATATTTATTCGCTAGGATTTTATCCCATATCGAATGGACGGTATTTTAAATGTAGAGGGCAAATTTCTCTTAAGCCTTTCATCTCTTAGGTTTTGTTTAATTTTCAGTACAATCACGGATCTCCCTACTTCTTTTTAGCCCTTTTTCATTAAAAAGAACTAAGAGCTTCTTCTTTGCTTATGTAATGGATATGGTAGGCATTTTTTAACTATTAAGAATTTTAGAGAAATAGAGTGAAGTAAGATTTTTATCTAGTTAACTTAATCTCGAAACTCATAAACTGTCGGGGAAGCGAGCGAATAATGGGATTTGTACACAAATTAGGCAGCTCTATTAAAAATCTTCTAACTCCAAATGAAAAATTAAATAACTTAATTACATAAACCTTTTACATAGTTTCAGCTTTATGCATTCTTTACTGTAATGCATTATATGTTTTCCCTTTTTCTATATCCTGTCTCGCCGAGCATTCACTCTCTCCCTAAATATACTATGAAATACTTGTAGCTGAGGGAACTTGATATTGATATTGAGGCTTCTACTTATTTGCATGGGTATCCGGCCACGGCTGTATCAACCGAGATATTAAGGGCACAGTCTGGTAGAATCTCCTTTGCTAGAAACATTGTTATTTGGAGCTGTTATTTACTATTTATTTCATTTGTATTTGTATCCATTCAAGTTTAATTGATTCTTCTGTCCTTTCCACTCCCTCTATATCTACCTTTCTCTCCTACTTCACCAGTCCCATTGTAAGAGATGGCTAGCTGAGTGTTGCTCCTTTACTATGAGGTATCAGTTGAGTGGCTCCTCTCCGGTCAACCATTCTATCTTATGACCTCACGATCTTCGGGAGTTTATTTGAAGCATTTCTACACTAAGGCTGATATGTCATCCCCCTACAAGAGGTTAGTCTGGCGTTCTTCCCGAAGCAAGCGCGAGGTTTTCTTCACCTCGGTAGGTCATAAAGTACACCCACTCTACCTTTTGTGATCAAGTCTCTCTCCTTTTCTCTCTTAATATTCACGAGATATTTGTATTTACTTTACTGAATATTTATCGTATTCGCACCATACATTTTGAATCTCATCTTTCGTCTTCGAGTTCCTATTATTCTCCTTTTTGCTACTGAAGCTATGTATGTATCTTTCCTATATTTTAAATTCACGTTAACATTACCGTTTCCTTTACAGAGTTTTCCTTAAACAATTATGGTCGAACTAATAATGAAGATATTTTTACTTTTTTCTAATAAATTAATAGGTAAATAAATGAATACATAGTATCCGGTCTTAAATTCATTCGCTCTTTGGGAAGACAGAACTCTAATTTCTCAAAGGTTTTAATCCCCGTCAAATGGAATCCGTTTTCTTTCTTTGCCATCTGCGCCTCAGCGTCCCCTTTAATTAAAACTGTCTCTCCTTTTAAAAAGATCATTTTGATGGTCAATCTCCATTAGAAGAACATGGAGAGGACAATTCAAACACAATTTTAGGAAAATTAGTATCTTTGGCAATATCACAAAAAGGATAGAGGATATATTTCTGAAACCTGCCACAGCTCTGCAGCCTCCTGGTCAAATCAAGAGGTGTGACAAGAGATGGCTATCCGAAAAGAGGTAACGGTGATTTTCGACTCCCTACGAAATATGATACATGAAGATAGTCAATCTTAGACCTTTCTTCTCTTTCTTCTTTGGCTTTCTCTTAGTATTCTAACCATTGGCGCTCTAGATCAAGCTACACGAGAATGGGCGTGAAAGAAAGAGTTACGGTATAAACTCACTCAAGCAATCCATGAAATTTATCTTTCAAATTCTAAACAAGACCTGCATAGTTTTAATGCAAATAAATGGATAATGATGGAGAAGCAAATAATTCGATAATGATGCGTAAACGACGATTGAAGTTGACGGCTAATACTCGCATTTAATGCTCACCTAAGATGAATTTTGCTTTCATAAGAAAATAAAAATACTCACAAAATTGATTAGTTTCGCAATTTGAGCGATGCAATAACAAAGGTATATAAAAGATCACTTAATGAAAAAGGCATATATAAATAGGAAGCGCCAAATTTTTAACTTTAAAAATTGTGTATTTGAAGATGGAAAATAATTATAAAAATTTACTTTTAAATTATATATTTTATTTTTCTTTAACTACATTAAATTAGAAATGAAATATTTTATTTATTTAGAAACAAATAGTAAGGTTTTATTTCCATCGTTTCATCTAGTAACTTTTCAAAAGGAAGTGGGAAGGGGGATGACCTCTACGGACTCATGGAATTTTGTTTTTAATATTATTTATTGACATTTAGAGTTGTTGTAATTCGTTATTGAATTATAATTGTTGTATTTCAAGATTTTAGGTAAAACAAGAAAGGGAAGAAATATAAAATTACATTTCAAAATAATAAAATTATAGATATTAAACAGATAACTAATGTTATTGTGAATAATTATAAATGGTGAGAATGCTGATCATATTTTACAGTCTGGTCAATGCCACAAAATATCCTTTCAGATGAATTCTTTTAGACCCGAGTAATCGCAAAACTATTCATCTTTTTAATGTGTCAAACTCTATTTAGTGTTGATGCATTGGCAAAAAGCCACAAACACCAGCTCCTCAGAAACCAGGCAAACGGACGATTATCATACCCTAGCTCGAGATTGTGTTAAACAAGTAGAGAAGGAAGTCAAGGAAGGTGTCATGGAATGTTTGCTGCTAATGAATCACCTTTTATTTTAAAGGAATCTCCCAATACATTAATTCATATTGTATGCGTTTTCAACCCATTTGCACACCATCTTACTGGATATCATATATTTTTAATAGGCTTATTCTCATCAGTTCTTATTGCTTGAACCTGCTGCCAGAGAAGCTTTATGGCTATGCCCACATTTAGATAATTTGTCACAACATGAATATCAATATTAATCGTCATCTAGCGTTCGTACCTTGTCCTACTAACCCACGTGTGCTGAGCAGCCTCCACTTTTAGTTTGATCCCTGAATTCCAACCCTTATTTCCTGTTTCCTCCTTTTTTCATATCTCAACTTATATTTTCTACCTGTACACTCACAGATGATTCCATATCATTTCATATCTATCTGACTTTGCAATATTCGAGCTTGATTTTAAAAAGTCCTTGTTTTTTCTCGAATATAACGTCAAACAGACTTACTTAATCAAATAACCTAACGTAACTTGCTTTATTGAGGACTTTCGCCAACACCGTTCAAGGTTGCTCTCTTTGCTAAATCTTGACGTAACCTCTTCAGAAAGATGTAGATATAATAATAAAGTAAAACACATTGCAGCTCATGTTTCAAGGAATAGCTCTTCCATCACGTGCAAACTTCATACAATCCTATCAATGCCCACTCAAAAAAAAAATTCATATTGCTCTATCTCAAGTGAGAAACTTGCCATATTTTTCCTAGGGAGAATGTCGTCAGCGAATATGGATGCAGCTATCTCAGTTGCCAAGTCCCTCCGTGGGGATTTATTCATTTGCACTGCAAATGCCACTAAACGAGGAGGTGGTGTTTTTTTAATTACTGCCCTCATCTCTCATTCAGATCAAATCTACCCACACATTCGAAACTCTCAATGCAAACTTGCCTCTGCAACTTATTCTTACAATTATGGTAATCTACTGCACTCCAATTAAATTCGCTGAGAGATTAGGCGACTAGTTGGATGAATTTCTTAGAATGGCTTTCTTCAAAAGCCTTGTAACCTCATTCTGGGCGATCTTAACCTCCCAAATAATACTCCCTCTTACCTGAAAATTCTCAACATTTTAAACTTTATTCGCTCTCTCAATCTGTCTCATCACCCACTCACAAACTTGTAAATACACTATGCCTAGTCGTCTCCTCATTTCCATTTCATATCAACACCATAACCAAATCCTCCCTTAAAATTTCATAAAACTAGCCTAAACATATCTGTTTCTCTCTTTTACCTAAACATCACATAAAACATTTTATCAATCGATGACTCTCCTCCATTTATCAAGAACAGATAAGTATAAATTTTGCCGCTCTCCTTCCTCCCTTAGATTCTGCCGTTACCTTTAATAACTTCAAAGTGTCCTCTTTTTATTCCTCGAGGCACATTCCTCTATTCCCTATATTTACTCTCACCGACCACGTTGTTATCAACCACTATTTGGAGTGTTAAGTAACACAGGTGAACATGCAAGAGGTAATATAAGGCTGCCTGTGCTTATGGTACAGAGACAAACACAGCCGATTCATCATCTGCATCTTCCACACCAATCATCTCCAAACCGAGTAATCCGCTGGAGAAAGTGGGAAACTTGAGCCCATCTTGCTGCTATACTTTATCTGGAAAGTATTCGAAAGAAATACTCAACAACAGAGTAACGAAGTATGTCTATGATAAAGACTTACAAAATAAAAGTGAATTTAGTTTCAGAAAAAGCGAATGGAAAAAGGCAAAATATGAGCGTAGAAATTGTCTATCCAGACAAGCCCAAAGCGGGTACGTGGAAAGTCTTTAGGCAAATCTCTCTTAATATGTAAATCTATTCGTATGAATTATTCTTCATAGATATTAATCTTCATTCTGAGGCACTTTCCAATTAAGCTTTTACATAAACGACCCGGACACACCTGTGTAGGGGTGCGAAGATGCATAAGAGAAAAACTTCCTTCCAAAAGCGAGAATATAAATAGCCCATTAAATTACCAAGTCAAAACGGACTAAGCCGTGTCGTAACGGTAGAGTGCTTGCCTAGGGATACAAAGACCCAAGATCGATCCCATACAGTCCACAAATTTTTACGGAGAAAATCCAAGAAGAAAACGGAAAACGCTTTATGGACAATTCAAGAAAACGACTCAAGAGAAACCGCTGTCACGGAAAACGGAAAGAAAACGACTTCAAGGGCCAACTCGTCTCAACTCTCAAGAAATCATCACGTCATCAGAATTGGAAGGAATCATCACATCGTCGTTAAAAAGAAGAAAAAGAAGATCAAGAATTAACCCGGCCAACTTAAAGAAGACTTAACCTAGCCTACAAGAATACAAGAGTCAAGATAACTGGAAGACCAATGTTTGAAGGGACATCTTCAGTCTAGAAATAATACATAGATTCGAAAATAGAAAATCTCAAGTAGAAAATGATATTGATAAATGATAAATAACAAAAGTCATAATAAATGCAGCCCTCCCATAACTCCTCGATAAAAAAATTATTTAAGTAAAATATATAAAATCAATATGATTGTAATTGTTACCTACAGACTTTTACACCGATTTTTTAATTTAGAAAATACAACAAAAATTATTATATTCTTGTCCTCTCTTTCTTTCTAAAACGGATATAAGTTTCCTCGAATACACAGATAGAAAATAATGATTTAGTAGGTCATACAAATAAGAAATTACTTACGAAAATGACAGAAATTTAAAAGGAATAAATAGTCTGTTTATTTATTAACGTTAGTAGATATATAGAGTATAATTTCGATGGTATTTACTGTTATAAATTTGACTAATCTTTTTTCGCCGAATTTTGAAATTCAGGAAAACGAGGGTCACAGATAGCTTTAGGGTTTCGCTACTAAGCATTTTTCATGAGTATTCTTATTTCTCTAATGGATCTGGGAGTATCTTTAGGCGCTCTTTAATATGTTTATAGTTTTGTATAATAAATTGAAGTATTGTGTCTTCCACAGATCTCACAGGCTTAGGGAACACAAAAACACCCTTCATTTGACCATCGTCCTTTCATAATTTTCTCAAGATAAAGGGAATACCATAGAGAAACAGCGCCCCTTTTAGAGCACTTATCCATTTCTCTTAACTTATATCAAAAGTTATTTTAGTTCAACGAGAAGCCATTATAAGATTTCTTAAAACTTCAAACTGCTCATTTTTTAGGTGTCTTTGAGTGTCTTATTCCATCCTACAATATGGTCCCTACATACACGCCGCTCCAAGTTAACGCAGTTTATTTATAATAAAATATTTACCACATATTTTATATATATAGGCACAAATATATTTCAGTGGACTACTGACATTCCGCACGTAAACGGATTTTTATGCACTAAATTTGGTATACAAGATTAATATTCTTGTTCGTATCCCCGGACACTGGATTTTGCACTATTTATACTGTTAAAACTTAATTTACACTGGGAATTTTACATCATTATTGGTATTCTGAACACTTTTTACTATTATTATTGTTATAAATATTGAAACACTGTACCCGAAAGAATAGCGTAGTTTGTCTGCTGATTTCATCTTAATCCGGACTCTTAAGTCATTATGAGCGGCGATGATGCACCGGTGCTGTGTTCGTAAGTAGAGACTGGAAAACTCTTGCCTGCTTAGGTCCTAATCTATACCCACTTTTATTGGTTAATAGCAGCTTTTCGTGGTTGGTTGAAATAGTAGTCCGTTGAGTAAAAATGAGCTCGAATAATTCTTGCTTCCGAATCTCACAAAGCCCAATGATGTTCGTTTTTAGGAGAGTAGCACTGCGAGGAGATAAACGGAGGTGGAAGTCGATCTACCGTCTGCCGTCTTGAGTGGCAAGACAACAAAAATCCACTTCCTTTTAATGATCCCGTAAAGGCTGCTTCATTGAAGACGGGATACTCGATAGTGATGGAATTCCGTTACATGGTGTTCAAAATAAGCAGTTTGTTGATCCTTTGGTAAATCCATTTCTATTTGATCACTATTATTTTTTGAGTTAGCGAGTCACCAGTTATAGGTAAAGCTGTTTAGCACTGTTTTGAGTGATATGGTTGCCGATGGAGAATATTCATCGAGTTTTGTATCACTTGCGGGTAGCCCGATAGGTTTCTTGGTACGGCTTGGTGGCTACCTGTTCGATTCTTCGGGGAATTCTATTTACGTGACACTAAGTGGTAGATTTTTTTTGTTTCTTTACTGCAGGCTGGGTAAAGGTAATTAGGGATTTATTTAAGGTTAAAGAAATATTCGTTGTTGGATTCAATATTCTTTATTCGGTGGGAACTTATAAAGTCTTCAGGGGAATTTCTTTATATTTAAATCTCTTCATCTGTATTAATCTTCATAGATATTAGTATTCATTCTCAGGCACTTTCCAATTTCCCTTTGAGATAAACGGCGCGTGCGCACGGCGGTATTTGGCAGATTATAAATGGCATTAATTTTTATACATTCGATATAAGTTCGAAATATGATTACATTTACACATTCTAGTTACATATATTTATTTTACAAAGTCTAACACTATTATAGAATCCTATAATTACTATTTAATGATACGCAAGTCAATATTATGATAATTGCCTTTAATATTTCTTCGATAGAATGAATTCATATTTAGATCGTTTAATCCATTCAAATAAAAGTTTATCGGTTTCAGTTTATTGGATATAGTTTGTATTTAATTAAGGTTATATTAATTCTTACACAAATAAAACGAAGCCATTATATTAATGTTTTTGATAATATTAAAGTTATTTAAGTGCTAGGTTTTGATATTTAATTAGCGGACACAATGGCGTCTGGAAACAACCATTCAAAGGTTGGCAAATCTCAACATATCTCTTAGTTATATGTTTAAATCACAAAATTTCCTTTCAACTTCACGATTTAATTTTATTAAAATTAAATATATAGAAGAAATGCGCTTGAAATCAATGGCATAAATACGAACTATACCTATTTTTTTAATTTCTTTAACGGGTAAAAGGGTTTATTTTATTTTATTTTGTTTTTTATCTCTCTCTTCCTCTTTTTTTATCTATGTATGATCCTTATTTGGCCCGTAATTACAAACAAGTTAAATAAATCGCATGTATATCATCTTTCCTTATTTCAGGTGGGATTAAGCATCTACCTTGTCTCGCTCATATATATATATATATATATATATATATATATATATATATATATATATATATATATATATATATATATATTTGGTATATGTTTGTGTTTATAAATTATATCGTCTGCAAATATTTTTACTAGATGACAAGACAAGAAAAAAAGAAGCAAAAAATGAACTAAAACTTGTGTTAATTTTGGATTCTGAAATCAGGAGACTTTCGGAAACTTTAGTTTAGAGAAGGTTTTAGTTCATATCTTAAAGTTACTGTTCCCTTTCCTCAAAACCTTCTTAAGAGGTTAAAAATGCAATTTATTTTTACAGAGTGGAAACAACAAGTTTAGACTACATTTTACAAATCTTCTTAAATAGGTTTAAAGACCATTAATTAATTACTTTCTTGCGTGTTCTTTCAAGATTTATTACATTTTGTGAGTTTATGTGCAAATTCATAAAATAACAACCCCTGTTCACAAATATAACTAGAATATTTGAAGCAAATGATTACCTTTATAGAAACGGGAAGACAGCGGGCAATATTTTGAAAAAAATTGAACTCATTTTTACCAGATCTGGGTGGCTTATAGCTATCAAACGCCTTCAAGAAAGAGGCATTTGTCCCGATTAGTGAGAACCACAACCTTCATCAAGAACACGATAAACAAGATTAGGCGAAAACCAAAGAGTGTCAGACAACTTGCTTTGAAGGACAAAGTGAGCCATGAAACCATGCAAAAGGTAGTGAAAGATGATCTGAAACTTTGTCCATTTAAGCTAGCATAAGTTTATTTCCTTTCCCGGGAGCGTGTAGTTAAAGGAAATTTTCTCCCCAAGTTCGCCAGATTTGAACCCATGGGCTTTGGAAAGTGGGCGAGGCTTGAGCAGACGGCCTATATATGCATCTCATCAAAGTGTCCTAGTTCGGAAGCGGAAACTTTAAAAATGCTGGATGAAAATATTAACTGTATAGCAATGCCTCTAGCATTCCTATAATAAAAACCTCCTGGGAAACTTAAATATATATATATCATCATTTATTATGTATATAATTCAATTCTTTTGCCATTTAAATAATTCATGCAATCCTTTAACTGTTAATATAATCATTTAAATATTTTACCCTAACTTTTTCAATTTAATCTTTGAATTAATTTACCTCAACTTTTGTTAATCAAATCATTTATGTTAAACTTAATAATTAATTAATTATTCCAAACAACATCTCTTAAATTTCACGTATACTGTTCCAAACAACATCTCTTAACATCATTTAACGTATTCTGTTCCAAACAACATCTCTTAAATTTCACACACAAACAAACAAACAAACGTTCCCAGATCGATCAAAAGAGCACGCTACCTGCCCACTCGACTCGCTGCTTTCTTCATATAAAGGTCGGTAACTATTCCTTCTACAATTATTCATTTACCTACAAACAAATCATACTGAGTTAATTCCACTCTAACATTCTTTGCAAACGACAATACGAGAGTAAGTTCTAATTATATTTAATTCTCATTGCAGCCCCAATTAAGTCCACTATAGATACTAAGATATTACATATATACTCTAAATTACTACTAAATTATTTACTCTACATCAAAGATACTCTAAATTATTTACTATATTAACATATATATTCTAAATTATTTACTCTATATTATTCACTACATTACTACACGATATTATATATATTATTTACCTTATTTTTTCCCCCTTTTTATTCACCATATTTACCTAACCTACTTATCTCATGTACATTAGTTGATCTTATAAATATATTTATATTTGTGTAATTGTCTTTCTTAACGCTCAAGTCATTATTCCAAAATATATTTCGCTGTCGCCTTTAGGCCTAAAGCTAACGGCAGACATCTTCGATCCAAAAAAATTTATGGTTATGGTTTTTCGAAACGCTATCTAGGCTGATTTAATAACCGAAGATAAATCACATTGATAACCATACACTATAACTGAAACCAATGCGTGGAACTTGTGCTTCTGTCATACCTAAACTAGGTCGTATCATCGACGCAAAATGAGGCCAAGTAAATATTACCTTCATCATCTTGTAACATTTAGTTGTTTTTTTCGTTGTAGTCTAAGATTATATAATATTAAATAGTGTGCTGAAAATAAGTGAACAAATATCAATCTACACTTCGTGTTTCTCCCCAGTATAAATTCGAAAACAAATTTTGTGATGATACGACATAAGATGGGCAAAGAACCTTGACTGCTTTAATATCACTAAAACTTTTTAGGCAGAAATCAAATGAAATAAGTATCGCATACAACATGGAGATGTATTTAAATTTATTTGGAGGTAAAATTTAATTGTTTATAAAGTGCTAAACTTAGCGAAACGTCCATTAGTTACAATTTTACTTATCCTAATTCCATCTATTCTGTTTAACTTCACTTCATCCCTGTATAACAGAACTTATCCCAAGCAAAATGCTGAATGTAAGGGTCATAACATCTTATTCTTAGTGGCAACCATTTGCTTCGCTATTTCTATTATTTTGCAAATAAATAAAAAAGATAACAAAATAAAATTGTGCCGTTTGTTGAGTAAAAATTACATTCAACTTGATTTAGAAATTACTAACTTATTTGGATATTATAGAACCATGGGCAAATAAACATTCCTCCACAACAACCTTTACAGTTTCCATGCATATTCACATAACTAAATTTCACCAATGAAACCTACACCAATAGAATAAATAATTCCACGCATGTAAAATTTTACTCTTGTAAAATTCTACCTAGGGAAAATTTTCACTAATTAGCCTATTGAAAATTACACCCATTGGAAATTCCAGCAATGACGAATTTGTGGAAATGCTACACCGCATTTCACGTAGAGACCAAACCTAACCTTACTATTGCAGTGATAATTTATCTTCACACATTTTCTGTTTCCGTGGTCCGTGTGTGAAATTTTAGTTGGTGCAATCTTTGGAACAACTCGCTATACGACCAATAATTGTTTCAACGTGAAAAAACGACGAACACAGGAACACAGGTGTAACTAAATGTTGGGACGCCCATCAATTTGTCCATCCGATAAACGCTATTTAAATTTGCATCCTTAAAATGTGCTTAGGAATAACTGCGGTTGAGTCTCAATGGAATTATTACCATTTCTTTATTGATTTAGCCAAAGCTTAAAACAACGTACGCATCTTCTCATGAAAGTAGGTGAAAATGTGTTAGTCAACAATGCGCTGAAGTTACTGAGAATGAAAATATGTATGTGCATAGCTTACGAAACAAAAGAAAAGACGTGGCACTAAAAAACTGGAAGATGCCCTAAAGACCAAGTAACGCTCACAGCTTTTCAAGCCAAACTCTGTTTCACAAGGAAGGTAGCAGGAATGATATAATGAGCACTAAGGATAATGGGAATGTAACTCTACTTAGCCGGACTGGGTAGGGTAAAATGGGCAACCCACATGGGACTCTCTTGGTGAATCCTGTGTGCCGAGGGAAGGCAGGCACGCACAACCTCCCGTTTGGACGCTCTCAATTGACTAGGGTGGAAAGATGAACTTCGATGCCATCCGCAACTTAATGATACAAAGTCTCAACCTCTCTCACGATTTATCTAATCAATTACACGTTATGACAGCCATCGATAACGAGGAGACACAATAGACCCAATCTCTTTTCAATATTGGGTTGCTGTATCGTTGTCGAGTTATGCCTGTGTAGAGTAGCTCAGGACACAGAGTCGTACACAAGCACGGGTAGACAGCTGACCAAAAGCCGCTTAAGATATGTCGGAGGCAATTCATAAAGAGTTCGATTTACGGTTGACTGGGTTTAGAATAATTGCTTGCCAGTTTGCAGTTCAAAGGATATATAAAGACAATACCCCCAAATATAATTTTAATATACATATATAATAAAAGAGGGCAATTTTTATATATATATATATATATATATATATATATATATATATATATATATATATATGTATATATATATATATATATATATATATATACATATATATATATAAGGGGTGAACAAATCACTTATGGCAGTTAAATGAGTAAAGTGAAGATTAACGAGGTAATCTGGGGATGACCGTACAAGATCGCTTTAATTTCAACGCAGGCGAATTGAAGGAGGGGGGGGGGGAGAACGGCGCAAGTCTCCAAGAAGATACTGCGGGGAGTCCTAACTAGGAGGACTCGAAGATGGGGTTGGATTACTTCAAGATGAACAATGAGATTTTTTTCTGCTCCAGAGAGACGTATTCTAACTCGAAACGATTTAGCAGATTGGCAGGGAGTCTCAGTCTCGAAAGAACGGCAATCTTAAAGGGATGGCGAAGATGAGAGGGCTGCACAACTCTTCGGGAAGAAGGGGGCTCGATAGCTTTCCTCTGAACAGGGACCAAAGCTTAACACAGGGAGATCTGCTGGCGAGATCTTCGACGATATACGACGACGGGTTACAGAGGTTCACGGGAAACAGACGGCAGTCTGAACTGGTTAGATGGCGGGCTTTCAATCTCCTCCAAAGATGATGAACTTCAAGTTAAATACCCGGGTGGCTAATCCGATAGACGCCTCAGGGCCTTGCGGTCCCTAGAGGATTCTTGGCACCAGGCTAAGCAAACACATTTCATGATAACGCGTCATTCCAGACTATGAAACTTGCCTCACGATATGGGTGCCGGGTTAATATTGCTGCACATAGCGTTACCGCAGTGGATGTGGGGAAGGGGGGGGGGGCTGACGTCCGAAAAAACACAGCTGTGACGGGTGATTAAGCGAGGGACTGATTCTTTCTCGAACTTTCTAAAATTCTCAAGCTGGCGAACGTGGTCATGAAAGAATAGAGGGGTATTTCTGAGGGGGCTTCCTCTCACGGTGGTCCTTCGAGGGCCTTCCCTCACATTAGTTATTCAGATGTTATGAATGCTTTGTTTATAAAATTTAGCAACAGGAATCAATATTTCGTATAGATTTATGGGTTTCATAATTCTACCACTACAATCTGCATATGTATGTCGATACTTATGAAGAAAATTTGACGAAAGCCAATGTGAGTGAGGTCTGTAATCTCTCGTGCCATAAAAGTTTAGGGCATATGTCGCTTCGCATACAAATTAAGGTACTAACGAAAGCAAAACTTACCCCAGATACATTTCCTTGTTCCTTGCACAGGTTCAGCAGTGAAATTTGTCAAGAAATCGGGCTGCACTTTATGGGGACAACTCACGCCGATTGTATGTTTCTCCATTTCCTAGTCCTTTTATTTTAATAATAAAAATAATTCTTACAAATATCCTAAGTTTGGCTGTTTTGGTAAAAGTCTAATAAACTTAATTTATTTTTAAAATGACTTCCCATTTGTACTCGGGAAGCTACTTCAAAAGTCACGCAATCTTGCGATTAACGGGTGAAATAAATCAAAACTGCAGTTCAGCAATCAGACTCATCACAATTATAAATTAAATTAAACTACCAATCACAACACATAAGTATCTGATTCAATATTTTCCCTTCTATTTTACACAAATTATTCAAAGCCAAAAGTAAACTAGCGTGTGTTTCATACTTACAGTAAAATAGAATAATTATATTTTCTAAACTGTAATATCTACAGATAGTAATAATGTTATACTTTGACGCTGAAAAGATACCAACAGAATTAAGGTGCATTTATTCAAATATTTGTCATCCATCTAAGGGTGTTTATTTGATCCATTGGATAGTCACTTATTTGGCGGTATTGTGAATAGCCCCAAGGCATCTCCGATACAGTGTGAAAATATTTGACTATTTTTATTGAGAACGAATATGAAACAAAGATGTCATTTGTATGAAAAATGGTGAGTTTAGGAAAAGGGCAAATATGCAGTAGAAAGATAACGCAAGTATGTAAAATTTATGACTGGTGAGAGTCGTCCTATTCTCCTAACTCTCATTGTAATTGAGAAATAAACACCTTATTATGTAGTTTCCCACTCACGTTTCGCAGTTGCTATCAACCCACACCTCTTACAGCCATAATTAGTCATTTCCTCTTTAGTAAATTTAAAAGCCTCACTATGTGTTTCCCAAAGTGGCCGTGCATTTTAGGCAAAACCGTATCAGTCATAGGAGAGATGATACAAACCCACTTAGCTCACGGGTCGGGAAGCAAGCTCATCCTTTGATGCTCATACGTAGACGCATCAAATCTCCTTACATAATCCCACACCGCTAAGCCCGGCAATACCGATTGTGAAAGTTTGGGAAGACGCCTGAAGGCAAGAAAGGAGTGTGAGGGCGAGATAGGAAGAACTACACATTTAAGACGCTGATCGGATTAGAAAGCAAGGCAAATTGTCCAATTCTCCGCGCTGATCATTCGTCGACATTCAGAACAATTTAAGCAATTTATAACATTAAATTCAAAGCCCAACCTACTTTTATTAGCCTAAACTATAGCAAGTTTCATGTTTGTTATTAATCGCATGACTGACCTGGATAAATAATATTTACAGTGACAACCCAGAAACGTAAAACATATAGTGGCCCTCTCACCCGAAGGCTGCTTACTGCTTTAATCGTCGGTTTATTTCTGTATTGCTTATTTTATAGATTCTTGTGTACTTTGGATCAATATTTAATTAGTGCCGCCACACTTTACTCACTTTATATATAAACATGTCCAATAAGCAGCCAAAGTCTTGTATGGACAACAGACCAATTATTCGTAGCAACACTTTTTTTCGGCTGTCTCCCTTCCGAACATTATGATAAGAGACCCTGCCACTAACCAAAAATCTTTTACCTTGCCTTTGAGACACAGAATTGCCTGTTGGTAAAATAAAAATTTCGTCTAACCTACTAAACGCTTTCACCCGACTGTATGGGCAGAGCATATATCCTCTTTCAAGGCTCGAAAGAGTTCTCAATCTATTATGCGCCGAAGGAGATCATTCTAAATCATCACTCTCTCCGATCAACGACGAGGGAAGAATCTCACCAAGAACATCAGGTTGGTCGTGCAGAAGCCTTCTGCACTTGCGCATTAACAGGAGAGGCAGCCGGGCTGGATTTCACACATTCACAATTAAGCAGGCTTTCCTCGGCCGCTTCGCTTTCTAGGTCATCCAAATCCAGGAAGCTGTCTGGGATCGTAAATTCCTGTTAGACTGGCAGAGAGCGTTGACAGAATTATGACGAGGCATACTGGTAAAATGCGCTTCACCTGTGCCAATGCCGCATCCATGCCCCTAAATAGTTACCATCAATCTGCTTTCAAACAAATCACCCCATCTTCCCACTTGACATCCTTTGAAATCTTAGAGCGTATGAAACAGAAAATGGAGAATATCCTCATTGCACTCATAGCTTTAAAAGCTAGGTTATTTAACTAAGTTGGTGACCAAGGAAAAAATCCCTCAGAGCCCACTCAGTGAACGAAGCATGGCATGCTTCTTAAGCGAAATTAAGACTCACAATTCCGAGCGAAATAATAATAAAAGAACAAACATAAATAAAAGGTTGAGAAAAGCTATTAGAGCTTATCTGATGCAATGACCCATGTGGTATAGATGTAGCTTAAAATTAACTAATCAATAACATAATATAAGTTAAATTATGAGATAACCACACTAGAACCTATCAAACCTCATTCTATTAAGAGAATGTATCATCGCAGAAAGCCACCCTGTAGTTTCGTCAATTGGTTGTTTTGTTTTTCTTTGAATAATGTCAAATTTGAGCTATCCATAACATCTATAGCAATTCGTTCCAAGAATCAACGACTCTCTTTGTGAAATAACATTTCCACATCTCTTATCATCATTCTCAAGCTCAAGTTACTTCCCTGTTTTTAATTTATCAATTCTCCGAAGCATTATCAGAGATTGGATTCTGTCACCACTTAAGCACCTCTTTTCAAACAATAACATGTTTAACTTTAGCCTATTCTTTTGTCAAAGTGCTTCAGAGAATGTAGGATTTTTGTCTTTTTTTGCCTGTTTTGTCTCCAAAATGTTGATATCCTGCTTGTAATGTTGGCAACATACCTAAATATAATAATCCAAGTTTAGCAGCCCTTCTGGGTTGTAGCCTAGAATCTCTTCCTTATTTTGATATCTATTTGCATTATTCTATGCCTCTAAACAGCGATTGGGAACATCAATAACCTATCCATTACTATTTCAAAGCCTCACAAATTAAACCAATCAAACTATCACCCTTCCATTTCGTAAATAAATTCCTTATTAGCGTTGCCTATGTGATTAACTTTACATTTTTGGAGGTTGAATGTCATCTTCTAGTTGTGTAACCACGCCAACAGTGTATTTGAATCACATTGAATTGTGAAATTTCTCTACAATTTCGGTTCCACAGGCTGATAACATAGTATCATCATCAAATAGTAACAATTTTGCACCTAATACTGCCCCTAGCATTAGTAGAAACGCAGATCTAATTAATGAAAACATACCAATAATAGGCAAATAAGCCGATTCCTGAAGAATCTCACTAGTAACATTCCTACATTGCTATTTTTTTCAATTATGTACTAGCCTCTGCTTTCTATTTTTCAGCCCCTCTTATGCTAAATTTAAACACCCCCCATAAACTCAATACATTCTCAATTAATGCACAAGTTTCCAATGACCTTATCAAAAGCCTTACCATAATATAAGTAAACAATCTTTCCTTTTATTAACCAGCTTTTCAAGTAGTTTGCATACTTATCGGCCTGTAAAATTTCCGAAAAGTTTTTCAGGCATGATTTACCTGATCTAAAGCTATGCTGACTATCACTCATCAAACTACTACTTTATAAATAGCATGCTATCTTATTATTAGCCACCTTCTAAATTAGTTTACATGGTATTGAAGTTAAAATTATTGGGGTGTATTTCTTAAAATCATCTTTCTTTCCATTTTTAAACATTTGCTCTTCTCTATTTATTTAGTATTTTCTCAAATCTAGATGAACTATCAAATATCTCCTCAAGAGCAAGAAGTGAAACAGTTTCTACCCCCTTTTTGACAATCAGAATGAATCATATCAAGGCCCAGAGCTTTGACAACTACTCCAATTATAAGTAGCCAAATACTTTATCTATTAACATCAATAATATTCTAAAAGATTTTTTTGTCAACTCTCATTATTAGGATTAAAACTGATCTGATTTTTTCTATGTAAACATTGATGTAAAATTCCCTTTGAGCACCTCAACTATTTTCATCCGTTTCTCTAATTTTTTTCTCGAATTCAAGAAGCCCTAAAATATGTTAATTTGGCATAATATTTATTTTATAATAACTAAAATACTTTTTCTTATCCTTATCACTATTCTGTGCTAATATTATGAAAGATAACCTTTTACTCTTTTGTATCATCTGTTGTAAATCATTCCTAACCTTTCTATAACTACTTAGCCAAAGTATCTTTTTGTATATTTTTGAAAGCCCTCTCTCCTTTACCTTACCACAACATATGTGTTTCCTGTTTTTTTTGTATCTCTTTTTGAATTCACTTCTCCTTCGCTATATTTAATACTCTCTTGAAAATATATCACATATCATAAACAATTTATCTCTGAATCTTCCTTCCTGCCAATTAGAACTAATAAGCTACGTAAACTATCATTATTCCCTTTATGTAAACTTAAAACTATTGCATTATTCCGAACAATGATTATTTTATTACGCAAAGTAAGTTGGACTATCTGTGGTGGTCACTACCACACCGTGCTTCCAAAACTGAACTTCCCTAAGAGGTTATTAAGGACAGGAGTAGTACAATGTTTCTTCGAGGTGACTGATATTTCGTCTCCGAAAGTATGCTATCTTGAAATCTCTGAATAAATCTTTGAGTAACTAAATTCCTATCTCTCAATTCTTCCTAATATTATTATTAGCAGCCCAGAGCCCAACCTACTTTTATTATAGTAAGGAAAACTGTAATGTAGGTGGTGATGGTAGGCAGTTAGTCTAGCATACCATCACTGGATACATTGCACTTTTCCTTACTATCGTAAGATATAGCGTGCCACCACGACTGGGTGAAAATGATAATTTGCCCCCGCGGGTGAATGAAAACGATCGCATATACAGCGACGTCCAGAGTAAAAGTTAAATTACCCAATTGATACAGTTCTCTTCTTTTTGGTCTGTTAAAATTGTTTACTGGATGCAATTAAGATTTCAAATAGCGCTCAAAGGTAATTTATCTGGATAAATTACTACCCCAGGCATCGCCCTAAGAAGATTACAAATAAAAACGGAAGGGTTGTAATTTGGGAAATGAAAAGGGGGATGAATACAGGAGTTTTATTACCAGAAAGGTGTTTAAAATTGGTTTGTAAAGAATGGGGGCAGGTTAGGGTAAGTTTAATTGTGTGAAAGCTATAAATATATGCAGAATAGACAGTGAACGAGATTGCGTAGAGGGATAAGGAAAATAAGACCCGTAATTCTCTTTCTTTTCCCTCTTCCTCAACGATGGCATGTGGCCGTCTAAGAGAGAAATAAGAGCGAATAACAAAAGCTATTTGGGAAATCTCATTCCTTAGCTGAATTTCTAAAATTGTCCATCCTTCACTATTTGCAGAATAAACGACTTATATATTTATGGTATTTGAGCCGTTACATTCCGTAGAACATGTGAATTTTTGTGCCTAAATAAATAAATGAAAAAAAGGAAAGATTTGTCAAAAACAATTGAAACAAAAATCCCGAAGATCCTGAAACAATTTATAGGAGGAAGAATGGAGAATTTGTCTCAAATCCGCTTTCTGCATCAATGCAGACAGAAGAGTTGTTCTGTGTTATCAAAAGATTTTTTTATTTGTCAGAGCAAAAGTCAGTTGACAATTTTTGCAGCAATTTCGTGCTCACCAAAGCTTGAGAAATGGCGCATGAAATAGCTAAAGCCCGGGAATAGCGATAAAAATACTGAGGATCGTAAATGGTTGTGATAATTTGCAAAGTGGAAAAAGAATACGATTTTCCTCAGCTGATTTAGTGATGAATTCTTCGTTTTCGTCTTCAAAAGACAAAGTCGCAAATGATATGCTTTAGACAATAAATCTTGATAAATTCTCTGAAGACCTGAATCTTGATAAATAATAAAGAATCTAGCAGGTGAGGGTGTTTCAATCATGATCTTTCTTTTGAGACATTTATCTTATCAAACCATTATGATAACCATTTGGTAAGGGCCCTTTTTTCGAACCTAAATCTTAGCAACGCATCTGATACAAATTTACAAAAATCGTGAGTATGTTTAGAGGGTTGGAGAGACCCTTGTTAAGGACAAAATCCCCTGGAAAATAGCTTTTGCAACGCAACAATGACTAAAATATTAAGGGTTTTCAGAAACGTTGAATGGCCAGGGCATTTAACAATTTTAATGTATGGGTGCATGCTGGAGTATTCATGAGTGGAGTTCTTAATGATCAACGAAGTTCATAAATAAATGACTATACACAAATTACCTTTTGAAAATGATTAGTAATCATATAGTCGTTAGATATCAAGGTCTTGAATGGTCTTAATTCTAGATATATAATAAAAAAATATCTTTGATTTAAAATTAAATGCTCTTTCTCATTGTTTCATCACTATTCATTTACTTCCTTTCAGCTTCTTCTGCACATGGAGCAGGATGTGAAAAATGAATAGAAACATCGTGAATAGTGGGGAATAAGAATCTTGCAAAAAATATTAAATTACAGCGAATTAGATAAGAATAATAAAATGTATGTTTTATTCAAAGAATATTTATTCGTTATTTTATGGGTTTGGCTTAATAAGACATAAGTTTAAGTAATGGCTGCTCACTTTGGTTCATATTTGCATAAATAATTAGAAATATTTATTTATGAGCAATTAAGATTAAATCGAACGAGATAATAAAGAAAAAGGTTTGAGGGAATATATATATTGGTTTCTGGCTATTGGCACAAAATTTGTCGCTAGGTCAGTGTTTTTAAATAATTTGTTCTGAATTATTTAAAAACACTGACCTAGTGACAAATTTTGTGCCAATAGCAAGAACCAATATCTATATTTCAAAAACCTTTTTCTTTATTATCTCGTTTAATTTAATCTTAATTGCTCATAAATAATAATTTCTAATTATTTATGCAAATATGAACCAAAATAAGCAGCCATTATTTAAACTTATGTCTCATTAAGACAAACCCATGCAGACCAAAACCGCGAGTACAGTCAACGTTGTCTTACCTAAATTATAAGAACTAAACCCTTTTGGACAGCTAAACAAATAACGAACACGGCTGCATTTGTAATTACCTTTTATCTTGAAAATGGGATTTACTTTTCCGTGAGAGTAACAACTCGGCTCAACCAAATATCTTTTTAAATGGAGACGGAAAAGAGACAACGGCTTAATGCTGATATTGAAAACATGTCTTGGGAGCTTCCAAATTCAGCTCTAGGAGATTTATCTACATATGTCGTGGTGTGGGTGATTTTTCGCAGCAATATTTATCCCCCTAGGTTCATTGTTCTCACTCTAGGATCATTATTATCATCCTAAGATCATTGTTATTTTTTTATCTAAAGCTATTTGTACCTCTATGTTTTTATGCCTTTCTTGAATTTTCCGTCGATTTCCTATATTTGCTAAATTGTCCTTCTCCGGTACTACAGTTTACCTGGTTGTTCCATTACATTGACTCTCAATTAAAGATTGGCTTTCACAAATAAAGGAAAATTTTCCATTGGTTGCATTCTCCCAAGTAGTCTCCTCATTTGGCTGGTGGGACCTTGAAACTCTTTTTAGCTTAAGTTCAGAAACGTTGACGGGCTGTGATTTCAATTTATCTGGACATCAATTAGTAGCCAGCATTGAGTGAATTGAAAGTATAAATGGTACATAACACCAAAAATATATATACAAAGATAAAAATGAAAACAAATATATGCGCATAAATTTGATTTGAATGAAATTGCGACAAAACGAAAAATGAAAAAATTTCAAGCCTTTGAGCTGGCAATTGGTAGCAAGGTTGGGTCATAGAAAGTGGAACGAGAAAAATGGAGTAATAGACTTTGGGTTGAATCGTTTGATTACAATGCTGGTTAGTTGATTGAGAGATATGAATGAGCAGTTTTCAATAATTTATTCAGCCCTTGGCAGCGTGGAAAAAAAACCCGCACGCGTGAATACATGAACGTCGAATACAATATAGGAGCAGATTAAAGAAAAGAGTTTGCGCTAAAGAATGGCTACTCTGTAGGAAAGACGACGTGACAGTAAGCAATATGAAAGCGATAGCCAGTGTAAAGAATAAAGTATGTGTGCCAGTACGTGTGTGCAGAAGTATTGGATATGCTATGGCTGTATGTAGATCTGTGAACATTGAATTTAATGAAAGCAACTGATAGGTTATAGGCATTTTAGATTATGATGTGACCGTTTAGAGGTTGATACAAGTGTTTAACTAATCATAGTTTGGGAATAGTGAGAGTTGGGTTGTATTCCGAGACGAGTTGTCTGATTTTCCTTGGAGATCAGTCTTCTAATTAGCTTGTTAGAAGATGGATCTGCACCGAGTGGTTGCTCCTATAACTTCATTCCTGCTTACCTTTGGCATTTGGGGGCTCGTTTAGTTTGTGGTCAACAAACTTATTTGGATATGCCGTCTTTAATATATATTTAAAGTATAAAAAGCTAGGGTATTATAAATTTCTTAAAAATTATTTACTAGTTTAATATTTTAACGTAGAAAAATATTGTTTGTAAACAGATCTAATGTGGCCTAAAATGGAAAGAAATTGGTCATTAACGTCCTTTCTTAAAATCTTCCGACAGAAGGGAGAGAGATGTGATTGCACTAAGGGCTTTGCGGTTACTCCTTGTGTCTTTGGTTATTTAAGTGTGGTCCAACGTCCAATGGCTCGCTTGCGTATCAGCTCCATAATACTGAGTAGTGCCGATGGTTGACTGTCGAGTGGGAATACACGATGCTGCAAAGACCTTGATATAAGGGTCACACGTCTGATTGGATGAGGGAACAAATGTTACAAGTTAGGTTTAAATAGGTTTAATCTAACCTATTTTAACTTTATTAATTTATGAACACTTTCATGTTTCTGGGTGTTCTCCTTTACATGTGTTCATTGTCAAAATAAAGACTGCCACTATTTATAGAAATGTAATACTGAGAAAATTCTAAAGTCTTCTCAAAGTTAATATCTCGATTTGTGCTTAACATTATTACACTATAAAAAATTTTAATGTAAATTTACAGAAATCTACTGGCAGCATAGTAGCCAGCTGATTGCTGCATATTTACAGAAATATTACTGTAAATACAAATTGCAACATAGTTATGTAAATGAAATTAAAGT
Source organism: Ceratothoa steindachneri (assembly GCA_963969495.1). Lineage (NCBI taxonomy): Eukaryota > Metazoa > Arthropoda > Malacostraca > Isopoda > Cymothoidae > Ceratothoa > Ceratothoa steindachneri. The sequence goes on from OZ018328.1 coordinate 96,750,394, forward strand.
AATTGTATGTTATATTTACAGCACTTCCATGTAAATGTCCACCATTACTGGAATTTCAATTACATTACTATTCTGTTTTTTTCATTTCCATTTACAGTACTTCCATATAAATCTATACTTTTATTGTAATATTAATTAAAGTACTTTTCTGTCTTCCATTTCAGCACTTTCATTTAAATATGTACTATTACTGTAATTTTCATTACAGTACTATTCTCTTTTTCATTTCAATGTACAGCACTTTTAAGTAAATATCTAATATTACTGTAAATTTAATTCCAGTACTATTCAGTATTTACCTTTTACAGCAATTAAATGTAAATATTTTAATTAAGAGTAATTTATGGTATTTAGCACCTTGGAGTCTATTTTACCATCTACTTTTATATAAATGAGTGGTAGATTTGCACTATTTACAAATGCTCCAGTGTGAAGCGAGGGATTGAATCTTCAAAGCTTGTTTCAATATATTCCAAAGGGGCCCATGTAAATTCAAATTGCCCCATTGAAATACATTGAAATAAGTTTAGGAGCTGTTGTCCCTCTCTTGATACTGGAGCAATTGCAAGTATTGAAAATCCTACCACTTATTTAGACAAGAGTATATGGAAAAATGGGGTCCAGTGTGCTAAAAACCATAAATCACACAAAACAGATATCTACTGCCAGCACAACACGCTATCTTTATCTGCTAGGGAAAAATAGCAAATGCAAAGCAATTTAATATAAAACATTTTATTTAGAACAGAGAATTTTTAGTATAAAACATTTATTAGGAACATTTAGTAATGAATTTAGCATAAAATTCTATCTAAAACTATTTATACTAACAAAACATTGCTCTCTCAACTCCATCCCTCTTCCTTCCTTCTCTCTCTCTTTTCTGTCTTCCATCCCTCTCTCTTTTGCCCCTCTTGCCTCCGTCCCCTCTTACCTCCGTCCCCCATCTCTCCTCCCTTCTCTCTCTTCCATTGCTATCTCCTCCTTCTTTCCCTTTTCTCAATCCCTCTCTCTCACCCGTCCATTTCTCCCCCTTCCCTCACTCTCATTTCTTCCCTCTTCTCCAACCTCATCTTCTACTTTTCTCTCTCCTCGGTGTGTGTGGGGAGATTGAGTCATATTTACTAGTTTACAAAGTCCCAATTGTAATCCAGAAGCTTTTCCATAAGGGTGGTAACATGTGGATTGAGAGTGTGTGCTTTCTTTTGCACTTTTTTCAGGTGTTATTGGACAATACTTTTCCTCGTTTGGCTTTTGTTACCCTCTCTGGGGTGATATCAATGAACCTTCTGAACTTGCACTCTTGAGGTGAAAACAACAACAAATGCACATAGCAATCCAATACCCTTATAACACCCCCTAACACCCTCTCACTGCCCCTCATATTGGCACAGGAGTAGAAGTTAGGGCCAGAGGTAAACCTTATTTCCTGAAGAGAAACTAATTAGGTGTGCGTGTTTTTGTGTGGCGAGGGGTGCTGAAATCTGAGTGTTGTGGAAGTGTAACACTTAGCTATCGATAAACAAAACAGTACTAGGTGGAGTAGTATGTGGGTCAGTAATTACAAGCCATAGAACCCCAGCGCAAAAAAGACCAATCAATGACCTCAGTCGCCGAAATTAATTTTAGCTCAACAAACAAATTTGTATGAAAATATCACTTTAGTTGGACGTTTTCAGACATTGCATTGGACAGTTGCCACATGGGATACATTGAAACAGGTTGGAAACTCATTGGATTGGTGTACCATGGGTCCAGGTTTAAAAAAATAACCCTTTAGTATTAATATAACATCAGTATTTATTGTTAAATTTGTTGTATTTAAGGGACCATGGTGCTGAACAATGATATACCCACTAGCTAGCTAACGTTAGCTATCTTTATTGACCTCGGTTTAACGCTAGCTAGCTAGCTAGCCTTATACTAGCTAACGCCAGAGCTGCCAACGATGCAAGGTGAATTTGGTTAGTAGGCCATCTGACGTAATTACAACCACAATGACGCAATAACGCGCTCCTTATTAATTAAAATATTGAGAAAATAAACGTGGTCATAATTTGGTTGTGGAAACAGTAGCTACCTAAATTACTCGGTCTAACCTTAGCTAGCTAGCGCTTGTGTGAATGGACGATACAGTGCCTTGGTGATGCACTAGCTAGCTATCGTATATTATTGGTGAGTTGATTTTTAATTAGCCTTGATGGTGATTTTCTTTGTTTTTGACAAATTCTTCTGGATGCTTTATTTTGTATATTGTAGATGCATGTTCTGACAGAATCCTATGGATGCAGTTTATGGTAGGGGTTTTAACGCATAAAAAACGTGGTGTGTAATTGTACTAAGCTAACCCTTCACAGAACGTCTTTAAATCAGCTGATGTTAGCTAGCGTAGCTAAGCTATGGTGCTGCCCGCTGGCTTTGCCAAGCTAATTCAATGCCCTGTCATTCCACTCGCAGCCATCCTAGCTGATGCTCTCATACAAATGAATCTAGCTACTTACCTAACATTAGCTAACAACGGGAAACGTGACATCTAAAAATTGAAGGGAGCTTACAGCAACGTCACCTAACTTAAATGTTAAGCATAATCAAATCTTTGTAAAATATATGCTGTAAAAACGAATGTTTTTACCGAAAGCAAATCTTCTCGAAACCAGCATCCGACCAAGCGGCTGAAGCAATATGAAGAGCTCTCAAACGCCAAAGCGAAGGGGGTTTTCTTCATGGAGGAAGGTGCGTTGCTTGAAGCTAGCAGCTACGCAGGTTTCATTGTAAATGAAACAGAATGCATAAAATATCGAATAATACAATTCCACTCAACAAAACGTGGGAAACTAAACAAAAATAAAATAATAATGCATAGTAACTGAAATCTATAGTTGTAAGCTGCCTTGGGGCGTTCATAGCGGTGACGTTATCATTCATTTTGAAGTACTCTGCTGTAGGTGTTGATATCAGCGCAGAAAAATTCCCAAAATGCATTGTTACATACTGCAAAATGCTGTATTCCGCATAAACAGCAATGAGCTGTAGAATTTCACTGTAAATATACAGCAATTTTTTACAGTGTAGTATTGCTGGGAATTTAGTGTGACACTGTAACACACACTCTGGGTTTGCTATTTATGAGGATTGTTGTTTCTTCAAATTAAAACAGCGAATTTAACTATCTTTGAAAGTTGTTGTTGGTTATTCCATAGAACACTGGAACAATCTTGAGTTGTCATTTACGATTGTTGCTGGGCTGGATTGCCGTTGTTTCACTGTAACACTCTGTATTTACCTTCTATGGTGGTGGTAGGGTATTTCCAATCAATACACCGAGAGGTCACATTTTAGGTATTGTACTGGAAACATTTTCGGTATTTTACTGAAACACTGTAATAATCCTAGGTATATATTTACATTTATTGCTCGATATGCACTGTGACACTTAACATAAACCTGGTTTACCATTTATGGTAATCGTTGGGTATTCACCATCAAGACTCTTAGACTCACCATTTATGATAGGTGGAAGCATGATAAGTTTACAGCTTGAGAAGAGGGATGAAAACAAACTCTGATTTCAGTTTCTTAATTGACATCAGACTGTTGACTGAGAACGATTGTGATTGTCGTTGAAATGAAATAGTAATCAGTTTCATGAGTTGGAGAGTGGTGTAAATGGAGTTCAATCCCATCGGACGTGATTCTCGCGAAAGTATCGTGGGTTCTGCTGTTGTTCAATCAAGTTCTTTGTTCGAAGACTATGGGACTATGAGGGGATGGTTGATGGTTCCGGTGGTGCTACCTGTTTATGTGATAGTATAGGTTACTATTTGTGATTGCGTAGTCTGTAATTATAAGGACATGTATTGAAGAGTTCTTGTTGCTATTGCGTTCGACGGGTGACGAGGACTTTAAGCAGCGGGCCTACTTTCCGCCTCTGTTGAATCAGTTCTGACTACTTATAATTTCTCATAAGGGTTATGCGTTAGGCTGGGCTTACGGAGAGTGCCTTGGTAATCGGGGTAAGTAAAGCAATTTTAAAGGAGGTGGCTAAGAAAATATAACTTTATTCCTAAATTGGCCTAATAAAAAGGGGCAAGCGGATTGCGGTCAATGTGTACGTTTTCTGTTTTACGCGAACTATCGAGTTTGAAGGCAAAAAGACTTAGGCGAGTAAATGGGATTCCGGACGCTACTAAGGGAATGAATAATGAATCTTCTTCTGAATAATGAGTCTCTCTCTCTCTCTCTCTCTCTCTCTCTCTCTATATATATATATATATATATATATATATATATATATATATATATATATATATATATATATATATATATATATATATGAATCCATTAAACCACATTGAAAGAGAAAACAGAATAATTTTTCCTTGCAGTAATATTTTTATTAGATTTTTTCGAAAAAATGCGTGCAGGGAAGCGATTCCAACCAGGCACACAGAGGCAGCGGAGACCGCTTTGATCACAGTTCAAAGTATGCCGTTAGTACACTATGCTACGCAGAGAACCAAAATATTCTCTAAATAGAATAGCTTTTAAGGAACAATTTCGCAAGCTCGAACAGAGACTATGAAAGAAATAGAAAATTAATTAGGAATTCAAAGAATAAATAAGGAATAGTTAAACGCGTGGCAGATATAAAAATGTTTATATCTCTCAAAGTAGCGCAAGAGAATGATGAAAACCAATCCATTAAATCATATTGAAAGAGAAAACGGAATAAAGTTTCCTTCGAGCTTGCGAAAGTGTTCCTTAAAAGCTTTTCAAATTTAGAGAATTTTTTGGTTCTCTGCGTAGCGTAGTGTACTAACCGCATACTTTTAAATGTGATCAAAGCGTTGCTCGCTGCCTCAGTGTAACTGGTTCGAATCGCTTCCTTGCATGGATTTTTTCAGAAAAAGGTAATAAAAATATTACTGCAAGGAAAAATTATTCCGTTTTCTCTTTCAACTTGGTTTAATGGATTCATTTGCAGCATTCTCTTGCGCTACTTTGAAATATATATATATATATATATATATATATATATATATATATATATATATATATATATCGTCTCCAAGTGGCGTAACCTTGACTTCTCCGTAGGATAGACCAGTAATCTAGCTTGTTTCTTATTTCTAACCCTTGGGCGGAGTTTCCAACAGCTCTGTGTGCATGTGCTTACATATTTCCCATAGATTTAGCTTTATTATAGGGAATCGCTTGCTGTAGATCTTTGTTAAATTTCTTTAGTCAGAACCTATATTTGTTCAGCTGCTGATAAATCTTCCCAACACGCGTATGTATATTTGTGTGCGATCCTCGTATTTGCCCAGATGGTCACCTTTGATATCTTTGTATGGTCGTGGGTTTCCGCACGACCGCTTGCTTCAGATCTATTTGTACAGTTTAACACACACATATATATATATATATATATATATATATATATATATATATATATATATATATATATATATTCATTTCCTAATTCTCTTTGGTTCTTTATTTATTAGGCTTGCCATATTATTTCCTCACTTTACATACATAACAATTTTAGGCTTTGATAAATCCCCTGAGCGTCCATTTGTGCAGCTCCCTGCTTTGCTTATTAAATCCTTTAATTTGTTGTCAGATGCCTATCTATTTTATAGAACGAGCCTTACAGGACTCTTCTGCCAGTAATAAAGTTACTGAAAAAATAAAGCATCAAAAATACATAGGTAGATACATCTTAAATACATATTTCACGCAGACCTAATGTCTAACAGATTTTCAATATTCGTACAGGGCATCGGTATTTGTCAGCACATACATCTGTACTTAACCAAACAGGCCTAATCATTATGCCATGTTATGCCATATAATACACAATAATATATAATTTGTCTTATAATTGGTTTTCATCCTTTTTTGCCTGCTATACAAATGCTATAATTATGACAGTACATATACGTAGTTTGACATGCAAGAAATCTATATAGTAACGAGGTGTGTTTATATTTATGCATCTTCCTCTTTTATTATAATATGCCGCTGTAATATAATGCCTACTAAAGGATTCAAAAATATAGGAATGAGGGGTTCCTGGCAAACGTAACTAGTCTCTCGGAGCACTTGCAGACGTCTGGCCTTTCGTTATTCTCTCCGGTGCCTGTACAGGTGTCTCGTGGACTTCCTTTGGCATCATTCTCTTCCCCTCCCATGCACTCCAAGAGATGAAGTGAATCGATGAGTCTGGTGAAGATGGGCAAGGATAAGCGCGCGCGGGACTGTACAAAGCCTCATATTTCTCCAATATGGCTTTGCAATAGCGGGCTAGGTGCTGTAGGTCATTAATAATTGAAGCTACCGCATGCTTACTTGATAGTTTCACTTCTGATAAGAGTTTGGTTGTTCCTCGATAAATATGCCGCGCGCATAGTCCACTAAAGATTCAAATTCCTCAGAAAGTCAATTCTTCTTAATAACGGTGAGTTGGTATCCATGACCATAAATGACCACCTGAATGATCGGCGAAGACTAGGGATAACTATGTATATCCGGGTGTACCTTGCCGTGCACTTACATTTTACCACCATTAGCCATGGTAATATTTACACTGGACTCGCGCAATTCGCTTGAATTCACCAATTTAGCCGGAATTATCGACATACTCTCCCCCGTATCAATTTGAACCTCTCATTTATTTTTATTCACTTTACAGGTGACGATCAAAACAGATGGCATACCAGCGGCGGCACTTATAATGGCATACCCTGCTCATTTTCTGCTGAGGCTGGCAAAGATGGCCTGGAAGAAGGTTGTATCTGCATTTTTTCTCCTCTATTTGGCTACCTGCAGCAGGGTTTGCAGAATTTCGCATTCTCACCAAAGGACAAATGTAAACGGCCTACTACACAACATTGGTTGCTTCGAAAAAGTCGCAATCTTACCAGGATATTATAACCACTGTGATAATTATTTCGCTGCACAAAATTGGGACGGTTCACATTAGGGTATGCACTGATGGGCACTGATCGTGCACTACCCTTAGAATTCACATTATATATATATATATATATATATATATATATATATATATATATATATATATATATATATATATTTATCACTTCTATTGTTATGATTAGGAATACACATATCGGACAAAAAAGTGGCACTACGTTCTCAGGATTCACTGCTATCATTAACATTAAGACAATGTGCTCTACAGAATGGCATTAGTTCATCTGCAAGATTTCCTAACTGGGCTAGGGTAAGTTCCTTCTGGGTAGCAGTTATTGACTCTAGTTTCGTCCTCTCGGAGATCATAATCACCTCAGACCTTAAGAGATGGTAATTATGAGTAGATAGGATTGCAGCCGGAAGACGGTCTCGGGGGGTAATCCAGTCAAGACATAAAAGAATTTAGTATCCTCCTTATTTACCCTTGAAATGTAAAACTCGGTTACTACAATCTTGAACCAAACTACAACAGCAGCCTCGTTAAAGAAGGGTGACTTGATGGCGATGGCGATGGCGTTGACGAGTTGCGTCACTCCTTGTCCTGCCTGTTGATGGTCGGATCCGTCCATTTTTTTCACCACCACTGTTCGGCCGAATAGCGTCACGAGTTTATGGGGGTGATTATGTTGCCTACTTTACGCCTCTGTCGAATTGGTTCTGACTCTTTATAATTTCTCAAAGGGTTCTGCGTTAAGCTGGGCTTACCGAAGGTGCCTCGGTAATCGGGGTAAGTAAAGGAGTTTGAAAGGACACGGCCAAGAAAATATGACTTTATTCTTAAATTGGCCTAATAAAAAGGGGCAAGCGAAAACGTCTCGAGTTAGTTGTGGTCAATGAGTAGGCTTTCTATTTTACGCGAAGTATCGATCCTGAAGGCAGCAGGACTTAGGAGAGTAAACGTGATTTCGTGACGGTACTAAGGGAATGAATTGAGTTAATCAATCAGGAATAATGAATCTTCTTCTGCATAATGAGAGTCAGTCTCTCTCTCTCTATATATACAGGGTATCCACAAAGTCTGGGTACATAGGAATTTTAATATTTTATTTATTTATGTTATTTGTGTTAAAATAACATAAATAAATAAAATATTGAAATTCCTATGTACCCAGACTTTGTGGACACCCTGTATATATATGTTTATTTATATATATAAATATATATATATATATATATATATATATATATATATATATATATATATATTCAACAAGGTTGCTTCTAAGAAGGCGTAATTTTAATTGCAGTAGGAAAGATACGACCATCAGTGGCATTCCTATCTATTCCAAGCAACGTCTCGGATTACCTAATCCATCATCAGGCTAAAGGGATAAACACAATTTGTGAGGTGAACAAATGTTAACTTAAACAAAATACAAATCAAAAGCAAATAATTAAGATAGTAAACCTATAAAATTAAAAAGTATTAATAATTACAAGTACATATACAGATAAGCTCAAAACAAAGGAGAGGAACAAATTCATACGTGCTGCCAGCGAGTCAGAGGAATGACTAAGGAATTTACCAAAACTGGACACGATTATGGGTAGTTTGTTGTCGGTAGAATATTAACAGGTCTGAAACTGTTTAGTTGTGGCTATTACTGATAATGGGTGGCAGGTCAAGTATGAATTTAACGTGGGCGAATGTTTCCTCTCTAAGTGGCGTGACCATGAATTGTCCGTGGAGTGGCCCCAGTGGTCTAGTTCGTTCGTTATTTCCACCCCTTTGGCAGAGTTTCCGACAGCTCTGTTACATGTTGTGCCAATCAATTTCCCATAGATTTTGCTTTATTATAGGGTATTGCTTGTTGCAGGTCTCTGTGAAATTTCTCTGGTTAGAGCTATATTTGTTTAGCTGCTGATAAACCCGCGTATGTTTGTTTGTGTACGATCCTGGTATTTGTTTAGGAGGTCACCTTTGATATCATTGTATGTTCGTGGGTATCCGCGCGACTCTAACGACCGCTTGCCTCAGATCTATTTTTACAGTTTTCATTTCTTAATTCTCTTTGGTTCTTTATTTATTAGGCCTGGCATATTATTTCATTAATTTACACACATAGCAATTTTTAGGATTTGATAAATCCACCGAGTGTTCATTTGTGGAGTTCCTCTCTGGGCATATTAAACCCTGCAATTTGGTGCTAGAGGCCTATTTATTTTATAGAACAACCTCTACAGAACTTCTTGGTTAGGAGACGGTTTAGTTATTCTTCCCTTACCAAAGAAATGGTCAGAAGCTCGTGATTCCGAGGGTACTTTCTCTTCCTTGTATTGATAACGTGTAGTTGTGCTCATATGTATAATAATCTACCTTGCAGACGCTACCAAGGCGATACGAATTGTGATTCTATTCGGCAACTAATAACAGCCGATGCGGTTTAACTTTGCAACAAGTAGAAGCAGTGCCATCGGTTGGCATGTTTCTAGCCCGATACTAAGAGATATTCAGTCCTTGCTCATGTGTTTACTGGTAGGGAATTCAGAGATTGATTTTATTCCTTTTTGTCTTCATTTTCTGAATAATATACGAGATAGACGTGAAAAATTGGAACATAGTAAAATATTGGTTTCAAATGCGAGTCATATTTAAATACCCTTTAAATGATAACCTTCATTAATCAATGACAAGATCTATGACCCTGCAATAAGCTCCGCCAAAGTACATTTGAGCGCATGGTGTATTTTGTACATATTCGTTCCTGCAGTACACGAGTGTGCACTTCCCTGCACAATTCTTAATAAACACATCAGACGCCTCATTCTGGCAATCTAAGCAATACAACAATTCACAAAGATCAATGGAAATGCAGATTAATCGTAATTTTCTGCACGGATTATTTCTTTGAAAACTATGTGGGAACACCACATAACACTTCTCTTACTTCAACATCACTATCCATAAGCTCAGATCTTGGGCCAGAATTTGGCATTTATGTCAGCTCTCCAAGGGTAAATCGAGCAAATATATTGAAGGAAAACTGAAAAGTTGGAGTTACAACAACGAGTAAAGATGTTTAAAAAGAGGAAGTGTCATAAAAGGTTGTCCAGTGAATAATAAAGGTTGTAAAATCTTTTCGCCTTCGGAGGTTTGGTTTCCCACGGGGCAGTACTTGACTTCCTTTTCACAAAAGAGAGAAAAAAAGTTAAAAAAATTAGAAAATATATTTGACGCATTTCACTTCATCACAAAAATATAACCTATGGAATTAATTGACTGAATTGTAATTCCATAAACCATTATTTAATTGTGTTATTAAATTATTTTTCTCGGGAAGAATGGAGGTCGTTTCTCCTATAAACACGTCTTGGAACAATACACCGGGTGATGATTTGAATGTTTAAGAATCACACCTACACATCACTGCACCACTACTTCCATGGGTAATTTGGCGCTTTTAATACTCCTTCTATAACAATGGAATATATTTTCTCCTTTTAACATTTCTTAACTGGGAAGTGGAAAAAAAGTGTCACTACAAACCAGGGCATTTTTGCGAAGTGGTAATTTAAAGTGAATAGAGACAAAGGACCAATAGAGGAGGGTAATGAGAGAGAGAATAAGAATATTAGAACTAATAAAGAATAACAAATAAAGCAAACAATGGTTTTCCTTTAATAGTGGAGCAGGTACGGCGATTTATAAACTTCCTGAAACACCCTCTGACAAAGACCTATATGCTGGCCTGGAAAGCCACCCAGCCGAAAGTTTGGCCCTGTGCTATAAATAAGCAATAGCGGCCTTGTCTAATCATGCGAGATATTGGAAAGTATAGGATAATAATAATGATAATAATAAAATAATAGTGATATTTATAATAATAATATTAATAATAATAATAATAATAATAGCCCCCTTCGTGTAAAACGTTTCGGAAAAATGAATATTGTTGCAAATTATGAATGGAGGCTATAAATTGAATGCTGCCATTTTAGCACTGGTTCGAATCTTCACAAGAAAGGGTTCGAAACATATTTATCTACGTAACATGATTGAAGCTTCCAAACTGCCATTGTGATAGCCAAGTTGAGTGTAAAGGCCAGTTACCCCAATGGAAGAAGTAAAGCCACATTGAGTAGTTACTATCCAGATTGGGTTTCGATTTGACCTTGTTCAATGCACAGATGGCATTTGCGATAAAGAGAGTTCGATCAGATCCCACATAAGTCTGTAGATCCTGATTCCATAACCGTAATGTTCGATTGGTACTAAAAGGAGAAACAACTGGCTTTAACTGAGTTACGAGAGACCGGGGTTATTATTCCTCTCGTTCAATATCATAATAAAAATGAAGAAAGCCAAGAAACCATCGAAATAAAAGTCAAAAACCGAAGTTGAAGCAAACCGTCAAATTCGATTAAGGGCGAGAACTTTCGAGGGAAAGACACATCCTTGGTGTCTCTTATTTCCTTCAATCTCGTAATTATGGCCTTCCTTTTCCCCTCTCAGATGTTTCAAAACTTCTTAAAATTGGATATATTGGGGAAAATGGAAATGATTATATAAAGAGGCGTTTGGTTATTTATATGGTTCCGCCTACCATAAATGTGTAGTTGATGGGAAAACTTCGGTTGAGAACAGAAGGAGGAGGGAATAACGGGAGGGAAAAACTAAGGCGCAAACCTCGTTTCCACATAAATGATTCCAAGAAAAGAGTCCACGAGTAAATATTCTTGCATACTGTGTGCACTGCCTTTACTGGTGAAGTTTATATGAAGCAGGTTTTTGACGCTGTTTCAAAAGATGTTCCGATGAGGTAATATTCTACAAATCAACGCTTACGGCAATCACATCGGCTTGACCTTCACTCATCATACTCACAACGATTCTGCTTGCTTTCACTGCCATCGTGAATCTGACACTGATCGACACACGCACACCGAAGACAAAATCCATGTAGGTATGTATGGAGTGCGGGATCTATGGGAAAACCCCTTTCGACTGGAGGAGTCCGCAGGGGATGCTTTTGCGTATCATTTCATAACACCTTAATTTTGTGTTTGTTAAAGAAATGTTATTTATTTATTTTAAGTGAAAAACAACGAGGACATAAACGTACTCAGCAGAAAGTGTGTAAGTAGAGATTTGTAAAGTAGTGAAATAGAGGGAGTGAAAAATGTGAGAAATATATACAGCCACGGAGCAACCTACATGTATTGGGGAGAGGAGGGCACGCCAGACGTTTGATGTCAGCTGCATCATGCTGGCCCTAATTCATCTGACACTGGGGAATGCGTGCCAATCGTATAGATTTGGGTTTTAGGTAGCTGGGGCTTTACGCCTGCTGCCTTGAACGATCCCTCCCTTTCATTGCGTTAAATTTATAATTAATCATTTTAATTTAGTAATTCTAAAATAGAATTTTAAGGCAATGCCTATCCTCATTTCATATTATTTGAATATTAAAACAGTTTCAGCATTAATTTAGTTAGTTAAATTGATCCATAAATTCTAATTAGTATATTTTAATTTTACGAATTAATAATCCTATACATATTGATCTTATTTTATAAAATTGATCATGATTTTTATCTAACATTTTCCTGCATATTTTGTTTGAAGATAAAAGGTATAATTCAAAGTATAATGTCACAAAACATTAGATATACGAGTACACAAAATTATTGCAACAAATCAAGAACCGAGAATTAGTAGATATTCGAAACTGTCAGTAACGGACTCCAAGATCCTGAACTATCACTCATAAGATAAAGGAACAAATCATCTTCTTAACTTCCGGCGGAACTTTCAAAAGGATGAGTCCTGTCGTGCGCTCGGGAACCCTCCAATAGAAAATAAGCAAAGAAGAAAGCATAGGGGCTGTGACTAAGGAAAAACCACTTCTGAAGAAAACAAATTAAACAAGGGGAAAGAAGTAGGCAATGAGGTATAAGGATGAAATAATTAAAATATAGAAGCAAATATATAAAATTTAATTTAAAGGAAGAGAAGGGAAACTATTCGAAAAGAAATGGGGAGAAATTTAAATGGGTCGATACAATATTCTACTACTTTTACTTTCTGCGATATATTCTGTATAACAATAATCATTCTAAAGATTTGTTGATCTTTATTTCCCTAAATGAGCGTTGAATGTAGGCACATATGTTGTATCACTCTTGTTGGATCACAAGGAAAATTGTGCCTCGGGGAAGTCAGAATTATTATTCAAAGCTTTCGAGGCGAGTTTACTCCTAGATATCTTCAAGGCTTAGATGCGGCAAGTGATGAAACAATCCTCGTTTTGATGACTTTATTATAAAAAAATGAGCTCTTTGCTGCAACAAACTATAACATTACTATTCACTGTGGTGTTGAATGAGTAGAGTCAATTGATTTTAGACAAACGTGAGCGACAAGGTTTGGTGTTTCGATTAAATGTGACTACATTTGGGATTTCAATCTCTCATTGCTCGAGGCAAGGAGATGCGCGGAGATGTACAAGAGCGGTAACGAGGACACGAATGAAAAGTGTTCTGATCTCTGATTGATTAAGATCTGAGGGTAAGAGGATAAGAGTTCAACTTTACTTTCAGTTTTATACACGGGTATAAAAGAAACTCTGGTTACTGCTGCGCACAGGTCCCCAAATGTGGATTGAGAGCCATTGTTTAAATGAATTGAAAAGCGTAAACTAAGGGTTGATGGGCATCTTCTCTTTATCAACTCTCTGAATGGTGCAAGAATAGTATTACGTCTGAGGCGAGTGTTTGAGGAATTTAATATTTTAGTCTCCATTCTCGAAGATGTATAAGACTTTGGATCAAAGAAGAAAGAGAGAGAGAAATGGAGGGATATAGAAGAGAGCGATAGAGGAGAAAAACAGCGAGAAGAGAAACTGAGATAGAGATATGGGAGATGGGGGGAAGAAGAGAGGGCGAAAGAGTGTGTGTGTCTCTTTAAACTGATGTCGAATAGGGGCGGATGAGCTTCGAGTTAAGAGTCATCTAGCAATTCGGTGGAGTCGTTAGCCTTGGGTGTCAGTCCACATCTGTGAAGATAAAATTGATCACAAACACGCCGTGGATTAGGCTCCTTAACCTTATAAGGTGACTAGTGTGGGAAAAATAAATCCCCAAATAATAAATTACGAGTATAGGTCTTTAACCATGCCATAGCATCTTTGCTATGGTCTTCCATATTTAATTTTTTATGCCCTTTTCTTTAAGATTGCACTTGGGTAGCTTTTCTATTTCTATTTATTCCCTTTGGTTTTCCAACAGATGCGTTGCGTAAGTCTAGTAGAAAGAGCATCGGTATCTAGTGGCTGCCAAAATAATGCCTTCCTCTTTGATTATTTCCTTAATTTTCCTTAACTTATCCTTTCTCTCCTTTTTCCGTATATTTTGCAATTGCTGAATTTTGTAGCTCGCATGGTATTTGGCTCCCCCATGTTGTAAATTAGGGATCAATGTATGTAATTCCTTATGTTTAAATTTTGCTGTTTCTTGTTTTCATTGCTTGCATTTTTTGTTAAGTTTGTTTAAGTTTGATGTCTATAACAATTACTTTTAATTATTTCCGGAGATTTTGACTTGAATATTGGTCCCCGAGGGTCTAAGCTACGTCAATGTCGCTTACTATCTAACAACATTGGAGAGAAAATGGAAACAAAGAATTTGGCAAGTGCACCTTGCCAATTTGACATACCGTTTTGTTCTGACACTTTAGTCTCTAGCATAAGGCATATTTTTAAAAGTTTTAATGCCAGGATTCGAGAAATCTATGCTTGCGAAGAGTAATGTTTTTTCCAGGGCGAATAGAGTGGCTTTTTTATGTTGAAGAGGATTACTATGCATCAAATAACCGCTTGGCAGAGTGTGTTTTTCATGAGGTTCAATTCATGAAGTCCTATAGTAGGGTACATAATTTGTATTTATTCTCGATATTCCCTAATCTTCACCTGGATTAGACTATTATCGACTGCCTTCTATTTACGATGGCATCCACGCAAAAAATCAATAAACAGGAGTCATTTATATTCGTAGGACATTTTAAAGCGCACCTAAAGATTTTCATGATGTTGCTGTTTGTTTCCTTTGCCACACAATCGCGTTAGGAGCAAATGATTACTGGAGCCACACACAGGTTATATAATTGATTATTTTGGCTTTAAGGCAGCAAAAGCTGGTCCTCCAGTTGAATTCTCTGATTATAACTTTGTTCCAGATAGAACTACAATAAACTAATTTGTGCCTAATGTGTCCTTTGATCGCCAAATTTTACTTGAAATCCAGAAATCACTGGAAGTTCTATATTTCGACGTGATGATGTGGCTTTTCGTTTGAATGATCATGTTTTTAATATAAGTGAGACAAAATTGTTTACAACAATAGAGAATTTTAGGATTAAAAACAAAGTTTAGTTCAATGATGACTGTAGACATGCTTATGTTGAGAAGCAGCCAGCATCTCGTCTTTGGTCAAATAACAAGTCTGATCTTTGTTGTAGAAATTCTACTAGAAAAAGTGAATTTGTTTCCTGTATTTATGGTGGAGCATAGACGGAATATAGAGTAATAGAGGTATTAAAGAAACCGTTTTTCTACAAATCAATCTGATGTGGTGCATTAATTTGTTGCCTACTTTTTGGATGTTGATTGGAGTGTGCCACCTCTACTCAAAGCCTATGATTCGATCAACATTGTGCAAAAATGAAGGTTGACCATTAATTTAACATATTTGACACGAAACAGTAAAATGAAATCATTAATTTATCACCTACATACTTTTCCTGAAGTAAATAGAATTCCTTTGGTATTTAGGTATCGTGAGATCAAGCAACTTCTCATTGACCTAGATGATTATTGCAGTATAGACTTCCTGATTATCGACCAAACTCCATTCCTCCAATTTTTTCAAAGAAGATTGAGAGATTTAAGCGTTTTAGTAAATGTGTTGAGAATCAGTCTGCTTCCTGACCTAACCTTTGTGTTCTTCAAAAGTAGTGGTACTTGTAATGCACTTTGACCATTTTTTCAGAAATTCAGCTCGTATAGTTGATCTAGACTTTAGTGCACCATTTAATAAGATAAATAATTTAGTCCTCTTTTATAATTTGAAGCTCTTAGTTAAAGGTGATCCTTCTTAATATTTTAATAGAATTCTTAAATGGTAGAACTCAGAGAGTGTTGGTCTAGCGGATCTCAGGGTAGTTTTCTTTGACCATTGCCTTTTATTCTTTATGCAAGTGACATATGGCTAGGCTTAAAGAACATGCTTGTTACGTATGTGGATGATGCCACATTGTTTGCAAGTATAGCGTCTTAAAACTTTATGGTTTCTGGTTACCGATTCTCTGAATAGAGATCATAAGCATATTTATGAGTGGTGAAGGTTATGGGGTAATAAGTTATAGCCCCCCAAATAAAAACATGATCATTAGGTAGTTTAGTATACCTTATTCACTGTATCCAGATTTATATATTCATAATACTGTTAGCTAATTGTAACTCATTCAAAGTTCTTGTGGTAACTTTTGATATTACCTAACTTTTGAGAAACATTCGGAATGTTGGCTCGATATATCACAAAAAAATGGTATCGTACCAGTGATTTAAGTGTTTGTTGATGAATCTCTTAAATTGAAATGCTTCAATTTCTTCATTCTTCCTTGTTTAGAGTATTGTTCACCAGTCTGGTCTTTCGCATACAAACTTGTCTGTGTATATATATTTTTATCAGCCAAGACAGGCATCTCTGCCCGATATGTCTCATCCTGTAGGTAACAGTACCTAAGCTGCTTCTCCTAATGTAAATAGCGTTGCTTTTCTTGATCTACTGAAATATTTACCAGAGGGTTATGTCTTGGACGTTTACTACCATCGCAAATGTCAGCAGCTAATCAAAATGAAAAGGGATCTTTACCTTTTTGCTACCAAACTAAATGACAGCATTTAAACTGGAGGTGTCAAGCCTGCGAGTGCTCGACACGGGCTTTAAGTTATACAACAAGTCTTTCTATAGTATATCTTGTATGGTTCATATTATGCCAATATGTCAACAAGTATTTGAAAGGTCATAATACCAGTAAGCTACTAACACAATATACAGAACTGCCTTCAGATGCGAGAATCAGGGGTGCAACTATTAAGAAACTGGATGACAGGAGTCTTATAAGTAGAGACCTATTTGGGACTGAAAATCATTATCAAATGTCTTGTCATCTTTCTTATATTTATGGATCACAGGAAGATTCCACTAGCTCTGTCAAAGAGGGTGAGGATAAGGAAGAGGTTTATGATGCAATAGTGAAACAGACATTGACTAAACTATTATATTTTATAAAAAAGAACTCTTTTCTACCCTAAATTGGTAACCAAGACTGACTTATTCCCTAGACTGAAGAAATATCTCCAGGATCTAGAGGTAATTGAGGTCATAGAATGACCCAAGAAACATATACGATGAAATCTGGAGAAAGAATTTAGAGGATCACTGCATATTATTGCAAGCAGCAAAAGAAACTTATGTTTTCTGATAACTTGTCAATTGTTGATTTAGTTAGAATAAATCATTCTATAAAACAAAGCTTAGCATTTAGAAATCTTCCAAGAAAACAGATGTCATGACCAAGGCTGCCTTGCAATTGAAAGCAGACGTTTAGAAATTAGAAGACACTGACATGGGTTATATTCCTGATTCGCTGGGCCGGTTAAGGTACATTATGCATTCAGGAGAGGTGGCATCCATAAAATCCACTTGAGAGAGTAGAGAGAATGTCTTAATTCATTTATCCAAGGCATGGTATATGCTGTTACAATTCTGTCTATGGTGGATATGCAAGCATTTACTGTGCAATCTCTCACAGGCAACATTGAAGTTATACATACATTCAACCCTTTCAGCCACGGTTTGTCATAATCACAATTACAAGAAACAGAAAAAGCAGGGTGTTCTTAGAAACTTGCCCCTGCTGATATCAAAGTTTCATTACCATCTAATATCCATCCCGGTGTGTTTACGACCTTGGCCTGAAAAAACAGTGATCACCTAGAAGAGACAGTTACTGGCAATGGCATATATTATAGAATTAATAGTATTGATGATCAGCCTATGCCTGTTGGGCCAAAACGACCTCTTTCCAGTGGTACAATTGATAAAAACAAGAAGGGAGGAAAAGTCCTGAACCAACTATGTTGCTAATCAACAGCAGTGCCAATGATTGGGCCCTCTAAAACAGCCAACATTGATCCTAATACTAGTTGGATTCTTGCAGGTATGGCTGATCATGATCGCAAGCCATAAACAGTAAACAGATGGACAGGCTTCCCTTGCAGTTGAAACAAATAGTTTCTGTCTTTGATGATGCTTTTTATCCAAAGAAAGTGTAATTGTATGGAAGCATCAAGACAAGTATGAAAAATCGTCGGAAGATTGGGTATGCTTAACACAATCTGTAAAATACTTTCGATCATCGAAAAACTTTCGATGATGCAGGGTTTAAAGACATCTGTGTTGAGGTAGAAGTAATTGCAGATGGATGTATGACTGATTATATGCTAGGTCGCAGTTAGAACCGTGTCATACGATTTCACATGTTATTTTATGAAGTTATAATGTTTGTTGCACCATCATAAATTTGAGCAAAGTTGCGACCATACGAGCCCCCTCTACATCCCCAAAGGAATGAAAATTCAATTTATACAACACATGCAAATTCACCAACATTGACCTCCCGTTTGTCTGCTAACGAATCATAGAGATGCATTGTCCTATTTTCATGAAATTTGTCAAAAACTTTGCCAATTCCCCTAAGAATTTCATGTTTTTGATTTTAAATTTTAGGCAAAATTATCCTGGGATAAATATGAAATTATATGAGTCGATTTTTAATGTGGTACCAATATAATTATATTTTGAACAGTAAATAAAACAAGATCTTTATACAATATACTACTATACTTAGAGCTATCGCTAGACAAATAGACAATGCGTTGGATTTCCAGCCCTCAAAATAAGATGATTCAATTTTCAGGAAAAAAACAAAGTTTGAGGCACTTGCTTGGGTGAGTCATCAATGGAGTGGCGCTTCGCATCTAGATATTAGAGAAGGACTACGTCATCACACACAGCCAATCTTAACACCACTCTATATTCATCCTCCCTCGCAACGCTCCCAAACATATCACTCTTCCATCCGACAACCGACCGAAGTGGTTTTGATATCCAGACTTCCTTTACGGGAAATCTTGGCCATTAAAGACTATGTTTGGGGGTTAGCAACAAAACAATGCACTGCTGTTGCCTGCACCTTCTTCTCCAACGAGGACTTGCCACTAATGCCCAAAGGAAAACCAGCGAGTTTCATTCTGATCTTTATGTGAATTTGATTATCCGGTCATAGGACTTTGTACAAAATTTCATAAAGAGATATGTTAGTTAATTGCGCCCTTCGTCCCTTTTTAATCATTTAATTATATTATTAAAAAGGGACAATTGGCGAAATTAACTAACATGGCTCGTTAGGAAATTTTGTGAAAGAGTTCAACAAGGTCCAGATCCTCTTCTATGAGCATCTCAATAGATTTCTCTTGCCTTAAAGATCTCTTTGCTGTCGAAGGCCTCAGAACATAAGAAAAAAAACAAAAAACATCGTCCTATTGTTATTTATATAAGCATTTGAATAATTGCATGGGACATTTTGCATACACTTTCATTTCAAAGCAGAAATAAGAATGTAAATGTATGCAGAAAAGATTGTTGGCAACCATTTCTATCAAAGCCCAATTAAAACTTTAGAATAAAAATAATGGAGTTGAATTTGATAAAAGGCTTGGAAAAATAAATGGTATTTTTGTTATTTTATGTATTTTATATAGAAATTCGTTTTTATATAGGAAAAACCGTTATCATAAGTTTTAAATTATCCAAAATAGCGCAAAACCTAAAGCACTAATGAACCACTTGTATTCATAGGGTAACAATGGCTATGTCAGAACTCTAGATTCTCGTTTTATAACAACGGTTCTAAAGTAGCAGAAATAAATGTTATCAATTCCATATTCATTGGTGTTTATAAATATATATATATATATATATATATATATATATATATATATATATATATATATATATATATGATGAGGTTTGAAGAATGAGAAGTTTCAAGTTCCAGGGACAATTTTATTCCGACGTTTTGCCTTAGATCATCTTCTTCAGAGAGTATAAATAGGACGGCGCTTTTACAAGAACAATAGACTTGTAACAAACAATCTAACAACGGTTTGAATGCTATACAGCAATTATCACAAAAACATAACACAAAGGCATGGTTGACATTAACCTGAAACTTATGTACTTACTCTGCGGCTAAAATTCCAACTTATAACCATCTCGCAACGCCAGATGTTAGCTTGACCTCAAGAAAACTTGCAACTCTCCGGAGCTCTCCAACATCCTTCCTTTTTTTCCCTAGCACTTCACTATTGTCATTTCAAACATGATAAATATAGAAACGACGGCAAGTGATATGTGCCATGGTATTAGCACCACTTTCAGATGTATGGCCAAGACCACCTAGATCAACTGTCCAATATCCTACTAGTTTCTCACTATACTATATCTTCCCCTCCTCCTACTCCACATCCTTCTCTTCCTTTCCCTGTCGTCCTCGTCTTTCCCTGAATCTCCCCCCACTGCAGTAGGGCACAAGAAAGAAGACAAATGGTGAGATGGAGAGACCGGGCTCCCTCATCCGCCCCTTCTGCCCCTTGGTCCGGAAAGAGTAAAGGGAGGAGGAGGTGGGGGCGAGGTCGTACACTTTAGTCCTTTACTTTCTCACAACTTCTCCTCTTATCTCCTATCTCAGAACATCTGTCCCCTCAAAAAAATAGTTTTAAATCGGAGCCCTCAGAAGGAGCTCTTCTCACATACACTAGAATATAACGCATTAAAATAAGATTTTCTAAGACAGCAAAAACTCTTTCGATCGGCATTTTTAATTGTCATCCATGCTTGTCGAAAAGGATGGAAAATTTGTAGTAGACTGGTGTTAATAAACAAATGGAACGAAATGGTCAAATCATAGGTCTGGGGCAACGAAGTTTGTTGACCTAAAGGAAGATAAGTGAGCTAGGCGGGATCAAATGGTCGCTGCTGTCAAAATACGTGAATGCGTGCAATTATTATGTTCATGGATCAAATAGCGTCAAGTGAAAAAGTTAAATTATACATGGGAGGTTCCTAGCTTGCTTGCCGTCCTTTGCTCTCCTTGATCCTTGAAATCGAGTTACTGTGCTTCATAACTTAATGATAGAGCATCTGACAGGCAATTAAGAGACTTCGGTTCGATTCCCGGCAAGATAATTCATTCTTCCCGTGGCGTTGTTTCTGTCTTCTCAGTATGGATTGCCTGCATTGTGCCGTCCTTTGCTCTCCTTGATCCTTGTGTTCTTCGAATGTCCCTCTCTCTTGCTCGTATAACTCTTGTTTCTTGTCTAATTGCTCATTTACGTCAATTTCTAAATTTCTCTTATATATATATATATATATATATATATATATATATATATATATATATATATATATATATATATATATATATATATATATATATATATATATATAATTAGATGAAGGGCCATGTTGTATGCAGGTTCTATTGAAGTCCACATTTGTGGCAGCGTTATTAATTTTAACTTGTATTTTCTTAATATTTCTTACAAGTTTTTTAACGGGGTCTTCGCGGATGTTTTTTTCTCACCTCGAAGACCCCGTTAAAAAACTTGTAAGAAATATTAAGAAAATAAAAGTTAAAATTAATAACGCTGTCACAGCTGTGGACTTCAATAGAACCTGCATATATATATATATATATATATATATATATATATATATATATATATATATATATATATATATATGAGGAATTAAACCACATTCTCCGAAGACAATTTAATTCAGAACAGTTTCGGTGTATCTCACACCCTTTTTCAACTGACAATGGGCAGAAAATATAAGAGAAATGCATATAAGCATAACACAAGATCCCCTCTTTTTTCCCCCAATTCCCTACTTGTGGCTAATCCAGGGGGAAGGGGTAGGTCTAAACATATTGAAGGGCTGCTATTTTACTATTTTGTTTATTTGCGATCTTATTACAGGATTAAAAGAAAACTGACCCTCAGATAGATTTAAATTAGGAACTGACGATATCAAGCTCGATTCTACGATTCTTCTCTTAACAAAGTTAGCCGATTTAAATAACATTTTACTTCCATTGAAATCGATCGTATGATTCTTGTCTCTAACATGGCAAAATATTCCACTACTTTCGCTGCCCACTCTAATATCTCTTTTGTGTTTGTACAATCTCTTGTCTAGATTTCTCCCCGTTTCCCCTATATAAACTTTATGGCAATCGTTGCATGGTACTGCATATACTTCTATGTTATGATGTTCTTTGGGTTTCCTGGCCATCATCAATTGGTTTAAGGAATTATTATATTTAAAGGCTAGATTAATACCCGCTTTTTAAAATATGTCCTTTGAACTATTCAATTTATTGTTAAATGGCAATGTTATACACTTATTGAAGTCGTTAGTGCGGGAAGGCTTATTACCATAGAATGTTTTCCTAGCGGCAAAATGGGGAGACGATATGAACCAATTGGGGTAATACAAATTAGAAAAAATGCTCCTGATAATGACAATTTCTTCATCTAAATAGGAAGGATGACATATTTTGTATGCTCTAAGGAAAAGGTTAGAAATTACCGATTTTCTAACAGTATTATCGTGAAACGAAAAATAATGTATATAGGCATTCGAGTAGGTTGGTTTCCTATACACGTCAAGTTTTAATTCATGGTGATCTTTATTAATGAGGACATCTAAAAAGGGTAATCTATTATCATATTCCCATTCATATTTAAATTTGATGGAGACATGCAAATTATTCAAATTATTAAAAAAGGTATCAAAATCATGGCCATTATGCCATACAGAAAATACATCGTCAATGTACCTTAACCATATAAAGTTAGGGGGAGAAATTGTGGGAAGGAGTTCAGTCTCAAAATATTTCATGAAGAGACATGCCAATATCGGAGATAAACTATTTCCCATGCTAAGGCCAAATATTTGTCTATAAAACTCATTATTTACTCGAAACACATTGTCAGAGAAACATAATTCAACTAAATCGATAAATTTACTCGTAGAAATGGGAAGATCTAAATTAAGTCTAGGCATGATTTCCCGCAGAAGGCCTATGGTTTGGTCAACTGGAACTTTGGTAAACAAAGAGTTTACATCAAAGCTCAAAAGTTTTCCATCCGGTAATTGCAAATGGTTGAGGTGGTCCACGAAATCTTGAGTGTTCATAATGTGTGCAGATGAGATTCTTCCTACTGCTGGAGATAAATGCATGGCGAGCCATTTGGAGAGCTTATAAGTGGGAGAATTAATATTTGAAATGATTGAGCATAAGGGAAATCGCTCTTTGTGGGTCTTTGGGAGCCCATACATATAGGGAAGTGAAGGGTTCATACTCCTGAATTGATTAATTAAATCTCCGCTTTTCATTATTCTCTTCAATTTGTTGTTGAAATTGCTTGTTTTGTTATTGAGCGGATCACTTTGTAGCTTTTCATATGTGTTCACATCATTAGGAAGTTCATTTAGTTTATCATTATAACTATGTTTGTCCAAAATGACTAACTGATTCGTTTTATCAGATTTGTTTATAACAATGTTGTTATTAAATTTAAGTTTATTTAATGCAATCTGAAATCTCTTAGTAAAACCAATTTATCGATTTAGTTGAATTATGTCTCTCTGTTTCGAGTAAATAATGAGTTTTATAGACAAATATTTGGCCTTAGCATGGGAAATAGTTTATCTCCGATATTGGCATGTCTCTTCATGGAATATTTTGAGACTAAACTCCTTCCCACAATTTCTCCCACTAACTTTATATGGTTAAGGTACATTGACGATGTATTTTCTGTATGGCCTAATGGCCATGATTTTGATACCTTTTTTAATAATTTAAATAATTTGCATGTCTCCATCAAATTTAAATATGAATGGGAATATGATAATAGATTACCCTTTTTAGATGTCTTCATTAATAAAGATCACCATGAATTAAAACTTGACGTGTATAGGAAACCAACCCACTCGAATGCCTATATACATTATTTTTCGTTTCACGATAATACTGTTAAAAAATTGGTAATTTCTAATCTTTTCCTTAGAGCATACAAAAT
Source organism: Ceratothoa steindachneri (assembly GCA_963969495.1). Taxonomy (NCBI): domain Eukaryota; kingdom Metazoa; phylum Arthropoda; class Malacostraca; order Isopoda; family Cymothoidae; genus Ceratothoa; species Ceratothoa steindachneri. Next base: position 96,774,609 of record OZ018328.1, read on the forward strand.
ATGTCATCCTTCCTATTTAGATGAAGAAATTGTCATTATCAGGACCATTTTTTCTAATTTGTATTACCCCAAAGGGTTCATATCGTCTGCCTATTTTGCAGCTAGGAAAACATTCTATGGTAATAAACCTTCCCGCACTAAAGACTTCAACAAATGTATAACATTGCCATTTAACAATAAATTAAATAGTTCAAAGGACATATTTTAAAAAGCGGGTATTAATCTAGCCTTTAAATATCCTTATTCCCTAAACCAATTGATGATGGCCAGGAAACCCAAAGAACATTATAACATAGGAGTATATGCACTACCATGCAACGATTGCCATAAAGTTTATATAGGGGAAACGGGGAGAAATCTAGACGAGAGATTGTACGAACACAAAAGAGATATTAGAGTGGGCAGCGAAAGTAGTGGAATATTTTGCCATGTTAGAGACAAGAATCATACAATCGATTTTAATGGAAGTAAAATGTTATTTAAATCGGCTAACTTTGTTAAGAGAAGAATCGTAGAATCAAGCTTGATATCGTTAGTTCCTAATTTAAATCTATCTGAGGGTCAATTTTCTTTTAATCCTGTAATAAGATCGCAAATAAACAAAATAGTAAAATGCCAGCCCTTCAATATGTTTAGGCCTTCCCCCCCTCCAGATTAGCCACAAGTAGGGGATTAGGGGAAAAAAGAGGGGATCTTGTGTTATGCTTATATGCATTTCTCTTATATTTTCTGCCCATTGTCAGTTGAAAAAGGGTGTGAGATACACCGAAACTGTTCTGAATTCAATTCTCTTCGGAGAATGTGGTTTAATTCCTCATCTTTTCTTTGCGATATTGCATTAATTTTCATCATATATATATATATATAATTTCTTATAATACGCTCTTCAAGGCCAGAGGCCTTCACAGAGCGCACGTTCGGCTGTGGGCTAAGATCAGGGGGGTGAGTAGGCAATCCTGAACAGATGAGTTTTCAGGATTCACTTGAAAGTGGTAAGTGATGCAGCAGATCTAATTTCGGCTGGAAGAGCATTTCAAAGCTTGGAGTCACAAACTGAGAAGAAGTGGTTGCCCATTGAGCAAAGGGACGAGCGAGGAGTATTTAAGAGAGGAGCATGAGATGCCGAAGGGCCCGAGGGGCGAGACGTTGGGAAAGGGCAGCGGAAAGGTAGGTTGGGCACTTTTGGTGAAGGATATTTAAATGAGAACGATACCTGACAGGTAACCAGTGCAGTTCCTGAAGCAGGGGCTTAGAAGGGGAGAAGCAAGTGCGACGGAAAAGTAGTCGGGCAGCGTAGTTCTGGACTAGCTAAAGCGGACTTAGAGAGGAAGATGGTAGATTTACAAGAAGAGAGTTACAGTAATCAAGGCGGGAGGTAATGAAGGCGTGGAAGGCAGTCTTAAGACTTTGGCGATCGAAGTGAGAGCGAATGCGGGAGAAGTTACGGAGGAAACAAAGGGAAGATTTACTAATATTGTGGGTGTGGGCCTTGAAGGAGAGATGCTCATCAAACACAACGCCCAGATTTCTAACAGAGTCAGCGAAACCGACAGAGTTTCCACTCAGAGGGAGGGAGGGAAAGAGGGATTTAACTTTGTATACTAGAGCGGGGGTACCGACCAGAACTTCAGCTTTGGAGTGGTTAAGTTTGAGGAAGTTAGCCGATAGCCAGTCCGAGATAGAAGAATAGGCAGATAGGAGGTGACAGATTTAGTGGGTTTTGGGATTAGAGGAGGCCGAGAGGGCAAAGAAGTGGGGGTTGAGACGTTGAAGTTAATAAGGTAATGGTCAGAAATAGCATTAGAAAGGATAGAAGTGGTCAAGTTGGAAATTTGACAGTCGGAAATTACAAAGTCTAAAATGTTACCATGGCAGTGTGTTGGGAAAGAAACGTGTTGGGTAAGGCAGAAGAGGTCAAGGATCTCAAGGAACGCAGGTAGATATTAGGGTTAGTGGCTGAGAGGTTGAAGTCCCCCATGATGTGAAGTTGACCCGATGGGGAGAGACTAGCGAGAAGGTTATAAATTCGTCAAGAAAAATATCAAAGGAGGAGCTGAGTGGGCAGTAGAGTACAATAATTGTTAGAGAGGGAACAGAATTAGAGACAAAAATAAGGGCCTCAAAAGAAAGAAGATAGGGAAGGGGGGTATTCAGAGAGAGAGAGAGAGGCACTATGATTGAGAGCAACCCTTCCGCCACGTTTGTTCTGGGGGTTATGGGAGTAGACGTAGCCATCAGGGGTCGTTAGCGACAAGGAGCCATCACTTTGATCAAGCCAAGTTTCACTGAGACCAAGGAATTAGTCAGGAGATCGTGAATGAACTCCACTTTATTAGCGACGTTTCTAACATTGAGTAGATACGCGTTATAATCTGACAGTGGGGGGGGGAGGAGAGAGAGGAGGAGACGGGGGGAGGAACGAGAGGTGGAGATGGGGGGGAGGGGGAGGTCGGGGTAGACGGTTCAATGAAAAATAACCTTTTTAAGACCGAAGCTAAACGGAATCTCCTTTTTAAAGGCCGAGATTGATTTCGAGTGATTTCTAGTGCTTTAATTCTAGAGCCAACCGAGGGAGATACCTTAAGCCCTCTATTAAGAGAGAGAAGTGTGGCTTTGTCCATCATTGAGGTCGGAGAAAAAAGGAGGACAAAAAGGATAAAAATTTGATGTAGAGACAATAACAAGATAAAATTAGGGAAGCAATAGCAAAAATAAAAATGAGCAAGAATATGATTTGAAAAAAAGTCACACAAAAGCAACAAATTCAATAAAAACATCTACTAACAAAAAAAACATATACGAGAATGGCGAAGTACAAAGCACGTGTCAAGGCAAATATATTGTATTTATATATATATATATATATATATATATATATATATATATATATGGACCATTGTATTTGGGCCATTAACAAATATATATATATATATATATATATATATATATATATATATATATATATATTATATTGCCCATTGTATTTATATATATGGAATTGTATCATTAAAGTCAATAAGCAAATATAATACTTCGCCACATCCCATACACTGTTATCTACACCTGAAATCTGTAGGGATTTAGTTGCCTCCTGGCCCCAACGCACACGAGCGGATCTTCCGATATATATCTTCTGTACAATTTCGCTACCGCTATTTTCACTGCTCTCTTTACTGATCTCTCCTGACATACTTTGTAGTAGAGATTCCTTCGTTGGTTTTTCGCTATTTCTTTTTGAGTAGCAGCAATAAAAGTCAATTTAGAAGTCAAGAGAGACATACGCAATACAGGCATAAGCTGCCAAGCGTAAAGGATACAATCAAGAGATTCAGTAAATAAGTGAATTAAATTTAAAAGTCGGAGTAGAGAAGTAAACTGACGGTAACTGAAGGATTCTATGACATGCTTAATTACCTACAAAGGCATTTTCAATTTACTCCTCCACCGCGAAAATTTGTCCCCATTTCTAACACTTATACATCTATTTTGAACTTGGAGTTTTTAAAAATATTCACAAAGGTCCGTTATTCTTCAAATGGGTAAAATTTGGGGACATGTTCGAATGCTCCAATTTGAAAATAACCCGATTAAAATGGGTAGGTCTGGTGTCGGGTAGTTACTTCTAGAAAATTATGATATGGTTGTTGCAGTGGTAGCGTAGCTGGTTTCGATTTCAATCGTGTTTGCTCGGTTAGATCAGACGTCGGCGAACTTAGATAAATGACCCCAAATGGTGTCAAAAGGAAAATCTCCGTTGTAATGAGAGATCTTAAATAAAATTGCAAAAAAAAATTATATTATTATTCAATAGTGAGGCAAACGATGAAAGTTATATTTTTTCAAACAACTAAATTTCAGTTTTTCAATAAAAATAAAAAGCAATTGATTCCATAGTAATGGATTCAATAAACCTTTAGGAATTTGAATGCTTTTTGTATTTTCCGGATTCTTTGGACTTTTATTTATTGGGGTAATTTCGCTGTACACAAAGAGGGTTTGGGGTAATACTACTAAAATTTCACCGATCTCCAGGTTAGATTAACATTTGTATCTACGGCACTGTATGGAGCTAATTCGCTCGATCAACAAATCAAAGCAAACCAAACCTAACCTATAAATAAATAATTTCTTCTCTTTTTTTTTTACTTTTACTTTTGTATTTCATCTTTTTAAACATTTCCTCCACAAACATGTATGAATTCGGATCCCTATTCTTCAGATAGGAAAAACTAAGACCTCTATTGTTTAAATGGAGAAATTTGGAACGCTATTCTTCAAAAGCTCCCTATCATTTGAAAATCCTCCCCCCCCCAAAAAAAAATTAGAAATTCACCATCCATTTACAAAGATTTTAGGATTTATGCATGGAATAATAATATTTTTGCAATTTATTCTGAACTTACTAATAGTACTAGTAGTTATTGAATTAACAATAGAGAATGAAGAAGAGTTTTACAATTTATTAATATACCTAAGTAGTTTTACCTTTTATTCACCAAGTCAAAGATTTTTTGCATTTTCTCATCCATGTACAAATATTGTTTTTCAATTTTCTTACACAATGGCAGATATATACAGTTTATTCATTCACTGAAATATTTCTACCATTTATTGATCCTTTTATAAAAAAGGATCAAATTTTGTCATTTAATTATTTATATAGTTTTCAATTGCTTAAATCTTATCCCCCAATCAGTTTCAACTTCTCTTATAAACTCCATGACCTAAAAAGACCAGGAGATAATTAAAATTACATTAAAATCACATTTAAATAATGTTTTTCTGTTAAATTTGCGTAGGTCGTTTTATCGGGATGGTCGGAAGAATAGCGTCCGGGCTATTTCTTCTCCAGTTTTGTCTTTTATCTGATTTAAATATTTCATTATCTATTATTCATCCAAATTTCTACCAACTTCCATTCAAATCCTGGCTAATACCTTTAATCCCATCACTTAAGAGTGTGGAAAGTATAGAAATCTTCTCACCGTGTGAAAGTTCAGGTGTCATTGCCAATTTTAAAGTTCAGAGAACTTACGTGTATGATCTCTTTCGCTTTCCAGCCTCTTATCTGGTGAACACCATACGAGAGATTAAACCCGCTCTTTCGTGAATCAGTCCTTTTTGCATAATCATATTCCTAAAGTTTTATAGTGCATTCTCACGCCTCTAGTCTTTAGAGCTAATAGAGTTTGCTAATACTTTTTGCTTGATCTTTCATTATTTTCACACTTTCTGTAATTTATGCCAGTGTAATTTCTTATACTGCACGGTCAACTCACCTTGTCCTTTACTCGCTGAGTGAATTGACTTTAGATGGATTGGTCAATATTTTTCCAAATTTTGTGATGTAGTGACACACCTAAATTTGCGGCACTATACAACTTAAATTTATGTTTAATATCTTTTTCTATCTCGCAAAGGTACTTGCGTTTTTATGGAACCTACGAGTAGTAGGCATAGAAATTAGCGCACTTTCTAAATTCATAACTCCCTGGATTTAAAATGAGAAGGGGTACCCTTCGCACACTTTTAATCCATCTAAATTTATCATTTTAACCTACAAATTTCCTTTCAAATACATTAGAGAAACTAGTTACAAGTGAAATGAGCAAAAGTAAATTTATGCCATCCGACGAGTCTTTCTTTTGCTCTTATAACAGGTTAAAAAAAAACTCTATATTCATCAGAAACAGCAAAAGCTCAAAATTTCTCCTAAACACTAATATTCTACATTCTTATTTATTTCTTTGGCCTTAAGCTATGTGGATGCTTTTAATAACTGCGATCAACAATAAAAAGGAATAAAGAGATGTGATTAACAACAAATTTCTCTTACTTTTACCCGATATAATTTTCTCCCACGACCAGAGGAGGATATTTTTTTATGTAATTTAATTATTACTATTAAAATATCTGAAAAAGAATTGAGGGCTTCTGCAGCACAATACCCAAACAGGAGGTTTGTAAAGGAAGTTGTTAAGTTTGGGTAAGTGAAAGTGTGTAGAATAGATATAAACTAAGTATACTATATACTAAGAAACGGTAGGGTACACATCTCTCTTGAAACTGCCCACTCGGCACAAATGAACTTAATATACCCATAAACCTTTACATTTCCATCGTTTTAAGAGTTGTTTTGACAGTGGATAATGTAACCTGATTTTTGTGTTAGTAACCATATACCAAAACATTCCTACGATGTTGCAAAGATCAACATCTCGTAAATCCTGTCTCTTCATCTTTACTTGTTCTTTAGGGTTCCTCGTCCTGACAAATTGAATCATGTTAGGTTGGGAGAGAGAGAAATAAGGTAAACCCTTTTTTTGCTTTCTGCTCAATATCAATTCATCTATGAATTTCAACACCTTATTTCTGTTGTAATTGCACTCTCATACTCTCATGTTACATTTCTTATGTTTAATTAATGTATGTCATATGTCATATTCTATAACTAAATTAAACCTCACTAAATACACTGTAAAATATTTACTGTAATATGTATAGTAATTTACTGAAAGCTCACCAGCCAGTAAATTACTGATTTTTGTACATCGCCAAGGAATGTTAAAGTATACAAAGGCAGCATTCTACTATATTAATTACAATGAAACACTATAAAATACAGTAACGTGCATGCTCCTGCATATTTCTATACAGTATGTTATTGAAAAGATTACAGCAAAAGAATGTAGTAAACTACAGTAACATGCTTGATACTGTGATCTTTATAAAGTTTGTTACTGGAATTTCTGCTTCATGTTACTGTAAAAAATGCAGCAACGGACTGCATAAAAAATTTAGTAATATTCTTTTTATGCTGTCAAAAAGATACCGTCAGTTACTGACTGCCGCCCTGCGAGTAAATTACCAAAAGGTTTGTAATATATGTGCTACCGAGTGTATATACATCTTAATCGTCTTAAATAATTATATATATATATATATATGTATATATATATATATATTAGTAAAGAATTGTGGCAGATGACCGATGCCAGTTAATTCTTTTTTCACACAGAGACGAGTTAGAGTGAAGGGATAGGATGACAGAAGAGTGGGCATAAGACTGATAGGAAGGTGTAGAACGATGCCGAGTAGATCTGAATAATCCCCCAATGAGGGTTGACCGCAGGTTCAAAATAGCTCAGAGAATGTTCAGGGAGAGCGTAATAATTACTAAAGAAGAGGTCACGGCCTCTACAGAAAGGGATCAATGGATTCTCAATGAGGGCTCAATGGGTGTTCAGAAAGGTATCAAAGGGTGTTCGGGAGGGTCCAATGGGTGGTACTCTAGAGCTTACACTACATGGGATGAGGCAATGTGAGTGCCCAGTCTCCACCAAAATTCTACCTTGGTCGAAGATGGACTCAATGTTTTTAGTGAAAAGGGGCAACATATATTAAGGGAGGGATAAATTAGTTTTTAATGAATAGCCCACTGGTTGATTAGGAAAACTTCAATGGGTGTTTCGGGACGACATGCATGACCAGAGATTTATCAATTGGGCTTCATGCAGAAATCATCGGGGGTTCATGAAGTGAATCTTTCCCAGAAAGTTTGTTGCAAGGGTATGAATATAAAGAAAAGTGATGAAAATACAGGAGGTGAACTTGTGTAGAAGTCATGTAATAGCAGATCAGTGCATCTATGCTTACCTATGTTACATCTGACATCCATTTTCGAAAGTCTGCTGTAAATAATAACAAAAATATAAAATATTTGCTTTGAAAATACACGAACAATTATGTGGAAAAATAGTTCGCGTACATCCTAAAATCAAATATAACTTTAGAAATAAATGAACAACATAGATCCCAAACTTCACAAAATATATCTCAGACTTTATAGAACATAGAAGAAAACTAAATTAAAACAATATCTATACAACAATACCAACAACATATTTAATATCTACACAAGAAGACCAACAACATATTTAACACCTCCATACTCCAATCAACAATCAAATATAAAAACAACATACGGAAACTGGAACAACATAGGAGCACAATAACCTACAAAACAAATTCAACGCAACTCAGGTGAACTCTAAAGAAAATACATACATCACATTCAACCTCGTATACCACACAAGAATTAGCGATTACACGCAACAAATTTGCCACCATATACATACTTTTGTATAACTTTGCGAATGCATTCTTTTTTTAGTAATTTGCTTGTAAATAGTAAAGTATATTTTTGTTTCGCCAGTTTCTCTGCCCAGAACCTCTAGGAAGTTATATTAATTGTGCCAACCGCACTCTTACTTAATTTTATTGATATTCACGCACGTTGGGGTTTCAAATTCCCCCGAAAATTTATCGCGCTCCATCTGACCGGATCAAGGCGAGCGAAGGTCACGGATCTGACCTTGACCTACGACAATCTGCTTGCGTGGAAGGGGCTAATAATAAAAAAGATGAAACCCCAACTTCAATCCTACACATAGACAAAAGAGAGAAATTCATAGAGACAAAAATACAATCATTAAATAACCCACATCATACCAATGTTCAAACAGGGATACTCGAAACTACGGGGCAATTTCCTTAAGACCCTTGGAAAACTAAGGGACAAAAGAATATTTCCAGATTTACTCCTTTTCACAAAAACAACATAAATTAGGAAAAAAATTCACTTACCACAATTCCATCAAGCATCACTTTTTAGATGCTTTCAACAGACACACCCCCTCACGAACAAACTTTATCTACGTCCGAAAAGGACAGGTTATAGACAAGTTTCATAATTTACGCATATTGCCACTCCATGATAGAGTCTCCCACTGTACTCTCATCTCATCCCTACTTTGTAAATAATCACTCACAAAATTCTGAAACCAAAATTCCCAATTACCGAAACAAATATTTACCCAGACAACATCTCGCCAACAGCAAAACTCAAAATCGACAAAAGCAACTACCACGAATTAACGATACGTAAACACGTTAGAAAAACAGAGGTGTTTTGATTTACTATACCCACCCCAACCAATCCGTGCCCATGCATTTACGTGAGTTGGTGTTCGTGACAGATCTTGCTTGGGATTGAATGTGGTATCTCAATGATAGAAAACCAACACTTTATCCACTAGTCTTGCAAGAGCTCCTTTATGAGCACATATTAGCATTGGCAAGAGAGCGCAGCATCATTTCCTAACCCAGAGCAATCCTCCATCAAATTATATTCTCAGTCTCAACATCCTACCCAAATATAGAGCACTCTTTTGATTAATTATCTATTATAGACAACGCAAAAGATTCAAATAATTTAAGAATACGAAACTCCATTAATATTAAATACCAAAACGCGACTATAAACTCACAAATTCCTTCTCATTGTTATTACAAATATATGTTTAGTTCGTCCGTCGTATTGATAAAACAAACGTGCAAATACATAAATAAGAAAAAACTGACCAACTTGTGTCCAACCTCATAAGACATTTGCTACCATCGAATTGCATTAAGCATGTCCCTTCTCTTCAACTTAAAAGAAATTAACAGGAAGCACTTATCATTAGCAAAAATATGGGGTTTTATATTTTTATTATTAACCCCTTCCACGCAAGCAGATCATTTTCGTTTCTTTGTGAAAAGAAAATTGTAAATTGTAAACTTACACATCGTTTACTGGTCCTTTTTCCTTGACTTGAAGTATATTCATTAGGTTTATATGTACAAAGGTCCCAACTTTTGATAAAATAATTAAAATCATAATATTGTGATAATATTTACCCTGAATGCTTCTTTTTACTTTTAAGTGTCTTCCAATAAGATGTTGAGTGATACTTTTGAGAAGTATCACCTTTTTGGGACATATATTAAAATATTCGCTCCAACATATGGCAAGTTTTTCTTGGCAACCATCACTGTAGTTCCTTATAAGTCTATTGACTTTAGGATATTTTCATTATAATCACTATCATATGAAAAATAATCACTACTTAAAGCCACTAGATTACTATCCACACGAGTGTAATTGTTACTATCCTACTATCCAACTAGTTAAATCTTTAAAAGAAGAAAATAACCTCATCAACCAGCCAACATTTCGAGAGTACAGGAACAGGAGTCATTTCTGCTATTTATAACAGTTAGAGATTTGGAATGAATTAATTATGTGCGTGAATCGTATTTATCAATTCATTAAATAATCTAACATTAAAACATCTTGATAAGCTCGTATATAAAACTTACCTCAGACCTAACTGAGCGTGCGACCAATAACGGAACTATCAAAGGCAACAGAAAAGTTTGTTGTAAAAATATAAATTGTTAATTTTTATCAAAACTGTTAAGAAACTTTGTTATAATGTGTGATGGGATGTCCTCAAATAAACAGCGTGAGAAGAATCCCCCTCAGAAATACTCTACTTTCTCTACTCCATGCTTCCCAGGCATGTCTATTCCCCTGGGAGGAAAGCCACATTAACCCTACCACATATCACTAGGCAGGTTTCACCGTCTGGACCGACTCGTTATCATGAAGTGTGTTTGCATGTACTGGCGCCGAGAATCTTCTAGGAACCGCCATGCCCTAAGGCTATCTATCGGACCAGCCACCCGGCTATTTAACCCGAAGCTCGCCATTTCTCGAGGAGATTGAAAGGCCGACATTCATTCCGTTCATACTGCCTGTCTGTTTCCCCTAAAGCCCTGTAACCCGTGTCGAGTCGTACCTCGTCGAAGATCTTGCCAGCAGATCTACCTTCGTTAAACTTTGGCCCCTCTTCAGAGAAAAGCTTTCTCGAGCCCCCTTCTTCCCGAACAGTTGTGCGGCGCTCTCATCTTCACCACCCTTTTAAGATTCCCGTTCTTTCGAGAGTGAGACTCCCGGCCGATCTGCAGAATAGTCTCGAGTTGAGATTACGTCTCTCTGGAGCAGAGAAAAATCTCATTCTTCATCACGAAATTATCAAACCTCATTTTCGAGTCCTCTCGCCAGGACTCCCCGAAGTATCTTCTTGAAGACCTGCGCCGTTGCCCCCCACCCTCCAACATTTCGGCGCGCTTGAAGGTAAAGCGATCTTATATTGACATCCCCAGATTACCTCGTTAATCTTCACATAATTCATTTAACTACCTTTATTAAGTAATTTGTTTTCCCCCTTTTGTATATATATATATAAATTTCCCATTTTATTATATATATTAAAAATATATTTTGGGGTCTTTTTCTTTATATATCCTTTGAACTGCAATTTGGCAAGCCATTAGTCAAAGTCCAGTCAACCGTAAATCGCACTCTCTATTAATTGCCCCAGAACATATCTCAAGCCGCCTTTGGTCAGCTCTCTGCCCGTGCTTGTGTACGACTCTGTGCGCCGAGCTAGTCTACACAGGCATACCTCGACAGAGGGTAAACATTTGTGTGCATCTTTACCAGTAAAAAGCTTAGCACGGCTAATTCCCAGCATCGACTCTTCACACCCAAAGCTCCAGAACTAAACTTTTTACACTAACTTAGAGCAAACAGCGCAAGAATATTTTGCTCTCAAGCTCTATAGTAATTTACTGCCATTTTTACATTAATATTTTAGAGTGAAGGCGTGGGCAACGAAAGAAGATTTTACATTAATATACATAATCAATATACCAAAACTCATTTTGGACCCGTGTGGGTAAAGGAACTAGTGAATGCCTTATACAACTGCTCAATAGGTCAATAAGATCATAAGAATCACTGACTTATTCCACCGCTGGTTCACTAATACCTCAAAACATAACTTCAGACTCATTAATTCAATTCAATTAATTTTAGTGACCTAGCCTAACGTTACCGTATGGTAACCTAAATCGTGCCTTTTAATGAGATAAAATACTCCTATTGAAAAGAAACTATAAGGTTATTAAATAGCTAAACACTTCAAGCAAACATATATAATTTCTGCCTCGCAAGTTCTAAATAAAATATTTACATCTCTGAAATTTTAAAAGAAACAACAAACGTAAAATAAATTACAAAACTTGGAATAGAAAACATATATAGATCATCAGAAATACGCAGGTACTAGAGAACACAAATACCTGAATTGCTTTTCAGGTACCTTGTTTCTATTGGCTTTCTATCATGTTGTCATTTATTTTTCCCTTCACTATAGGTGCTCTTGGACTCACCATTAATGGTTCGATAGTGAAAACAACTAAGAAATGGAGGTTAGGATGCTGGGGAAGAAAGTTAGGAAGTGGTTTCTAGAGATGTTAATATCATTGTTCCTACCTGTATGTTTTCTAACATTTATATCACCAGAACAACTGCAAACTGATAACAAGATTAGATCCTCTTATTGGGAGCTCTGGCCCTAGTAGTTGGCCAAGCATGGCTGGCCAAGATAATATGCATAAGCACACTTTTGGCCTCTCCATATAAATTAATGCGCCGCAAATTTCTTTCATTTGTGGAGGAGATCCTTAGACCGAATAATCAAATTCAGATAAAAATTAAAATCCTAACCATCGGTCCCTAATGCCTTCAGGCACCAAAAGCCAGTTCCCGTGCCAGAAAAAAATAGCATAAAGAGCGTTAGTACTGTGTTCCTTCACCAACCATTGACGATGGTAATACCTTGTAGCCCAAAAGATAGGCACTCGTAACTAGTCAGGGCATTGTGAACATGCAAATGGGATCGGAACTTTAAATCCACTTACCATTAGTAGCCATATCAATACTGTGCCAATCATTCCTCGAGGAGTGAATAAATTCTGATTTTTCCGTATTGACGCTATAGTTAGTGAAACCCGTATTTAAATAGAGATTTAGAGTCAGTTTCAGTGCGTACGCAATAATTGCTTTTGTAAATCCTCTGAATTAAACTACATCCAGTTTGCCTTATGAAAATTTTATCATAAAATTTACTTGGAATTTTATAGACACTTGACTTTATTTGGCGTATGGTGGAGACCATATTCAGAATTAGTTCACTTTTAGGATAATTTGGGAAGTTATATACTACTTAAAAAATTCAAATTCACCTAGGAGGCGGGGGGTCAATCCTGATATGAGTGGATGGAGTAATTTTATTATTCTTGGTTTATTAAGTTAAGATAACATGTTCGTCTGGCTTTCAAAAGCTGTTCATAACAATAATACAGGATATGAAAGGCAATAAAAGATGTGCCCAAATATTATGTACGAGATCGATGAATTTAGGATCACATATTCTCTCCGCAGGAAAATATTTGGTCGAGATAACAGATTGTTTTATTGTAACACCAAAGTTAATAAGCATTTTCCTGAGTTGGTTTACGATAAATGTAAAATGGAGATTGTTGGAATCTATATCACGATGAATAAGTGCATCAATAAAGATGAGAATGAAGTTTGATTCCCATTTAAATTTAAATTTTAGGAGGGGATGGAGGTTATTAAATTGGCTTAGAAAATTATTTAAAATTTTAATTTTCTGGCCAGAGTAAAAATAAGTCACTAGCAAAACGCCAAGGTTTTATTTGTAAAATATTGGTCCTTAGTTTCAATTCTGTTTAGAAGCAGCAGAGAACATGGGACAAGGGACATCCTATAAGGAAGAAATGTTTAGGCTCATAATACGTTCCACATGAAAAAACTTTAATAGAAACAGAGACTTTAATTAATTGAACGAATACGTCATGCGAACTAGATAGGGTAATATCAAGCAAAGGTCATTTTCTTTTTAAAAGTGTGAGGTTCTTCAAGTTACTTTGCTGAAATGCGAATCTACATCCAGCATTGGGAGCCGGTGCCTGCTAATAAAAATATTTGAAGATTAACATTTAGGATGAAGTATTCAGCATTTTTCATGAGTTCAGGAAATACTAACTAATGTGGGAGAAAAATAGGAAGCAAGCCATTGATTGGTCAAAGTGGACACTGGTCCTTGTGGGGTTTAGTGATTGTTAGGAAATAATTTTCGACCGAAGGATTTTTCAATCTCCCCATTCGTCTATATACCTTTGTGATAGAACGAGTTGAGGCCGCGTTAATTTCAACCACTATCACATGTTATTTAAAACCACGATGCTCCCCACGTGCATCTTCGCTTTGAAGCTGGGCGCCTTATCGCAGCCACCTGAGTCAATGTTTAAACAAGGAGGTTTATCACCCCCCCCCCCTCCGTTCTTTCCATCCGCCGATCACGCCAGATTGAGTTAGGCTTATGGGCAGATAAGGCTTGTTCTCAGGCTCGGCTGTGCATTCCCTCGAAGATCCCACTCCATTTTACCCCACGCCAAGGAGATGTCTCGACTATTTAGATAGAAACTTTACCACTAAGATCAGATTGGATATCCAGATTTTCATCGCGAAACATCACTACGACCCTCTCTAACCTTGTGCGCCAAGGGACCTCGAACTCGAGATTCACCATCACTTGTCTAGAAGAAGGACAATATCCCTTGAGAGCCAAGGTTCGAGCCTTCGTGACGCCGAGTCCACAAGGTTTCCCCCTTGTTGTTCAAAAGAGAACAACATTAGAACAGCCATTGTTCTTGAGCCTGTTGACAAGAAACGGTTTTCCCTCCCCCCCCCCTCCCCTGTTGTTCAGAAGAGAACAACGTAGAACAGCCATTGTTCGTTTGATCCCGTTCGTTAAGAAACGGTTCTCACCCTTCCCCTGTTGTTCAGAAAGAGAACAACGTTAGAACAGCCATTGTTCGTTCGAGCCCGTTGACAAGAAACGGTTCTCACCCCCCCCCCCTCCCTGTTGTTCAAAAGAGAACAACGTAGAACAGCCATTGTTCTTTTGAGCCCGTTCGTTAAGGAACGGTTCAGATTCCCAAGAGACCACGTCAGGCTCATTTTATTTCCCCCCTCCTTTGGCTAGAACTCGCAAGCGTACCAAAAATTCCTTCACGTCACCTTCCTTTGCACAACAAGTATAAATTACGTAAGCCGAATGTTACCTTTGAGTATTTAACCCTTTTGTCAATTCTATCCTGTGCTTTAAATGGTTTAGCAAACCATCACCTCCCTTTAACTTTATATTTGTTTTACCTTTTTAAATCCTTTAATTTTCGGATTAGCCTGAGTCCCCAAGACCCTTTCCATTCTCTGTTTATGTCCTTATTTTCCGTTTTGTGTGTTATTGATAGTTATTATTAATAAAACTCTATTTTATTAAGGATAGCAATATTGTTATCCTTGAGCTCAGTTCCAATTCTTAAGCATATCTAAGATACATAATATTGGCCAGCCCAGACATCCACGCACTCTAAGATAATTAAATAAGTTCCCTCAACGAATAGTTATATATGGTATATCGTCGAGAGTCCATTCTAAGACATATATATATATATATATATATATATATATATATATATATACTATTTAAATTTGGTATCAGGTGTGTAAGGTTTAACGATATATCTTTGCAAACACTGGTCTCAGTCGAGTAAAGCATAGTGTTATTCGTTATAATAATAGAGTATAGTAGTTCACTTCTGTTTTAACGATTGCTATCCCCTTTTTATGAAACTCAAGAAGCTGGAGTAGCTCAAGGAACTGTTATAATAATTTGTTAGTGTTTTTTTTTGTGTGATTTTAGTCAGTGGTTATTTAGATCAAGAAACCAAGTACGAATAGGTCAGTGCCCATATTTAGGTAGGCAAATTCTATAGAGGCATAATTCTTGTTGCAAGGAATTTTAGTTGATTGACTATTGCGCCCCCAAGTGCAAAGATGACTCAGTTTGAAATCTTTAAAGCGCAAGGAGAATCCTTGGGACTTTCCGGAAAAGAAGTAATTGAGTACGTTCGAGAGGAGCAAAGAAAAGAACGAGAAGAAAAAGAAAGAGGAAGAGAAAAAGAAATCCAACGAGAAGAAAGAGAAAAGGGAATCCAGCGAGAAGAAAGAGAAAGAGAAATCCAATGAGAAGAAAGAGAAAGAGAGGAACGGGGAAGACAAGCTGAGCTTCACCATCAGATTGAATTAGCTCGTGTTGAAGCAGAGATACAGTCCGCCAGTTCCCGTCCTGAAGCCCCCCCGCCCCCCCCAATCTCTTACTAAAGCTCCCCAATTTCAAGGATGGAGAGGATTTCGGAGCATTTTTAGCCAACTTCGAAAAGATCCTCGAAATCAATAACAGGGATCTGCAGGCTGAAGGTGTAGCCAGATTACCCTCCCTGTTAAATTATAAATTGCGCGAAATTTTTATATCTTTACCATCTAAGTGTGCAATTATCTACAGCACCTTAAAAGCTAAGTTATTTGCCGCTCATAATATGACTCCCGATTTCTACCGCCAAGAATTTCGAGGAGGTCGTATTAAACCCGGACAGACGTGCCGTCAATTCGGATACATTCCTCAGAGGAATTTTAAATTCTGGTTAGAATCCTCAAAGGTTGATCCTAACTACGAGTCCTTAACAGACATCGTGTTGCGGGATCAATTTTTGGCGTCTCTCCCGACGGAGATCTGCGCGTTCGTCAAGGATCGTTGGTGCCAGACCTTTAAAGAATGTACCGAAGAAGCGGATGTCTATGCCGCAAGCCATAATTTATACCCAAAGGAGAATCGAACTTCTCACCAATCCCCCTACAAGGAAAGAAGGAAGGATTCGCGCCCCTTCACAGAAAAGCCGATGAAGTTTCCGAGCCCCGTAAAACCCCAAAACAACAACGGGACTCCAAACCTCCCGTTAAGATTTCTCCTCAATCTCCCTTCCCAAAGCGACCAATCATATGCTTCACCTGTGGTGTAAAAAACCACATTGCCCCCAAAATTCTAGGCTTACAAGAAGACCAGCCCAGCAAGTTCACCAGATTACTGCCACCCCGGCTCCCCCGGTGGTGCAGACCAAAGCAGAAACTTCTCCCCCTCCGTCAGGCCACCAGGTAAATTTTATTTTTGATAAAAGTTCATCGGGAACTTTGAAATTTGAGGAGGGGAGCGTGAACGGCTGCCGAGTTTCGACTCTCGTCAGGGACACAGGATGTACGTGTTTCATCGTGTCCGACGAACTCCTCCCCCCAGTGGACCCTAACAACGAAAAATTTGCGGTGGTACATGACTACCTTGGGCGGGCGAACCAATTCCCCGTCGTTAGATGTTACCTGCAGTGTCAATATTATAATGGCTGGGCTGAAGCAATTTCAGCACCCATACAATTCCGTTCCGTACTTATAGGAAAGAGCACCCAAGTAAGTTCCGAACCTCTGTCTCAGGCCACCCTTCCTCGAGGCCAAGCTAAGAAAGAAGCCCAGGAGCCCATCCCCATCAGAACCCTGATACCGTCCGATTTCTCGGAGACCCCTAACCAGGACTTTAGGACGGCACAAAAGGAGTGTGAATTACTAACACCCTTGGGCGATAAGGACCAAAACAAGGACACGGAGACTGTCCGTGGACCCCAAGAAAAAAAGTACCCCCAACGCGCCTATGGAGATACCTTCGTAGCACTTGACGAAACATCGGCGCTTGAAGAAGATTACCCCGTGGAGTCCTTCAAAGTAATACAGTTAGTGTGCACCTAACCTGATGCCGATTACCCTCCTCCTTCCCTACCAGGCGAGTCTTTGGAACCCTCTGACCTGGATATTGACGCGCAGCTGACACCACATCAAAAGAGTCAGCTACGAGAACTATTTGAATGGAGTTACCATTTACCCACCCTATTAGCTCTTTTCGAGCGACTGCGCGAAAGTGGCCTCACCATTGGCCCAAGCGAATGCCATTTTGCCCACGAAACCATAAAATACTTGTGTTTCAAAATAGGACAAAGCAAGTTAGGTCCGCAAGAGAACAAGATTAAGGCAATCGCCGACATGCCCCTCCGAATTACAAAGAAGCAATTAAGATCGTTCCTAGGATCAGCTTCTCACTATCAGCGATTTATTCCGAATTTCGCTGCAATTTCGGCCCCCCTTAGCCCCCTTCGAAAAAAGAATTCCCCGATCGTTTACGTTGGAATGATGTCACTATTTCCCATTTTAATCAGCTCAAGAGTAAGCTCATGTCTGCCCCCATTTTAAAGTTGCCCAACCCGGAAAAATCCTTTGGGATTAAGACCGACGCGTCCAACAAGAGCATTGGAGGTGTGTGGGATAGAACGTGTTGAAGCTGCGTTTAATTTCAACTCCTATCCCGTATTATTTAAAACCACGATGCTGCCCACGTGCATCTTCGATTCGAGGCTTGGAGTCTTATCTCAGCTACCGGATGCCAATGTTTAAACAAGGAGGTTATCGTCCCCCCGTTCGCCCCCATACGCCGACCTCGCCAGATCGAGTTAGGCTTATGAACAGATAAGGCATTGTTCCCCGGCCCGGCTGTGCGTTCCCTCCAAGCTTTCACTCCATTTTCCCCCACGCCAAGGAGATGTCCTGGCTATTTATATGGAAACTTTACCACTAAGATCAGATTGGAGATCCAGATTTTCGTCGCGAAACATCACCACGACCCTCTCTCCCTTTGTGCGCCAAGGGACCTCGACCTCGAGATTCACCATCACTTGTCCAGAAGGAGGACAATATTCCTTGAGTGCCAAAGGTTCGAGCCTTTTCGACGCCAAGTCCCTAAGGCTTCTCCCCCTGTTGTTCAAAGGAGAACAGCATTAGAACAGCCATTGTTCGTTTTGAGCCCTTCGCCAAGAAACGGTTCTCACCCCCCCCCCTGTTGTTCAGAGGAGAACAACATTAGAACAGCCATTGTTCTTGAGCCCGTAGACAAGAGACGGTTCTCATCCCCCACCTTTTGTTCAGAAGAGAACAACCTAGAACAGCCATTGTTCGTTTTGAGACCTTCGCCGAGAAACGGTTCTCACCCCCCCTGTTGTTCAAGGAGAACAACATTAGAACAGCCATTGTTCTTGAGCCCGTAGACAAGAGACGGTTCTCATCCCCCCTTTGTTCAGAAGAGAACAACCTAGAACAGCCATTGTTCTTCAAGCCGTACGTCGAGAAACGGTTCTCCTTCCCAAGACGCCTCGTCAGGATCCTTTTATCCCCCCCCCCCTTCATCTGGAACTCGCCAGCGGACCGAAACTCCTTTGCGCCACCTTCCACTGCACCGCTAGTGCCAAAGTTACGTAAGCCAAACTTCACCTTTGAGTATTGATCCCTTTTGTCAATTCTATCCTGTGCTTTAAATTGTTTATCGAACCATCCCATCTCTTTAACTCTATATTTGTTTTACCTTTTTTAATCCCTTAAATCCTTGGATTAGCCCGAGTCTCCACGACCCTTTCCATTCTGTTTATGTCAATATTTTCCGTTTTTTGTGTATTGTTTATAGTTATTATTAATAAAACTCTATTTTATTAATGATATCAATATTATTATCCTTGAGCTCAGTTCCACTTCTTAAGCATATCGAAGATACATAATATCGGCCGCCAGACAGTAAACGCACTCTAAAGATAATTAAGGAAGTTCCCTCAACGAATAGTGTTATATATATGGTATCGTCGGGAGTCATTCTACGACATATATATATATACTATTTAAATTTGGTATCAGGTGTGTAAGGTTTAACGCTATATCTTTGCAAACACTGGTCTCAGTCGAGTAAAGCATAGTGTTATTCGTTATAAGAATAGAATATAGTAGTTCCCTTTTGTTTTAACGATTGCTATCCCGCTTTTTTTTTTAAACTTAAGAAGCTGGAGTAGCTCAAGGAACGGTTATATTAATTTGTTTGTGTTTTTTTGTGATTTTAGTCAGTAGTTATTTAGATTGAGAAACCAAGTACGAATAGGTCAGTGCCCATATTTAGGTAGGCTAATTCTATAGAGGCATAATTCTTGTTGCAAGGAATTTTAGTTGGTTGACTAGTGCGCCCCCAAGTGCAAAGATGACTCAGTTTGAAATCTTTAAAGCGCAAGGAGAATCCTTGGGACTCTCCGGAAAAGAACTAATTGAGTACACACGAGAAGAACGAGAAAGAGAAATACAACGAGAAGAACAAGAAAGAGAAATACAACGAGAAGAAAGAGAAAGAGAGGAACGGATAAGACAAGCTGAGCTTCAGATTTAATTAGCTCGGATTAAAGCAGAATTTCAAAGAAAAAAGGTAGAAAGAGAAAGGGAAAGAGTAATCCGACAAGAGGAACGGGGAAGAGTAATCCAACGAGAAGAACGAGAATGAAAAATACAACGAGAAGAACGAGAAAAAGAAATCCATGGAGAAGAAAGAAGGACGGATTCGCGCCCCGTCCCAGGAAAGCTGACAAAGTTTCCGAGCCCTGTAAAACCCCCAAACTTCTTTCCCCAAAACCAACAACGGGACTCCAAACCTCCCGTTAAGATTTCTCCTCCATCTCTCTTCCCGAAGCGACCAACCATATGCTTCACCTGTGGTG
This sequence comes from Ceratothoa steindachneri, assembly GCA_963969495.1. Classification (NCBI taxonomy): domain Eukaryota; kingdom Metazoa; phylum Arthropoda; class Malacostraca; order Isopoda; family Cymothoidae; genus Ceratothoa; species Ceratothoa steindachneri. The sequence continues at coordinate 96,794,889 of OZ018328.1, forward strand.
TAGAAAACCACATGAGCTGGAATTGCCCCCAAAATTCTAGGCTTAAAAGCGGACCAGCCCACCAAGTTCACCAGATTAATGCAACCCCGGCTCCCCTGGTGGTGCAGACCCAAGCAGAAACTTCTCCCCATCCGTCAGGCCACCAGGTAAATTTTGTTTTTGATAAAAGTTTAGCGGGAACATTGAAATATGAGGAGGGCAGCGTGGACAGCTGCCGAGTATTGACTCTCGTCAGGGACACAGGATGTACGTGTTTCATCGTGTCCGACGAACTCCTCCCAGTGGCCTCTAACCACGAAAAATCTGCGGTGGTACCTGACCAACTTGGGCGGGCGAACCGATTCCCCGTCGCTAGATGTTACCTGCAGTGTCAATATTATAATGGCTGGGCTGAAGTTATTGTAGCACCCATACAATTCTGTTCCGTACTTAGAGGACAGAGCCCCCAAGTAAGTTTCGACCCTGTGTTTCAGGCCGCCCTTCCTCAAGGCCGAGATAAGAAAGAAGCCCAGGAGCCCGTCCCCATCAGAACCCCGATACCGTCCGATTTTTCAGGGACCCCTAACCAGGACTTTAGGACGGCAAAAGAGGAGTGTGAATCACTAAAACCCTTAGGTGATAAGGCCCCAGACAAGGACACGGAGACTGTCCCTGGACCCCAAGAAAAAAAGAACCCCCAACGCGCCCATGGAGATACCTTCGTAGAACTGGACGAAGCATCGGCGCTTGAAGAGGATTGCCCCGCGGAGTCCCTTAATGTAATCCAGACAGTGTGCATCCAACCTGATGCCGATTACCCTTCTCTTTCCCTACCAGGCGAGTATTTGGAACCCTCTGACCTGGATAGTGACGCGCAGCTGACACCACGTCAGAAGAGTCAGCTACAAGAACTAATTAAATGGAATCACCATTTACCCACCCTATTAGCTCTTTTCGAGCAACTGCGTGAAAATGGCCTCACCATTGGCCCTAGCAAATGCCAGTTTGCCCGAGAAACCATCAAATATTTGGGTTTCAAAATAGGACAAAACAAGTTAGGTCCCCACGAGAACAAGATTAAGGCAATCGCCTACATGCCCCTCCCGATTACAAAGAAGCCATTAAGATCGTTCCTAGGATCAGCTTCTCCCTATCAGCGATTTGTTCCGAATTTCGCTGCAATTTTGGCCCTCCTATGCCCCCTTCAGGAAAAGAATTTCCCCGATCGTTTACGTTGGAATGATGTCGCTGTTTCCCATTTTAATCAGCTCAAAAGTAAGTTCATTTCTGCCCCCAATTTAAAGTTGCCCAACCCGGAAAAATCCTTTGGGATTAAGACCGACGTGATCAACAAGGGCATTGGAGGTGTACTCCTTCAATACGTGGATGACGGAACGAGTCATCCAGTTGCATATGCTAGTCGTCAACTATTACCACGCGAAAAGAGATATGCCACTAGAGAAAAGATAGCTCTATCAATTATCTGGGTCATAGACAAATTCAAGCTGTACTTGATATGTAAAGAATTTCAAATAGGAACCGACCACCGTCCGTTAGCCTATATTAGGAATTTGAGACACTCAAACGGCCGCATCATGCGCTGGAGTTTACTCTTGCAAGAGTATCAGTTTAAAATAAATTAGATAAAAGGTTCCGATAACCAGGTCGCTGACGCCCTCAGTAGAAATGCGTTACCGAATAGCGTAAAATAATTGTATTCATAGGATTAGTATCTCCATGTAGGTATATACCGTCTTGTACGACTTAATTTAAGATTCTTTTGTAATATAATTAATTAATGTATATGTCTGAATTTTGTAACGCTCAATGTCTAATTTTTGTATGTATATTTATTTGTTCTTATTAATTTACGTATAAATTATTTTGTCCCGTATGTACTAAGTTTATATCATTTCATTGTTCCATGCCCTTTTTTTTCTCTCTGATTAAGTTGTATTAAAGGTTATTTTCCCCTGTAATCTAAAGATCAAAATGATCATATGTATTGAGGTAATACTAGTTAGGTACAAGAAAACGAGTTCCCCACAACGGAGCTCTATCGTTGTCCCTTCTCTCTTTTTTTTTCGAAGCGACAACTTCCCCCCGGAATGGAGGGGTGTGATAGAACGTGTTGAAGCTGCGTTTAATTTCAACTCCTATCCCGTATTATTTAAAACCACGATGCTGCCCACGTGCATCTTCGATTCGAGGCTTGGAGTCTTATCTCAGCTACCGGATGCCAATGTTTAAACAAGGAGGTTATCGTCCTCCCGTTCGCCCCCATACGCCGACCTCGCCAGATCGAGTTAGGCTTATGAACAGATAAGGCATTGTTCCCCGGCCCGGCTGTGCGTTCCCTCCAAGCTTTCACTCCATTTTCCCCCACGCCAAGGAGATGTCCTGGCTATTTATATGGAAACTTTACCACTAAGATCAGATTGGAGATCCAGATTTTCGTCGCGAAACATCACCACGACCCTCTCTCCCTTTGTGCGCCAAGGGACCTCAACCTCGAGATTCACCATCACTTGTCCAGAAGGAGGACAATATTTCTTGAGTGCAAAAGGTTCGAGCCTTTCCGACGCCAAGTCCACAAGGCTTCCCCCCCTGTTGTTCAAAGGAGAACAGCATTAGAACAGCCATTGTTCGTTTTGAGCCCTTCGCCAAGAAACGGTTCTCATCCCCCCCTGTTGTTCAAGGAGAACAGCATTAGAACAGCTATTGTTCGTTTTAAGCCCTTCGCCAAGAAACGGTTCTCATCCCCCCCCCCCCTGTTGTTCAGAGGAGAACAACATTAGAACAGCCATTGTTCTTGAGCCCGTAGACAAGAGACGGTTCTCATCCCCCCCTTTTGTTCAGAAGAGAACAACCTAGAACAGCCATTGTTCGTTTTGAGCCCTTCGCCAAGAAACGGTTTTCACCCCCCCTGTTGTTCAAGGAGAACAACATTAGAACAGCCATTGTTCTTGAGCCCGTAGACAAGAGACGGTTCTCATCCCCCCTTTGTTCAGAAGAGAACAACCTAGAACAGCCATTGTTCTTCAAGCCGTACGTCGAGAAACGGTTCTCCTTCCCAAGACGCCTCGTCAGGATCCTTTTATCCCCCCCCCCCCTTCGGCTGGAACTCGCCAGCGGACCGAAACTCCTTTGCGCCACCTTCCACTGCACCGCTAGTGCCAAAGTTACGTAAGCCAAACTTCACCTTTGAGTATTGATCCCTTTTGTCAATTCTATCCTGTGCTTTAAATTGTTTATCGAACCATCCCATCTCTTTAACTCTATATTTGTTTTACCTTTTTTAATCCCTTAAATCCTTGGATTAGCCCGAGTCTCCACGACCCTTTCCATTCTGTTTATGTCAATATTTTCCGTTTTTTGTGTATTGTTTATAGTTATTATTAATAAAACTCTATTTTATTAATGATATCAATATTATTATCCTTGAGCTCAGTTCCACTTCTTAAGCATATCGAAGATACATAATATCGGCCGCCAGACAGTAAACGCACTCTAAAGATAATTAAGGAAGTTCCCTCAACGAATAGTGTTATATATATGGTATCGTCGGGAGTCATTCTACGACAGTGTGCTCCTTCAATACGAGGATGACGGATCGAGTCATCCGGTTGCATATGCTAGTCGTCAATTATTACCACGCGAAAAGAGATATGCCACTATAGAGAAGGAAGGTCTATCAATTATCTGGGTTATAGACAAATTCAAAATGTACTTGATAGGAAAAGAATTTCAGAGAGGAACCGACCACCGTCCGTTAGCCTATATTAGGAATGTGCGACACTCCAACGGCCGAATCATGCGCTGGAGTTTACTCTTGCAAGAGTATCAATTTAAAATAAATTATATAAAAGGTTCCGATAGCCTGGGCGTTACGCACTCAGTAGGAATGCGTTACCGAATAGCGTAGAGTAATTGTATTCATAGAATTAGTATCTCCATGTAGGTATATACCGTCATGTACGGCTTAAATTAGATTCTCTTGTAATATAATTAGTTAATGTATATGTCTGAATTTTGTAACGCTTAATGTCTATTTTTTTTTGTATGTATATATATATTTGTACCCATTAATTTACGTATAAATTATTTTCTCCCATATGTACTAATTTTGTATCATTTCATTGTTCCTTGCTCTTTTTTTTTTATTAAGTTTGTATTAAAGGTTATTTTCCCCTGTAATCTGAAGATCAAAATAATCATATGTATTGAGGTAATACTAGTAGGTGCAGGAAGGTACGGTGGTTACAAGGAAACGAGTTCCCCACAACGGAGCTCTATCGTTGTCCCTTCCCTCGTTTTTTTCAAAGTGACAACTTGCCCCTGGAATGGAGGGGTGTGATAGAACGGGTTGAGGCCGCGTTAATTTCAACCACTATCACATGTTATTTTAAACAACGATGCTCTCCACGTGCATCTCCGCTTTGAAGCTAGGCGCCTTATCGCAGCCACCTGAGTCAATGTTTAAACAAGGAGGTTTATCATCCCCCCCCCCGCCGTTCGCCCCATCCGCCGATCACGCCAGATTGAGTTAGGCTTATGGGCAGATAAGGCTTGTTCTCAGGCTCGGATGTGCATTCCCTCGAAGCTCATACTCCATTGTCCCCCACGCCAAGGAGATGTCTCGACAATTTAGATAGAAACTTTACCACTAAGATCAGATTGGAGATCCAGATTTTCGTCGCGAAACATCACTACGACATTCTCTCACCTTGTGCGCTTAGGGACCTTGAACTCGAGATTCACCATCACTTGTCCAGAAGAAGGACAATATCCCTTGAGTGCCAAGGTTCGAGCCTCCGTGACGCCGGGTCCACATGGTTTCCCCCTTGTTGTTTAAAATGAACAACGTTAGAACAGCCATTGTTCGTTCGAGCCCGTTGACAAGAAACGGTTCTCACCCCCCCCTCCCTGTTGTTCAAAAGAGAACAACGTAGAACAGCCATTGTTCTTTTGAGCCCGTTCGTTAAGAAACGGTTCTCATTCCCAAGACACCACGTCAGGATCATTTTATTTCCCCCCCCCCCCTTCGGCGGAACTCGCCAGCGGACCGAAAATTCCTTCACGTCGCCTTCCTCTGCACAACAAGTATAAATTACGTAAGCCGAACGTTACCTTTGAGTATTTAACCCTTTTGTCAATTCTATCCTGTGCTTTAAAAGGTTTAGCGAACCATCACATCCCTGTAACTTTATATTTGTTTTACCTTTTTGAAATCTTTTAATCCTCGGATTAGCCCGAGTCCCCACGACCCTTTCCATTCTCTGTTTATGTCAATATTTTCCGTTTTGTGTGTTGTTGATAGTTATTATTAATAAAACTCTATTGTATTAATGATAGCAATATTATTATCCTTGAGCTCAGTTCCACTTCTTAAGCATATCTAAGATACATAATATCGGCCAGCCAGACATCCACGCACTCTAAGATAATTAAATAAGTTTCCTCAACGAATAGTTATATATGGTATATCGTCGAGAGTCCATTCTACACAAACTTTTCTTTCGTGTCTTCCAAGTTCGCCTCTCAATTTTAAACGTGTCTGGGTATCCCTTTTCCATGTAAGGACGTGCGTTTAGTATTTTAGAATTATGTTGTTGAAAATTAAATTTCGTAGAATCGACTCTCGACGATATACCATATATAACTATTCGTTGAGGGAACTTCTTTAATTATGTTTAGAGTGCGTGAATGTCTGGCGGGCCGATATTATGTATATTCGATATGCTTAAGAAGTGGAACTGAGCTCAAGGATAATAATATTGCTATCATTCATAAAATAGAGTTTTATTAATAATAAGTATCAACAATGGAAAATATTGACATAAACAGAGAATGGAAAGGTTCGTGGAAGCTAAGGTTAATCCGAGGATTAAAAGATTTCAAAAGGTTAAACAAATATAAAGTTACAGGGATGTGATGGTTCGCTAAACCTTTTAAAGCACAGGATAGAATTGACAAAAGGGTTAAATACTCAAAGGTAACGTTCGGCTTACGTAATTTATACTTGTTGTGCAGAGGAAGGCGACGTAAAGGAATTTTAGGTCCGCTGGCGAGTTCCGCCGAAGGGGGGGGGAAATAAAATGATCCTGACGTGGCGTCTTGGAAATGAGAACCGTTTGTCGACGAACGGCTTGAAGAACAATGGCTGTTCTACGTTGTTCTCTTCTGAACAACAGCTAGCGTAAGAACTGTATCTTGTCTACGGGCTCAAGAATAATGGCTGTTCTAACGTTGTTCTCTTCTGAACAACAAGGGGGAAGGGTAAAAACCGTTTTTTGGCGAACGGGCTCAAAAGAACAATGGCTGTTCTACGTTGTTCTCTTCTGAACAAGAGGGGGGGGTGAGAACCGTTTCTTATCAACGGGCTCGAACGAACAATGGCTGTTCTAACGTTGTTCTCTTTCTGAACAACAAGGGGGAAGCCTTGTGGACTCGGCGTCACGAAGGATCGAACCTTGGCACTCAAGGGATATTGTCCTCCTTCTGGAAAAGTGATGGTGAATCTCGAGTTCGAGGTCCCTTGGCACACAAGGTGAGAGAGAGTCGTGATGATGTTTCGCGACGAAAATCTAGATCTCCAATCTGATCTTAGTGGTAAAGTTTCCGTCTAAATAGTCGAGACACTTCCTTGGCATTGGGGGACAATGGAGTGGGAGCTTCCAGGGAATGCACAGCCGAGCCTGGGAGCAATGCCTTATCTGCCCATAAGCCTAACTCAATCTGGTGGGGTCGGCGTAAGGGGGTGAACGGGGGAAGATAAACCTCATTGTTCAAACATTGACTCAGGTGGCTGCGATAAGGCGCCAAGCTTCAAAGCGAAGATGCACGTGGGAGCATCGTGTATATAAATAATATGTGATAGTGGTTGAAATTAACGCGGCCTCAACCCGTTCTATCACACCCCTCCATTCCGGGGAAAGTTGTCACTTCGAAAAAAACGAAGGAAGGGACAACGATAGAGCTCCGGTGTGGAGAACTCGTTTTCTTGTACCGACCGTACCTTCCTGCACCTAACTAGTATTACCTCAATACATATGATTATTTTGATCTTTTGATTATAAGGGAAAATAACATTTAATACAAACTTAATAAAAAAAAGTCATGGAACAATGAAATGATATAAAATTAGTACATATGGGACAAAATAATTTTTACTTAATTTAATGGGTACAAATATATACATACAAAAAAAAATAGACATTGGGCGTTACAAAATCAGACATATACATTAACTAATTATATTACAAGAGAATCTTAATATAAATCGTACAAGACGGTATATACCTACATGGAGATACTAATCCTATGAATACAATTACTCTACGCTATTCGGTAACGCATTCCTACTGAGTGCGTCAGCGACCTGGTTATCGGAACCTTTTATATAATATATTTTAAATTGATACTCTTGCAAGAGTAAACTCCAGTGCATGATTCGGCGGTTGGAGTGTCGCACATTCCTAATATAGGCTAACGGACGGTGGTCGTTTCCTATCTGAAATTCCTTTCCTATCAAGTACATTTTGAATTTGTCTATGACCCAGATAATTGATAGAGCTTCCTTTTCTATAGTGGCAGATCTCTTTTCGCGTGGTAATAATTGACGACTAGCATATGCAACTGGATGACTCTCTCCGTCATCCTCGTATTGAAGGAGTACACCTCCAATGCCCTCGTTGGACGCGTCGGTCTTAAACCCAAAGAATTTTTCTAGGTTGGGCAACTTTAAAATGGAGGCAGAAATGAGCTTACTCTTGAGCTGATTAAAATGGGAAATAGCGACATCATTCCAACGTAAACGATCGGGGGAATTATTTTTTTGAAGGGGGCTGAGGGGGGCTGAAATTGCAGCGAAATTCGAAACAAATCGCTGATAGTGAGAAGCTGGTCCTAGGAACGATCTTAATTGCTTCTTTGTAATCGGGAGGGGCATGTCGGCGATTGCCTTAATCTTGTTATCTTGGGGACCCTACTTGCTTTGTCCTATTTTGAAACTCAAATATTTTATGGTTTCGTGGGCAAAATGGGATTTGCGGGGGCCAATGTTGAGGCCATTTTCGCGCAGTAACTCGAAAAGAGCTAATAGGGGGGTTAAATGGTGACTCTATTCAAATAGTTCTTGTAGCTGACTCTTTTGAGGTGGTGTCAGCTGCGCGTCAATATCCAGGTTAGAGAGTTCCAAAGACTCGCCTGGTAGGGAAGGAGGAGGGTTTTCGGCATCAGATTGGGTGCACACTATCTGTATTACATTAAGGGACGCCGCGGGGTAATCTTGTTCAAGTGCCGATGTTTCGTCCAGTTCTACGAAGGTATCTCCATGGGCGCGTTGGGGGTTCTTTTTTTCTTATGGTCCACGGACATTCTCCGTGTCTTTGTCTTGGGCCTTATCGCCCAAGGGTGTTAGTAATTCACACTCCTTTTGTGCAGTCCTAAAGTCCTGGTTAAGGGTCTCCGAGAAATCGGACGGTATCGGGGTTCTGATGGGGACGGGCTCCTGGGCTTCTTTCTTAGCTCGGCCTTGAGGAAGGGCGGCCTGAGACACAGGGTCGGAACTTACTTGGGTGCTCTGTCCTATAAGTACGGGACAGAATTGTATGGATGCTGAAATGACTTCAGCCCAGCCATCATGATATTGACACTGCAGGTAACATCTAACGACGGGGAATTGGTTCGCCCACCCAAGGTAGTCATGTACCACCGCAAATTTGTCGTGGTTAGGGTCCACTGGGGGGAGGAGTTCGTCTGACACGATGAAACACGTACATCCTGTGTCCCTGACGAGAGTCGATACTCGGCAGCCGTTCACGCTGCCCTCCTCAAATTTCAAAGTTCCCGATGAACTTTTATCAAAAATAAAATTTGCCTGGTGGCCTGACGGAGGAGGAGAAGTTTCTGCTTGGGTCTGCACCACCGGGGGAGCCGGGGTGGCAGTAATCTGGTGAACTTGCTGGGCTGGTCCGCTTTTAAGCCTAGAATTTTGGGGGCAATTCCAGCTTATGTGGTTTTCTACACCACAGGTGAGGCATATGATTGGTCGCTTCGGGAAGAGAGATGGAGGAGAAATCTTAACGGGAGGTTTGGAGTCCCGTTGTTGGTTTTGGGGAAAGAAGTTTTGGGGTTTTACGGGGCTCGAAAACTTCGTCGGCTTTCCTGTGAAGGGGTGCGAATCCTTCCTTCTTTCCTTGTAGGGGGATTGGTGAGAAGTTCGATTCTCCTTTGGGTATAAATTATGGCTTGCGGCATAGACATTCGCTTCTTCGGTACATTCTTTTAAGGTCTGGCACCGACGATCCTTGACGAACGCGCGGATCTCCGTCGGGAGAGACGCCAAAAATTGATCTCGCAACACGAAGTCTGTTAAGACTCGTAGTTCGGATCAACATTTGAGGATTCTAACCAGAATTTAAAATTCCTCTGAAGAATGTATCCGAATTGGCGAAACGTCTGTCCGGGTTTAATACGACCTCCTCGAAATTCTTGGCGGTAGACATCGGGAGTTATATTTCGAGCGGCCAATTACTCAGCTTTTAAAGTGCTGTAGTTAATTGTACACTCAGATGGTAAAGATATAAAAATTTCGCGCAATTTACAATTTAACAGGGAAAGTAATCTGGCTACACCTTCAGCCTGCAGATCCATGTTATTGATTTCGAGGATCTTTTCGAAGTGGGCTAAAAATGCTCCGAAATCCTCTCCATCCTTGAAATTGGGGAGCTTTAGTGAGAGATTGGGGGTGGGCTTCAGAATGGGAACTGGCGGACTGTATCTCTGCTTCAACACGAGCTAATTCAATCTGATGGTGAAGCTCAGCTTGTCTTATCCTTTCCTCTCTTTCTCTTTCTTCTCGTCGGATTTCTCTTTCTTCTCGTTGGATTTCTCTTTCTTGTTCTTCTCGTTGTATTTCTCTTTCTCGTTCTTCTCGTTGTATTTCTTCCTCTCTTTCTTTTTCTTTTTCTTCACGCTCTTTTCTTTGCTCCTCTTGAACGTACTCAATTAGTTCTTTTCCGGAAAGTCCCAAGGATTCCCCTTGTGCTTTAAAGATTTCGAACTGAGTCATCTTTGCACTTGGGGGCGCAATAGTCAACCAACTAAAATTCCTTGCAATAAGAATTATGCCTCTATAGAATGAACCTACCTAAATATGGGCACTGACCTATTCGTACTTGGTTTCTCGATCTAAATAACCACTGACTAAAATCACACAAAAAAAAACACTAACAAATTATTATAACAGTTCCTTGAGCTACTCCAGCTTCTTAAGTTTGAAAAAAAGGGGATAGCAATCGTTGAAACAAAATGGAACTACTATACTCTATTATTATAACGAATAACACTATGCTTTACTCGACTGAGACCAGTGTTTGCAAAGATGTAGCGTTAAACCTTACACACCTGATACCAAATTTGAAAATAGTATATATATATATATATATATATATATATATATATATATATATATATATATATATATATATATATATGTCGAAGAATGGACTCTCGACGGTATACCATATATAACTATTCGTTGAGGGAACTTCTTTAATTATCTTTAGAGTGCGTTGATGTCTGGCGGGCCGATATTATGTATCTTCGATATGCTTAAGAAGTGGAACTGAGCTCAAGGATAATAATATTGCTATCATTAATAAAATAGAGTTTTATTAATAATAACTATCAACAACACACAAAACGGAAAATATTGACATAAACAGAGAATGGAAAGGGTCGTGGGGACTCGAGCTAATCCAAGGATTAAAAAGATTCAAAAAGGTAAAACAAATATAAAGTTAAAGGAATGGGATAGTTCGCTAAACCATTTAAAGCACAGGATAGAATTGACAAAAGGGTTAAATACTCAAAGGTAACGTTCGGCTTACGTAATTTTCTACTAGTGGTGCAGAGGAAGTCGACGTGAAGGAATTTCTGTCCGCTGTCGAGTTCCAGCCTAAGGGGGGGAATAAAACGATCCTGACGTGGCGTCTTGGGAATGAGAACCGTTTCTCGACGAACGGCTTGAAGAATAATGGCTGTTCTACGTTGTTCTTTTCTGAACAACAGAGTGGGGTGAGAACCGTCTCCTGTCTACGGGCTCAAGAACAAGGGCTGTTCTAATGTTGTTCTATTCTGAACAACAAGGGGGAAGGGTGAGAACTGTTTCTTAGCGAACGGCCTCAAAAGAACAATGGCTGTTCTACGTTGTTCTCTTCTGAACAACAGGGGAAGGGGTGAAAACCGTTTCTTGTCAACGGGCTCGAACGAACAATGGCTGTTCTAACGTTGTTCTCTTCTGAACAACAGGAGGGGGGGGGTGAGAACCGTTTCTTGTCAACGGGCTCGAACGAACAATGGCTGTTCTAACGTTGTTCTTTTCCTGAACAACAAGGGGGAAGGCTTGTGGACTCGGCGTCACGAAGGCTCGAACCTTGGCACTCAAGGGATATTGTCCTTCTTTTGGACAAGTGATGGTGAATCTCGAGGTCGAGGTTTCTTGGCTCACAAAGTGAGAGAGGGTCGTGGTGATGTTTTGCGACGAAAATCTAGATCTCCAATCTGATTTTAGTGGTAAAGTTTCTATCTAAATGGTCGAGACACTCCCTTGGCGTGGGGGGACAATGGAGTGGGAGCTTCCAGGGAATGCACAGCCGAGCCTGGGAACAATGCCTTAACTGCCCATAAGCCTAACTCAATTTGGCGAGGGTGGTGTATGGGGGCGAACGGGGGAAGATAAACCTCCTTGTTCAAACATTGACTCAGGTGGCTGCGATAAGGCGCCAAACTTCAAAGAGAAGATGCACGTGGGAGCATCGTGGTTTTAAATAATATGTGATAGGGGTTGAAATTAACACGGCTTCAAACCCGTTCTATCACATTTAACATAGACAAAGAATTGTCGTTTCAAATAGACTTTGACTTTGGAGTCAAGTGTAAATTAAACTATTTTTTGAGGAATCATAAATTCACTAACCTAACTCTACCAATTCCGCTGGTGCCTCCTTTAAGACCCCACGGAACCTTTGAGTAATCTTTGTCCGAAACTGCCTGTAAAAACCTATCACAAGCACTGTTCAGATTATTTCTTGTTTCTACCCATTTTACCGCTGCCTTCTACGCCAACTTCCTTAAAGAGCTGCACTCCTTTCAATTTGTTAAAGCAACCAACTAAAATTTACGGTAAGGAGCTCCTAAATTTCACATTTTATATGCTAATTCCCCTTCTAAGGAATATTCTAAATCCCAACTCTCAAACGGCGAATTCTTCGAAACACGCCACTCTTTGGGAGACCTTTCTACCGCACAGCAGTCAGCTAAGTCACCTAATTCGGCCCACTGCACATTAAAAATCACTCATCAAAACTCAAGATCAAATAAGAGAAAGGTAGTGACGTCATTGACGTCGGTTTCTGAATCTGTTGATTAAGGTTGTAAAGACCCAGCTAAAATAAATCTAAATTCTTCACTTCCTACTTTTATTGAAGACCTTATATGAAATGTTCTCCGTGTCCGAACAATAAGCTACTTCGTTGGCTACAAACATGGAAAAGCTACACTCACACACTTGCACAAGCAAAACTTTCATTGGCTCTCAGAACAAACGTATTGGGGAAGGGAAGGCCATTCTCTTATCTGGGCTGTGAAAATAGCAGCTAAATTTTCGTCAAATAAAACCCAGGTGCTAAACGTGCTTTGGGCGCTGATGGGACCCCTCTCGCAGATTGCGCATTTTACTAACGATGCGATTTGAAAGATCGAATTGTGGAAATAAACTGCTTGCTCTGGTTCGATTTCAACCGGCACCTGATTAGAGCTAGTATTTTCGTTATCAAAACATTTTCAAACTCAGAATGGTTTGTAAATTAGAGAGTTACCATATTTATACAAAGCAATGTTTTCCCTATAAGGTCAGATTCTTTATGACCTCTGATAAGTTTGATTTGAGGAAAAAAGATAGGACTCGATCTAAAGAAAACAACCCGGAGAGAAATATAAATATGAGTCCGAGTTTGTTGTCTTTAGATCTTATCTTATCTTTCTTCCTCAAATCAAACTTATCAGAGGTCATAAAAAATCTGACTTATAGGGAAAACATTGTTTTGCATAAATACGGTCACTCTCTATTTTATAAACCATTGTGAGTTTGAAAATGTTGAGATAACGAAGGTACGAGCTGCATTAATCTTTCTTTTTTCCTACGTGGTATAACCAAATAAATATATATATATATATATATATATATATATATATATATATATATATATAACAATCAAAAAGCAAAGATTAAAAATGACGATGAAGAAAATGTGTCGATGTCGAAGACTTGACGATAGAGAAAAAAAGAATGGTGAAGGCATGAATAGATTATCCTGCAGTGATGCGAGTTTTTGATTCCGTATGTGACGATGGCGATGATGCGATGCCAATAAGAACTCTGCGTTGACTGAGGAGGTTCCGTCCATTGCATAAGTAACAAATAAGATTGTTTTTGTTAGGTTTGATAATTAATTAGGCTAAAATTCTTGGACAAATTTACAGCATCGAAAGGTTCGATATCAATCTAAGAGGTGGTAAGCTTTTGGAGAAGTCTGAGCTAATCTCTCGTCTACATCAATGACCTAGATATATATGGTAATTTTCGGAACTAGGTGTAGCTAAATTAAATTTATTTTTCTTTGCATACGTTAGGAGGGTTTTTATAATGGAAAACCCAATGAAATCATATTAGAATTGTACATGGGCGTTTAATATCTAGGCGTTCTTAATATCTGAGCCAATTGCTCCTTTAGGATAGAATAAGGTCAGGTCAGACAGGATTCATTGATCCGCTTTTTAAGAACGGAGGGGGGCCTTAGTTAGAGGTAAATTATTAGCTAGTTAGAAGGGCGGGAAGAAAGGCTTAGTTACAGTCTCACAGGGAAATGTGTCTTCCAAGAAGAGGGCTTCTTATTGAACAGGGAGGGCAGGACATGACTGTGGGAGAAATTGTCAGAAAAGACGAGTTGTGCAATGGGTGGTCAACTCGTACGCCTTGCTCCTGAATTTTGCTGAATTTAAATTTGAATTATGGATTTGGTGTCTGAATTCTTTTGCATTCTTAATAAGTGTGAGTTATGAATATATACTTATGCACACATAAAATTATTTATATTTTTATTCCCCCAAAGATGACCATTTTAGGTATACATATATATAGTATAACTTAAAAGGTCGTAATACAATGCTGGATAGGGTCTGTGATGAAATGAGTCACCCTTCCTAGAATGAGAAGCTCCTTTTATCCAAGGCAATAAAATGCTAACTAGCTAATATCGGATATATACAAATATTTAATTAAACATTAATTTTTAGTTCTCGTGTTTTTCGAATAGATCGTGGGCCCGCATAGATATTCCCTACTGAAGAGCAATCCAAAGTTGTAGAGGCACCGCAAAATCGCTTCAAATTTGCCAAATGAGGATAATTATGTTTATACAGGTGATTTCAGAGGTCGGAAAATTAGCCAGTGGCTTTAAAATGAATACAGAGTTGGTGTGGTTCTTATAGTGGCGTTTAAACGCAGTGAAAGTACGCAAATCGGGGTGCAGCGTTGCCTCGTTGGTGGAAATAATTTAGATGAATTGAAAAGAAATTCAGTGGTTTTAATAGAAAGGTTCACTGCGCCTACATAGGCAATAGAGCGAACTGGGGATGGTGAATAATTTGTACTTTAGTAACGAAGGTTTTGAGACAAGTGATGTCCAGTTGTGATTTCGCATTCAAAAAAGAAATAAGTTATTAATGGGAAAACGGATTTATGTTAAAGAGACAATTTAGTAGCCCTGGAGTCAGTTTATCGAATGATATCCAGGGATCACGACCGATCTTTAACGTAACTGGGAGTGAGGATGAGAAGTAGAAGAATTTGCAGGCGGAGCGCATAGTGTAGTTTTATTATAAATATGAAGCAACTTTCATTTATTTTTAACAGAAAAGGTTTTATAGGAGGCCAAATATCTACTGAAGACCTACTTAGAAATTTACATTGTTACATCTATGCGTGGCCAAAGAGTGTAAACGCCTGTGAATCTCGAGCTTTGATAAGGAAAGGGGGAGCTTCAAATATGTATAATCGACGTGTATAGTTAGCAGAAAGGTATTTAGTGGGAAATGAGTGAACCCTATTGATATCATAGGTTAGTATGTCAATGAAGGTGATCACGAGATAGTACATGGAAGGACTTGATCCGTGTAGTGTCCACGTGTAATCCATGAAGATATAAACGGAGGGCTTGATTAATCTAAATACTATAGTGGTTTTAAGTTCCTTAGCAGCATGCTTGGCAATGAGACTGAGGATCTGCTGCGGAATGAGTGCATTAAAAAATGTTTGGGAGTTGACTAAATAGCCCACTTTTATAGCTTTAGTGTAAAATGTTTTGATACGTTGCGCATAATCGTTAATATGGGTAAGTATAATACTGATAAGGTCAACGACCTCAAATATATCTTAGCTTTTCAGAGGAAACATCCAACCACTGATACATTTGGCTTAGTGATTTGGCTACTTTATGGAGGAATTTAGTGTCATTTTCAACTTGATGAACAAATGATTCTACAGCACGGGTAATTTCTAAACACGAATCAGCAGTAACATTTACTGATGTTTTGACTCGGGATAATTCGTCTTCAATGGCGATGCAAAAGAGTCTTTATAAGAATTTTCTACCAAGATTGATAAAACCTCGTTTCCTTCGTGGTTGGTTAGATGATTTACTCAGCCACTGGGTGATAACTGGGTCATGGATAGACCTAAAGATTGACTGCGCGTGTTTCGTGGATTCTAACTTCGGCTGGTCACCGTAAATCAACCTTAACATCAGTGTAACCCTATAGGTACTTTCCCTCTAGTGCTCATGCTAGCCGAGTGGATACGGCGTTGGCCTCCCAACGTCGCGGTACGGGGTTCGATTCCAAATCCCGGCATGAGCGGACACAAACGTCAGCGCACGTAGAGATCTGGCTACCGATTGGTGGACGCGCTGTGCTCATCCCGTTATCGGGTGAGTAGATCTTACACCTCTCACCTCACGCAAAGCCAATCACAACACTGCTTTCTTTCTTCTCCCTTTTCACAGCACAACACACACACTCTCTCTGTTCCAAGGAAACCTGCCGATGGGTATCTATATTCACATACCTCTGACACGGAACAGGTCCCTCTCCCCCGAGGTGACGAAGGCTTCCACCTGAACGCTGTTTGGTGTCAAAACATAATACTTTCTGGCACCTCTCCCCAAAGAGGACCGGCCCCTGGGGCCCTCGGGCCGACCAGCGGTTGTCATACTGACCTTAAATAAAAATTTCATTATCCGGTCGGGGATCCTCCCAGTATCATGGAAGGATTGGCGCTAACTAACTAACTTTCCCTTGGCCAGGGTCTCAACTACTAACCCGGTGAATATCCATACGGACAGAAGCTGAGGAGGAGGAGGATGACCTTACATGGAAATATATCCTAAATAAAAGGAACACAATGGATGCGTTATTTTCCGTTATCGGAGAGAAGACCTTTTGAATCAGGATCAGGGATTCAGGGGTTGGCATTAGTTCGATTAGAGATGGAAAAAGACAAAAGTAAAGTTTATATCGAAGAAATAATAATTGCGACGAGATATTAAGTGGGAGGTTTGTGTAGTCCAACCGAGGAAGGAATTTCATATAATTCAAAGGAGGAAGTAAATTTGTGTATTCCATACGAGAAAAGAAAGTTTTAAATGAATTAATAACCACAAATTAAAGTAGTTGAAAAGTCCAAGCAACAAAAACTATATTTTTAATGTTGTATATAAAATAATAAATTTATTTAAAGGAAACGATAGATAACGTGGAAAAATTATTAATGTAGGGGAGAAGTTTTCGCTAAATGAATTGAATCAATTCCTACGATGGCTTATAAAGAGATAAAAACAATTAATGATGAGAGGTAACGTCAGAGGCTTTGGAATACAGAAAATCATTGAACAGACACGTAAATGTTTTCTAATGAAGGTGGAAAATACCATAGGAAAAGAGTGAAGGTGTTTAGAAGTGAACGAACATTTTGAAGTGAGACAAAATTAAATAAACTCTAGCATAAAAAAGAATGCTTGACTGAACTTTAAGAAAACTAATGAGCTTGGGTCTACTAGAACGCGACAAGATCACGAAAAGTCTGAATCAAAGAGAAAAAAATGGAAGGCAGCGAACAACAATTTTCACTGCTTGGAGTTGATAGAGAAGATGAAATAAAATGACATGAATGTAAATATTTTGAATGCGATTAATAGTTTTTATCTTAGCAAAACGGTTAAGATAATTTTGAAACAGGTTTAAAATGAATGGATGCTAAATGATATAGAAGTGAGGCTGAGATACACAATATCTCCAGAACTTTTAATCTAATCATTGATGAATTACTAAACAGATCGAAGTGCATTGGAGGAGGAAAGTGGATCGGTGATATAAATATCAACTGTCTTGAATTTGCAGATGATGAAAATAAAGGTCTGCAAAAAATACTAGATGTCACGACAGATGATGGAAAGTAATGGAAGGTCAAATTTATTAGAACAAGTACAATGAATGGTTCTTTGGTGAAGGTATTAATGATTGATAGGTAATAAGAAACGAGGCATCCAAATATGAAACAGAATGAATGTGTTTGACAAGCACTTTAATTATATAAATATATATATATATATATATATATATATATATATATATATATATATATATATATATAAGGTTGTCTTCTTCATTTTCATGCTATTCCTTGAAAATGAACTTGCAAATATAGGTCGAAAGTGCTTGGATTCATCTTTTTATTTTCCTCTGGTTTAATTTTTATATTATTGCTTTCCTCACGTGCCACTTTGTGAGTTTTTTATCATTATATTAATTATACATATATATATATATATATATATATATATATATATATATATATATATATATATATATATATATATATATAACCATAATTCTTGCTTTTTGGGGACCTCCTAAATCACTCGTATTCATCACTGTTATTGTACTTTGGCACTCAATTTAACTTAAAAACTAGTTGCTATGTTCTCTACACGTATGTTTACTATACTCACTACACACACTTTTCAACTTACGATCGTGTTACCTTGGACAGAATGCACATTCCTTTGCCCCGTGTGGTGTGTGAGGCTGGCAGGGTGCTGCGCACACTGGCAATTTTCTTTTTATTCCTTCACGGGATGCTTCTTCAGACGATTGTTCCGCATTCTCCTCTTTAGATCATCATCTTTAAGTTGCAGAGCCACATTCTGATGTTGCTGCGACAGTTTGGCTTTTCCTGAGGGAAGTGGCAGTAGAGTTGTAGGACGTCTTTTCCTCCCTAATCTCCCATTATGGCTTTTTTTCGTCGGGGTTCTTGTGGTAGATTATCCGAGTCATAGCAATCAGTGTCAGAAATATGTAGATTCTCCTCAATTAAATCTATCTCACTGTCACCGCCATCTTCTCTATCACTTGCAACGTCAGCTTCTTATAACAGCTTCCGTATCCTCTTCGTCTCCTTTTCGAAGTCATCCATTGGTAAGGGAAAGAAACTACATTGGAAAAATCCAAAAGAATAAACGGGAAAAAAACAGTTTTATATTATGAATAATAAATGTACTCGAATTATATTTACTTCGCAAATAAAACAGACTAAATAAATAATTTTATCTCTTGCGCACATCCCTGTATGGTATTTACACACTCCTCACTGAGAAATGTCGTTATGCTTTCACGAGAGTGGCGCAGGACTGTTACACCATTTAAGCCAACTCATTACACAGAATCATGAAGCTACTGAGGAGAAAACGGACATTAATTGAGAGATCTTTGAAGTCGGGACTTTTAAAAATGTTGGAGTGTCCAAACACTCCAGGGTACTAACGCAGGGTTAAAGTAAAAGTCCTTTAATAAAACCATATTCATCAATCGAAAGAGGAGAATTACAAGTTTGTCCAGGAATGTGCAAGTTTTAACAATGTAGAAGTGTTATTCTAAACTAGCAGTTCCAGATGACTGCATGGACTGCGGAACACCTGCGTTTCATAACTGAACAATCTTATAACGATGGAAGAAAAATAGTTTCAGCTCAAAGATCTTTCATGACAAATCTTTGGATGTCAGCCCTTCAAAGAAAGTATTCCGTCGGTATGTCAGGATTCTTTCAATTATTGGGAGCCTTGTAAAAATACAAGGAACTGGAAGAGTTGGCACAGCGAGGAAAAACGAATTAATTAACGGAACTCTTCACATTGTACAGAATAACCCCAAAATAAACATCTGGCTTGCTCTTCACTTGTTAAGAGTTGCATATAAACTGTATATTCAAGAACAATTTAATATTCTTATATTTTTACAATTCAAAACAGTCCAACAACTACAGGATGGAGATTTTGCATGAAGACTACAATCCTATTAATGGATCAAACAGATGGTAAATTATACCACCGATTTTCACTTTAATTGAATTGTAAACGAACAAAATTGTCGCTGACACCTAGAATTCGCGTTGCATAGACAGCGCGTAACTGTTCGGTGGGGTCTTACTGCAACTCAAATCATAAGGCCGTATTTTTCTGAGGATTCCTCAGGAAACACGGTAATTGTAAATGTTGATCCTATGAAAGAATGTTGCATGAGTTCGTTACCCCATAATTAACAGTTCTTTGTCTAGAAACTCACTCGTTTTAACAAGATGGAGCTACCTATTATACCACGAGGAACTGCAAGACAGTTTTACGTCAAATGTTTCCAAGCAAGTTAATTTCAAGGTTTGGTGACGTTGAATAGCCCACAAGGTATCCAGATATTTCTATCTTTGATTATTATCTCTGGTGATATTTAAAGAGTAGAGTCAACTGTAATAACCCAATGACCTTACAAGAATTTAGGGCCTTCATCACCAATGAGATACAGGTCATACCCTCGCTCAACTTCGCAAAAGTGATGCAGAACTTACTAGTGAGAACACTAGAGTGTTTGGCAACTAATGGAGCACATTTAAAAAGTTATTTAAAAAAAATAAATTTCATAAAAAACTTATAACTATATTCTTTCTAATAATGAATATGTTTTTAAAAGAACTTTTACTTTAAGAGATACGGGGTTTTCTTTGGAGTCGCAATTTTTCTGGATCACCTAGTATTAAAAGAAGAACTGACAAAAAAAAACAAACGAACCAAAAGCAAAGCAAATATACAAATATGTTATTAGCGAGGGAAAATGTATAAGCAGCAACTTTTGTTCATTGAAATATTAGTAAAAACTAATATAGCAATTAGTATTGGATAAAACGAGTAATCACGGATAATGGTAAAAAATAAGACAGGTAAGGAGATTTACTGGGTAGAAAAACGTAAATTTGGCTCAGTTCTCCGCAGAGGCTCAGTTAAAATAAACAACGACTCAGCTTTAAAGTGCAAGATAATCTCAAATGATATATTTAGATTGAGCAAATCTCTTAGTTCTTTTCAAATAAAGATAATATAAACAAAAAAAAGACTGAAACTGATAATAATCAAGTGAACGAACATATATAGTTTAAAGTAACGAAACAGGCAAGGGAGGAAGAAAACTGATACACGAGGAATATTGCTCGAAGCAATGTTGTACAATCCCGTATTTACACGACCAATGGGAGTGGCCGAAAATTCATCAAGGGGAGTATCAATTAACAATAAAAGAATGGGGAGTAATCCTAAATTATTTAGGAGGAAATAATTGTGATTTCTATCATCCAAACCACCGTTTACACCATCGAACAGAGTAGCCTTATCTGGTCTTTGGGACGTACTCTCTTAACACAAGACGCTTTTCTGATCACCACTAGCTCTGGGAAAATTAAACCTTTGGGAGGGCAACCGATTTCGCCGGTCTCTACCATATTTGCTAGAGTAGCATTAATTTGGCTCTCCTCTTCTAAACTAAGAATCTTTGGAGCAACCCTTTCTTGACCCTCAATTCTTAACCTAGGGTTCCATGGAGCAAACCTTTTTTTGGCTCTCCTCATTTAAACTAAAGTTCCTTGGAGCAGCCCCTTCCTGGCTCTCCTTTAAACTAAGGTTCCTTGGAGCAACCCTTACTTGGTTCTTCTCCTTTAAACTAAGCATCATTTGACCCTGATCTAGTTAGGAAAAGATTTCTTAAAATTTATTAATGGTTAATCTAGAATAAACATCTAGCGATAGATTTTCCTGCAATATCCTTTGTGCTTGTCGGGAGAAGTTTGCATACATGACAGTATTTATGACCCAAACAAAAAAGGGGGTCTTTGTGTACAGTAAGTTTCAAATTTCCTTAATGACCTGAAAGATTGTGCATAACAACTGGTAAGAGCAAGCAAAGAAATCATGGTAATCCTCCTTTTTCTCCTTTTTTCATTTCGCATGAAATACATTACTGAACGACAATAGTTTTAGCCATATTTATACCCTTGTACATTTCTTTTATCTCATTCTTAAACTCGTACCATGTAGTGGCTGATAGTAAAACATAATTAATATTAATTTGGAGTTGAGAGTTTTCCTCAGATAGGTCTATGAAGCGTTTTGCTTTTAAAGATTTTCTTCATTAGAAACAATATTACCCGGAAAAGATTGACATCTGCATTAAAAGGGGAAACAAAGTTCTCACATTGGTAACCAAAGATATTGTTTGTGAATGACTCGTTATTCATTTGTTTCCAGACTCTAGGGGAGGCACTGCAACCTGATTTGTTAACCTTAATTATTCCTGATTAACTAAAAGTTACGGGCAATTGCTGAGATAGGTGGGGCACGATTTTTTTATCAATCTAGGGGCTATCTTTTCTAGCAACTTTTACCCCATTCCTTTGACTTTTTGTAGGCTTGCTTAAAACAACGTCATTCAATGGCCCATAACTTTGAATCTAATGCTAGGCTTTTGAAATGGGAATACTATTATTTAAAAAGGGGTATTGGGTAGAACCCTTCCCTCCCATTTTGAAATTCTCTTCAAATGATATATAATACAATATGATGCGATTCCAATAACGGAACCAAAAAACCACAATCACAAAGCACTTTTCGGAATTTGTCCAAGAAAAAAACACTAAATTAAATAAAATAAATTGTTTTGAAATACGAATATAAATGAATTATCCCTGAAATAGAGGGCGGTTCCACGAATTCTTGATTGCTGTAGTAAAACCTTATCTACCAGCTTAATGTAAGTAAATGCATTTACAGAAAGTTAAATAAAAAATAAAACCAAAAAACGCTAATAAAATCTATTCAAACAAAAGACAGAAAAACAAAACAAAAAACTATTAAAAACATAACAGGAACATAAACAAACCAAACGAACAAACTTACAAACCAAAACACTAAAAGGAAGCTTGTACCCAAACATTTGAAAACAGGAGAAAAGTGAGATTATATAGTATACATCGATAATAGGCTTCAAAAAAACATTAAAAATAAAAAACTAGTTTATACTCGTTATTAGAAGCACAAAAAGAACTTCAAAGAAACCATCGCTGATTGACCAGTGGGCAAGCTGAAAACCCCTAAAAAAAATAGCAAAACTGTAGTAAAAATTTGCCTATATCGTGTGCCGCTAATCTTAACAATTCCAAATTACGAGTATGTCAATCAAACAAAAAAATAAAATAAATCCGATTATGCAAAAATCACCAAATAAATAAGGTTTTTAAATTATTCACTAAAAGCTAAATTCCTATCCTTTAAATATAAGGCTAACCAACACTAAGGTTTAAAAATATTAGCTTTCCTTTAAACTGAATTTTAATCTTTCGTCGAATTTTTTTTTCAGAATTCCATATAACAAGACGTTGAACTTTATTTAACCTTGAAACTCAACCTTTACCCGCAGAGAACTCGAGGGAAATCCTAAATGTACATAATTTTTTAAAGAACAATAATCCTTTACCTTGATTTCGTTACACATATTATCATAATTTGAGATGAGTGCTTCCTGTTGAATTTCTGATGGGTTCGTAGTCTTTTTCTTGGGACAAGGCAGATTTTCGTGTATTGGGGTTACTTGAAGAAGCTCAAAGTCTGAAAAGTGGGTTAGCGTGAGAGAATTGGATACTCTCGATTTTGTCTTTGCTGAATACGAGTTCGAATACCACAAGAAGACGATGGATAGCAGGCATGGTCCTGGTTGCCAATTTGGATGGAGAGTAAAGTTTTGAGGACTCAGCAATGTTTAGCGCAACGGTTCTTGTAGCATTACCTAACGGGGCATTCTTGAAGCGTGACTTAGCTGTGGTCACGAGGGGTAGTCAAGCAATAGGAACTCTGCGTTGACTGAGAAGGTTCCTGTCAATGAATAATGGCCAAATAGTATTTTTTTTATCAACTTTAATTATTACTTAGGCTAAAATTTTTAACAAATTTTAAAGCTTTCAAAAATTCCGATATCAAACTAGTAGGTGTTCCGTCTTTGGTGAATTCTGCGCTAAGCTGGCGTGCATAACAATGTCGTAGGTATATATATGACAATTTCCAATACTAGTTAGAGCTAAATTAAATTTACCATCTTTATTACAAAGGATGTGTCTCTTTCCAATCTTGTTTTCCTTTGTTTGTGCTAGGAGGGGATTTAAAATAAAATAAACACTTAAAACATATTAGGGTGGTATATAAGCGTTTTTCATAATATCTGAACCAGTCACTGCTTGAGGGTAAAATAAGATCAGACAGGATCCGTTGATCTGATTTTTAGGAAAGGATGGGGACCTTAGTTGGAGGAAATTTCTTCACGCAATGGCGAAGTCAGACGATGGGGTGGATGACATCACAAGGAATGTGCCTTTGAAGGAGGGGCTATAAATCTAAAGGAGTTTCTTATTCAGAAAGGGAGCAGGACATAACTCCGAAAAATTGTCAGGAATGACGAATTTTTGCAAGGAGGGGACAACTCACAACTTACTCCTGAATTTTGCTGAGTTTAAATTTAAACAATGGTTTTAGGGGGCTGAATTCCTTTAGCTTTTTTATAAGACTGAAGTATGTATATATATTTATACACACATATATACTTATGTATATTTTATATTCACCTAAGAACGACCATTTTAAGTATACAGTTCAGTATAACTTATGGAAAAGGTAGAAGCGTGTCTTTCATGAAATTAGTTACCCTTTATTTATTTTATTTATTCTTGTTTTTTACTTGCCTTATTTCATTAGTAATACTTTCTTTCTTAAATTTTATTAATACTTCCTATGCAAATAGAGCAGATTTGCATTGTCAAATTACTTTCATTGGTGGATACTTTTGTTCCCTTAAACGTACTGTCAAATCAATAAAATCTCTTCCAGAAAGTATCGTGCAGTCTCTTTTAAAAAAGAATTATTCTTATAAAACCCCTATTTTATTCCATTTCTAGAGCAAACCATCAACCTATAAGAGAATTTGGGACTTGATTTAGAAATAACTAAATTGATTACATCTTTGTGACATTCTCTGTTGATTTTGTTAATACTCGTATTTATCATCCAAAATACGTTTTTAAGATAAAGAAAGAGGTTTTCTAACACAATTTATTATTATATATTAGAAAATATTGAATAAGGTACATTGAAGAGTAGACAATGATAAAGGTAAGGATGTCTCTCTTAGAATCCAACAGTAATCAGCCATTATGACTGGATTTTAGCGTCTCTGATATATAGCCTCCATCTCTTTTATCTCCTAATGGAATCACTTCCCTTCCTCGTGGGTCATTGATCCCATATTTTCAGGAAAGAGATAAAAAGAGGTAATCTTGATGTCTTTTGTGGTAGAAAGTTATTCAAGAATTGTAAGAGAGGATCTTTTTCCACTCAATCTGGATACCAAAACTTCGTCAGTGGACTTTGACAACCTGAGATCACGACCCAGATCATTTATCTCCTTTTGGGAAAAAGGATGTGGGGCATTATCATCAAAAAACACTTCTTAATTTCGTTCAGCACCTGAGGAATTTTCTCACTAATATCAGGAAGTTCCTCCAAGACAGGTACTGGAAGATCATCACTGTCGGAGGTTGATGTTAGACCTCAACATTTTCAAAATTTCTTAGCCGAGAGAGAGAGGCATATGAACAGATTAGTCCGCTATGAGCGTGAATGACATTATAAATACAAATCAGAGAGCAATTAAGTTCCAGAGTGCAGTTTAAGTTGACCAATGTTTAGCTATCCTGGAAGGTCTGGGGTAATAGAAACTAAGTAGTAAAAAATGATAAATTTATCATTCATAGTCATAGACTGAGCTGAAGACTTATCTGGTGTGGTGCACACATATAGACTTTTGGCACTTGAGGCAGAGCACCTAGGTCCTTGAATTGCCACTAGTTGGGCACAGATAGCACCTCTGCCGCTTATCACTCTTTGTTTGAGGGCTCACTACACAAGGATCTTCTTCTGGGATGTCAAATACACTGCAAATAATAGAGACCACCTCCCTTAGAAGGTATCTCGTCTGGCCTACATGAAGGTTAGTATACGGTCGACAAAGCTCCATTGCTAAATCCAGTGCATACTTTCTCCTAGATTTGCCCTTATTTCCAAGCCGGTTGGCATACACAATGTAAGAGATAATAACAACAATATTGATAATTCCATAAAAAAACACAATGGTTACACAGCTGATCAAAAGTATCGACATCTCCCTTTGCTGCGTTGTAATACAAATGAAGCTCTGTCTTCTTTTTCTCTACAACACTCTGCTTGTGGTTGATTGTTGAGAAAATCTGGATCCTCTTTGTGGAGCTAACCTTCTGGGCGAGGAGAATAGTCTTTTTTGCATAATTGTACACTGCAACAGACTTACGAACTTCTAGCCTGTGTTTTAGGAGTTCAGACGGAAGGTAGGGCTTAGGCCGTATGGTGCCAACCAGGTGCATGCCATACCTCTTGAGGGCTTTGGCTAAGGGCAGGGAGGGGAACCAGTTATCTCAGGTCACAGTAAATTCTGCACGCTTGAAGGTTGCCGCGAGCTCCAGAGTAAAATATTCACCCAACGAGACCCCTCTGTCCTGGTCGGTGGTGGCCTTACCCAGGTAAGGGATGGCATTCAGACAATAGTAGGTCTCGGCATCACACACCATAACTATAAAGAAAAAAAAAAAATTGGAAATATTAGTTATGGTATTTTATATATATATATATATATATATATATATATATATATATATATATATAATACCATAATTAATATTTCCAATTTTTCTTTTCTTATATATATATAAAGGGTCTTTCAACAAGGACGCTCGAGCTTTGTCAGGCGATAGTGGCCATGTTGTTGAAGCGACATCTGGCAACCTCATTGTGAACTGTTCAGTAGTACTTGGCAAGTCAAGATGGAAGGTTATAGCGTTAAAAAGCGTGTGCAAATCATCAAATGTTATTTTCAAATTCAATGATCCATTCGACAAACATTCTACGCATTACGTGTTTTTTATCCTCGCCACAGCGACGAGGCCTATTTTGGGGTGAATGGATTTGTGAACAAGCATAATTACCGGATTTGAGACGAAAACAATCCACATGAGATACACCAGCACCAATTGCATCACAACAAAGTCACTGTTTGGTGCTGATTTTCATCTAATCGAATCATCGGTCCGTATTTTTTTGAGAACGAAGATGGGATAGCCATAACCGTCAACGGCGAGACCTACAGATCGATGATAAGCAATTTCGTGTGGCCTCAACTGGATTATATGTCTGATATGGATAGTGACGACATGTGGTTCCAACAGGATGGCGCTACGTGCCACACCATGCACGCCACGATAGACATTTTGCACCAGCGATTTCAGCGCAGGGTCATCTCGCGCGGCAGCGACGTCTACTGGCCACCGAGATCATGCGATTTAACGCCATTAGACTACTTTCTTTGGGGTTACCTTAAATCGCAGGTCTATGCGAATAATCCGTAAAGACTTGATATCCTCAAAGTCAACATAACAAACGCCATCCAGCAAATTCAGCCAGATTTATGCGACAAAGTCATCGAAAATTGGACCTCCCGAATACATTCCACCAAGCGGAGCCGCGGCGGACATTTGAACGATTTCATATTTCACACTTAATGCCATATAATGTACTTTCCAATTTAAAATAAATTGAATGCATAAATCACACACAACTTATTTTATTTACATTTAAAAATTGAGCGACCTTATTGAAAGACCCATTATATATATATATATATATATATATATATATATATATATATATATATATATGTGTATATATATATATATATATACATATATATATATATATATATATATATATATATATATATATATATATATATATATATATATAAATCATATAACAATAAAGAATAGGGAGATACTCACTTTCCAGGCTTATTCGGGATATACATCCGGAATATGCACTCCCTTCACCTGAATGCAAGGAGCTGTTCATCCACAGACAGGTGTGGCCCTGGCCTGTAGTTGATAATGCAATTCCGGATGACTTCATCACAAAGCCTCCTGATGTAGGCAAATCTGTCGTTTTTGAGCCGTGCCTTCCTGGTGTCAGGGTTTTCAAAGTGAATGGCCCTGATGATGAAGTTGAAGCGACGTTCACTGAAGTTACTCCTGTAGAAAGGGCACTCGTAGATGTGATACCACATCTCCGTCGTCAAATGGTTGTCCTTACGGACCCCACTCATGATGAGGACACCAAAGAAGGCCTTCATTTCACATAATCCTATATCTCTGAAGGTCGCCTTGTCCTTATCCTTGATTTTCACCCTTAGCTGCGCCATCTTTGTACATGTATGCACGTAGATCTTAGCCACTATCTGGTCCGTCATGAAAAGGGAGAAGACTTGTGCAGGAGTAGTAGAGCCAATGGTGCTCTGCGTAGGGGCTGCCGGTTAACCATTACTCCTGACGATTTTAGGCATGGTCTGGTTGGCTGTGAATGACACGTCATCCTGTCTTTAGCCTTTAGGGTGGTGGAAGGGTAAACAGCCATGAGTGCCCCTTCTTCATAATTCAGCTCCCCTCTCTTCCCCTTACGACTCAGGACCTCAGTGGGCCTGAGAGGGAACGAACCAGGAGTGGCCGTTGACGCTGAAGTAGGTGGGGCTGTTGATGGTGAAGGAGGTGGGGCCGTTGATGCTGAAGGAGGTGGGGCCTTGGACGGTGAAGGAGGTGGGGCCGTCTACGCTGAAGAAGGTAGGGCCGAGGACGCTGAGGGAGGTGGGGCCGTGGATGCTGAAGGAGGTGGGCTCTGGATGCTGAAGGAGGTAGGGTCGTGGACGTTGAAGGTACAGCCATAGGAGGTTGTGGCACATCGTCCGCAACCTTCTCCCTTTCTTCCTATTCCCAATTGGCATCGCGAGCGTCAGGCAATAGTACTCTATCAACCTCCACCTCGGTATCAAGGGGTATCTCAGTGTCCCTTTGGTCATTGGCATCGTCAAATAGGACCTGAAATTGAGAAAAAAATAAACAAACGCTCAAAAATAAGTAAATTACAAAATAAATCCCAAATGGTGCTTAGGCAGGGTAACCGCATCATCAACACAATTGTAACACAATCAAAATATAAAAATTTCACACGATAAAGAAACCGCAAGCATAAATGAAAAACTTTGCAATTGCACTTCACAGTACCAACCTCGTAACCACGTTGCTAATGTGCAACACAAAAAAATTGTGTCTCCGAAAATCAAGTGAAAGAAGCGCACCTGCAGTACTACACGTCTACTCTCCATCGTACTTCGTCTAAAACTAACAGCCCCGGGGAATACAGATCACTCAGAGGCATCGCATGGATGTGCATACCGAAAAAAAATAGGTTTTTATAGTCTGCTTGGTGCGCTTACGCACCAAGGTTACCTGTCCAGGTTTAAAGCTGTGAGTCGACAACGGCGTCCAATCGAGGCATTCGGGGGCCTTTTTCTTTAATAGCTTGCACAGGGGGGCGGTTATAGACGCGAATGCTCCCCAGAGATGTATTGGTAGGGGTATATTTCGGAATGGATGGGTTCTTGACTAGTTAATTGAATGTTGTGCTCAAAATGGGTGGTACAAACGGGGATCTCGGTGATAGCCTCACCAAAGCGACTCAGGAACGCTTGCAATTGAATCCTTTGAAGAGAGGATACCCGTTGCATGACAGGCAACGGATATTCTCTGTCTTTCTCTACGCAGGCGACTTGAATTACGCAAAAGGGGTCCAAGGGGTAACCAAATTCTATTAGGGACTCTTTATCAATTTCCACTATCTGGCTGATGCTCGCGCGCCGGTGGTACTGCTTAACCATGTTAATATGCTAAAGCTTTATTCCTGATGGGCTTTCAATGAGGTAATCCACGGGGCCACGTTTCTTGACTACTTAGTAGGGGCCCTTGCATGGCTCAACACTTTATTGTTGTTCGTGTGGAGGAGTAGCAAAACTTCTTCTCCGGGGTTAAATTTTCCTTTCCTCGGACTTGCAATTAAAGTATGTTTTATAACTCTCCAAATTGATGTCGGCGTTCTGATACGCAATGTCGGCGCACTTTTTTAGCCTCTGTCTTAAATACAGTAGGTATGAGTAAGAGGTCTGCAAGTCTTGATCCAATATCTGATTGGACTATTGTTCCTTTAGGACACTCATGGGGCTTCTAATGTTCCTTCCATATAAAAGTACAAATGCGGCTAATCCTAACGTACAATGTAGGATTTCACGGTAGGCAAAGAGAGCTACCGGAAGAAATGGTGCCATTCAATAGGCTAATCGGCACACAACCATTTTAGAATATCCTTGAAACTACCATTAAACCCCTTTATATATCCCATTCCCCGCCGGGTGAAAAGGGGTGGTAAACAATGGCTTAATCATTAGTAATTTAATGACGTAGTCCATCAATTTGGAGGGGAATTGGCGACCACGGTCTGGTAGAATTTCCTTGGGTAGGCCTACACGGGAAAAGATGGATATAACAGCTTCGGCGCAGGTGATACTGTCAATTTTCTTGAGGTGCACAGCCTCGAGGAACCTGGTGGCAAAATCGACCAGAGTTAAAACGTAGCTATGGCCTTCGCTCGACGGAGGATTCATCGGCCCGATTAAATCGATAGCTACTCGGGAGAAGGGGTCGCTTCTGTAAAGGCATAGGTTAAACTTGCCCTTTTAGTGCCGTCTTATGGCAAATATCGCATAACGACAATATCGCAGAATTTCCTCATTCGTGCCAGGCCAATAAAAATATTTGAAGATCCTTTTGGCTCTCTTCGTGTGGCTGAAGTGGCCAGCAAACAGACTATCGTGAGCAGTTTGAAGAATTGGAGGAAAGTGGGAGTAAGGTACACATAGTGTGCGGGACTAGGTTTTCTTTTTCCTCGCTAAACACGTGATAGAAGAGGTCGTTCTTGGTGAGGAAGGAAATCAGCTTTTTTCCTCTGACGGTTTTGCGTATTTTGTTATGTGCCTTTGTCTACGGGAGGCAAAGAGACTCCCATTCCATCTGACTTTTAGCAAAGTAACTACACATCGCGCTCAGGAATTCGGGGGTACTTCCAGAGGTGTAGAGGCTTGAAGTTCCTTGTTCGCGTGGGAACGGGGGTGGGAGATACCCGGGGACAATTGACCAATTAGGACCGCACAAAACTTGATGGGGACTGCAAAGACTTCAGCCCAACCAGTAAAATATGCGTACTCATTATAACAATTAACAATGGGGAATTTATTGGCGCGCCCCAGTTAATCATGCACTACGGCAAATTTATCGTGATCCGAGACCACAGAGGGAAGTAGTTCATCTGGAACAACAATACACGTGCAGCACCCTGTATCACGGACGAGGTTGGAGATACGGCAACCATTCACTTCTCTAGTTTCGAATTAGAGGGCCCCAGGGATACTTTTATCAAACAAAAAGTTTACCTGATGGCCAGCAGTACTAGATGGGTTTGAAGAAGAGGAAGTTTCATTTCGCGACGGTGGGGGCGCAAAAGTGGCACTTATTTGGTGCACCTGGTGAGAAGAAGTGCTTCTAAACTGCGAGTTTTGAAAGCAATTGGTCCTTACGTGATCCTCAAGTCCACAGGAATAACAAACGATGATCCTCCTGGGGAACGACGAAGCAGTGGGTTTGAGAGTAAAGAGCTTGGCATCACTGTGGTTCGACGAGAAGAGGAGTTTGGATTTGGCGGGCCCAGTCACCTTGACGAACCTGTTTCCACTGTTAAGAACAAATTTTTTCTTGAAAATTTCAAACGAAGACTTGTTACCGGTTTTACGCGAGGGAAGTGACAACAAGCAAAAAATTAACGCAGGACAATGAATGTGGCGGGATATCTAGTAATGCACGGAAGTAAGTGTGACTGGGTTTTGCTTGACCAAAGGAAATTACGATCAACAAAAGCGGAAAACACTCGGGGAAAATAATGAAATTACATCGCATGGTAGGGATTCTATCCGTATCATCACTGGAGAAAAATTTGGGGACGACATTTTACCTAAATTCCTCACTGTGATTAAGACGAGAGTTACAGTACGCATAGTGACATCTGTACATAGAACAATACAATTTCTAAATGTGACTTCAACTTACGGCAGACGAAATAAGGACTTGGAGGACAACAATTAAATTCCGTGGAGGAATAGAATAATGGTAATGCACGGTCACGCAAAATAATTCACACAAAAATCTTAAATGTGAACGGGAAAAATACAATTGTATAAGTAGTTATTCCTCCCTTTTTGATCTACAGAACAGGAACCAAGATTAGCTAACAATTCAACAATTTAACCATGGTTAATCAATTAATTAATCAAGATTAACCCAAATAAACCTGACACCAATTTAATATAATATAGATATTACTATATGTCGTAGGTTGACGTTAAGTCTCAACCTTTTGCAAATCCCTCAGCAGAGAGAGAGGCCTATGAACGGATCATTACGCTATGAGCGTGGGTAAAATAATAACTACAAATCAGATTAAAATCAAGTTTCAGAGTGCAGATTAGGTTGGCCAATGCTTAGCTATCCTGAAAGGTTCTGGAGTAATAGAAACTTAGTACAAAATATACTTTACTATTATGAAAATAATATATTTACAAAATTAAAAGGAGTTTTAATTAAGCTATAAAAAAATAAGAGACGTGCATGTTTCTTGGCTTCAAAGAGCGACCTGAGTGATGTTAACCACCATACACACGAAGAGCCAATGACAGATGGGACGCTCAAATGACCTTGAGCGTACGAGGAGCCTAGATGACATAGGCTTAAAAGGGGGGCGGGCTTTTACAGGGGAGATGCGCGTTGCGGTTACCTCAAAGATTTGGTCCGAGGGAATAGTCCTTCCTTGTTAGAGACGGCGTAGTGTCCACAATAATAGCCTCTTGACAAATGACTATTACATGAGATGAACTCAGATCTTGCCTTCGGGTTTAGAATACCGAATCGAGAATTTGACGCGTAGCGTTCGGTTAACGGGTACCAACGAGTAAGGAGTAGACTCTCGCGAGTTCTAGGCGAATACACAGAACTTGACAAGTTCTGCAAGGGTTCGCGCGGAACTAACGGGGACGGGAAGATGACAGATACTCGCGGATACCATGGACACATGCGGTTACTTACTTTTTTCCAAGTCTAGTGTCGTACGTTTTATAGGGGTGAGACGGATGGGCTTTTTGCCGCGCTTGAAGGGGGCAGGGGGTCCAGCTGACAGCCGCTTTATCGGGATAGGTGCACATTGCCAGATTCACGCCATTGCAGAATAATCCCTGGCGAAACCTTTGATGCTCTTAAGCACACCTCCGACTTTCGCGAAGTCGGGCCTTCAGCCTATCACGGCCTTCGCGATCTTGTGTCTCGTCAGCGTGGATCAAAAGGGTCGACCAGGTGTGCCTCCTCTCTCTCTCCTCTTGAAAGGGCACCGCACGTGTCTTTTCTCTCTTTCTCTGAAAATTCAATGAGCTACAGGACGACATGCTGATCGTAAATCCGGATACTTGAGACCGCTCAGGTTCTTTCTGTTATTCCAAATCAAATCAATGGCGACGAAAGGGTAATCAGTGCCATAGTTTACTGGTTTCTTCCAAACCATGGTAATTTCAAATTTCAGACAACTTTTATTGCCCTTGGTTCAACGATGCGGATACTCGTGCATGTATTGCGTACCATGTGTGATGCAAAAGCTTTATCCTGGTCCTTAAGTTTCCTATCAAAATAAGCACCATAATAACAATTTATTAAACTTGTTACTCGATTCCTGTTGGGAACAAAGGTGTATTCGTTGTAGATGTAACAGAATACGTCAACCTTCCTTTTTGCAAGATCTTCTGGCCGAATCCATTTCGTCCGCCCGCAAAAAAATACTAGTTAGTCAAAAATTACTACATGTAACTTCATCATAATTCATTTGTTTAAATAAATAAGAAGGAATTTTGCATCATAAAAATAGAAAATACCCGTACATGCCAAAAAAACGTAAAAAATATCATGTGGGTATAAATCAAAAACTTGATCTGATTGAACAAAACAAATGTGATTTTGGGATTTAGCTGATCAAAGTTTTCAGCTGGAATAACTTAGACAATAGATTTGGTGTTTCCAGTGCTATCAATCTGAGTTTGTTGCCTAACCTAAAACCCTTTTATCACTTAGTGAAGACTAGCCCCACTTACATCGAGGTAAGTCTAGACTAGGAAGATACCATACATATTGGGAAAAGTGAGGTTGATGACTAATTTTTTTTTTAATTTGGGTAATCATTTAATATTTTCTTAATATCTTTTTTAAATTGTTTACATTTTGACGTAATAAATCAGTAAGTTAATACTTCATTTGTTGTATCTGGCAATAGCGGTTATCATTCGCCACCAGTGTCTTCTCACTCTCGTTGAGACACCATGGTGGGACTGGAAGGAGACTTAAGGAGACGTAGCTAATTTTCCCTACTTCAATTTAATTACTTCTGGTTTCCAAATCAACCAAAATGCTACAAATTTAATGCAATTTATCACACTCATAATATCTCTTAATTAACCTGATGTGCATTGAGGGAGGAGAAAAAGTTATTTTTCTTCCCAAGATGGGTTTGACACTTGCTTCCGTGCAGCTCTCAAAGTCCCTCCTTCGTCGAAACTTGAAATAGAAGGTGGCCATTATACTGGACACAGGTGAGCTGAGTCAAATAAAACAAAGTCTGCTGACCAAATTTGCCTACTCCACTTATTCTGATTTATGATCTTACGACCTTCAAAGTTTTAATAATTCCAGGACTAAACTTGGGAGGACCTTGGCAATTATATCATTCGAAAGAGAATGTAAAACAACATAAGAATTTCAAATTTCGTTAGAATTAGCTTAATAATTATAGTGTTATTACCCCTTCCCCCCCAAAAAAAGCAAAACGGAGTTCGACTGACATAGTGAGATATAGAGTCGACTGCAACTATAAACAAAGCGAATAAACTACTACATGCCTCCTCATAAGTTCAACTCATCTCGCCCTGCTCTCAATCTCCATCACTTATTTTTTTCATACTTATTCCTCATTAAATCTATCATAATTATTCCAAAGCTATCGCCATCACCCAATCATACCTTTATCGTTGTGTCTTCTCATAGTAACAGGTGTTAAGTCTTTCTTGTGTATGTCATCTTCATTTTTCTCTCCAGCAGTACTATCCCACTCAAACTCTCACACGTACCTGGCCCTTGAGGGGACCCCCTCCCCATTTTCCTATCTTCACAAATCATTTCGTCTCTTTCCTTCGGATTTTCTAACTCTTATGCTCCATCACCACTAATTTCTTCCCTTCCAAGTTCTCATCTAATCCATTCTCCTCATATTCGTCTGCATCTCGAGACAACCAATCATTCACAAGATTCTTAATCAAATATGTTGTAGGCAAACGCCCCATTTGCAAATGGCTATGAAATGCTCTACATTCATCCACGCTTCCATCTTCTCTCTCACCATTTAACGAATAACTTAATAGATTTCAATAATTGTTACGAACTCTAAGTAGTCCCTCATATTTGTCTCTCAACTTATTAATATTTAGTCTCCCATTTTCGTGAATTTCCAAGACTTTATCCCCAACAGGCAAATTTTCAAACCTTTAATTATATTCCTTCGATACTTCACGATCATTCTCTCCCAATTTCCTCCGTTGTTGCACCTGTTTGTCAAAATTCATCACGCACTTACACGGAGAAATACAATTTGTCTTATGCACTGTCATATTATACGGCAATAACACACGAAATAAACATTAATCCCATTCTAATTGATATTTCACCATCAACCGCAATATTTCACTGAATGTTTTAATCGTTCTCTCAAACAAATATTTCGCACCAGGTAAATACATAAAACGTCGCTTTTACATGAGCAGTATCACATTCACGTAACATCCCTACAAACTCAGGTCCATTATAACTGAACATTCGCGCAGGCTTACAAACGCACATTGGTAAAAGTTTCTGACAACACTCAAAGATGATTTGATCTTCAAAGGTGCAGCATATACAAACTTGATCTATTGATCTAAGATTAAAACAATTCCAACATGACCTCAAGCATCCACAGGAAAAGAAACCCAATCGATGGGAAGCATCTAAAACTGTTGATTTACGCACAACACCCATGCAGATTTCCCTAAAAAACGGACTAAACACACGCTCTTTCATGCACTCGCAAAGCATGATCTTACTCATATGTGTAAACCTCAAATGCCCAATTTTGCCATTCCAATCGAATCAAAAATTTAAAATATTGGAACACTTTTCTTCATCGTCAAACTTTCGCACAAAATAAATTACATTCTTACATAACACAAAATTTTGAGAAACGTTTTAAATTCTTTCTTTATGCTACCCCATTCTTCAACAGGAGCACTCCTCAACACACTATCTCTTTGAGCTCACGCTCCATCGAGAATGACTCTTGCCTACTTTCATTATTTTCAGCCATTGATAGCTTTTCACTCGTATCAATACTTGCTTACCCCTGCAAATCCATTTGAGTATATATTCAAGTTCACTCTGCAAGTTTACCACAATAAATTAGCTAATTCTCGCCTACATTTAAATTTGTTTATATGTCACGTTCTCCAAATTTCCTATGTCTACCGCCATGCTTATCTATTCCGATGCTATCACGTTTTCTTTTCCCAAAGAGGAATTCAAGACATAACGCCTCGTCTATACTTGAGATTTAATAATGAATTGTGAATCCTATCCACAGAGGTGGCTGGATCACAGTGACGAAAACGAAGTGATTTGATCGATTGAGAGGATAATGCGAATCAGACTTGTGTTAATATGTGCTTGTTTTATGTGTAAAGAAAGTGGCCTTGATCAAAGGGGTTTCAGGGGAGAAGCTTCGTGGTAAGTAAATCTTTGTTGGTGTGTGTTTGAGAGTGAAAGAACAGAGATTGCCCATCAAAGGAATTTTAGATAGATGGAGAGAAAATAAGAAAACAATAACAAAGTTTGGAAATAGGTATCAGACCGACGTTAGCAAACAGTCAGAAGGAAATGGTCAAACGACAGTTCTCTTGAAATGGAGTTTGTTGACCTAAAAGAAGATAAAGTAACCAAGGCGAGATCAAATCGCTCATCTCAGAACACGTAAGTGTGGGAAAGAAGGAGTAAATGAGTGTGTGCAGCTTTTGTGTACATGGATTTTTACATATATGTATATACCAACTCAGCTTTTCCACATCTCGTACCACTCTAGTATTCACCAAAGAAAGTTGTGTACCGCTATTTATCACTCCACAATACATTTTATCGTTTATTCTTCAATTCTATGTTCACACGCTGCGCTCAGATCGTTCATACTATCAATAAACACCTCAGCACCACATTCTCCATCGTCATCGTGAGTAGGAACACTTTCCTCGGAAAATTTATTCAACGATTTCCGTACATAATTCTTTTTCTCAATTAGCCAATTATAATGTACCACACTAAAACATTGCAAATGCCGCTCGCATCCACTCTATCTGCCCATACACTTACAAGGATATAGCATAGGGTTCTCTCCTCAATAAGGCACACACAGTCTCGTGTCAAATAACTTAATTACAACCACAAACGCATCTTGAAATGACATAAGCCCCGGCGTACACCTCACCTTTAATTCTTTCTTCAATTTCTTCACCTCGCCCATACACAACATATCGGGTCTCTCACATGCTTCTTCCATAATCATTCTTCGTAGGTCATTTAAACTCTCAAGCACCTTAAAATCTAATGCATCATTAGAAATTTTTTGAAAACCACAAGCATGTTCTCAAACCGAATTTCGGCCCCCCTCACATTTCTTGCAACAGTTAATCCGATGGTGAAATACTTAGAGTTTATTCCTCCAGTCACAGTTTCATTCGCACTACCTTGTAATTTCGAAATGTCATTTCTCAAACATGGCAAGTAATCCACCACAAAATTAATATCAGTGAAATCTTCCATACGGCATCTCGTATGTGTTTTGGAGCAGTTCAGCTGCTTCACTATAAAATTTAGTCATGGTAAGCACCCAGCAAGGAGAGCTCTAGCCTCTCCCCGCAACTGGTCGCGAAAATTGGCAAATTTCTGTGCAGAGGCAATATCATCGCGCTTTTGCACGGAATAACTGTACACATCCTCAAAAGTATTCCACTTAAACAGATCTCTCTCAAATGTAAGTAGAGAGATGGTCGGGAGTTTACCTCACATGAACTGCTTCCCGGAGGTGGTCATACGGTCCAACAAACGCTGAAAGCTATGTTCGCGAGCTTCGGATTCAGATTTGGTCTATATTTAAAGATCTAACCTTTGGCCTTGAAGTAAGACAGCCGAAATAACTTCCACTAACTTTATTTCCTTTTCATTACATTCCTTCATCTCCCCAGAATAGACTTCCTCCTCTGCCAAGAGAAATTCTTGAATTTCTTCATTTACTTTGTCAAATTTAATTTTACCTTCTTACAAGATCTTTGTTAAGCCTTCAACCTTTGAAAGGGAGAGGGGGGAGATTTGACGAAAAAATCAGTTATAATAGGGAAGCACTATTTTCTGTACAACTAATGCAGCTACTTTTTCACGTGAGTTAGCTTCTTAAACTCCGCTATTATAACCTGTCCCGGCAGGAAGAACTAGCGCGTAAAAAGGGAAAAGAAAGAAACCGTGGTAAAACCAAATGGAATAGAGCTACAAAAATACTGTAAATATCAGACAAAAAAAGGGAAAAGGGAAAAAGGCAAAAGCACAAATAGACGAAAAATAGTAGCACGGCAAGGAATAGTGCAACAAAAGTAATATCACGGCAATTAATAGTGAGTCTAGTAATAGAACGACAAAACTAATAAGACGTCAGTTAATAGAGCGCCAAAACTAATATCACGCCAAGTAATAGCGTATTTAAACTAAAAGCTCAACAAAACTATTTGCGCCAAGTAATATCGTGACAGAACTAATAGTGCCAAGTATTAAAGCGATATATCTATTATCACGCCAAGCAATAGCGAAACAAAACAAATAGAACGTGAACTAGCGCGTTAAATTTCACGGTATATAATAGCGCGATGAAACTAATGGTACGCAAGTAATATCACCAAAAAAGATAGCAAGTCAATTAATAGTAACGACAAGCCTAATAGCATGCCACGCAATTGCACGATACAATAAATATCATGTCAATTAATAGCGCAATGAAATTAATAGCTAACCAAGTAAAAGTGCGATAAACTTATAGCTAGCCAAGCAATAACATGACAATACTATTTGCCTGACAAAACTCTGGTAGCCGAGAAACCGCTAGTAGTGACAAAAACACTAGTTTCCGGACAAAATATCATTACCGAACAGAAAACACTTTTTGGTGTACAAAACCAGACTAGTTTGGTGAAAAAAACACACTAGTTGTCAGGTAAAAAACCTAATTGCAGGACAAAAACACCTTATTACTGTACAAAGACACATTAGTTACCTTACAAAAATAGACTTAGTGACGGGTAAAAGAAACACAAGTTGCCAAACAAAAAAAACTAGTGTAACTTTAAATTAAGAGCCTCAATCTTGAATAGAGACTGCACGATCTTGTTCGGTGTATCATATTGCTTAAATATCTGGGATCTCTCGAGATCCCTCGACTGTCACAGAAGGAGCAGGATTTAGAATCACCTATCCTTCCTTTATACAGGTTGTACACAATTTTTTAAGCCTAATTGTCTTAAATTACATTCTAAAAATATTCACAGGCTTGCAATGAGCGTAAATTAAAGCAAAAAAGAACGTGCCTATGAAGAAAAAGGCAACTTTAGGGTACTAATATGAAATAGGAATTAAATCAATAGCAAATATAAAGTATCAGCAGAATACTTAAAATTTAGTAAATATTCAAAATGAGATGAGGCCTCTTAACTAAAATCACTGTCCACTGATGCAAACATCCTAACCCAAAGGTCCAAAGGACATCTTTTCAGTATAGAATCTGAACAGAAAATGAGTATGTAGGGTGAGGATAAAAATAAAATCAAACATGGCTTTTCGGACTTGTATATGGGATAATATATGAGGTGAAAGCGTAGGAGAGAGCTAGAAAAGGTAGAGATATCGTGTTCGGTGTGTGGGTGTGTTGATGAAATAGTTATGAATGGGGGATGATATATGAAGATAGTACGGTAGAGGTAATAATGTGGCAAACGCTATTTTTTTCTATTAATTTGGCCTTTTATTTGCTTTATTATTTTTGGAGTTTGTAATTTAAGCATTCGAGCCTATGTTATCATATACTCATTTGAGCTTTTTACTTTTGTTTTATTTATTTTTTTATTTTTGCCTTTTGCATTTTTAGTAGTATAATGGTTATATATATATATATATATATATATATATATATATATATATATATATATATATAGGAAAATTAACCCAAAGGAAAATAAAAAGATGAATCCGAGCACTTTCGAACTATATTTGCAAGTTCATTTTCAAGGAATAGCAAGAATGTAGAGAAGACAACCTTATATAGGGTACAAAGATACGTAGGGAACGCCCATCACATAGTACAGACCAATGGAAAAAACAAAAATGAATTCCGGACTAACAAGGCGTAATGCACGCAGAAACATAGAAGTGAAGACAGACCGTTTAATTTTGACACTATGATAAGAATAAAAGTGGATATATGAACTGGAGTTAGATGGTTTGCGATAAACAGAGAATTTAAAACCTGACGGCGTCCTATGTATCAATAGGTCAAGAAAAAGTAGAGTCCCATTTTCCTTAATTCCAAGTGTAAATTTAATAGTCCCTTCTATTAACAGAATGGTAATCCACGAATGACTTCGTCAATGAAGCGCTGGAATGTTTGGGCAGCATTGTGGAGGGCGAAAGGCATGTAAGATACTCAAACAGCCCGAATGGGGTGATGTGGCAGTTTTGCAAACGTCAGTCGGCTCAACAAGAATCTTGTAAAAAGTTTTCACCACATTAATCTTTGATAAGATTGTGCACCCAATTAGAGGAAAGGGATACCTATCAGTAAATGGTGCGTTAAAGTCACCGCACGACGCCAGTCTCCTGTCTTTTGTTTTCTGAAAAAACAGAGATACCTCTCACTATTGAGGAATACCAACGTGAATTCCCAGTCGAGAAAAGATTCACCCCTTGGTTGAGTCTCATCATCGAGAAGCCCGAATTGGTAAATCAAAGATCAGGATAACTTCCGTTCATCCAAAATCACCTCACTTCCATCTTCAAGTCAAGAAGCCTCGCCACGCGCCTCCACCTCCCTGAAAGAAGCCTCGACACGCGCCTCCACCTCCCTGAAAGAAGCCACGACACGCGCCTCTACCTCGCCACGCGCCTACACCTACCCAGTGAGAAGCATCAGCTGTTTTCCCAACCCTTCTCGTCAAAGCGAGGCAGCCTCCAGTCCAACTCGGCTCAAATCACCAAAGCGAGTAGACTCACTTTCAAGGTCACACAACTGTATACTCCCCCTGAGTTAGGGGTAAACGAATCCCAAACTTATTCAATTTTTGGTTATTTCCCATTCCGTGTGAAATTGCATTTAAAGATTTAATATTTCATTATTTTATGTAATTAAAAGTATATTTTTGTCTGAGTTGTTTAATTAGATCCTCAAGCGCTGCAAATAACAATAAATATTTCATAATACAAATCATCCTTGGTTAAAGAATTAAATTTAAGCACTCTTAGAGAAAAGTGGAACGGATTTACTCATGTACGAATCAGATGAACATACGTACTCGGCCGTAAACCACAACATACATTTTATCCAGCAGTAGA
Source organism: Ceratothoa steindachneri (assembly GCA_963969495.1). Classification (NCBI taxonomy): domain Eukaryota; kingdom Metazoa; phylum Arthropoda; class Malacostraca; order Isopoda; family Cymothoidae; genus Ceratothoa; species Ceratothoa steindachneri. The sequence goes on from OZ018328.1 coordinate 96,836,176, forward strand.
AATATGTTCAGTCATTATCCCCACTTGCATTTGCCGCCCTATTTGTAGTCTAGCACAGATTCATGCATCATGCCACATTTATCCACATTTTTCACATAGTCTAGGCCTATTTCCATTCACTTTTCCACCCTCAGTGCAGACTCGAGCAATATGACGCATCATACCACACTGATAGCAACGAATTATCCTGCCATTCTTGCAGTACGTGATCAGTTGATCTGATTGGCGACAGCCAAAGGAGGTCCATATCACTAGGTGACACTTAGCTCTCAGATATCCAACCTTGTCACAGTCCCAACACCACACTTGCTGATTCATATACACATCAACTCTATCTACCTTCCGTGTATTTCATTCATACGATTACTAGTAAAGTTCTTCCCATTTCTAGTCACATTTATACCACTCATATTTCTTACTACGCTCCTACTTCGACTTTTGATGTGCTCCTGACCCATTTAAACCTTTTTTGGCTCCCTTAAGCCTTCCTTCTGGCCATAATCTTCCTTCAGAGAGTCTGGCATAACATCCACTGGATTTCGACTTTACAGCTTCCTTGTACAATTGAAACACCCGCACATTTTTGTGAGGGTATGGAACGTACATACTCGCATGCCGCCAGACAATCGTGGGAACGAAAGAAATTTGTCGCTTGAGTTGACCTTCGTCTCCTCTATCCCCAGCACACCCTTCCCCCAACTGGTGACAGGAAGTCTGACGAAAGAAGGCCTATCTCACAGAGAAGCCTAAATTCTATTTGCCTTCTTTATGATACCATTGAGATTGTCCAGAAGGCGCTGCAATAAGCGATTTGTCGTGAATGGAATCTTTCTCTCGATTTCCCACAATCTTCGGTATAAATAATAACGCCGTTCATCCCTCTAGCGCAGTGTCCCAAACCAACTCGCGTAACGCGTAACTTTAACATTGAACGAGAGTCGTTGCCATAACGTATCGACTGACAACGTTCCGCCGAGACAACTTGGTCGCTGTCTCAAAGTGTTCCTGAAGTAAATCCCACCCCGCAGAGTCTGTGACTAGAAGAATACGCTCTGTTGCTCAACGTAACTTGAGAAAGAAAGGGAACATCCAAATAGTTCCTGGAAGTTACTATTTGTTAGTGTCACATCCAGTTAGGAGTGAACTAACCGGAACCGCAGCCAGCAGCCCCCAACCCGTCGACTTATCCCCCCTCTCTCCAAGAACTCGTGTTAACACCACCCAAACCACCCCATGTGGACCTGAGTAGTCGTCTCTCCAATCCATCACAATTAATGGTAATCTGTAAACCCAGTGTCCCTCTATTCTTAAATTACCTATTTAATTAACAGTGATAGATACTCCCATTGAGTCATTATAATTTTAGACGCTTAACGTCAGTGTTTAATATTTAATCCTTAATTTTGCTCGTTTAACTATTGCTAATTATTATATTTGTGTAAAGTAAAGTTTATTTTTTGTACGTGTGTTTATTTGGTGGCTCCTCCTTTTTGACGTACCCTTGGCAAGACTTTAATTAAGAATCCCTTCGGCTAATTTATTCAACCTGTATTATGCACTCTTAGAATTCAACCATCACAAACCTCCCCCTCCCCTCCAGTAACAAGTGGGACTTTTATAGTGAGAATCCTGGCTACGGCAACACCCGCCTCTAACCAACTTTCGCACGTTCAGTAGGAATTAAAGCCTACCTATATATATATATATATATATATATATATATATATATATATATATATATATATATATATATATATATATGATCGTAGATTGAGTCATAGGGTCAATACCATCGACTTAAACAAAAGCGGTGTGTCCAGATCAAGGACTACAGTAATTATTGGACCAGACTATGAGCAATTCTACAGGACTTTTTTCATCTTCCTCCCCACATATGCTGTTGCTGTCTCTCTCTCTCTCTCTCTCTCTCTCTCTCTCTCTCTCTCTCTCTCTCTCATACACACACACACACACAAACACACACACACTCTCTCTTTCTCGCTCTCTCTCTCTATCTCTCTCTCTCTCTCTCTCTCTCTCACACACACACACACACACACACTCTCTCTCTTTCTCGCTCTCTCTCTCTCTCTCTATCTCTCTATCTCTCTCTCTCTCTCTCTCTCTCTCGACCATACCCTTCAAACTCGCGACCTTATACAATCTCCATTAAATCCTCTTATAACAATCTTTTCCCGTCCATCGCATTGTCTCCTTACTTCTCGCATTCACATATTCATACACATCACATTGGACTGTACTTGAGAATTTTTTCTTTAGTTCCTTATTTGCATTTATCTCTTCATCGACAAACTTTTTCCTCACTAATGTCTCAAATCTATGAACATACAAATCAACTCTTTCATTCTTTTACATTTTTGTTTATTCATACTTATTCGTTTTCCTATATTTCTAACAAGCTTTCACCTTCTCCAATTGATTCATAATGTGCTCTTTCACCAACTCATAACTTGGTTCACCTATACTTACAATTGTCTTGTAAAAATTACGTAATCTATATTCCAAAACTCACCCATTTCTTTCACCTAGAAACCACTATTTTCTCAAAACTTCTCCATACAATAGTTCCTATATTGCTGAAAAAATCTTAGGATCTTTATGCCAATGCACACTAAACTTACTCACTTTGGCGACCCTTAGTATTAAAATGCTCCTGTGCTCTTCCAACTCACTTACACTTTGACTCTCTTCAATTCCTCTTTCACACTCAGATCCATCACTTCCATTTATAGTGAGTAGAAAAAAAATCTATACCTTTCGACAACATCAATTCTGCCCTTATGTTCACCATTGCTTCTTATATGTCTTCTTATTTTTCTTCTTAATGGAACTCGGCTCATTTATATCATATAATACTTCCATTTTGTAAGATATCCCTATTTCTAACCTCTCATGAGGCAACTCCTACACCAATTACGCTCTCTTCTCTCAACATTGCCCAGTTGTTAATTTATTTCACTATACATTTTATTTATAATTTATTTTTTTCTTAGACGTCAAAAGTTACGAACAAGTGCCTTCTTTCTACCTTAGACCCACCAAGCGTCTTGATTTGAGCAATAGAAAACTATGTAGTGGACGGTCCCGGTAACCATCCGCCACAAATGTCCTCTTATACTCTCTCGTCGAGATATCGAGACACCATGGGAAGACTGGAAGGAGACTTAGGAGACGTAGCCAATTGTCTTTACTCTATTGTATTACTTTTGTTTTCCAAGCACCCAAAATGGCGCAAGGTGTACAATTTAAATAATATATATATATAGCATGGGAAATAGTTTATCTCCGATATTAACATGTCTCTTCATGGAATATTTTGAGACTGAACTCCTTCCCACAATTTCTCCCCCTAACTTTATATGGTTAAGGTACATTGACGATGTATTTTCTGTATGGCCTAATGGCCATGATTTTGACACCTTTTTCAATAATTTGAATAATTTGCATGTCTCTATCAAATTTAAATATGAATGGGAATATGATGATAGATTACCCTTTTTAGATGTCCTCATTAATAAAGATCACCATGAATTAAAACTTGACGTGTATAGGAAACCAACCCACTCGAATGCCTATATACATTATTTTTCGTTTCACGATAATACTGTTAAAAAATCGGTAATTTCTAACCTTTTCCTTAGAGCATACAAAATATGTCATCTTTCCTATTTAGATGAAGAAATTGTCATTATCAGGACCATTTTTTCTAATTTGTATTACCCCGATTGGTTCATATTGTCTGCCCATTTTGCCGCTAGGAAAACATTCTATGGTAATAAGCCTTCCCGCACTAACGACCTCAATAAATATATAATACTGCCATTTAACAATAAATTAAATTGTTTAAAGGACATATTTGTAAAAGCGGGTATTAATCTAGCCTTTAAATATAATCAATTCCTTAAACCAATTGATGATGGCCAGGAAACCCAAAGAACATCATAACATAGGTATATATGCAGTACCATGCAACGATTGCCATAAAGTTTATATAGGGAAAACGGGGAGAAATCTATACAAGAGATTGTACGAACACAAAAGAGATATTAGAGTGGGCACCGAAAGTAGTGGAATATTTTGCCATGTTAGAGACTTGAATCATTCGATCGATTTCAATGGAAGTAAAATGGTATTTAAATCGGCCAACTATGTTAAGAGAAGAATCGTAGAATCGAGCTTGATATCGTCAGTTCCTAATTTAAATCTATCTGAGGGTCAATTTTCTTTTAATCCTGTAATAAGATTGCAAATAAACAAAATAGTAAAATGCCAGCCCTTCAATATTTTTAGGCCTACCCCCTCTCCAGATTAGCCACAAGTAAGGGATTAAGGAAAAAAAGAGGGGATCTTGTGTTATGCTTATATGCATTTCTCTTATATTTTCTGCCCAGTGTCAGTTGAAAATGGGTGTGAGATACACCGAAACTGTTCTGAATTAAATTGTCTTCGGAGAATGCGTTTTAATTCCTCATATATATATATATATATATATATATATATATATATATATATATATATTAGAAACTTACCAAAAAAAATACAAAGCTAGTATGTATAATCAAAGACGGATAGGAATTATAAACCCAAATAAATTATAGATGTGCCGAGTCCTCGGCATCGGCATCGGCAAAATTTTACCGATTCTTTGTCGATATTTTAGCTTTTTATACAGTTTTAGTGGTTGCATTGGGCCAGACAACATACTTTGTGTTACTAGTTACTACACCTTTATTAAGTAACACCTTTATTGTTTAATCCTGGTCAGATTATAGTATATGCTTTCAGGGATGCTTGAACGAAAGTAGCAACCTACAGGGATATAATTACTAAAAAGTTTTAAAAAATACTCAACCATATGATTTTTCTAATAAATTTGGTTTCAATGATTAGTATTTTGTCTTTGGAATTTTAAGTCCTATATAGCGGTTCACCTACTCAGGAACGTTTTATGGTGTTCCTTATCCATGGACATTGTCCATTTATCATGATATACTGGCCCCGTCTCAAAATGTATAAAGAAATTAAAAGAGATGAAAACAGTGGATCCGAATGACTTCAATCCGAAACGAGTTAAAGCACTAACTAATAAAAAGAAAAGTGTAAATATACTAACAAAATGTTTTAAAAAACGAAGTAAAAAGTACAAGGAAAGCAGTGAGTTAAGAAAAATAAAAACCAAAATGCTAAAGAAATTTAAAAAAAAACACTAAAATAAAAGAACTTTGGCCAATAGCCATATCAAATATCTAGTATATAAGAAATGGGAAAAAAAGAAATAATAATATATTTCAACACTCAACTAAACTATAAAAAGTAAACTAACACACCTAACATGCTGACACAAACGTCTCTTCAGAGTGATTTTCAATCAGAATTCTTGTCAGTGAATATAAAAACCTTAGGTTTAGTAACGAAATAAGGATGTAAAAAGCAATATAGGTGCAGAAAAATTTAGTGACCCCAAACAGCGTGTCTTTATTTATCGAAAACATTGTTGCTGTTATTGCAATATATATATATATATATATATATATATATATATATATATATATATATATATTGAACGCTACACCAGCAACTTGTTTTTGTGTGTGTACGACTGACTTACCGGACGACCCCACGCCTCCTCCCTCCCCTCCCTCCCCTCCCCCCCCGGCTCTACCCTAACGGTGGCGTGAGAATGAAAGCGCACATGCAAGTAATTAACAACCAACCCTCAATTTCCTGTAATCTGGTCGAGCACTATGTTTGTAAAGCCAGCAGCGAAGAATCAAAACACTAACTCCCACAGAGGGAAAAAGCTGAAATTATAATTTCCAGAAAGCGGCTATAGCTCTAAATACATCGGCGAAGAGACACCTGTTATAACCAAGAACAAAGTTAATCCCGCTGAATAAGCAGTATTGACAACCCGAGACGCACAATTCGATAATTAAAATGGGTACAGATGCTATTTTTAATTTACCTAGTTTATGTTAGGGATTTGAAGAGGCCTAAATTTCGCCTCTAAAGTTGTTAGTACGAAAAACCAAGTCAGGGAAAGGTTCCTCCTCGAGCTTACGCCGAAGTAAAAACAAAAAGCCAGGCAAGTTATTTGTCCTTAAATAAGGTTGACCTCCACTCGCACACCCCGCAGCAGCGATCCCTCAACCTCCTTCCACGTTAATGGCTATATATATAGAAAGGCTAAGCGAAAAGTAGGAATTCAGACAGAGTTAGCGCCAGAGAAACGTTCTGTGTTCCAACGTTCGTAATAACACAGTTACGAACCCGAAAAGATAGCGATTTTCGAAGCCGATCGTTCCCAAGAGTACCCAGAAGAGAGTTGTAAAACGATAAATTCTACAAAGTTCTAACGGGCAAGGAAGGCAATTTCTCGTTCTCGACGAGAGTATTATTCAACCAGAAGAAAGATTCCTTAATCTAAAGGAATACCTATCGGGAGCCGTAGATAAGTGAATGAACGGAAACCTCAGAATTTCCACCTACGAACGCGCAACTAACCAGCGCCTACTTTTTTGGCTGGAGAGAATCTACGCCAGTCAGCTTGGATCTGCCTACCATAGGCCCAAAACTGCACCGAGACGGTGACGTCACGCACAGCCAGCCAACCCTTGAAAAAAATAGCAGTAATTTAAACATTTTTTTAGTATTTTGTTGAATCTATCCACAGTTCGCATTGTTGGGCGATTACTGAATTCGTTAAAATGAACGGTGGCCCAAATTTATCTGGGTAGCTCGTTGTAATATTCCTTTAGTAAGTCAGTGAATTGAAATTTTTTTTCGAAGATTAACATTTGCGTATTTAAGGGAGTGTAAATTAATTATTTTATGAGTCAACCCTTATATTAATTAGCGAGTTAATTTTTTTAAACTAATTTTTTGTTTTGATTGATTATTTTGTTGTAAAAAAAACTGCTATTTTTTGGTTAATGTTTCCACCTATCGCTTGAACGAAAATTTTGGCAATATTAGTAGTCATAGTTTGAGATTCTACCTTAGTTTGTGATATTAATCCCTTGAAACGCTAATAACTGCCTTAATCGAGTACATACGAGGTTCAAGGTACCATCTTTTAACCTCAGCATCGGTCAAAAGTATATAGAAAACTACTACATAATAAATTGGTGTCAGGTTTTAGAGGTTTATAAACGACCTCCCCCTCCCCCCCAAGAAAATTAGTTAGTCGTTTTTCCCCTTGTTGAATAAGAAAAAAATATGGTTAAATCGTCCGAGGATAGATGAACACAATAGCAAGATAAATTCGTGTTAGAATTTTTTTGTGTGTCTAATTGAAGGTATTCAACCCGTAAGGGGGTAAAAAAAGAAGTTTTGTTTTGGTACCGATTGCTAACCTAGTTAATTTAATTTAAAGAGAGAGGTTAGGGTAGGGTAGGTTAAACAGAGCGCTAAGTGTTTAGTGGTGGTATAAGTTCCGTTCGCTTAAGTAGGCCCCTTATCAAATAGTTGAAAAGGTTACCGCGCCCCTCCCGTAGGAAACATCCCTTCGTCAGCGCCTTATGTGTTTCCCTCAGATCCACCAGAGTGCCTGGTGAATTGCATAATAGATATGAGATCACCCTCAAGAGTAAAATTCGAGTCTGGGGCGATAAATGGTCATCCCTTGAAGCACTCTTACCTGGCCTAATGCCAAAAAAAAATTGATCGTAATTATTAAAATATTTCCTTGCCTATGAGAGAGACGAACGATGCTATGTCAAAACGTTAGTAACGCCATTATCGATTGTCGATGGGAATAACAAATTTTGCAATGCTCGGACTGTGCGCCCTTAATAATCGTAGGCTAGCCTATGACTAAAGACCTTTAGCCAAACCATTTTTGGGGCAGGTCGGTAAGAATAGTGATCAAGGTAATTTTTCAACATTTTGGTGATCTGGTTTGATAAAGAAATTTCACTGGCCACAACTATATGGATACTCTTTACTAATCTACAGCCACTAGCCAAGCCCTAACCACACCCAACCTAACCTTCACGGGCGAACCGGTCAGAAGTTCACCAAATATATGATACGGTGCTGCGGCTCTGTAAACTAACCCCTCCTGAATAAGGAGTGCCCTCCCCCTTCGCTGATACATTGGTCGCTAACCGATTGCTAGGCCTACTGGAGAGAATTTCTAAGCTAAGGCCACTAGACTAACCTAGCCCAGTCAAAATTAATGTTTATGGGCAAACCCGTCACTAACTCGCCGTAATATTTAGACAGGGAGTGCTGTCCCCAACTGTAACCTCCTTTCCCACTATATTGTTCATATTTAATATATTAGGCCATTGGTGTATATGAAAAGGCAAGGCGGATAAATAAAATAAAGTAAAAAATCAATAAATAACCTCTAAACTAAGCAGAAGGTGGGTAAATTTTCTTATCAAGGAATTGATAAATGACACGATTTTCCAGGATGGTAGATTTCTTAAAACACCGGACAATGGCATCATACGCAGGGAACCACCATCCATTGTGCAAAAGGGAGAGAACAAAAAGTATTCACGAAAGTAAAATTGAAAAAGGGGACCAATCAAAGTATTGAAAAAATGGGAAAGTCAAGTATACAAGCCAATTTTCGAAATTCCTATAATATCTATATACTTTTTTCATTGTTTTTAAAGAGGCGATAATGACAAAAATGCACCGTTTTTATCGTCAGCGTGCATTACAGATAGTAGTTTGGAGTAGAAGGTTATATTATTTTTCCCGTTACCTCAAAGTCATCGAAACACTGAAGAAATGTAGGATTATAGCCCTTTCCAAAATTGGCTCAGAAACAGGTATTGGGCACGCTGTTTGTTCTTGACTCGGTTGCAAGATAAGGGCCTGTTACGAATACTCGTAGGTCTATGTGGAAATATTGCGATCTATGAAGAGAGTACCAGTAACCTAGGAGCGGTTGCTTTCTTTTCCCTGCACCTTCAGGAAGAAGACGCCCCCCAGAAATTAAATACACATATCGAAGTATCTTGGGTCGTGTACTTTCAGAATATTTATGGTCATAGGGGCTATCTCCAAAATCGTAGGAGGAGTTCGTTAAGAAACAGACAAACAGACACAGACACAGACAGGAGCTACAACTTTATTATAATATATATATATATTTATATATATATATATATATATATATATATATATATATATATATATATATATATATATATATATATATACAGTGAACCTTCGATATAACGAACCAAATTTACTGGCCGGACTCTATCAGGTTTAACGAAACGAAGTTCGTTAAATCCGATGAAGTCCACTTAACTTTATTAGTAATTACATAAGTATTACATATCCATGCAGTGCAGTCTTTATATACATATTTACGTATACAGATTAACGAACGAACCATCGTTATTTCCCTCGCTGTAAACTACCTTTCGGCTTTAATGAGCGTCCCTCCCCCCCGCCACATATATTTCGTTATATCGAGAGTTTACTGTATATATATATATATATATATATATATATATATATATATATATAAATGAAAAACTCACAAAGTATCAATTTCCTTGATAAGGAACTTAATAAAGTTCGAAAGTACTGGGAAACACCATTTCATTTTTTCCTGCGGGACATTGCATTCATATATATATATATATATATATATGAATTCATTGCGTTTGTGTGCATGTGTTAGTCTCACACACGCACACATACACACTGTTCTCAGACATAGATGCAATCTAATATATTTGTACATTAATAATTCATATTATAATACATTTTGGGGGAAAATTTCTTTTAAGTGCCTCATTGAACAGTTAATTGTTTCCGTAATGGCTGACAAAAGACAAACCAAGAGTGTTGTGTGGTGATTATTCGCTGTAAATGAACATGACCAAACAAAAGTCACCGGTACAATATGTAACAAAATATTGTCACGAGGTAATAAGCATGAAATAAGTTCTTTTACTACCACGAATATGCAAAAACATTTGAGGACTTAGCATCAGGAGCAGCTGGAGCAAGAGCAGGAGTTACAGGTACAGGAGCAAGCTTAAACTGCACAAAACTGCACAATGAGTGATTACATCACTACAGGGAAAAAGACCAAAGGTGATTGCAGGCCATCAACAGCAAGCAGTTCGCATTCCGAATTGCAAATAACATTAGAATAAATCCTTGAGCTCAAGAGGATTTGGGACATAAACAGTGATCAATCCAAAACAATTCATACTGCTATTGGTGAGATGATAGCACTAGACTCACAGCCATTTTCAGTTGTTGAAGATATTGGATTTACAAGACTTATGAAACTGCTGAAACCCAATTATCAACTGCCCTCCAGAAAATATTTTACTACCAATATTATTCTCACTTTGCACACCAAAGTAATGATCAAAATCCAAAGCAGGATTAATGAAGCAAGCAACATGAGCTTCACTACAGACATCTGGACGAACAATGCTGATGCTTCATTTATCAGGTAATAATCAACAAGCTTCTAAGTTTCAAATTCTAATTGCCATCAAGATTGCTTTCTCAAATAATGTACAGATTTGTTATTTAATAACTATGTTAAGTAATGTTGAAAACCTATTGGTTTTTAACTTATTTCATGCTATTAATATTAGACAGTTTAGACTAAACTAAACTAAAAAGTAAAAATCTTTGACGGTATTTCTATTTCATTCTTTTCAGTTTAGTGGAAAATTGCATCGATAAAAATTTCAACCAGTCATTAGTTGTCTTACGAGTGAATCCATTCCCAGATTCACATACTGCAACTAACATATGTAACACTGTTCAAGATGTAGTGGATGATTACAAAATCTCCCCTTACAAAGTCCACATGATCGTTCATGACAACCCAGCAAATATGGTGAAGGGAATTTCAAGTACTGGCTTTAACAGTCTTAGCTGTTTTCTTCACACCAACCAATTGGTCATACATGATGCAATATTCGAACAGCGAATGATCAAGGACATACTCGTAATTGCAAATTGCCGCCAAATAACAGGGCATTTTAATCACTCGTCGTTAGCATACACTAAGCTTGAAAAGCTTCAAACGCAGCATGATTTGCTCAAACATAAGTTGATTCAAGATGTAACCACTCGTTGGAATAGTACATACCTCATGTTTTAACGAATATTCGAACAAAAAATTGCAATTGCTAACTACTGTGCAGAAGTCCCAAATTTGGCAGTATTTCATGCCAACAAATGGGCACTAATTGGCAAATGCTCAAGCCTGCTCAATTTTTTTCATCTAACAACACAAAGGTAATATATATATATATATATTGCTAAAATTTACTAGCAATCAATAAGCTTTTTTTACGAAGAGATTCACTGGAAGATATTTTATCTCTTGAAAAGTTTTTATGTTTTATATATTATTCTTTTTTTATTTCCGGATAGTGGTTAAAAGGGGATACACCTTCATCTTCGGCTTAGTGCGTGACCTGAAATTGGTAGTAAAGTAAGAATATGGAAATAAATAAAATTAAAAAAAGTCTCTGCAAATGAGATAAAATATCTTCCACGGAAGCTGCAGTTTTCTCTTTAATATCAAGCAAATAGATAAATGTTGGGAGGAGTTCTTTAACAATACAATTATAATTGACAGTTCAATTATCATTTATTAATCTGTGATGGGTTACCTCTGTCAGATAATAACTGTTAATTATTTAATAATATTATTTATTTTTAATTAATTATTTATTACATTATATTATATTATAAATTAATTATTTATTACGATTATGATTTACAGTTTAATATTTTACCATGTAGCCAGTTAATAAATATTAAATATGTAAAGTTCTTCAGCTTCTTTATCTACGGTACTGAACGCACATTTGTCTCAGATATTAATTATTTATTACTGCCTTTGTTCACAACCTACAAATTACAAAATATCAATGCAATTCTTTTAATTTATTTTTTCAGGCTGAGTGGAAGGACAGCCAATGCTTCAGAAATTATTCCACAAGTGAGAGTTTTGAAACATGCCATAACCAAAGCTATATCAGATTCAAGGTTCAGTGGATTGGGTAGCACGGTCAGCGCAATCTCACCCTCAATGGAGATCAGATTTGCTAAGTATGAAGCAAACGAAGATCTAATAGCAGCGACCATGTTGGATCCAAGATATAAAAATAGTCTTTTCAAAAGTTCTGAAGAATGTTCAAAGAGCCATTTCATTTCAATCCAAAATTATTTGACTGACACTCATAAAAAAATTCATAATGATAAAGAGAATTATGAAGACTTTGAAGAGAATGTCACCTCTGCCTCCAATGACCTAGAACCTAAAAGTGAAAATCAAAACGAGTTAGCTGGAGCAAGTGCCAATCTTTTTGACTTTGACTCGTGTTTGAATAATTTGAAGGAATCAGCAGAGTCAAGTACCACTGTAAGGGTGCGAAGATGTATCAAGAGAGAAAAATTCCCTCCGCGTTCTAGAAAGGGACTTGTGTAGGGGTGCGAAGATGTATCAAGAGAGAAAAATTCCTTCCAAAGCGAGAATATAAATAGCCCATTAAATTACCAAGTCAAGACGGACTTCGCCGTAGCGTGACGGTAGAGTGCTAGCCTCTGGATTCAAAGACCCTAGATCGATCCCAGACAGTCCACAATTTTTAAAAGGAGAAGATCCCAGAAGAAAACGGAAAACGCCTTATGGACAACTCAAGAAATCGACTCAAGAGAAAACTGCTGTCAAGGAAAACGGAAAGAAAACGACTTCAAGGGCTAACTCGTCTCAACGCATCAAGAAGGAAGAAGAAATCATCCCGTCATCAAGAGAAGGAATCATCACATCAAGATAAAGGCAAGTTAGTTGGAAGATACATCAAGAAAAGAAAGAATTAAGAAGACCAAGAATTAACCAAGCCAATATAAAGAAGAAGGAATCTCAGCCTACAAGAATACTAAGAGTCAGATTACGGGAAGACAAAATGTTCGAAGGGGCAACTACAGCCAATATAGAGATAATCAAGATGATCAAGAATAACATAGATGAATAAACTAAAACTGAAAATAGAGAATGACCACCCCCCATACCACCACAAATGTTGAAAAGGAAAACAAGAAGAAACTTCGCCGGCAATCTTCATTTTCACATGCTGTTAGAAATGAACTCAAGAAATACTGTTCACTACAATTGGAACCACGAGATACGGATCCACTAAATGCATTTCCTGGGCTTGGAAAAGTTGCCAAAAAAATGCTTTCAAAGTGGGGGTGAAGTGTAGCCAATACACCTACCGTAGCCACTTCCAGTGAATAAGAATAGCCCCGGTGCTTCTCTTTTGATCAAAAATAAGATAATGATCCCCTGAGTGTGTTTTCACTCAGTAAAAGCCAATCATGAGTGGACTTATGTAATGTCGAGAATTGAGCCGAGTGGATTGCTCATCAATTGCTAAAGGATCGTCCAAAATAGTTAAAACACACAGATACAAAAATAAACTTTAATATACATAAATTGAAAATATGAAATAGTATATATATATATATATATATATATATATATATATATATATATATATATATATATATATATATATATATATATATATATATATATATATATATATATATATATATAATCTGACTCTTAGTATTCTTGTAGGCTGAGATTCCTTCTTCTTTATATATACTTACCAATTCAGTGCTAAGATTAATCATATTTATACATATATATATATATATATATATATATATATATATATATATATATATATATATATATATATATATATATATATATATGTATAAATATGATTAATCTTAGCACTGAATTGGTAAGTATATATAATGTCATGGGGATTACACTTGAAATCTACTTACTAGGATGTGTGCGTCTTAATTGGACCCGACAGAATGAATTTAATAATATTACGAAATTAAGCACTGAATTAATCACTTGTAATACTCGAAGTTATGAGCTCGGGATGGAAATTCTAGTTAACGATTAAACTGGTAAAGTTAAGGGAGAGAATAATTCACTTTAACGATACCTTTGAGTTCGTAAGTATTTGGAGAATGGCGCTGATGTCTTCTTCTTCTGACGATGTCCGCAGAGTGAAGTCCTGTGTAACCTCTTACTCTGAAGGGGGAGGGGTCCGCGAGAAGTTTAGCACCTACAAGTACCCTGGAGGCAACAACAAATTCCCCAAAGTTTCTTCCTTGAAACGGGATAACTGTTTCCTTTGTGAGACTAGCTCCACATACAACGTAGGTCCAAGATCTTCTGCCCGACTCCAAGGAAAATTTCCTCTTTTATTTCCCTCAAGAGCTAAAATCGAGAGAGAGCACCGGATTCTCATAAAATTCTTATCGTCGCGCGGAAAGATTTTTTTTCTGCCAGCAGGACATGCGAAGCATTCACACCCTGGCGCCATCCGAGCTTTCCTCGTCTCAAGCCGCAGGTTTATGATGGCGCGAAGAAACTCGGGCCTTCGTCGGCTGACAGGTGTCTTTTGAGGCAAACATTTTCCTGTGTGGCCGGCCGCGAATTTGATATCTCAAAGGCGCGAAAAGGGGTGAAGGGGATTCGATGCGAAAAGGCGAATTTGGAATAAGGTGGGGGGGGGGGGCACGTAGCTGTGTCAGTGTATTTATGTATGTACTAATGCATGGAGGTATTTAGACTTCTACAGGTATATAGGCTATTCCTAATATGAAAGGAAATGAAATAAATTCGGTAAAGATCTATATTCATTTTGTATCCTAAACCTTCCATCAAAAGCTATAAAATTCTCTAAACTCAATGGCTATTGAAAAGAAAAAAAACAACTAAAAAATACTCCATTGCTTTGTCTATTGGCTTTCGAGTTCCAAGCTTCCAACAGCCTAACAGTTGAGTAATATAGTTATGGAAACTAATTATAAAGTATCTAATAAATTAAGCATAATACACTAAAAACAAATATTAGACAGAATCGGCATTGGCATCGGCAAGCAAGTATAAATAAGAATCGGCATCGGCAAAAATTTTGGAATCGGCACAACTCTAAAAAAAGTCTACTTCCGGAATTCCAACTGTGAGCACAGAATGTAGACATTTAGGTCACTAAGATAAATACATACACACTTAATTGTGAATATATAAAAATAAACGCGAGAAAAATAACTAAATTAATAAATCAAAGGGCTAAGATTTAAAATGCACAATTTCGTTATAAATAAGCCTTTTAATAACAGAATCCAGTTTAAAGAGACTGGGGAATATATTAAAATTAGGCAAGGAATTAATTCATAAATAAAGTTATCGGATTTGTGAATAAATTTAGCGGATATATATATATATATATATATTTATCCCCAAATCAAACAAAATATAAATATTTAGCCCCAAAAATTTATAGTAACAATATATATATATATAGTTTATATCAAAAAGTAACCTAAACAGACAGGATACCGATATAAAAATTATTATAACTGATTGGATACCCAAACAATTGCGTTATTGCGCACAATAGGCCACATTTCATTAACAAAGGCCGACGTCTTATGCCTTTAAGATCTTTATTTAACTCTGGGCGTTTTCGCGCGCTTTTTCGGGGCTGAAACTTCGCTTTCTCGCAATGTGAAGAGCAAATAGGGGCGCAGGCGTGGCCTCTCTTATCAAGTAGAACAAGAGGGTACTCGCATCACCCGCATTTGGTGATGACGTGATATCTATCACTTTCGAACGGAACCAGGGGGTGGACAGTCGAACAGACCTAATTGCACCACGATCTACTAACAGGGCAGCTCCATGCTTTGGTATGAGGCAATGGGCCGTAATGAGCTGGAATTTGGAAGAAGTACCCCTTGCTTGCTGTACATATAGGTATTAATTATCCCACAACCTCATTCATACACACATATTTATACACCTTGCTCACCCACACATATCTGGAGTTTCTTTCTAACTCCCCTTCATAAATGCGTAAAGACCTTAAAGAGGTTGCAACAACCAAAATGACGTCCAAGATTAGCTAGGTAGGAAAAATTCATATCTTCGTAAAAATCACGCTGACGCAAGGCTCTCGTATGCAAAGAATTACGTCCATTGTGATCAGAGAATGTACTGTATTGTGAAGCGACGAAGCGAAAATAGAACTACTTGGCCATATTTACAGAAGATATATTTGGCGGTTAGATTAGTGAGACGCTTCTTTCGAAAAACAGCACAAAAACCGTTAAGAACGATAGAGAAAAGATGTCTATGCGGTACCTGTGTTGCTGATGCTACAAGAATGCTTATTAAAATCGATGGAACAAAAATGAATACGATTATTTGGCTATTTGAAAATCGTTCAACCATTAGTAAGAAATCTGAACTTGTATAGGCAGTTTTACATTTAAGAGGACTATTACCCAAAACATAAAGCCTCATTAGTGAAAAAATGGTTTGAATAATCCGAAATTATTATTTTTGTAATGACCATCAGAAATATATGGACCGTATTAAAATACATGTCAACCAAAGAAACTTAGAGAATAAACTTGTGGAAGTAGTATAGTGAAAGTTCTAACTACTAGCAAAGGTCATGCACAAATTATTAATTATTATTTTACGATGTGTCACTGTTACGGCCCATGTGTATATAGAGCTTTATGTGTTTAATTTTTTGATGTTGATGAAATAAATTGTTTCGGGCTCCGGAACATTTTAAATAGGATTTTTATATTACTATTTGAATTTTTATGTAACATATACTATATGACCTAAATTCTTGAAATATTAGTCAAATAAATAATAAAAAATATCGGTGAAAGATCAGAAAACCTACGCCATGTTGTTAGTATTGAAACAGTAATAATTGTGTTTTTAGCCACTTTAGTCGTCATTTACGGCTTCGGTTACGCGCGGAAAGCACTTATTCTTAAGATACTAGCACTCTGAGTACGGCTCTATTTGCCGTGATACTCTATTAAAAATAACTGCTTTCCGCGCCGAAACGAAGCTGTAAATGATGATTAAAAGGCCTTAAAACACCAGTAGTACCGTTTTTTAATACAACCTAACCTAACGAAACCTAATCTAACGCATCATTTCCACATCTGTCGCTCCTTCGGAGTGGAGCACTGCGTAAAAACAATAAACATTGGAGCTCCTACCAACGTCTGGCAACCGTAATGAATTCGAACCCTAAGGTAATTATTCCGAAATCGGAGGCTTTGCCTCTATAACCCCCCTTAATTGTGGAGGGTTCTACCCCCACGCTCCCACTATTTTTTAATCAACTAATAGTATTAACAATTCGAAGGCCTAACATAAGGTTTGAATGCAGACATATATACAAAACACTATTTAATGCTAGGAGAGATTTTTTAAAAAATAGATTGCGATCAACCACACTTTTGCCGGGTGTTTTTCTTTTTCACGGAAACATACCAGTCATATCTTCACCTTTTAACATTATAATCGATTCGTACTTCGTTCACACATCTATCGCAATTCTTCACCTCTAAAATCCGCCATCATTCACTAACGGTTATTAATGAGTTTTGGTGTTAATTTTGAAATCAGCGTTGTTTTAAGTGTTTGAAACCAGGTTGCCAACGTTTTAAGTGTTTGAAACCAGAGTTGCCCATGTTTTAAATAAGGTCGAATTTAGTGTTGCCAATGTTTGAAATCAAGGTTTCTTTACACATCAAGAGAACGCAAGGTGAACTTATTTTAATTTCATTCTAACCACCATCAAGGTAGAGTATCGTAAAAACATGTACTTTCTGCGCCAAACCGAAACCATATATGGCGACTACAATGCCTAAAAACACTATTAATACTATTTTTAAAACTAAAAACACGACGTAGGTCTTCTGAAGTTATACCCCAAGAAAACTACACTAATTATATGTATTTGTTCTTTTTTCTCCACACTGTATAAGCCCTTCGGTAGTTTCGGTAGATGGAAATGCGATGTATTTATTGTATGAGTGAAGGCAGGAGTAATGGAAAAGTTGAGTGTGATAACATATGCCAAATATTTCAAGCAAAGATTTAGAAAACTAATTATTTTATGGCATTTCAGGATTAGTTTCCAGAGGATTTAAATGCAGACTCGGCCTAGCAATTACCAGATGCCTGTTACTGCCAGTGTTTATATTTCGAAAAGGCCAAACCATTATTTTTTGCGGGGGGGGGGGGACTTCTTCCAAACAAGAGTAAGCGACTGACTGGGCCTCAAAACCTCACCAGCTGTCATCAGTTTTAATCTTTTCCGACTTAGTGACCTTAAGGCCACACACTCCAGCCGAAGATACATTAAAATTGAAACAAAGAGAAAATTGCTGGAGAATGCAGAGGACAGAAGTATATAAGGAAAGCAATGCAGGATTTAAACTCGTGGTTCACGAGTTTTTTTCTCACAGGCAAAACTTTCTTTATCGTTAATCAATACCTATTCATCTTGTGACGTCATCACTCGACATTTGACGCTGTATCTTCCTGAATAATTGGCTCTAATCCTTACACTAGCAACTGCAGCATCGTTATTGCATATATGATTGGCAAGATTTCCTATGGAACCAGCTTGAAATGCAGTTCCTTCTAAATTCCACCAGACAGAGATCATGTCCTTCTTGTCAAACCGATTCCGTTGTGCAACAGATGCAAGTTGTTCACCTCGTGGAGCCCCCTTCCTATCCCCATCGTGATTTGAAACTACACCCACTTCTCATTTGATGTGACAATTTGCCTCCAGAATCGGTTCTTCATTGGGTTATTGAGATCTGGCTGCAAATTTCTACTCTACGGGCAGCTTGTGCTTAGGTGAACAAAATCCATTTGATGTAATCGGTTCATCACAGTCTGAATGGATGACACTCCAACAACTTTAGCAAGATCGCGGCTGCTTGAAGAACATTCCACTTTCAATGCTGCCACGAAAGCCTTGTTGATAGTCAACCGAAATGTGGTTGATCGTCAAGGGTAGGATCTCCGGAGTTTAAACGTCTGTACCACATCGACACCGTCACCTGATTGACTGAGCCTTCAGTATTGCAAATTTCCTTCACAGCGACTCTTGTAGAAAGTTTTCGCTTGTAACAGTAGCAAATCAAAAATTTAATCCCACTTTCTTCCAAACTAATTTCCTTTAATTGACCTTGCATAAAAATAAATAAACTACAGATGAGCAACAAACAGCATCAGCGTACGGAGGCTAGTAGTCGAATAAGTAAGGTTAACCTAACCTAATATAGTCGAATGAGTAAGGCTAACCTAACCTAATGTTGGTGTTGATCCATAAAGTTTTGTTGTTTTCTTTCCGCTTCCTGAGTGGGTCTGGACTTTCTGGCAAACGATATATAATACTTCAAAAAAACATTTTCTTTTAATTGCACATTCGCCTGTGCCACCTTCGCCATTAATCATCCACTTATTGACCTCATATTTTAGAGGGCGCCAAAACTGATATTTTTCGCCTTGCAGACTAAACAAATAGATCCTTTGAGAGTTAAAAGGCGCTATTGATATATCAAAATGGTTAATAAACTGTCTTTTAGTACAGGGCAAATGCGCTCTCGACTCACATATCCATTCTTAGTCTCTGTTGAATTACGCATGATTCCTCAATATATGTAGGTTATTGAAGTTTCGAGACGGTCGTTCATGCTTTCATTGCCTCCTGCCTTCACCACTATAGCTCCTTTTTAGCTAATTCATTTGCATCTAATCTCTGCCTCCTCCAGGTTTTATAAAGAAAATCCTTTGTTATTATCCGCTATGGACGTGTTGTTATTTTATAAGTGAAACGCTATCGTTCCGAGAATTGCGCCTGCTCCTCATTCCGCTCCGCATCGTCTTTAAGATTCTTCTTACATGGTTTTAAATACCACGCTCCCTTATTCTCTATTTTTACTAAATGTCTCCCTATCCAAGTATGCCTTATTTGTATCTGGTTCTTTCCCTTTGAGGCACGTACCTTGTTGTAGTTTATGCTGCATGGGGTCTATGCGGTCCTAATATACGTCTCAAACGTGTGAAATGAACTACTGTTCATTATTTACTCCTCTTCCTCCCATGGTGCCTTCAAAGGCGACTTTAAGACTTGTATTTATCCGAATCATCTCTCAGCGCCTTATAAATCGTATTGTTATTATCACCTTAGTGCCCCAACGAGGAGTTTAAGTTAGTATATTTGAATGCCTGTATTCTTAACGAAATTTTTACTTGAGATCTATGAAATTCCATTATATTACCACTTCTAAGGGTTGAATTAATGAGTTTTGTTATTCATGCTCTTTCTCTTTATTCTTCTCTCCTTCCTAACATTTCCCTACTTTGTAAAAGGAGGCTTAGCCGATTCCAAACACCACGACAGACTACAACGAAGTTAAGCGGCATTAGTTGTGGTCAATTATCAGATGGTGTCTCGATTCAGTTCGACTTCATGGCAGCTGCACTATGTTATGGACACCTATGGTTCAGGTCTCCCGTTAAACAGTATCTTTCTACTGAGAAATAAAAGTCATTTTAATTGAGTTCAAATTAGTAGCAAAACCTTCCCAATTTTTTTTCGACTTTATATAAATACCCTCATTGGTTATAGTCTTTTTTTTGTCTTTACGGATACTTAATCTAGATAATGAGCTCACTCTCATTTGTAACAAGATTACATTCTTTAACGCGCCATCATATGAAATGAATTTGGGACTTTGTTTCGATCGTGCTAGAATTTTTTTGCTCTTGAAAAGCTGGTCAAGATTTTCATAATAATATATTATTTTATAATCTCTTTCATTATACTTCTAATTAATAATCGCTGCTCTTATATCATCTACTAATCAGTTCTTAGCCCTTGAATAAAATATTGACAGCAAACAGCAGAGAGTACAATTTACTCATATTAAAATATCTACAAGACCAAAAGTGCCCATTAACGTACACTTAGGAGTATATGTTTTTCTACAAAATTATCTATCGAAGATAAAGAATGGTTCCTAATTTGGGCCAATGCAATTTGCTAAGTGAAAACAACAAACTTATGCACTAAAAGAAATTTCCACTCTATGTCAGAGGCCTATTATGTTAACACTGAAATGTTGTTTAACAACAAATTTTCCATAACAGTAAATTGGTCCAATGGGGAGGAAGGGTCCAATTTTTGTTCGGTGCCAAATAGTTTTTGGCAACATTTTTAAAGAAATTGTATGACAATAATTTGTTACAAAACCCAAAAGAAAAAAATCATAAAATGTTTAATTGAGCGAAGAATACATGGGGGCACATGGATGCAGAGGATAAAGGATAATGATATGAAGGCAAGTTTGAAGATTTAAACTTTCCTACTCAAACTCGATCAAGAGATTAGATAAAAGGGCGAAATGAAGAAGTAGAAAGTAAATGCAAAGTGATTGTAAGAAGCTCACATTAATTGCGTGAGACTAAGGATGTAAATTACCTGCATAAATAAGAAAATAAAATTTCGAGAGCTTTCGGCTTGATTAAACAAGCCTCATTCAGGTTTCGATTTCTTCTTCTCCTCCTTTATCAACCTTTGGATAACATGGGAAGAACTGATTGTTCTTTATCATTCTCTTTGGGAAATTTGATTGGTTAAATCAATTCCTATTTCGTTCTGTCTTTTGCAATTATTTTGTTAAATTGCTTTATCTTTGCCTCCCTGTGAATGTCTCGTCGTCTTCTTAGTGCTCATCTTCAAGAGTTTGTTTTATTATGTACATCTGCCATGGGTAAACCGGCTTCGAGCTCAAATTCGTCTCCCTGAAGGCATATTATTTAAACATAAGCACGTGTCTCAATTACATAATCACATAATATCCTTTCGATCATGTTGTTCATCGTGAGTTGCATACACCTCTGCCAAACTTTATCGAATGCCTTGGACACGCCCAGACAACGATATCGACGTTTATTTTTTTTCTCTTAGCTTCCTCAATCCTCTCTAGGATGACACTTATGGCCACTTCCGTGTTTTTCTTTTTTTTTAAGCCAAATTGGTAGTTGTTCTTTAGGTCTTTATCATCGCGGTATTTCGACAGTCTGTTTTTGGTTATTTTTTCGAATACTTTACCATAGTTCATGTTCTCTTTTTCACGGGTTTTCAATATATTTTCCAGGTCTCTCTGAAAAATATCTATATCTTTCCTTATCTTCTAAAGTGTTATTCCCTGCGTTCTTAATTTTCATTCCTTTCCTTGTTGTCTGTCTCATTAAAAGGAATGTTTCCAAATTCCCCTGGAGATGAATCTACATAGTTTTTCTTTAAGTGTTGATCGCATTTCCCTTTCTGATTCTACCAAATTATTAATATTAATTCTCTTTTCTCTATCCTGAGTTTGTTGTATGAGTGAATATTCTTATATTTTCTGCCACCCGGCAGATCTCCTCGCGCAATGTTAACATTTCCGGTGTCCATCTAAATTTTTGGATGGTATGGAAAAAGTTAATAGTGATAACCTTCTTCTCATCCTTATTAATTTCTTCGCTAATCCTATGCAACTACTCGTCGATTTCCTCAATAGTAGCTTCCCTAAGAGGGTCAGGTAAATACATCTGAAGTAATTCTTTGTATTGATCCCAATCCACCCTGTGGTATGCATACCTTTTCCTCGAAGGGATATGTATGTTTCTTGTTTATATACTTTAAAGTCGGAATGTGGTCACTGCATGGGACCATAACTGGCTCCAAAAAATAGGTAAAGGGCAGATTGAACTGAACCAGGTAAATATCCTGTTTTGCAGCCGATTGTCTTATTAGATATGCAAGAAAGTTGGGGCCCAGTCTCCCATTCCTTGTACTATTTTGAACTAACTGCAATCCTTGCTTAATAGCTATTCATTCCGACGTGTGTCTCTCCTGAAGGACTTTTCTAACTATAACATTGTAGTTCAGTATCTTTATTTTCTTGTTTAATATATTTTTTCCATGTTCTGATTATTACTATAGCATATGTGTTAATATTTCTGAATAGGTTTCCGTACATAGTTTCTATGTCTTCCCCTCTGCATTTGTTTATTTGTAGTATTCTTAATTTCTTGATATTCTTATTTTAATTGTCAATTTTTGTTTGTTTAATCCTTTATAGTGAGATGTCTTATCTGTTGAGATGATTTATCGGTGTTTCTTCTTCTGGTTCTTTTTTCTTTTCACCCAGGTTCTCCCTCTGCTGCTTGCATTCGAGTGTACTTCGTGCGATTCATCTCCGGAGGATGGACTCCTTTTGCTAAAGGATATAGATTTCTTTGTTTTTTCCTGCGAATAACCCGTGCGAATGCTTAGTCTGTGTCTTCGGAGGTATTTTTCGTCTCTGTGTCCTCACTGTTGGTGTCCTCTTCTGTATCTACTCTCTGTTCATTTTCTTTTGTCTGTTCGATTAAATCTTGGTTTGTCTTTTCCGTGACATTAATATTAAAAGGGGCCGTTGAATCGACCTCCTTGTGGAATTTCATTGGTTCGAGATGGTTTTTCAGTAGTATGCTCTTGACTTTAATTAAGTAACTACCCGGAGTTTCAATATTCATCGCGTGTACATATATTATGGATGTAGGTATTTTAACATTGATTGTTCCTTCAAAATTAATATGCGCTGCTACTCCTTACTGGTTATTCTTTGTCATTGATGTGTATGAGTTTGTGTTCACGTTAACTTTATTCGTCTTTTCTCCGTTTCTTTTTTCATGATAATCTCTATTATTCTGGAACAGACGGAAGCCATAGTTTTGTGTCCGCCTTGTCAATTATTGCATTTTATCACTGAATTATTACATTTCCGCCACAAATGGCCTTCAGTTGCCCATTTTGAACAGATGTCCAAGTCTTTTTTAAGGCAATTCTGTGACCTGTGATCCTCCATGGCATAATAACTGAAGCATATATATGTATGCTTGTGAAGGTGTCTTTTTGTTTGCGTGACGATAGGATTCTCATGCTGAATATAAAAAGTCCTTTTTCGATGTTCTTTTAAGCTATTTCAGTGGATTCGCAAATGACCTTGAATACGTAAGTGTGATCTTTAAATTCTACCACCTCAGATATTTTAAGGCATCTGCTGCAGTTCTTCTTTTAGTTCCTGGCATGAATGTTTTCCTACTCAGGACTCTATGTTTCGGCAGGTGAAGCTTTTGTTATCCTTGCTTTGTGGGGGTATTCTGGCTTCTAAATCAAATATTCCATGTCTTTATTTTCTTGACAAATAACGGTGAAACCTGATGGAGTGTATATACATGAGTGAAATTTTCATGTCTAAAAATATCCATTTTGCTACTCCCTGCGTAGATTTTTTCCTTCCGTTCGATGGTAGTTTAAGTGGTAGCCTTTTAAAGTCCAGTGTGTCCATGTTTCATGGGTGGCGTTTCCCATTTCCAAAGAGAAGGATTCTTCTGGAGATCTTCAACTGTGGATAAATTTCTCAATCGCCACTAGTGGGAGCAGCCCATGAACCCGTCCTAATTCTATCTCACCTACCGTCCGAATTGCACACTCTCCTTGGTCATACTACCTATCTGGGTATAACCATATAGCAGCCTCTCTTTTAGACCCCTAGCGGGGTCTCCTGCAGACGTTCACTATACCTGACTACCAATTGCAACTCAGATCTTGTCTTTGGTCAAGTTATGTAGTGCTAGTAAGAAATAAGTTAGATGTAAAAAAGTTGAGAAAAAGGAGCTAAGAATTAGAATAAGAAAGATGATCTCATTTTCCACGGTTGCTACCTCGCTAAAGAAGAAAAGGGAGAGTCTTCAATCAGCCTCAAGAGTGAATATATTTATTCTTTGAATTTTCTTTGAGAAAGTCGCTTTTTTGGCTATTCCCAAGATTTATTCCACCTTTACCAGTAGAATGATTCGAAAAGATGAACAGTTCGAATGATACATCTTTTAGGGTGGACAAATAGAAGACGGAGACCGATTTCATTACACTGAGATCTACTTTAAAGTTTAAAGAGTAATGACGTAGTTATGAAAACAGAATTAAAATATCAATGATAAGCCACCTCGACATACCTGTGTGATAGTCTTCATCCATGCTAAGCAAGTGACTGTATCCATTAGATCAATCTAACATCCCTAGATTAGTCTATTGGATATTTTTAATGTTGGAGTTTGTCAGGCATTTCCGTTTCAAGAGGCTTCGGGGATTGAGTATGCATAAACTATCGGAAGGTTGAGTGCCAGCTGGTGCTACTCCTCCTATAAGACGAGTAGAACTGCGACTGCGTCCTCTTTCTCGACCCGTTATACTAAAAAATATTTCTGTGTACACCTAAATGACTAGAAATAGAAACTGAAGGCAGCTGTAAGAGTTTTTCACGCTGTCAACGCGTACAACGAATAAAAATGTTATGTGCAGGTTCCTGCTAACGTAGGTTGCCCTATCCCCTTTGTGCAAGGTTAGGGTCGAGTAAGGTTGACCCAGGGACATCCAAAGGTCAGTTGCGAAATCCCACGGGAAAACTGGAGAAGTGCTGATTGTAATGAAGTTACCTGGCATGCCTAAAGGGTGCAAAAAAAATGAGCTCGGCTATAGAAGCGCAGAGGTCCTTCTTACATGCAGTCCTAAGGCCTAGAAGAACAAGTGAGATAGATTCTACCCAAGGATTCGGGTCTGTGGTTTTCATAACCCATTTGAGGTTCCAGTTACCCCAATCCACTAAGCTGTTCAATGCAAGGTGCCACGTAGAGGTATGGACCGCCAAGTGTTACAGTAAGTTCCATCCGAGCCGGTTTAAAATCTACTTAATCTGACACCAATCTGTAGACGAAAGTAGGAACGCGTTATATTTATCGATGGATACTATATATATATATATATATATATATATATATATATATATATATATATATATATATATATATATATATATATATGCTGCCTCGGCTAAATTGTACGGTTTCATAACATAAAAAACGCAGTATCTTAGCCAATAATATATGTGACCATTGCAACAAGAGTAAGGAAACGCAGGCAGGATATGCGGGCAGGGCGATTTAGCAACGGCCTAATCGAAGACCTGGGAGATGCTGACTACCACAACAACTAGAGGGAATCAAAAGCAGTCGTTCGTGCATCTAACAAAAAAGGAGTGCATTGGAAGCAACGTTCATACCCACATCAAAATGCTTGAACAATAACTCCGGCTTTATCAACATAAGCTGGACCGTGGCCGAGCAAGTCGTATTTCCCTTTCCTTTACCTCCTTTAACATGTAAAGATGGAGGGAAACAAATTGCGACTATAGACTTCCTCATACACTGGTCTGCATTCATCATAAAGTGACCTATCAGCAACGAGCCCAGACTCTTGTTAGATTAATGTACCAGTCTTTAGCGAATATAAGCCAACAGTCGGATTCATTACCATGGCTCGGATACCATATTAATCAGTAGATGAAAATAAAGGAATATTCAATTTTTTGTCTTTTATCACCCTTATATCAACTTCTCTCCTAAATATTTCTATATTGACCCATATTTCTTCTTCTCCTATCCTTTTACGGCACCCTACCATATCTTCTCTCTCATTACCACCAAGCATGGTATGACTCGAGGGAGAAGGACATTGGAGAACCAAGAGACGTTTCTCGAGAGGCTTTTTCCCCTTCCTTTCCAACCAAGGGGGGAGGAGGAAGAGAATCTGCAGGCAATATTCATTTCATCTTCCATAAACAATTTCTTGTTTAGTCCCAGCGAATGGTGTTCCAAACAAAGAGTCCAACGCCTGTTAAAGGAGGCAAAGCCAAGGACAAATAAGATAAAAAACGCACAAACTTCATCGGAATTGAAGAAAGAAAATTACCAGAAATAAGAAATATTTGCGTACCCTGGACTGATCATAGGTTCCTAATGTTTTGAGTGGACGGGTTAGAGACCCTAAGGGTGGATATACCCATGATTCTCTCTTTTTTCTGCCTAATCTTCTTCACTTTTTTCACACCCTGAAAGCAACATAAATAAACCAACACAGCGCATAAAGTCACTCTAAAATAGGACATAGCGTACCCCAGACGGAAGATCCTTTAGGGAGTGCAAAGAAGGAGGTCTTTAGCACCAGGAGTCAGAATGTTAGTGGGAGCGCCAAAAAGGAATAGGTCTATTTAGATTAAATGGTCAAGGAGTGCTATAATATAGAGGTATTTAGGGTCCCATAGGTCGTGTTAAAGAAATGAAGGAACTTTCCTGACACAATCTCTTTTCAGATTGCACGAGCAGCTCGGTAAGGATAACAAAATGGCGAGAATAGTTCAAGCCCAGGGAAAAGTGGCAGACTCGAATGCATCTGGGTACCGTAAGGAGACTCGAAAAGGTGAACAAACCTGAAAAGTAAAGCTTATTGAGACTTCATATGGAGACTTCAGCTTTGCTCAATTCTAATCCTGGACGTGTCAAATGGATACATCGCAATCTACCACATATAACGTGATGTAGAAAGATTAGTCTCAAAAGACGGAGTAAACTCATTAAGAACAATCAGTGTTGCACCCAGAATTCCCCTGCAAATTATACCTAAGAGAAGCCTCATATGTCGAAAAATAGACATGTGGGTGCGCTCACACACAAAAGAAGAAATAAAAAACGAAATATAAATAAATCACTAAAGAATATTTGTACACGAAAATATTAAATTTGGAAATCACACACATGTTTTCAAATTATTGCTCACCAAGACAGAAATGGTACAAGAATTCTGCCAGAACGGCTTGCTTTTGTTTATCATTAGGATTCCATTCGAAAATATGCAAAAAGAGAGGCACGTCAACATACAGCTGTAGTTCAACTGCTATAAGAGGAAAGTCCACAAAACAGGAAATTGTACAGAAAAAGAAAAAGGCTGTTTGGTATGCGGCCGACGAGGGCATTTCGGAAAAAACTGTGCCCAAGAATGCACGCTAACCGCCTATATTGGTGGTTGTAGGGGAATCGACCCTCTCCCTCCTCCCTCAGTTGAGAAACGGGACGTTGACCACAAAATATTCGGGCTGTGTAGACGCCTTGGTTCAATCTCGTGACCATAGCCCCTCGCCCCTCGTCCCTATGAAAAGCAAACGGTTAAAACTGCAAGATCTCCCCTAAGAACGGGTATTCCATTTCACCCCAAGTGCAAAATTGGAGACGCGTCTCCCTCAAGCCCGAAGGCCTATTGGGACCAGAGGTATTACGCGCATAGAAAAACGATTGTAGTAGGAACCCTCATGCGGCCTGTCCACAAATGTCCCCCGCCCTCATATCTCTACCCCAGTGGGGTGACGATGTACATATACCAAAAACTTGGGAACAGCGAGGTAGAATACGTGAGTCGACAAGGCTACGAAGTACCCGGCAAGAGGCCGGGCTACCAAGAGAAGGGACTAAGAAGCAGCTCATCCTCGAGCTAGTTCCTGGTTATCAAACCGAACTTTAAGTTAACTTGTTCAAGTTCAACTTATTCTCGTCAGAGAATCACCTGCCCCCCCCCCCCCCCACTCTATCCTGGTGTTTCCCAAAGCATAGAAATAGGCCTCGCCCTTGAGAAAGACTGGAACTAAGAAGACGCTCATCATCGAGCTAGTTTCTGGTTATCAAACCGAACTTAAAGTTAACTTGTTCAAGTTCAACGTATTCTCGTCAGAGAACCCTCCCCCCCCCCCCCTCCCCAACCCTGGTGTAGCACAAAACACCGAGATAGTCCTCGCCCTTCAGGAATACCGAAAAGAAGAAGAAAAAGCTCCTCCTAGAACCCGTTTCCCGGTGCTAACCCCGAATGTCAAGTTAACTTGGTTTAAGAACCAAGTTCAACTTACTCACATCAGAGATACCCCTACTATCCTGTTGCGTCTTAAAACACAGTGATAGTCCTCGCCCTTGAAGAAGCCATCTGAGTCCACTCCCTCCAGCACTCCCCTGAGTCAAAGTATTCAAATCCTAGCGCTTCGCTAGACAGTGCGAATATATATATATATATATATATATATATATATATATATATATATATATATAAAATTTTATATAATTTTTTTAAATATTATATATTTGTAACATATAGAACATATGGAAGCATATAGAAGCACAACTAACGCTTCCAAATATTCCCTATGCGAGAATAAAATGTTCACTTGTGCCCTTGCCTTCTCCAACTCAAGGTCAGTTGATTTCTTTCTTTATATAATCTTTAGATTTTACAAACAAAAACACTGTCTAATTCTTTATACTTGGTGTCCCAGAAAAAAGTTAACCGTTCTTTGAATTAGCATAATTTAAAAACTATTGGAGATTTTTGGGTCCTACAAAAGTGTTTTATTTATCAACTATTTCTCTGTGGATTCTGAAAATTTCATTAAATTCCTTTTATGATCTTGATACACTAATGCGTTTAGTGGAGGCTATCAAAAATATGTTTGCACAAGGAAGTAAAATAATGAAACGACGCCTAGGAAGGCTAGGCCACCGTGCACTTCCAAGAGAAACGTAGGGTCCCTAGGTAGCCTAGGTCAATGTGCAATTCTGTACGCAAAGCCTAGGCCATTTTACAGTGGTTTTTCAGCCACGCTGTGGTATGGTCTCGTCATTATTGCTTACTAAACAAATCAAAACGTTTCTGTGTAAATGTTTACTTCTATAGAACCTTTTTAATCATGCAGTTAACAAAAGATCAACGCGTATTTGTAGTCACAAACTACATTAAGACTGGCAGTATTAAACAAGCAAAAGATTCATTTGAACAACGTTTACCAGGTAGGCACCCACCAAGCAAGCCAACTATTTGGAAAAATGTTCGCAAATACCAACATGAAGTTATGGGGAAGCCTCCTTATATTTATTTATTTCTTGAGTGAAGATGCCCCTTCAAACATTGACTCCATTTATCTAACTTAATATTCTTGTAGGCTGAGATTCTTTCTTCTTTAAGTTGGCTGGGTTAATTCTTGATCTTCTTTTTCTTGATGTATCTTACTTTTAACGACGATGTGATGATTCCTTCCAATTCTGATGACGTGATGACTTCTCGATGCTTCTTGACGATTTTGATGGGATGAGATGAGTTGAGCGAGGGTTAGCCCTTGAAGTCGTTTTCTTTCCGTTTTCCTTGACAGCGGTTTTCTCTTGAGTTGATTTCTTGAGTTGTCCTTAAAGCGTTTTTCGTGGTCTCCGTTTTCTTCGAGAATTTTCTTTGTAAAAATTGTGGACTTTGGGGTTCGATCTTGGGTCTTTTGAATCCCGAGGCTAGCACTCTACCATTACGCTATGGCGAAGTCCGTGTTGACTTGGTAATTTAATGGGCTATTTATATTCTCGCTTTGGAAGGAAGTTTTTCTCTTATACATCTTCGTCGCATCCCTACAAAGGAACATGCTTAAATCTAAATAAAGGTCGCTCGGGTCGTATGAGAACCATAAGAACAACAGAAAATATCGAAAATGTTCAGATTTCACTTCTTCAAAATCCACATGTATCATTCAGAAAAAAATGGGTTACAATTTTCAAAGTTATCATTTAACCGCATTATTAAACATGACTTAAAATGGCATCCCCATAAGATGCATTCAAGACACCAGCTTCTTGAAACTGATTTTCCTCGTCTTAGACAATTTTTCGAATGGCTTTTCCATAAACCACCTGCTTGTTTCTTGGAAAACATTGTGATAGGTGACGAGGCAGCCCTTTGCATGAATGGAAAGGTAAATAGCCATAACATTCGGCAATATGCACCGCTGAACCACTCTCCAGCATTCAACTTTGACACACGTATTTGTCAGCAGAAAGTGTCTCTGTGGATCGGAATATGCGGGAATGGCTGTTTTACGAGAATAACTTGATTGGTGCTGCCTACCTGAACATGATCAACAAAAAGATCTTCCCGGAACTCCGCCAGATTTACGGCAATCAATTCAATAGACTTTGGTGGATTCAGGACTACGCACCAGCTCATAGACAGCTTGCTGTAAGAACAAAACTAAGAGAAGCGTTTGACAACCGCATTGTCGTGCCTAATCATGCAATTAAATGGCCCCCAAGATCCCCTTACTTAACACTGTGCGATTATATCTTAGGAGGATATCTAAAGAATAAAGTGTATTCTACTCCACCACAAATTATCAACCAGTTAAGAGATAGTATCAAACGTGAAGTCAATAGACTTACGGAAAATCACAAGTTAATCAAAAAGTTGTTTAATCAATGCGATCAAAGGCGCAACTGTGCTTGGAAAAAAATGGAGGACATGTGGAAGGAAACGGTGCTTAGAAAAGTAAAAAATACATTTGTATTACCCATATGAAGAGGTGTTTTTGTCAAAAATGGATTTAAATATATTTGTTGATTTTAAACAACGAAGTTTCATTATTTTACTTCCTTACGCAAACATAATTTTGATAGCCTCCACTAAACCCATTAGTGTATCAATATCGTAAAAGGGAATTTGATGAAATTTACAGAATCGACATATAAATAGTTGGTAAATTTGTTTTGTTTTTTAGGACTCAAAAATCTATAATAGGTTTTGAGTTATACTAATTCAAAGTACGGTTAACCTTTTTCTGGGACACCTTGTATTTCCTTTTCCAGACTCTCATATATTTCCCCTTTTAACCATCGTGATTTAAATAATTACATTTTAATTAGTTGCAATAACATTATAATTAATTACCTATCTACCTTACGCCAAGTTAAGTCACGACAAAAATTCAGTATTAAACTCAATTCGTTTTGTATAATTAAATCCAAATTTAACCAATATAATTTCAAATATGTTGCATTCTTGTTAATCTATAATAATATATATATTTTGTTGTATCCTCGTTTTATTTCCTCTATTCCTTAGCGATTTCTCGTCCAAACATTAAGCCTAACTTCGCCATAAGCTGCCGCTCGATCCATTGTTTTACGATTCAATAACTTTCCTCAAAAACTTATAGATATAGGTTTGTTGTGATTACTATCTAGGTTCATACCACGATGGCCCTATATCTATATGTATGGACTCCGCCTCTTTTACGAATGGTAGGTACCCAGTATACCATGCTTCGACATTTGGATGAGTGTGACATGGCATTTTTTCTAGCTCTGTACACCAATATTTAGTTGAAGGGTATCTTACCAGAGTCCGGGAAAATAGCTACCGTAATTACCTTTCGCAATCATTGAAGAAATCAATCCACCTAGGCGCAGAAATTGTCTATAAACTTGCGTGTGAAAGTTGATGAAGAAATCTTTAAATCTTAGGTAAACTAAATTCCTAGAGAGCCGAACTTACCTGCCCTAAGAAGAGTACGGCTTCCATAAGTTCCACTCGAGACTACTAGGCATCTGCAAAGCCTTCCTTCGTGAACATCATTTTCCCAGGGTGGCTTTTCGTTACAGAAAGGCTTATGCTGTGTAATCATACAGTACCATGGAGACCCTCCATTCCCTGTGGGCGAGGGGTCGTTTCCCGACATTCGAATCTTAGTTTTTGCTTAAAGATATTGGAAGCTTTCTCCGAGGCGGCAGAATAGTAAGATGGCCTCTAGAAAAGCATAATCTTCACTGTCATTCTTATTGGTTTGAACATCAACGGTATCAAATAGTTTCTTTCAGCAGATGTTAAAGATACTCTCTAAATAAATGAGCTTTCGATCTCGTTTGCACCACCAACGTGATGCACTTCTGTCACTAACATAGACATCAGCCAGATCTGGGCCTGTTACTAAGCGAAGCTTACTAGGAAGTGGCAGCTTTACATCGTTGTCTTAACCATATATTGGACTGATATTTAATCTGGAAGGCAGACATCAGCAGCCTAAGATACTCTTTCATCCGCGCCATGAAAATTCTTTGCTGCCCACTTAATGTTTCCTGCTCTTTTATACGCACCAAGCACGACTACGAGGGCAAGTTTTATTCATCCGTAATTTACTGCAAAACATGGATTCAATCGACTACACCTGTATTTTTTTTATCACCGGTGCTTTATACGTATCCCATTTTAAAGGCATCTAATTTGATGCGGTGAAGATGCTTTACATCGTGCTTCTCTCGCTATCGTAGACCGCTTTCATTTCATCTGCGGCAAACCTCAACGAAACCACTGCGGATAAGGACTATGAAACTCCTTAAAGTTGTTGCTGTACCTCTGAAGACGGTATTACCATTGTTCTGACCAAATTCCCCCTAGAGGATTTCAATTTTGAACGTTTATCATCAGGTTTCTGTACCTAAAGCTTCATCAACACCAGGAGTAATCCTTTCGTATTTCCTGAAGTACACATCGTATTACATTTGAGGTGTAACGGTGTACACGGATGCTCTAAGTCCAAAAGACGAGATGGATTCGATTATATCTCTCCCCTGTTTGAAGCCGGAGTGTCATCAGGTTATTCGTTTGGTTTCAATACCGAGCTGGTTGCAATATATCTATTAGCAAAGGATATTACGCACCAGGCCCGCTTCGGAGACCGATTTGTAATTCATGGCATCTCACAAAACAAGGTAAGTGTCCTTCACGAATTGAAATCTGCCTATTTTCTAGTTCCCAGTATTTGTAACACTATCGCTCCTGCAAGGAAGCCAGACAGTTCACGAAACTAAGAGACTAAATTAGCATTTTGTTCGTCCTCTTTATGTAAGGAATAAGGGCAGCGTTTCGGATTAAATAGAAAAAAGATGGTATACGGCGCGTAAGAATTTCAAGATTCTCTCTTTCTTTTTTCTGTCTCCCTTTCTCTCTTTTTCTCTTCCTTTTCTAGAGGGAATGAAATGCGATACTCTGTAAGGGTGCGAAGATGTGTAAGAGAAAAACTTCTTTCCAACGCGAGAATATAAATAGCCCATTAAATTGTCAAGTCAAGATGGACTACGCAGTGGCGTAATGGTAGAGTGCTTGCCTCGGGATGCAAAAGACCTAAGATTAAACCCCAAAGTCCACAATTTTTACAAATAAAATTCTCGAAAAAAACGGAGACCACGAAAAACGCTTTAAGGACAACTCAAGAAATCAATTCAAGAGAAAACCGCACTCAAAGAAAACGGAACTCAAGAAAATCGACTTTCAAAGGCTAACTCGTCTCAACTACATCAAGTATCCAAGAAATCATCAACCTCTCAAGAATCATCATGTCATCAAGAATTTGGAAGGAATCATCACATCAAGATAATACGTCAAGTTAATATGAAGATACATCAAGAATTAAGAAGATCAACTTATAAGAAGAAAGAGCCACAGCCTATGAGAATATTAAGTCAGATACATGGAAGTCAATGATTCAAGGGGCAACTTCAGTCAAGAAATAAATAAATATAAATAATGCCCCCCCCTCCCCCCATAACTCCTGCCTGTTCGTGGAAATCGTCTCTCCCACTTTGCCCGCAATAGTTTCGAGATATTCAACCACACTCGACCACAAGCTTCCACTCACTCAAGTTATTCAAAACTTCGAATGCTCTGCCCCCAAGGGAGCCCCCATACCCTCCCACCCAAAACCTATTATTATTATCTTCGCATTTATTCATTTGAATCATCCATTACATGTGTATGTGTGCCTATGTATGTACCTTTAGGTG
Organism: Ceratothoa steindachneri; assembly: GCA_963969495.1. Lineage (NCBI taxonomy): Eukaryota > Metazoa > Arthropoda > Malacostraca > Isopoda > Cymothoidae > Ceratothoa > Ceratothoa steindachneri. The sequence continues at coordinate 96,870,638 of OZ018328.1, forward strand.
TCTGTGGTTCATTGGGAGAACCTAGCTTCAGAAGTACCCATCTACATCGTTAAACTAAATATAAAATTCGTTGTACATAGATTAGTGGTTCAGAAATGGTAAGGACGTTTGCGGTCGTTTTATAGGTTTCAATGAAGTTATGCAGGTCGAATTTCTGAGCTGAATTCCCTTCTTTGTACGAGAATGTTCTAAAGAGTTTTGAAAAGAGATGAGTAAGTATATGACTTATTGGCTCCTTTCCTCAAGTTATAATTCAGTGTCTTCAACCCAGGAAAACATGTGGTTTATGTTCCCATATTTGAGCACTTGAGAGCTTAATACAACTTTGGAGAGGTTCATGATTTTAAGATTATCAGCGGTTGCCTCGATTTAAGATGTCACAAGATGCTCCCTAAAACTTATTTTGTTCTATTTTTTTATTTCTCTCTTTCTTTATCTTTCTCTTATTTCATCTTTTCGCCTTTCCCTTTCTCTCTTTCTCTCATTCTTTCTCTATCTTTCTCTCTCTCTTTCTCTCTTTTGTCTCTCTTTCTTTTTTTCTTTAACTCTTCTCTCTTCTCTATTTCTTTTCTTTTTTCGTTCTTTCTTTCTCTCTCTCTATCTTTTTCTATCTCTCATTCTTGCTCTATTTCTCTGTTTCTCGTTCTCTTTATCTCTTTCTTTTGCTCTTTCTTTTTCTCTTGATCGCACTTTGTCTCAAATTCTTTATTTTTTTCACCTTTTTCTCTGTTTCTCTCTCGGTAGCCTTCAAACGATTTCTGCTTTTGGTAATCCAATCAATTGACTTTCGTGCATCACCACAACACGGCGAGCAAAAAAGGATGTGCTTCGACCGAAGTAGAGAGGTGGAAGAGCTACCTGGTCAGCAATGAAGAGCTATATTGAATGAATTTGTAATTGTGATTACGACCAAGATTTAAATTTATTCTTTAGCTCATTAAATTTGCAAATTTTCTATTATTTTTTCCTTTTAATAGCAATTTCCATACAACTCAATGGTTAATCCTTAAACTTGACCAAATTTCTATTATAATCAGTGGTATCCTAAATCTTAGTTCCCCTCTCTACTTCCGATAGATTTTGCTGTTGATGGCTTGATGGTGGAGGAAATATCGTTATGACCTCATGCTATTGAATTGCTATATTGTTGTTTTTTCTTTGTAACTAGTCTGCGCTGTTTTTAAGATTTAACACATATGTGATTTTGGGTCAGAGTTTAGCTCGCACTGTATCCGAAAATCATACCCAGTTATCTATTTAGATCGAGTTTTTGAGTTATAAGCACAAGCCAGAAATTCCTATATCCCGATCTATTTGGCGGCAAATGTACAGACAATAGTCAATTTTGAACTGATTTATACACAAAAGGTTTACAGAATGTTCTAATTGATACAAAGAAGAATACAACATGCAAAATAAGCTACTCATGGATGAATGGTATCTTCAGGTACTTCCGATTGTGCCCAGCAGACACCAAATTCCTTTTCAGGCACTAGTAGTAGTAAGGTAGAAAGTTGACATCCCAACGCCCTTAGTAGCATTCCTCCATCGCACGGATCTTGGTGAAAGCACTCACCCTGTTCTTCACTGAAGTCCTCACAATTTTCTGGAAAATAGTCCAGTCGATACCAAAGGAAGTGCATTTTTATTGACATGCGTGCACCAAGTTTGCGGAAATTCTCCATTAACTCATCAGCCGTCTTCTTATATTGAGGATTTATGTGGTTCCCAAGGAATTTTTCAATGACTGACTTAAGTGACAACCAGGCAGAGAGTTCAGCAGGATTGAGTGATATATCAAAACTGATGTCCTTGATGAGCTCCCTTATTCGAGGACCATCAAATGCAAGTGTTTTCAGTTTTTCTATGCTGACTCGTGGAAAAATTTGACGTAGGAAAGCAAATCTTCTACCTCCCCTGTCCATTGCCTTGACAAAGTTCTTCATCAAAACGAGTTCCATGTGCAAGATGGAAGCAATATTTTGCTAGGTTCAACAAGACGGTGGGACAGTCTTGTCTGACATAATGCTGTTCGTCAGCTAGACTGCCTACAAGCACATAAAAAGTGGATACTTAGTGTACCCACCTTCAAAGCCTAGAATGAGTCCAATAACATGAAGATCACCACAGATCAGCAATTTGTGTGCCTGGTAGTTGAGAGGAGTCAACATACGATCCATTATGTTGCAGGTTTCTTTCAGTGCAGCTGAATGACCAACAGGGATAGATAAAAACATATTGCCGTTATTAGGAAGAACTGCCTTGAAACTTCTGTTAGATGAGTCAATGAAAAGTCTTTATTACATAGCATCATACTTCAGGCCCATTATGTTGAACAGGTCAGTAATTTTGTAACAATAGACCAAGAAATAGTCTTCATCAAACGTAAAAATTTTCCTAAATTCTTTCTCGTGGTTCTGATACCAATAGAATCTTGTCCCTGGTGCCAGCATATATTACTCTCGAAGACGTGGACCCAATAGCTGAGCAGATTCTTTGTAACTACTTAGGTATCGTGTTAGCTCGTTCAGCTTGCGTAAATGGCACCAGTTAGTCACCCTCTTATGGATTATATGCATCAAACTTAGCTGTATCGGTAGTGATACTAGCCTCAGAATGAGAGCTAGAACCCATGGTAAAATCAATCTCAGGAACAGGAAGGTCGGGGCCATGTGAGACGGGTTTTATAATAGAAGGAACAATGGATATTAAACATGGTGCTTGTTCTTGCAAGAGATGCCATTCAAAATTGTCATGCAGAAGTTCCAAATGGCATACTCTTTCTTTTCTTATTAATCCATGCTGTAAATTTTCCCCACATGTTTTACAGCCAATATGGGGATCAAATGACTTATCCCGGTCTCCTAGTTTCACTCTAAATTAAGCATGATATGCCTTTTTCACAAAATCTGTGATATTGCTTGACGGTCTGGAAGAGCAATATATCCGCAGATATAACAAGACTTATTCGGATGATTCTTACATGTACGATCCATTGTAATGGAAATCTTGACCGGAAAAGATGAATAAAATAAGTTCTGTATGGTTGCTCATCACTAGATGTGGCAAAACAGAAGTAATAAAAGGTTGGATGATAGCGCGTTCCTTTTTAAATATATACCTTCGACTTTTGAAAAAAAGTTCCTAAACGCAGGCAAATGTAATATGCCTATATCAAGATCAGACTCTTTGAAAGGTGGAAAATGCAAATGCAAAACAAGAAGTGAGGCAGGTCATAATATTCGGAAAAATTGTTGACGAAAAGTTCTATATTCTAGCTCCGCCTCTAATCTAGGTCATTTGGGTAGAATACTGGAATTAATCGCTACAAACTTATCTTAGTTTTTTAATTTATTAAGGTAGTCAATAGATTGAAAGCAAACCCATATCTCTTCTGGACACTGCTAATAGGAAGAGGATTGAATGAAATGTACGCCGGCCAATGTTTGAGACTGATTAAAGTGATATTTTTACTCATATAAGATTAATAATTTCAGGGTTGTAAACTATTACTCCACAAATTAATTCAAGAAACAGTTGTGGCCTATTTTAAAATGATTGGATATATATTTATTTTATCTTATATCAGTAATTCTCTTGAGTTTATATAAGATACAGAACATATCTTGGTAAACTTTTATCCCTTAATATGGATCATAGCGATATTCATTATCATCATAGATTTGAGCTCAGATGAAATTTAACCAAAAAACTGTTTTCGTTGTTGAAAAAGATAAGATTTAGAATAGATGCGCATCTCCCAGATCGTATAGTTTCAGTTATTCTTTTTTGGCTACTTTACGAATTAAATCATATTAAGGCGTTTATCTTTTCGTATCTGATACATTCATTAACCAGTATTGAAATCGACCGATGATGCACCCAAGGAATAGCTTCTTCTGTCACGCTCTGATATCCATCATTGCTCTCACAAATTCTGGCGGTTTGTTGTTGTGCCAGAAGAGACACTGCGCGAAAACGAACTGCACTTGCATGGTCGTTCCACGATGCCCTACACGCTCTCAAAAATCTAATACAGTAACGTTTTCAAAGACGTTAGTAAATAAAATAATGTAATATGTAATTTAGGCTATGATAGAAAACAGTAGGCTAGAGTTGTTGTGTCTATAGCTTTTTGTAAGTAGGTCTTTATCTTGATAGAGTGGGTGATGGGCGTGGACTGACTTGTTATTTCTACAGGACCTTAAGAGGTCACCTAGCATTGAAGTAACGAAAACAAGACTATAGTAATCCGCAATAATAGATCATGTCATTGCATCCCTCTACCTTTAGTTAGAACATAGAAAAAAACTTATAAATTTAGCCTATCTACAGGTTTCTTCACTCCTGAAGACCAGCGCACATTAGCTGGAGGAGAACCAATAACCTGCAGTGAAGAGTCTTCCACAGGAAATACAGGAGTAGGAGGCAAAATAGGACGAACTGGAGAAATAGGAGAAACAGGTTTTAACACAGGAGCTTCTATAGCAGAAGCCCCTGTGGTTCTAGGAATAAACTGATCTTGGTGCCTTTTTACAACATCTCCTGTGGGTACACTATATCTATAAGATAAAGGACCAGTCTGGTCCTGTACTTCAGCAGGTATCCACTTAGAACCACCAGTAGTATAATTCCTGATCATCACTGAAGATGATAGTGACAGGGATAAAATTCCAGTAGAGTTAGAGTGGTTAGCTTTCTGACATTCCTGCCTATGGGTCACTCTAGCAAATAGTCGTTCTGTAGGCCACAACAAATCTAATCTAGACCTCAAACCTCGACCAAACATCAACTCAGCTGGGGAAACTCCAGTAGTAGAGTGTAATGTCAGTCGGTAGTTAAATAGGAACCTATCTATAGTTGTCCTAAGAGGCTCGGAAGATGTACGGCGAGCTTTCTTGAGGGTCTGAACCATCTTCTCAGCTAAACCATTAGTAAAGATTAAATATACTGCTGTAGTAATGTGATGAATACCACAACTTGTGAAGAAATTCCTTAAACTCAGCAGAAGTAAAACAAAGACCATTATCAGAAACAAATGAAACTGGCAAACCAAACTGAGCAAAAGAATGTCTAAGAAACTTAATAGTTTCTCTAGCAGTTGGACCTATTGTAAGGTAAACATCAACCCATTTAGAGTGAGCATCCACTATGATGAGAAAATGCTTCCCATCTACTGGCCCAGCATAATCGACATGCAAGCAGTGCCATGGCGACTGTGGCAACTCCCAAGGATGTAATTCCGCCTTAGTAGGTGTAGCGTGTAGAGCTAAGCACTAGAAACACGACCTACATAGTTCTTCGAGGTCCTTGTCCAAATTAGGCAACCAAAAACCAAAAGTAAATTCTAGCTAATTCTCTTATGCTAGAATCACCCACGTGATTAGCATGTAATTCATGCAATATAGCATTCCTTAATTTAAGAGGAATAACTACTCTACTGCACCACAAGACTGTACCTGACTGAATGGATAACTCATCCCTCCTCTGAACATAAGGAACAAGGCCAGGATCTCCCATAGTTGAGGCTGGCCACCCAATCTCACAGAACTTGTGTACTTTAGAAAGAACAGGATCTGCACGTGTGCAATCCTTGACAGCGACACTAGTGACTGGTAAAATCTAGAAAATTCACCAGCACAGTTCAGTCAGCTTGAACTGGAGTATTGTGAGTTATGTTAATACTAGGAAGAGGTAGACGGCTTAAAGCATCGGCCGTACCTAATAAGATTTCAGAACACTGAATAAGAGTAAAATTATAAGCCTGCAGGAGAAGAGCCCAACGTTGTACTATACTAGAAACCATAGGAGGAATACATTTAGAACAAGAAAATAAACCAAGAAGGGGTTTATGATCTGTCACCAATGTAAAATTGTGCTGACCACACAAATAGAAATAGAAGTTCCTTAGAGCAAAAACTATTGCTAAAGCTTCCTTTTCCAACTGAGAATAATTACGTTCTGTAGCTGATAGAGTACGAGAAACAAAGTGAACAGGCCGCTCTTTTCATCTATCAAGGGGCATAGAACAGCGATGATTCCATAAGCACTGCTGTTTGCAACCACAACAATAGGTTTCTGTGGGTCAAAATGGACTAGCAGTTCAGAAGATATTAGAAGCTGCTTGGAAGTAACAAAAGCAGTTGTTTATGCTTTTTCCCAAGAATAAAGTACACCAGCTCTTAATAAGCTGTTAAGAGGCTGCAGGATATAAGCTGCCTTAGGTATGAACCTTCTATAAAATTTAATCAAACCTAAGTATAACTTGCGCTCAGTCCCATTAGTAGGAATAGGGTACACTTCTTCAAACAAAGCTTCAATCCAGCAGTTTCTAGTATCTTTAATAAATCTTCCATTGCTCGTTGAAAAATACAAGGTGCGGGGGAAACTCCAAAAGACAACCTTTGATATTTAAATTACCCACGATGTGTGTTAATCTCTGTATACTGTTACGATGTATCATCAAGGCATAATTGGGCATATGCCTGAGACATATCTAGTTTAGTAAATAGCTACTACCTGAGAGACTGCTAAACAGATCCTCGATCTTAGGAATGGGGTAGGTATCCAGCCTAGCTGCTTTATTTACTGTAAGCCGATAGTCTCCACAAATCCTGACTGATCCATTTGCCTTCAATACGGGTACGACTGGAGCAGCCTAGGCAGAATGAGGTATAGGGTAAATTATACCTTCTTCTACTAATCTATCCAATTCTCTTTCTGCTTTAGCTCTTAGTGTATAAGAAACTGTTCTGGCTTTACAGAATTTAGGAAGGATATTTGGATCTACCTCAATAGGGAACATTTTACCTTTAAGGCAACCCAGACCAGGAGAAAATAAATCTGGGAATTTTTTTACTAGATCAGCTTCAGTATATAATACACTATTTATATCTGAGAGCTTCCGATTATTTAGATGAAGGGAGTTAATTAAATCTTTTCTAAAAGACATGGGCCTGATTCTTCAACAACAACAATAGTTGCTTGAGAAGAATTAGTAGACTCAAGTTTAGCACAGACAGAAATTTCACCTGCAACTTTGAGGGAAACACCACCATAAGTCTTAAGGTTTAGAGAAGAAGGATGAAGAATAGGTATGCCACTTTCAATAGGCCATAGACTAGAGAAAGTGTCCTCAGAAATAAGGTAACATGCAGCACCTGTATCTAATTCCATGTTACACAGACATTATTTAATCTACACGCAGAAAATAGGAATAGGGGACCATTTAACCCACTGATAATAGGTAAAACACAAATCCCCAATCCTCGTCGCCAATGTAGTATATCTATTATCAGTGAGGTTATAACAACTATTATTTAGAAAACTCACCGAGGATGACGTGGCGTATCAGATGTGGTATCAATTGACACAATTGTTATTATTAGGGGTTAGTAAATAGAATAATGTAATATGCAATTTAGGCTATGATAGCTTTTTCTTAAGTAGGTCTTTATATTGATAGAGTGGGTGGCGGGCGTGGACTGACTGGTTATTTCTACAGGACCTTAAAAGGTCACCTGGTATTGAAGTATCGACAACAAAACTATATTAAACCGCAAAAATAGATCACGTCATTACACTAGTAAACGTATTTAATATTTTGAAGAGCTCAATAAGTTTACCGAGAGGATGCATTAGGATTTTTTTTCTTGATGCTCGTGTCAAGATCTTTTCATCATCATCATCATCATCACTAACTAAATAATTTAAGAAGGGGATTTTTTTAATATTTGAATAATAATTTCATCTTAGTTTGGTTATGACATTTTTTTTTATCAAAGTTATTTCTAATAATTCTTTATAATATCAAAAAACAAAATGGTTAGTTCAGAAATAAATATAATTATTGAAATTTTGTGAATTTTTTTAAAACCCAAAGAATTACAAATGGTGAAGTTCAGAAAATCTATTTTTATATATCTTCTTCTATAACTATATTTTAGCAACGTGATATTTTGAAAGGGGGGAAATTTAGTTTAGAGTTGCTTTTTAAAAATTATTATAATTTGCGAAGCTCAGAAAATTTATAAAAATTTAATCATGGCTGGTTTTTTTAGATTTTAAATTTTAATCTTAGTAGCGAAGCGCAAGCTCCCCACGTAGAGGGAAGTGGCGAAGATATTCCTGGTATATTTATATTTAAAAGAAACATTGACCTCGAACAAATCCTGAGGAACAACGCCTAATGTGAATATACATGATGAACTTTTCCCATTGGCAATAACCCCTTGAGTACGGTTTATGCAGCCAGTCTTTAATGCCCGTTAGTACGCTGACACCATAGGCGGAGCCAGGATAAAAATTTGGGGGAGAGGAGCGAACCTGAATTCTTCGCTTTGAGGAGTCTGAGAAAAGGGCATTGGTGATTAATAATGGTTATCTTATACAGCATTGATAATAAATAACAGTATCTCACACAAGTGTGAGCACTAACTCTCTCAGATACGAATATTTTCCACCCATCAGAAAATTATGAATTGTAGTTTTTGGACGTCAGCCAAGGTATAATACTGAATTTAATAATTATTTTGGTGATTTACGTGTATTTTATACATATATCATACAGGATTCATTCGAAGGAAACGGTTTAAAAAACAGTTTTTAAATATATTCTATATTATTACATGACTCTTTCTCAATAGCAGAATACGAGTAAGGCTTTGAAAAGTAATACAGGCATAAAACTGTCTGAAATTTGAAGGAGACCTCATCCTCCCATGCTATTCATCCGTGCCTAGATGCCTCCTATTCTGTAAGGTTTTAGCTCTATCAAAGGGAATTTAGAACGATGTGAAAGCCATCAGGAAATCGAGATAAACTACATCTGCAGATTTATTTTTCCCATGAGTTGATAATATATGAAATTAGTCAAGTGTTTAAGGCCGCGTCGAAAGCCTGAATGCGAATCATTGTTATTTATCTCCTGATGCTCCACGAAAATTTCCGGCATCACGCTTTATTCCTTTTTAGAATATTAATTTCGCATTTGCCTCTTCGAACTCCTTAAGAACTATTCCGTCACTAAGAGATTTTGGAGGTTACAAAGGAGTTTTAACAATTCACTTCGTAACTGCCCAAAGCATTCGAAACATTTTTCTAAATTAAAAATAATTACATTTTCGCCCTATTCAAAATAAAGAATAGCGTTTTCGACAAAATGTTCATTTAATCTCTTTATTACGTGGTCTGATCGCCTCTACAAACTCCCTCCTAATCTTAAAGTTGCTTAAATGCTCTCTGCTTTTTAGTCTGAAACGATCCATGACTCAGCACCTCACGTGTCCAACGGTTCACCATCGAACAGCCAAACGAATTCCAACTTGCAATCCGATTCTCAAACTAAATGTCATTGTATCCCACCCTATTTCCATTAGCCGTAATTTCGTATCTCACTTAGTAATAATGTTTGACCTTGTCAATCTCAATCTTTTGCCTCTCTCTGACTTTTCTTTTCATTAATTAATGAATTTTAAGCAATTTTTTTTGTCTCTGGTAGTTACCTTAATATAGGCTTGCTCCCAATTGATTAGAATCATTAAATGATGATACAAAAAAAAATGCGCATTACAACTAATACTGAACATTCGACAGGAAAATCCTTAAATTTAATTTTTAAAATGTCTCAAAATATTTCTCTTTTCGTGGAATTCACTGTTCCAGAGAGCCAGAAATATTGATCATCTGAATGAATGTTGAAAAGTTTTGGTCTAATGAACTCATCTCATAATTAGCTGAATGGATTTCCTTCTCTTCTGATCACAGCCCGTTAACAAACTTGCCAAGACATTCTACTCGAATTGCATTAATAAATATGTATGCATATAGGAATAACAAGATTATGTCGAAGGCTTATTAACGAAAGTTCTTCGTTAATATTTCTTTGAGAAACTTTACTCGTTCAGTTTCTCTTAAAATCAGTCTAAAAGAGCTATAATTAGCTCTTGAAGGCTACACTTTTAATTCGTTTCTCTTGTGTTTTGCCTCACTTGCTCCTTTTTATAAAAAAAATGGATTTGTGAATGCATGTATGCATTCGTATATACTACATATATCAATATCAATATTACATGAATATTTCAGTTAGAAAGACAAAGATAAATGTCCATCAATCTACAGATCGGACGCAAGCCTGAATTTTTAATTTATAATCTTACAGGATGAAAGCAGAGATGACATTAAAATTCATAGATCACACACGCAAATATGGATAATAGTAGTATTTATGGCGTTTGCGTTTTAAAAAATAATAAAATTTCAATAATTTTTTGGATATCATTTATAAATTAATAGAATAAAATTTAATGTGTTTGTTAGTTGCCGTCTTTATCACGGCAACCAAAGCATGACAAAAAAGGATTCTGATATATTTTGAAATATTTGTAAGTGAAACCGAGGTTTTCATATTTGGATTAAACAAAATGTAATACCTATTTGGGAATAGAATCTCATTTCATGATTAATTCGCAACACAGAAATGGGTGGGAGAAACTGTGCGAGTGGTAACCAATTAACCAAAATATCATAAAGTTGTCGTGGCAGAAAGTGAATAATTGAAGCCTAATTCAGTGGGCGTTTTCTTGCGCTATACTGTTCTAGCTAATTCAGTGAGAGTTAACAATAAAGTGATCAGAGAAAATAGAACGCCATTTTATTAGCTCTCTGAAAAAATAAAGATTGTTTTTCAGGTCTTAGTGTATTAATTACCGGTACCCGCTTAAGTATTACAGAAACATACAGAGTTTCATTTTGGTAACCACCCATGTAATTATCTGACATTTTGAGTTGGTTTAATTCAAAATGAAACTTAAATTCGTCACCATTAATTTTCTATCTCTTTGAAGGGTGTGTGTCTTGAAGCGGCCTATTTCCACTTTAAAACCATACATGCTCCTTTAGAACTCTATGATATCCATCTTCGTCTCCTTCCCTCTCAGACTGTTGCAGCGATTTGGTTCAAATTTTAACTAGCAAAGAAGACCCAATAATAATAGACATCTGTATAGTCAGTGTGCTTTCACCACATTCTTCCCCTCTCAACACCCTCCTCTTCTCCTTCAATCCCTTACTCTCTCTCTCTCTCTCTCTCTCTCTCTCTCTCTCTCTCTCTATATATATATATATATATATATATATATATATATATATATATATATATATATATATATATCACTTCACTAACTCTATAATTTAGAAAGGGGATTTTTTTTAGTATTTGAATAATAATTTCATCTTAGTTCGGTAATGACTTATTTAAGTATATTTTGAATTCTCCTAAGGTAATTTCTATGAATTTCTTTAGAGTTTGAAAATACAAAATGGTTAAGTTCAGAAAAAATATATGATTATCCAATGCTTTAGTTTGTTTTAAAAGAAAATGAATTACAATTGGTGAAGTTCAGTAAATTTATTAGAATTTAACAATGGCTGCTTCGTTTTGGGGGGTTTATTCCAAAAAATTGCCAAAAATTCAACCATGGCTTTATTTTTTAGATTTTAATCTTGGTAGTAAAGCACAAGCTACCCCGTAGGGGAGAGTGGCGAAGCCATTGCCTGGTTATATATATATATATATATATATATATATATATATATATATATATATATATATATATAGGGAACACACCATAAGCTGTGAAACTGACATTTCTATTGAGAATTTTCAAGTATTAGCCTTTAACAACAACAAATATTGCCTAAGAACCCTCGAATCTCTATATATAAAACACTACAAACCTACACTCAATGAAGATTTAAGTGCAATATCATTATTAATTAACTAATTTTAACTACAGTTTGTTAGTAGGTTTGCATTTTAACAAACCAAGCATCACTGTAACCTATAAATACTAGCCCCTTGTTAAACCCACCATTCACTCTCTAGGATGGATCCGCTCTAGTAAGTAACCAAATTTACCGTTTTTATATTAAATTTTTTTTTACATCTTACAGTCTTTACAAAATTAAAAACAAAATTTAAATTTACTATCTTTAAATAATGCCAGGTCAATTTCTCTTATAGTTTGTAATTAATTTCTGCAATAATCCTTAAATTTATTAACTAATTGTTGAGTCAGTCTTAAAGCAAATTTAACTGTTGCCAAATCATATTTAATAACAAAAAATTTAACTTATAGTACTTTTTACTGATATTTTATAATTGGTCACCTTTTAAAATAATGTCTTGTTGGCCTTTTTAAGTTTTCTTCGTATATATTAGCAATTTTTGAGTCGGTTTTAAAGCAAATCTAACTGTTGCTAAGTCATATTTAAAAATTTTAACTTATAGTACATTTTACTGATATTTTATAATTGATCACTTTTTAAAATAATGTCTTGTTGGCCTTTTCAAGTTTTCTTCATATATATTAACTTTGTAAACTTATTCTAGCCTGAAGATGAAAACTTGGGATTTATCCTCAAAATATTAAATGCAGGCTTCACGGCCGAGCTCCATATATATATATATATATATATATATATATATATATATATATATATATATATATATATATATATACAGTGTCAGTGAAAAGTATCCGATCACCTTCGAAATTTGCATTTTTATATAAAAAACATGTTTAATTTTGACTAACCTTATATTAGTATTTTGTCATCTTTCCTGTGGATTTGATGACTTGTTGTAGACGCTTCAGCATGGATTTGATCAGGTTGTAATAAAGTTCCCCTGATATTTAGTTGCACCATACCTTTATCATGGCCTGTTTTAATTTTTGGCCAGAGCTAGTGTCTTGGCCTACAACCTTATTTTTTATTATTAACCATAAACTTCCTATGTGATTGAGATCTGGGTTATTACCAGGCCAATCCAAAATATTAGATTTATTGTCAGTAAGCCATTTTGTCACAACTTTAGCCTTGTGACAAGATGCCCCATCATGCACGAATGCTTCTGTCTCATGGATTGTCATTACTACTGGATTTTTCTCCTGTAACATTGCTAAATACCGTGCACCACTCATAGTTGTGTTCTTAGGAAGAAAATATATGCTTCCTCTACCTTTCAAACTGAAGCAACCCCAAATCATCAGACTCGGAGAGTGTTTCATTGTCTTTTTGGTGGATTTAGGGTCCATTCTATTCGAGCCAATGGGCCGAAAAACCTTTCTAGGACAGCTTCTGAATGCTAAAAATGTTGACTCATTGCTGAATAAAACATTTTTCCACTCCTCAACAGTCCAATGAATGTATTTTGTACAAAATGCGGCACATTTGTTACGCATTTTTCATTAATTAATGGTTTCTTTGCAGCATGGCGACATGGTAATCCGAGCTCATTTTGTAGCCGCTCCTGGATAGTTCGTTCAGAAACATCAGATAATAAATTAGTCATATTAATTTTAGTTCTTTCGCAATTATTGTTGGATTATTCATTACTAAACGTTTCATTTTCATGTCTGTTCCTAACTTTGTTTTTCTCGGTCTGCCAGATTGTTTTAATGCACTGGCGTTAATAAGCTAACATTGTTTTTAGCACGTGAAACCCATAAATTAACAGTACTTTGGGTTATGTTTAATTCATTAGCTATCTATCTCTGAGATTTCCCACCATTATGGCGAGGAACAATAGCACCTCAATAATCACTTTCGAGTTGTTTCTTAGCACACATTAGAAATAACTTTTATTTAGACCACTTTCTGTAAAAAATCACAAAATAATAACGAAATGGCAAAAACATGAAATCGGACAAATATGACGCACTCCCACACCTAACGAACGCTTAACACAATACTAACTTAAGATTGCATTGCAAAGCTGTTATATAAGAGCGTTATATGAAAGCTACCAGATGTCGCTTGAACAAATAAAAAGGGAATTATCCGTTTGTGAATATCATTGAAAATAATATTTTTCGCGGGCACTGTATATATATATATATATATATATATATATATATATATATATATATATATATATATATATATGTGTGTGTGTGTGTCCCCTAAGCGAGTGTCGGTTATGGCATGAATAATCATGCTGCGACCTATATTCGAAGAAGTGCATGCCATCCTGTCAAAAACGACTTCAGGTAGAGCCGCAGTTCTGTCTTCTACACATTTTTATTTCCTCTATTTTCGCCGCTTTCTTTAAAGATCTATCTTATACAACCGCTCTGCTGCAAATTTCCTTGTTTTTTAATTTAAATTTCTAAGTTTTATCTCTCACATACACGATAGTTTTTCCAAAACACACGCATTTCTATTTCATAGAGTAATCGTCAGAACATTTGTTTTGGAAGTAAATGTTGGCTCGAATTCGTTATTGTGTACATTTATGACTGCATATTGCATTAGCCCTGAAATTAATTTTCTCACCAACGACTCGAGTCCAAACGGCCTTAAAACGACTCGTGCACGACCGACATCCGAAAGGGCGGCTGTCGTAAGCGTGTTTTAGTAGCGCTCAAAGTTTGCTATCGCATCAAAGTTAACCGAGCGCTCACCAAACTATAAACAAAAATAGATTTCCCGCATTCCTTCCCAGAGTAAATAGGAGCGCAATTCTTTGTTATATTGAAATGAAAATTAAACAAACCATTCGATGCATCCCCCAGCTCCCGCTTCGTTCCCCTACAATCCGAGATCCACGATGCATGGAGAGTGTCATGGTCCGGGTTTCGGCTTTCAGCCCTTTGTTTCTCCTACGCTTCCTGTTTTATAACATGACGTAGGCGGGCGTGTTCGCCTCCATGCCTAATGGTGTTACGGGTTAGGGCGTATGAGTCAGAGGAAAGGTGGAAGGTCTCCCTTGGTTTTGATCACTATACTTTTTGACACCCTTTTAGTATCGGTATGCTTTAAGGGGCGAGAGTTACTTTTATGATGAAGTAGGCTTTGTTCTAAGAGTGCTATTTTAGTGGTTTAGTTCTTAAGGAAGAGCTATTTTTAAACACATAAGGATAAGAGGAAACACCAGAATCTACCAAAATAAACATGTATTTTAAATTAAATATTACAAACCAACAGTAAACACATTTCTATCTTTGGCCTCAAAGATCTTTCAATGACAAAACATAAACAAATAGGCTTCCAGTAAACATACCAATTGCCAATTAGTATTTTTATCACGACTCTATTTGATTAGCGTAAAACATTAAATTAACGTACTCTCATCTACAAACACCTATGACCTAGATTCAAGAATAATGGTTTCGACTCTCCTTTAAGACGTGGGACGTACTAAACTTCTACTATCGCAATAGAGATATAAATGTTATTGTTAACTTACAGGTAGGTATTAGGGATTGCCGGATGTCGCTGGAGGACTTATCTCTCGCTTTGGAGTGTTGTGGCCGCTAGTGGAATTTTCGTCGCCTGTGACGGGGGCTGATTCTTCAACGTAATTAAAGAACGGGAGCTCGTTGGGGCAGGGTTCTTCTCCTCTCACTCTTACGGTGCTTGAGATGTGAGAATCACTCGAGTGTGAGCGGCTTTGCTTTTCTTCAGTCGGACTTCTTTGCAGACTGAAAAGGCTTCTTCGGTATGGCACCGATTTATAACTTGACTATTTAGGTTAATACGGCCCTGAAAGGGGAAATCGATTTTCTCAATCTGATCCTATCGTTTCTCACGGAAATAGTCTGGTATGGCTGAAGGATCGATCTTCACGAACAAACCCTTCTTCTGGCGTATCGACTTCTGATCTTCTTGTCTGGCTGAAAGATCGATCTTCCCGAACTAATCTTTCTTCTGGAGAATCGACTTCTGATAATCTTCTTGTCTGGCCGATGGATCAATCTTCACGAACTAATCCTCTTCTGGCGTATCGACTTCTGATAATCCTCTTCTCTTTCTTTGCGGGGCTTATTTATAGGCAGATTGCCGCCCCATCTAAAGGGGGAAGTGACCAGGCCACAGCGGCAAAGGTGGGGGGGAGCGAATGGTGAGTTAGCATCTGGGGAGAGCGAGAATTCCTGAGGTGGCACTGGGGTGCCCAAGTCAGCTCGCAAATTATAGGCTCGCAACCGCACCGCTACTTGGCGTGCCTTCTGACTCGCACCGCTTTTTTTCCATAACCACGGGTTTATGGGTCTCGTAGGTAATTAGATCGTTAGAGCGTCGTTTAAGGACCTTAGGTGGTCGCCTTCAAAAAGATGTTAGCTTCAACTGCCCACAGCGGCGGGGAGATCACACATAGTAAGCATTTTCGCCGGCTACCTTTCCCACGCTTCTCCTCATGAGGGGGGGGGGGGGCTTTAATGTACCTATACTCCTCCAGGATGTTTATTGTAGCCATTTCTCCACATTTACCTCCCTCCTTAAGAAAATAACGGAGGGGGGGGGGTTCCAATTCGACGCTTACAATAATATACATGGGTAACTTACGGAACATTATATTATACAATAAATTCTAGTTCACTTGGGAATGCCTCAATAACATTTCACCTGACCTTACATTAATTCCTATATTACTGTGCCAACTTAAGATTTTCTTATCTACCACTAGGGGGTTACTCGCCCCTACTTACTTACAATTCTACTGATTTACACTTAACTTTTCTATAATACAATAGTTGGGCTACTCCTTAATCGTCGACAGGGTTCCGACTTAACGAGTCGGCCATACAATTGTTGGACCCTTTTATATAGTGAATGGAATACTGGTACTCCATCGAGAGTAAACTCCATCTCAGGAGTCTTCCATTCTTACACTTATTTTTACCTAAGTATGACAACGGTTTATGGTCGCATTTCAACTCAAACTCGCGCGCTATTAGATAATATTTGAATTTACCTATGGACCATATTATGGCGCAAGCTTCGATTTCGATAGTAGTGTAGGCTTTTTCTCTACTCAACAGTTTCCTACTGACATAAGCTATGGGATAGGCTGTTTCGTCATCTTCGTATTGAAGCAATACTCCGCCTAACCCGTCCCGACTAGCGTCCGTGCGAAGGCCGAAGATCTTATTGGGATTTGGTAAGCGAAGAATGGGCGCAGTTACGAGTTTTCCTTTTAGAACCTCCAACTGAGTTATTGCATGGGGGTTACACGTGACAGGGTCTGACGCTCTCTTTTTTAACAAATCATTAAGTGGGGCCGCAATGGAAGTGAAGTGTGGTACAAAACGCCTATAGAACGAGGCCGCTCCCATAAACGATCGGAGTTGTTTCTTTGTTTTCGGCCGGGGCATCTTGACTATGGCGTCCACTTTTTCTTGCTGGGTAGTCAAGTGTTTTTGTCCTATTTTGAATCCCAGGTAGTCAATGGATTCGTAAGCAAAATAACACTTGGTCGGCTCGGCGGTTAGACCTTGCTCCTTCAATTTCTCCAGCAATGAGCGTAAGGCGTGTAAGTGTGACTCCCATGTACGGGTAGCTACGTACACGTTGTCGAAGTAAAACGACACGTCACTTAGGTCAGCGATAATTCGCCTCATCATCCTATTATAATTGCTACCGGCTGTAAGTAGTCCGAAGGGTAGCCTGGTAAACTGTAACAGACCTCTCTCGGTCGCAAAAGCCGTCAGTTTTTTGGACTCCTTAGCGAGAGGTATTTGATAGTACACTTTACACAAATCCAATTCGGTGATGAATTTAGCGTCTTCAAATAAATGGAGATTTTGATCTATTAGTGGGATGGGCTCGGCGTCGAAAACGGTCACTGAATTCAATTTTCGGAAGTCCACGCACATCTGAAATGATTGATCAGGTTTCTTAACCATTACTATGGGGCAGCAATAATCGGACTCCGATGGCTCTAAAATTCCCAATTTTAGTAAATTCCGGACTTCCTTATTGAAGGCTTCTCGTAGGTGGATCGGTAAAGGATATGGTTTGCTTCGAACCACTGAATTAGTTTTTAGTTTTATTTCATGGATGAAATCCTTGGCACATCCGGGGGTTTGAGAAATGACTTCTGGGAATTCCATGAGCAAGTTTAACATTTCCGCTTTTTGTTGAATTTCTAAGTGGGGATTTATCTTTAAATCCACCCGAGGGTCTTCCGGGGTAGGTGAGAGCGAGGGAAGTTCGTATTCCTCGTCTTGTTCCACACACACGGTGTGTATGACTTGCAGGGGCGTACCTGGGTAAACGGCATCCATCGGTTCTTCTTCGTCTAGAAGGGTAATATTCTTTATGCACGCGTGGCGGTGATATTTTTTTAGCATGTTTATGTGATAGGTTCTTCGCCCTGTTGGGGTATCTATCAAGTAATCGACTGGACCCCGTGCCTCGATTACTTCGAACGGTCCCTTCCACTGGGCCCATAACTTATTATTTTCGGTCGGGAGTAATAATAAGACTTCATCTCCTGCCTTTAATTTTCGAGCCTTTGCTTCCATATCGAAGTAGTCCCGATATTTGGCTAAATTTTTCTCGGCGTTATCTCGAGCTAAGCCAGAGCAGTATTCTAGGCGCTCGCGCATATCCATCACGAAGGCGTAAGACGATTTGATTTCTTGCTCGAGCTTCGCGTTGGAAAATAATTCCTTAAGAATACTCATAGGACCTCGCACATTTCTCCCGTATAATAGCTCAAAGGGCGAGAATCCCAACGTCCGATGAGGTATTTCTCGGCAGGCGAAAAGGGCTGCAGGCAGGTATCTGTGCCACTGTGTAGGGTTGTTTTGACACAACTTCTTCAATATATTTTTGAGAGTCCCGTTTAATTTCTCGCAGATTCCGTTAGCGGATGGATGAAATGGACTCGTAAAAATTGGCTTGACTAACAGTAGTTTATTAAAATACTCCATCAATTCTGAGGTGAATTGGCGCCCTCTATCCGATAGAATTTATTTAGGCAGGCCTACTCGTTCAAAAATTGAAATAAATGCTTCCGCGCAGGAAAGAGTGTCAATCTTCCGTAGGGCCACGGCATCTGGGAACCGAGTGGCACAATCCACTAGGGTGAGGATGTAGGAGTGTCCTCCACTTGAAGGGGGGTGAATTGGTCCCACTAAATCAATTGCCACTCAAAAGAATGGTTCGGTTATAACGGGCACCTTTTGTAAGGGAGCGGGAGGTACCCGTCCTCTGGAGGGATCCTTCTGACACACGTCGCATGATCGGCAATAGGCCACAATTTCCCTGGCGGCCTGGGGCCAATAAAAGTGTCGGAATATCTGCTGCGCTGTTTTGTTGTGCCCAAAGTGTCCGGCTAATATTCCATCATGCGCGGTATTCAAAATTCTTTGCGTGTATTCTTGAGGTACACACAGTGCTTTCTTGTTCTCCTTATCCTCCTCGCTGATAGTACGGTAGGGAAGTGAGTTTTCTACGATATACTGGATAGGCTTCTTTCCTTTCACTTGGAGAATTTCACCTTTAATAGCTTTCTCCCATAGAGGTTTAAGAGTGGGGCATTCCTTCTGAGCTCTGGCGAAGGAATTCAATTTGAACCCATTGTCTTCGAGGGTAATCTTCGGGGGCAACTTAGCAGGTTGCTCTTTCCTCTGGGCTTCTTGTGCCCGGGTGACTACTTGTTGGGCCACTTCTTGCTGGGGAATTAGGGGGTTTTGTCCGATTAGTACTGCGCAGAACTTAATCGGGGCTACTACCACGTCCGTCCAACCGGTGAAATATCTGCATTGTATATGACATCTCACGACGGGGAATCGATTGTCGCGTCCTAAAAAGTCGTGCACGATTGCGAATTTCTTATGGTTAGGGTTTACTGGGGGCAGCAACTTGCCGGATGCCACTATGCACGTACATCCGGTGTCTCTGACTAAAGTGGATACTCGGCACCCATTAACAGTGCCCTCTTCAAATTGTAGGCCGCCTGGCGAACTTTTTTTGGATAGAAAGTTTACCTGTTGCTGGGGCCCTTCGGATGTTGGCGCGGGGACGTAGGACGAATCAGCTTGTCCTGCTGGGATCGTGGCAGTCAGGTTTTGCACCTGTTGTCTCGAGGTCTCCCTCAGTCGGGAGTTCTGTGGGCACTGGAAACTCAGGTGACCTATTATCCCGCAGGTATAACAAGTGACGGGCTTCCTGGGATACGTGCCGGTATTAGGGTATGATCCTTGTGGAATCCTAACTTCTTTTTGATTTTTTTCTCCTCCAAAATTTGGTTTATAAGTTCCTTTTGCTGCTGAGAACTTAAAGGGCTTCTTCTGTAAATGCCTGGGTGGCGGCCCATTTTTCTTTGGGGAGGGAGCCTTCTCTTTCTTGTACTCCCTAGGATATAACCGATGATTTACCGCGTGGAGGTCAGCCTCGTCCAGGCACTCGTTGAAGGTAGAAGCTTTTCGGTCCTTAACGAATGCACGGATTTCCTGGGGTAGTGTCCTTAGTAACTGATCTCTAAGCATGAAGTCGACGACCGCAGCGACTTCGTTCTCTACCCCTTCTGACTCCATCCAAAACTGTAGGCTTCGACGAAGCTCAAAGCCAAAATGTTTGTATGTTTGTCCAGGTCTTATACGAGACTGCCTGAACTTCATCCTATATTCTTCCGGGTTAAGGTTTGTTGCTGAGAGAAGTTCGGCTTTGAGAGTGGAATAGTCCACAGTCGCTCGTGAGGGTAAAGATACGAATATCTCTCTCATCCTACGATTGAGTAGCGGTAACAGTTTGGCGACCCCATCTTCTTCTAGGTCCCAATTATTGACTTCAAATATTTTCTCAAAATGGGAGAGATATGAGCATAAATCTTCTTCGTCCTTGTACTCTGGGAGTTTCATGCTGGCCGCTGGTGACACTCCTGTTCTGGATGACACTGACTGCACCTCTAACTGGTCTTTACTAAGAGCTCTTTCGTGGGCCCTTATCTTCTCTCTTTCATCAGCTTCCATTTTCTCTTTTCTGCTTCCATTTTCATCTTTTCTCTTCTTTCTTCTCTTTCGTTTCTCTCTTTCTCCTGAATAAACGAACTCAGATCGGTTCCTTTCAGTCTGAGGCTTTGACCTTGCTTCCGATAAAGGTCAAACAATGCCATCGCGCTTATGTCAGTCATCTACCTTGTTTTTAATCAAGCCTGACCTACTCCACCCCCGAAACTTACCACTTGGCCTAACAAATACCTTTAGATGGTATCCACCTCTAACTTTACCAATTTTCCACTCGTCAAATATTCTATTATTCTTGGTGTTCCTTTTATGTGTTAGCTCTTCCCTAAATAGACACTGCTGGGTTCTTTCTAATATAAAACCTATAGACCTGACACCACTTTTATAATATGTCGTAGAATGACCCTTGGTTTTGACACTATACTTTTTGACACCCTTTTAGTATCGGTATGCTTTAAGGGGCGTGAGTTACTTTTATGATGAAGTAGGCTTTGTTCTAAGAGTGCTATTTTAGTGGTTTAGTTCTTAAGGAAGAGCTATTTTTAAACACATAAGGATAAGAGGAAACACCAGAATCTACCAAAATAAACATGTATTTTAAATTAAATATTACAAACCAACAGTAAACACATTTCTATCTTTGGCCTCAAAGATCTTTCAATGACAAAACATAAACAAATAGGCTTCCAGTAAACATACCAATTGCCAATTAGTATTTTTATCACGACTCTATTTGATTAGCGTAAAACATTAAATTAACGTACTCTCATCTACAAACACCTTTGACCTAGATTCAAGAATAATGGTTTCTACTCTCCTTTAAGACGTGGGACGTACTAAACTTCTACTATCGCAATAGAGATATAAATGTTATTGTTAACTTACAGGCAGGTATTAGGGATTGCCGGATGTCGCTGGAGGACTTATCTCTCGCTTTGGAGTGTTGTGGCCGCTAGTGGAATTTTCGTCGCCTGTGACGGGGGCTGATTCTTCAACGTAATTAAAGAACGGGAGCTCGTTGGGGCAGGGTTCTTCTCCTCTCACTCTTACGGTGCTTGAGATGTGAGAATCACTCGAGTGTAAGCGGCTTTGCTTTTCTCCAGTCGGACTTCTTTGCAGACTGAAAAGGCTTCTTCGGTATGGCACCGATTTAAAACTTGACTATTTAGGTTAATACGGCCCTGAAAGGGGGGATCGATTTTCTCAATCTGATCCTATCGTTTCTCACGGAAATAGTCTAGTATGGCTGAAGGATCGATCTTCATGAACAAACCCTTCTTCTGGCGTATCGACTTCTAATCTTCTTGTCTGGCTGAAAGATTGATCTTCACGAACTAATCTTTCTTCTGGCGAATCGACTTCTGATAATCTTCTTGTCTGGCCGATGGATCGATCTTCACGAACTAATCCTCCTCTGGCGTATCGACTTCTGATAATCCTCTTCTCTTTCTTTGCGGGGCTTATTTATAGGCAGATTGCCGCCCCATCTAAAGGGGGAAGTGACCAGGCCACAGCGGCAAAGGGGGGGGGAAGCGAATGGTGAGTTAGCATCTGGGGAGAGCGAGAATTCCTGAGGTGGCACTGGGGTGCCCAAGTCAGCTCGCAAATTATAGGCTCGCAACCGCACCGCTACTTGGCGTGCCTTCTGACTCGCACCGCTTTTTTTTCCATAACCACGGGTTTATGGGTCTCGTAGGTAATTCGATCGTTAGAGCGTCGTTTAAGGACCTTAGGCGATCGCCTTCAAACAGATGTTAGCTCCAACTGCCCACAGCGGCGGGGAGATCACACATGGTGAGCATTTTCGCCGGCTACCTTTCCCACGCTTCTCCTCATGAGGGGGGGGGGGCTTTAATGTACCCATACTCCTCCAGGATGCTTAATGTAGCCATTTCTCCACAGCCTCCATGCTTAATGGTCTTACGGGTTAGGGCGTTTGAGTCAGAGGGAAGGTGGAAGGTCTCCTGGACAGGCGCTTTCAAGCAGGGCTGCCAATGTTAGGGGTTTCCATAGATCTGGGAGTTTCACACTATTTCGTGTTTCTGGGTTTTTGTTTTTGAAAATTATACAAAATTGGAGTGGGGTCTCAAATAATTAATAATTTAAGAAGGCACCATATATCATTAAGACGGTGGCTTATAAATTTCCGCTAATGCAGTACTTCATGTTGTTGGATGCGGAGAAACAGGGGAACAAACCTACTGTACTGGGGCCCACCCAGTGAACGAAACATTATGTCATGGTTATTGATTTTCAAAGCGAAACAGTTCGAAAGAAAACAAAAAAACATACCCCCTAATGCCCACTGAATTAATTCAAATTATTTTTCGCTTCCTTTTCAAATTTTATTCTCACTATTCTGATAATAAATTATATACTAACATTAAAAACAAATTTCATTAATTCTAATTTACTAACCTTTTCGAATATATTTTCGAAATACTGAGGTCATCATTTGCGTCATCATTCATGTCACTATCGATATAAACTTGACATTCAAAGTTTCTAGAAATTATGCTATTTAATTCTTTATCATCTTCAAGAATTATCTATAGCCTTTTGAAATGTATAGAGTCTTAATCAATCATGAGATTTCCTCTTACAAAATAATAAGACAATATTTTAAAATATACAGATCAGATTGACCTGTATAGTATTTAGTTTCCTTTATTCCCCTTTCTTTGCCACCTGCTACCCACCCCGTCAATCCAGGGCAAAGAAGGATTAGAAAACGTCTCAACAACACGCGTTAATAGATAATCTGCAACCAATCAAATTTGCTAAAACACTTCCCTAGTGTCACTATTACTTGTTTTTTATCTGTTGATGATTTAGATATCAGTCATAAAGGTGATGCATACAAATTTGCATATAATACTAAACCATTCTCCTCAATAATGGAGATGGACATAGGTAAACGCAAAGAACCCGAGGGCCTGGCTCGGATATTCGAGTAGCATAAGAACTTAAAGCACTCTTGGTAAGTTTAAATCCAGGCTGGAAAACTATATGGATAGTTATAATCTGGAAAAATGACTGTTTGTTTTATTTTATTTGGGCGAGATTTAACTTCATTATTTGTTTTTTTCTATTATATTAAAAATAATTTAATATGGAATCCATAGCGGCATTGTAAATTTGCATCGCATCATATTGAATTATGCATCATTTTTCAGGAATTGGTTTCGAAATTAATATATACTATGGACATATATTGCGCAATATTAAGGTGCATGTCAACCCGGAAGAAAGAGAGGAGTTTAATAATTACAATGAACTGGGGTTTCCCATAAATTTATCATTGGCAGCCCTGCTTTCAAATATCATGGCAGCCCTGCTTCCAAATATCATTGGTAGCCCTGTTTTTAAATATCATTGGCAGCCCTGCTTTCATTATTATTGCCAGTCCTACTTTCAAAAGGTATCTTAAACAAAGAGAGCGAATAGCTAGGATAAAATGGACTAAAAAAAATAAATGTGTATAGAAAGAAACTGAAGCAATGACCTATGTAAATTTTCAAATGCATGAAAAAATTTTATACAAAACATCTCCATGCAGGGCAGAGAATGAAAAACAGAATAAAGACTACAAAGAAAATATTAGAAGGAGAGGATAACTACAGCAAAATGCAACCCTTCTCGGGCCTACCAAGGTATTTGACTCATCTGAAATCAATTCGCAAAGTAGTAACATAAACTCAAATATTTTTAAAAAAACATTAATAATATCAATATGAAGTTAAGATAATGTAGAAAGGGAGTTTGTTGAGTACAAAGACCCCATAAAGAAAGGTAGACTAAAATGAGTATAACGATTTTGTATCACTTATGAAATGAGCAATGAATTTTGGTAATCAGATCTATACACTGCTAAATAGTATACGTTACAAAACACATCTGGGCACAATTCTTATATTTTTTACTTAAATGTACTAAAAGTATTACCACAAATAATTTCTGATCATTATACATTCCAAATATCCGCAATTCTATTGGTCATTAAAAATTATTAGCATTTGCTCTTAAAGGCTATTTAGAAATTTGTTATGGATGACCTCTACTGCTTTTCGATGTAAAAGAAAATCAATCATCTACCTTTAATTTTATTATTACAAAATAAATCTTATAAACAAATCCCTAACTATTTTTTGCTCTTCCACAGAGTTTGACTTTAACACTGCTAATCTATCTAGATATGCCAATTTGGCTAGATTAATTAAGTATTTATTGAATGGTTTCTGAACTTGCTCTAGGAGATTAATACATTAAATTGTGTTTGGTGAAAAAAACTGCATTGCATTCAAATAATGTGCTTATCATCTATTTTGTGCAGTTTGACATAGAATTCAAACTCAAAGTTTTTTAAGCATAATTAAATATTTCCTATTATAAAATTTGCATTTTTCACTAAATTTCTACAATCAGCATAAAAATTAAAGTTATATGTTATGGTTATACCCAAATATTTTATTTCTCCAATTTTCTTGAATTGCCAAACCGTTCCACTACATATCTAATATCGCTATTTGAATCAATGTTACCAATTGTAAGATCACAATAGTTTTTTTTAATTAAAAAATAATTGTTAATTTGAATTATATGCCTCACTTTTTTTTAACTCATCTTGTAAAAGTTGTTCATCACTAATACTTGTAATATTTTTTGCATTTTCCTATCATCTACTTACACATACATTACATAATTATTAATTACATCACTAATATAATTAATAAATAGGAAAAATAATAATGGATCCTGAATAGAACCTCTTTTAGTACCCTACACAAACTTAGACTCCAAGTTAAATAAGAGCTATTAACTTTACGCTCATATCTATATATATATAGGAAAATCTCCTACCCAATTAAAAATCGTATTATTGAGTTTATATTGATTTTTTAATTTATGTATGTTGCTCTGAGGGACACCATCAAAATCCTTTTTATAATCTAACTATATAATAATGGAATTGCAGTGTTTTAAACACTCATGCAAAATTTACTAAGTATTTTATTTTTTTAAATATGTTCATAAATAATATCCCCTAAAATATTTCTGATAATTAGGAAAATGCTGATGTAATTGCCTCAGAACAATAATTAGCTAGTAACACACGAAGTTCTCCATATTAATTCATTTATTGATAATAGTACTGAGACGAAGAGCTAAGTGATAGAGGAACTACGTTCGGACGTGAAGAACTGTTCAAAACGAATTATTTGAATATTTTAACTAGATTACCGTCCAAAAAAATCAGAACGCCTATTTCTATCACATCTTCCATAATGTTTGCCAGAGAAATTCCAAGGTTTTCAAATTTGGTGTACGATAACATACATGTATAAAATAGTTATTGGTAAAAGTTCCACAAATTAGGATGAATAAAAATTCATTTATGAGCAGATAAGTAATTTAATAGAGGAATTAACGTGTTCAAAATGATTCGAACTTTGAGTTTCTTGCAGAGAGAACTGGTATTGCTTGCATAGCAAATGGTAAAGTTGTGCAACCAAGATGGTCTTTCAATTTGATCGATTGCAGAGAATGTCAAGCCTTTCGAAAGTGTAGTTCCTAAAATTCTCTCAATCTATGACAAAACAAGTTAATATAAGGCTTGTAAATTAGCCGCTAGGCCTAGGAAGTCCTAAAAATGCGGAAGACCGAACCACCATGCAAATTTTGAGGAAGGACCGTTTCAAGACAGGCTGAAGCAGTTTCTCGAGAGATTAGTGAGATTTGGGCCATCAATGTAGCCAGGCAGACTTGCCATGTCATAGAGATGAAGACAATTTTCACGCTCGCACACCCCATGCAAGCCAATGATCAGTCTGAATAACAAGAAGGCTCGTTTTGCCTTCACAACTAAGTAAGTTGCATAGTCGCATGACCTTAATGGCAAATCTCAATACATTTTGTTTGGATCTGATGGCAGGGGTTTAGTTCGTTGCAAATCAGGCTAAATATTTTCTGTCAATTGCACCAAAATAAATGTGATTTTTGGTGGATGAAGTGGTATGGTCTGGAGCATGATTTCGATAGAAGTCTCTGAGCCACTTATGCTCTTACGAGGCACAATGAATGAGCATGTGTGAATGGAATGCTTCGACAGCATTTTATGTCCCATATACGAACCACCGAAGCCCAGCCTGCAATTTTCATGTTGAATCCATCCCCTGCCACACGAAATATTTAGTGAAGACACTCCTGGATGACGAGCACATCACTTATGAACTAGCTTCCACAGAATCCGGACTTGAATCCCATCGATAATGTTTGGAAAATTCTCGCAGAGAAGGATAAAGCGAGGAGTCTGAAAACAGTCCCAGAACACTTGTAAATTTTTAAAGATGGATTGAGCAAGATTTGTGCGCACGAGTGTCAACAGTTGGTTTGTTTCTGAGACGGGAGATATCAAAGCATCATCAATAATAAAGACCTCCACACTAAATACTAATTACTTATAACCTGTACAAATGTTTTCCACTGATAATTTAATCTTTATATTCGAATAAAATATATTTCCGCTGTCGTTCAGATCATTTTGACACTTAAAATCTTCCAGTAAATTACTCAACTGATGATAACTTTCGTTTTATTCATGCAAATTTGCATAACCTTTAACCATACAATTGGCTATCGTACACCAATTTTTTAAACCTTTTATTTTCTCTTTCAAAAGTTATGGAAGCTGTTGTGATCGAAAAACAAGCGTTTTGATCTTTTTGGACGATACTGTATTCGCATGGAGTACAACTACTAAACTGAGACTCATGTATGATATTGTATATACAAACATTTTAGACGATAAAGTTTTTATCTAGTGTGTATATAGTGTCATAATAAAATTCAATTACAATATTTAAAGAAGTAACCAAAGAATTTTTTTCGAATTACCATTATTAGCAAAATATCTTTTTTCTTAACTAATACATTTGTAAATGGAGTCATTTTCATACTGAGATGTAGTTGAGTATCATTCAATTTTGAGAGCTGTTATTTTTTTATTTTTTCCACATCTTACGCATTATGGATACGTAAAAGTGTCCAATTTACCATTGAGACTAGAAATCAGATTATCTTTGATATAGTCTAAAACTAAAGAGAAAACTCTTCTAAATTCCATTATATTATTAGTCTATGTATAAATGATTCGGGCCTGTCAATAAAAATCTATTAATAAAATCAGAGGTCAGCTTCATCATAAAGAACGTGTAGTATAGTATTAGTGGAAACTTTAGCTATACATGAACTTACCTTAAATTTCATTATACAGTGATCACAACCAGATATAATTACATACATAGTAAATTCTTTTACGACAGTAAGTGCAATATTTTAGTGCCTAGTAATAACCAAGGCAATAATATTACCACTACATGTGGATAGCTTAACAAAGTGTGGTGATTCCCAGTCTAAGCAGAAAACAATTAATATTATATCAATTTCTGAATCACTGAAATAACAATTTCAGTCAGTTGGCATATTAACTAGTATTCGAAATATCATAAAATTTCTACTAATAATATAATAGACTTTCTAGTCTAATTTAAATCAATTTGGGATGAGGATAAAAGATCAGTATTCTCAAAATTTTAGCTGTAATACTTATACACTTTATAAAATTATTTAAATTGAAAATTCATACGCATCTAGGGGCTAATTTTGAACCAATTGATAAGAGAAATTCACCCTGTTACATCTAAATACAACATATCTGTTAACAGTTTAACCAATAATGTTTGGTTTATTTTATACTTTTAAATATTTCAAATTATGTAGCTTTTTAAAAATACTTACGACATTATTAATGATACCATTAGTAATAGTAGTATTACCGGCCGCACTATGTCATTCATTGCTTTAAGTTTTTACATCATCACAATTCTGGGTATTTACAAGTTATAGTCCAATTCATTTTTCTTTAAAATTTGTGAAAAACTTTTTCACCTCAATTCCCAAAATATTTTGCCAATTTGTGTGCAAACAAATTTGTCTAAATCCTTCGCATTGTTATGTACAATAGGAAGATTTCTGAAAAGGCTTTGATCATCTTGATTCTAAAAAAAATTTTTTTACAATATTTTAAGCTAGATTTCGTACATTTATGCAATATTAGTTTCATTTTCAATACAATTTATTACATTCCGCTCTAATTTCTCTCTTTTATATATTTCCTCTCAAAGATATCTTTACTTCTTGCTTTACCGAAGCATTTTTTTTTAAGGAAAAATTATAAGAGGTTACAAGGACTGGTCTATAATTTTATCAGTACCACTTTTCTTCTCTTTATTAGTTTACATACCAATTCGGTCTACGAATGTCTTTTACACTGATATTGATCCCCAATTGCTACCGTATAATCTAGTATTATATCATATGTTTTTTCCCATGTAACTCTTCAACATCAGTAAATAGAACTGCAAATTCTAGGTTTGTTCCAAGCTCACCCCATATATTCCTTTTCTACAAAATTATTGTTCCTATTCATGTTCAGTCCATTGTTTTCCTCAAGATGCTGCCTAAAAGTATCTAAAACACCTAAACAGTTTTCATCCTGCCGTGCTTTTTAACCTACTTTCTTGTTCCTTAATCTTATTATCCTTTGCAATATATTAATTCTATGAAAATTTGAAATGTTTACAACCAACTTTAGGTATAATTCTACTAACTTTAATATTAAAACTTTTCCTATTTTTATCTTCTCATCTTCTTCAATTTCAATTTCATCTTTTTCTTCATTAACTATTTCATCACCCACTATTACCAGTTCAGTATCAAAAGTAGCTGCCATACTCTCAACACAATCAATACATGTACAAATGGTGCTTCTTTGAATGTTCCAAGAGAATCATGAAATCGGAAGGAATGCCTGAACATGAATAGCTATATATTCGTTTGAAAGGAGCAATGCATCTGATTGTAGAAATGCAGCTCTATTTGTGCCAGGCAAAAGCATTGTCATCCGATGAAAACGAGTGTTTTTGCCATTTAATGATTTAGATTATTATGAAATCAAATAAATTTCGGAAGCACAACTCAGTCATAAATAAGATAGTCCAAATAGGGCGTCGAATTCTAATTAAAAATTATTATTAAATAAAAATAAATTGAGGACTACAACTAATCTTCCAAAAGTGAAGGACATCATTAATTTCCTTTTGGTGGTTTCGATAAAAAAGATATTTTACTTTAAGTTTGCACCATTGTTCAACAAACAGCGCCAGCGCCACGTTGAGGACTGGTATTCAAAAATACGAATTTGAACCTCCCTCTTTCCCACAAGTAAGCACCGACTTTTCAAGGCCACTAGGATATATTTCGAAATCTGTCGAAACCAAAAATACCCCCAAACCCCATTTCCAAATATCATAACAGGTTTGATGAATGAACCAGGTTTCTTGTCTACGTATAATTTACCTACCCACTGCCACATTCCCCAGAAGAGGGTGTTTGGTGAAGCATGGTCAACCATGCTTCAGCTAATATTGGGAGGGTTGCATGTCTTCTTGGCCTTAATGCTCGCAGTTGCGTGCCATCCAGACCTCAATGACATTAGGAGGATTTGTGGCTATATATCTCCTACATATTTTTTAATTCTAGCTTCCTCAAACTCTATAAACCTCTCCGTGCAAACGTTCTATGTGAGATGCATTCGATTCAATTAAGAAAAACTCACTTTAAATCAGTAATCTCCACAAGAAAAACATTCCATGTTAACAGAAAACCGGAGCTTTTCGTGGTTTTTCCAGAAAGTAGCGAACAGGGTGATGCAAAACTCTACATACAGAGGGGCGGGTCTTTTCTGTTTGAGCAGTGCATTTCTCGCAAAGACTCCTGAAAGAACTTGGGAGAGGTGCGACTCGGTCCAGGCGCTTGGTTTTGTGGACATATGATTTATCCTGAATGTCACCGAGCGCCGCTGAAGCGCATCGTCTTAATTAGACCAAATTGTATTGAAGTAATCCAATGGTTAATCCCCTTCTTCCTTATTATGCTCAAAGTCAACTTTCTATTAT
The DNA here is from genome assembly GCA_963969495.1 of Ceratothoa steindachneri. NCBI lineage: Eukaryota > Metazoa > Arthropoda > Malacostraca > Isopoda > Cymothoidae > Ceratothoa > Ceratothoa steindachneri. Next base: position 96,901,410 of record OZ018328.1, read on the forward strand.
TTAAACTCGCTTAAGATACTTTATTCATATATAATTAAATTGGTTTCTGGCGAGCCAAGTGTAAGACTTGTATCAGCAGTTGGGGGAAGTTAAACCACATTGGGTGTGATTAGTCGTCAGATGGAGTGGAGACTCGAGTTATATGTACTGCTGTTTTCATGTAGCGAGACAGTAATGGCAGGTTACCGAAAATTGTCCCTGATTTTTTAATGTCTCGGCAGGGTAGGGAGGGGCAAGGCAGAGTAGGGCTGGGCAGGCCATGCTTAGGCCATGGCCGTCGACCCCAAAGATTGGCAGAGTTCGTTTGTTGACTCAATGACTCGGCGGCGCAACGGTTTAAAAATTGACCTTTTTTAACTCGGGCTTCATCTTAATGGATTCCCATTTATCCCCTTCGGATTATCCAGCAATCGTTCACTTCCTGCATTGAAGAGAGTTTTATTGCCTTTTGCTCTTTCTTCATTGTACTTCTTTTGACTTTTGCCTTCTCTCATGTACTTTTATTGACCTTTGCTCTCTACTATGTGTTATTTTCGGTACTTTTATTACTTGTTGCTTTCGTCCTCTACTTTAATTGCGTTTTTGCCTTCTTCCCTTACTTTAATCACATTTTTGCTTTCTTTCTTGTACTTTTATTGCTGTTTACTTTTCTCTTCTTTTATTTCCTGTTTTACTTTCTTCTCCTTCCCCTATCATGATTTTGCTCTTTCCTCTTACTTTTAGTGCCTCTTTCCTTGCTTTTCTTAATTTTAGCAGGTTTTGCTTAATTACTTCTACTTTTTGCCTTTTATGATTTCTTCCCTCTATTTCTTATTATATTTTCGTCTTATTTTCTTACTGTTATTCTGATATTATTCCTTGTAATTTTATTCCCCTCTCTGACTTCATCTCCCGGCGAGAACTATTTTCAGTGCGGCAGGAGAGGTGCGCTCCCTGCCACCCCTAGTAGACTAAGCACCTTGCACAAATTTCCACTTCCCTAACCTAACCACTTTTAAATCTCTTTCAACAGCCCCTGCGTGAAAAACTGAATTTGGAACCCCTTTGGCCTATTCTGCTGCTCGTTACTTTCTATTTATTCTGTGCCTGCCTTTCCTTTCTTGTCGAGTGGATCTCACGGCCGTTTTACCTCAATAATACCCACTAGTTTCCCCCCCCTCCCCCCACACACTTCCCGGGCCTATCTTAGAAGGGGCAGCACCTTATTATAAAGCTGATTAATTGTTGCGAAAAACAAAGAAAAATCCTGATTTCGAAATTTGTCTCTCGACCGCCGAAAAATAACCACAGATCAAAACAATGTCTGCTGACCAAAGTCGCGTGCTGTCACTTATGCTGATTTATGAACTTACGACCTTCAAAACTTTCAATAATTCCCAAAGAGTGTAGAACAACATAAGGATTTCAAATTTCGTTAGAATCGGCCGAATAGTTATGATGTTATTGCCAAAAACATAAAAGCAAAACGAACGCGAACTTCATAGTGAGATATAGAGTCGCACGCGACTAAAAAGGAAACAAAGATTCGCCATCTCGGACATGCGAAAAATATCAAATATTTAGAATCCTGAGAAGTCTCAAGACCTTTAGCTCCAAGTCAACAAGAATAGTAACGGCAATAACCACCTCAATTTATACATGTATTTAGAAGGCTAGTGCTTAGCCGAGTGGAAATACTACTGATAAAACGCCTAGCAATTTCTCTTTTCATTTATTTAGAAGGTTTCGCGCAGTGCGCTTAACATCTGGTATGTATAATAGACATACCATAATTTATTAGTGAAATTAAAAGAACAAATTAACTTCAAAGGCAAAATGGGCTCAATAATGGGAAAATAGGCTTTAGTTCATAAATTTTTAAATGCAGTTTTAGTGAATTTTTATAAACATATTACATAAATATTTAGTACGATTGTTTATTGTAAGGGATTAAGATTAATTATAACAAACACTAATATACACCAAGGCAATTAGGATGGGATATTCTGTCCATAAGTTAATCGAGAAATGAAAATAATTACATTTCGGTAGCGACAATACAATAAACAGCAACACCCGAACTGGAGACTCCACTTTATTCATAAGGTAGCAAGTCAAGAAACGAATCACATAGCAAAGATCAACTCGGTCAACAGGCTTGCTACTGGTCAATATCAAACGACGCAGTGTCGTCAGCGCAAGACACATCTTTTGGTCAGCCAGGAAACTTCGTGCCGATTCTGAAAAGATTTATATTTTAAAAAGATTTAATAAATGACAATTTTGTACTACAACCTTTTTCGTTTTTATTGTTTTGAAAATGAAACGTCATCAACAAGGTAATCCGTTAGTGCCTGTCGTTGATGAGCCCCATCTCTCTAAATACCCAAACAGACCGGGCTGCCCATATTTCAGTCTTGTGCTGACGACACTCTGCCTCGTTTTACATTGACCAGCAGCAAGCCCGTTGACCGAGTTTATTTTTGCTATCTAATTTTTTTTCTTGACTTGGTACCTTTGGGAGTGAATTGGAGTCTACAATTCTAGATTTACTGTTTAAATATTTATATATAAACCTATTTCTTCCCATTAGACAAATTTAATCATCACCTCAACTTCAATGACACCATCTTCTAGATCTCCTAATAAATTAAGGAGTACATTTTAAAATATCTTTTGTACATCTTTAAGCAAGATAGTCATCCTATTTCCAATTCACGACTTCATTTTTGGTTTACTATAACCTTTACCCTTATTTAGGATTTTATCAATGGTTTTTGCGAGCTATTTTAAGCATCAATTGTTCCAAGTTTCTTTGAGCCTTTCTTAGTTTCTTCGTGCTTTTGCTCGACAATTCTAATGATTAATCTTTATTTTTAACCCAAATGTGAGACTGGCCTAGGATAATCACATAATCATCGACTGCAATTCTTCTGAATCCAAGGAAAACTATACGTTGTCCTCAGCCAAGGGTTGGTCACTAAAATAACTCCCATTAATTCATATTCCTTTTTAATCCCACTTCAAATTCTAGAAAATCACCTTTGTTTTTAGTCACGTGCGACTCTATATCAAACTATGTCGGTCGGTCCATCAGTCCTTCGGTCACGGTTTTGCTTTTTTTTTGGTAATAACATTGTAACTTCTATGCTGATTCTAACGAAATTTTAAACCCTTAAGTTGTTTTACATTCTCTTTCAAATGATATAATTGAAAAGGTACTCCTAAGTTAGTCCGGGAATTATTGAAAGTTTAAAGGTCGTAAGGTCATAAATCAGAATAAGTGAGAGCAACCTGACTTTGGTCAGCAGACCTTGTTTTTTTCTGTAAAGGGTTTAGGAGAAATGGCATCGCCATGTATTACTACTTTTATTCCTTGTATTTTATTTTGTGACTGAGTACAACATAAATAACGAGGTTGCGTGACTATATATGCAAAAGACTATGGCATTGTAGGTTTAGTAATTCAGATACTCTGTATTGCTCTTAGACCTTAACCGGTGGTTACTGTGTCAAAGGCTTTTTCTTTGACTACGAATGCCATGTAGTAGTATTTTTTTTATTCATTGTATGCAAAAATGTTGAACGACCTGCAGATGACTTTTGTAATTATAGTTGTTGTGAAACCATCCTGTGGCTGATTGCATTGGATTGCTTGTGTTTGTTTGTTGGTTAGAGCTCTTTCAAAACTTATTTTATGTTGCTGATAAGAGACTGAGTTGTCTTTAGTTTTATAACTCTTCTCAAACGCCTGATGAAATGAAGTAGAACGGATGCGTTATACCCTGCCAATAAAATTGTGCATAGCTTCCTGTAGGGGAATCGTCCTTCCCCCTTCTCTCGTGGTGGAGTCACGAGGCGGTTACCGCAAAGACATCCGGCCACAGGCACCGTCGGGGCAAGCGCGTAACCGCAGCGCCGCACCACTCGGCGCTATGAAAGGCCTAAAGGTTAAAATGCAAGATCTCCCCCAGGAGAGTGAGATTCAATTTCACGTCAAATATGAAATCGGAGACGTGTTTCTCCCAAGCTCGAAGGCTAACGAGGAGCCGATGTAAGACTTGGTGGGAAAAACCGTTTGGAATAAGAACCCTCCTGGGCCTGCCATCAAGCCTCCCCCCTCTTAGCACTTCCCCAGTGGGGTGGCAACTTATAAATAAGGAACAGTGAGGAAAATCGAGGTAGTATACGTCAGTCTCTAGGTGACGAAGTCCCCGATTTATGATCGGGCTACCGAGACTGGAGAGATAGATTACTTGGCTCACCAGACCAAGAAGTATCCTGCAAGAGAGGCAGGGCTACCTACCTTAAGGGGCTAAGAAGCAGCTCATCCTCGAGCTAGTCCCTGGTTATCAAACCAAACGATAAGTTAACTTTGTAAAGTTCAACTTACTCTCGTCAGAGAGACTCCTCATATCCTGGTGCAGCTTAAACACCAGGGATATTCCTCGTCCTTAAGGAATTAAGAAAAGAAGAAGGAAAAGGCTCCCCCTCGAGCACGTTACTCGGTGGCCACACCTAACTTATAAGTTAACTTGGTTGAGGAACCAAGTTCGACTCACTCTCGCCAAACCGAACTTTAAATAACTTATTCTCGTCAGAGAAACCCCCCCTCATCGATCCTCGCCCTAGAAGAAGACCCTCCCCGAGTTCAGTCCTCGTCCATAAGGAATTAAGTAACGAAGGAAAAAAGCTCCCCCTCAAGCTCGTTACTCGGTGGTCTCACCGCACTCCAAGTTAACTTGGTTTAAGAACCAAGTTCGACTCACTCTCGCCAGAGAGACCACGACTACCTTGGTGCCGCATAAAGCACTGTAATTGTTCTCGTCCTTGAAGAACCCCCCCTCCCCCGGAATACCATGTGGACCCCCAAGCTGCTACCCTCGCCAAAATGACCTCGTGATTCTGCCCACCTACATCTGGCCAGGCGGCACGCGTCGTGAGACAATAACATTCCTGAGGGATTTAAACTCCAGTAGAGTCCGTAAGCCTAAATCTTATATATTGCTGTGTGTAGAGAATTTAACCAATTTTAGAGGGTCCAGCTAATTGAATTAATTATTGTGTATGATAATATTCTGAGTATTGTTGTGGTTTATGTTTAAATTTTGAGTATTCATTTGTTAAAGTTAAAATATAAGTTTATTTTGGGAATTATTGTGCGTTTCTCTATATCCTTACGTGTTTCCAACGGCTCTATTCTTTAAGATATTATTATAATATCAATATATTAGACACTTAGCACTCTTAGAACAAAAAGGAGGGGGCATTCTACGACACTTCCTTTGAACATTATTTTAAATAGACTAACAAGTATGTCAGTAATATCTTGACCCACAGCCTTTTTATAAAGTAAATCATTACCTCATCCGCCACTCCAGGTGCTTTATCATTACTTTACTGTTAAATAAGCACACAATTTCCCTTTCTTCACTGGTGCGACTTCCTTTGCATTTATTGAAAAAGGACCCTCTGTTTTATGATGGTCATTGCTATCGTCTAAGTCCTGATAAAATTCCTCAATTCTTCCAATGACTGTTTTTCTATTTGTCATTATATTTGAAGTTTTCCTTTAAAGTATAGCAAAAATTATATGCAATTTTTGAAAAAATACAAAGACCTCTTGAAACAGTAACGTTTTTCATTGAATTAAAACAATCATAAGAATGCATAGTTTCCAACAAAAATATATAAAAAGGTTATATAATAACAAATTACAACAAGTTTAAATAAATTTAAGTACCATAATTTTAATTAATCCAATAAAGAGAAATTAGATGAAGAATAGTTTTAACATAAAAACTGTTCAAGAGGTATTGGACAAAGTAACCCTTCTTCTGAATAACTGCAAACAGTGAGTTTGCAAATAATGATGAGGTCAACGTTTTGATGTAATCAGCAAAAACATTCTTTGCAACATCTTGATGGCCTCCCAATATTTTTTTTTCTTGTTGTTAAATTTACTGACATCTGCGTAAAATTCTTTCTTCAGGATGCTCCACAAGTTTTCTATTTGATTCATATAGTAACAAGGAGTATCAAGGAAAGAAAGTACCCTAGAAAACCTTACGGTCCATTCAAAGAGGGTACCTTTGGACTAGCAGTCGAGCGGGCACATCTCTGCTCAAATGCTTTACGTCCTTATACGGCCACTTTTCAAGACCCTGTCCAGTCTTGACTCTAACTGGTCAACAGATTCACTGCTGACAACTTCCACTGGAAGTGCGTTCAAACTACCGCAGATACTGTACGTGAAACATTTTCTACACAGATCGCGGTTGTAACGCTTCAGTTCAAGTTTAAAGCCGTGATTTCTTGTTCTGCTCTCAACAAGGGTAAAAATATCGCTGTAGTCAAGATTGTCGAATCCTCGAAGTATTTTGAAAACTTCGATGAGCTGACCACGCAGTCTATGGGATTCCAACGAGAACAGATCTAATTTCCTTAATCTATCTTCATAACCTTTATGTCTGATAGAGTGAATCAGTTTGGTTGCCATGGCTTGCATGCGTTCCAATCTCGCCATGTCCTTTCTAAATGAAGGATTCCAGAATTGTACGGCATATTCAAGGTGCGGTCGGACAAGTGAGTTGTACAAACACAGTATAATCTCCTTGTTCCGATATAGAAACTGGCGCTGTATGTAATCCAGCATCTCTTGGGCCTCTTTCTCCGCCTCAATGCACTGTTTCGAGAACTTGAGGTCACTAGTGATTGTTACACCCAAGTTCTTCTCAATGTCGGTGGAATCAATAGCAGTGCCCTTAAAAATATACTGAGATTGGGGATTTCGGCGGCCGATATGCATCATTTTGCATTTTTTCACGTTAAAAGGCATTTGCCACGTGTCCGACCACTCCCCAATCTTCCAGAGATCTTCCTGCAGGTGGAGAGTATTTCCATCCTTTACAACGTTCATACCAACTTGGTATCGTCAGGAAATTTGTAAATCTTGGCAACCATGTCATGGTCCATGTCATTGACGGAGATGATGAAATGTAGTGGTCCCAGGACAGAACCTTGAGGCACCCCGCTAATAAACGGCGCCCACTTAGAAGCCTGTCCATTCACAACCACACGTTGCCGTCTGCCACTTAGCCAGTTATATATCCAGCTGGCTACTTTTCCGTCGATGCCCAGCGTTCGCACATCCTTGAGAAGGCGGCGGTGTGGTACCTTATCAAAGGCTTTCTGAAAGTCTAAGTAGACCACATCCACCGCCTTTTCCCGATCGTACTCACTGAAGACGAAGTGGAAGAATTCCACAAGGTTCGTCAGGCATGACCGTTGCCTTCGAAAGCCGTGCTGGGAACTCCTCAGTAGCAGGTTTGACTCTAATTACGACGTCATTTTGTCCACCATCATGCTCTCCATGAGTTTACCGACTATCGAAGTCAGACTGATAGGTCAGTAGTTTGACGGTTGGCTACGGTCTCCTTTCTTGAAGATAGAAGTCACCTCCGCTCCACGCCAGTCTCTAGGAACGCATTCGGTCCGGATTGACATGTTGAAGTTTGCGCTCAGGTGTCATAACACTTGATCAAGCACTTCTTTCAACACTTCAGGTAGAAACCCATCCGGGTCAGGTGACTTATTCGTCATTAGGTCAGTGATCTTCTTTTCTATTTCTCCTTCGGTGAAGTCCATATCCTCCAGCTTTTACCCCGAGTAGGAATCCATTGGCTGGTCAATGGGACCACACTCTTCAGTAAACACTGAAGAGAAGTAGTTGTTGAGGAGGTTAGCATTTTCTGCAGCTGGGTGCTTTAATGTCCCCTCCTCATTCCTCAAAGGGCCAATTGTTTGACGGATTGGTTTACGGGTGTTTAAATATCCAAAGAACTCCTTGGGATTCGCTTTACAGAGTGTAGCCACTCGGAGTTCCTCAGACCGCTTAGCTGCTCTTATGTGGACTTCACTCTCCTGGATAGCCTCCGGTATTCGTCAAAGTCACCCGAGATCTTTGATTGCCAGTATACAGTTCTCTTCTCCCTAAGCAGTTGACGGATTTCTCGATTAAACCACTTTGGTTAAACAGAAGACCGACGGGGGCATTTCAGAGGGATGAAACGCGATTGAAGACTCATGAATGTGGTTTTGAAACTGTTCCACGAGTCTTGAACCGCATCGCACACTTCTAGCCTTGCAAAAAGTTAGTCGAGCACGAAGACCTGCAAAGTCTGCTCTTCTCAAATTGAGTTTCCTCGATTTACTAGTTGCAGGCCCTGCCTTCGGGACTTTGACTATAAATCTAATTAGTCGGTGGTTACTGCCACCGAGCTCTACGTCAACAGAGAAGTCCTCAACGATGCCATCCTCAGAGTTGAAAAACAAGTCGAGGATATTGCCTCCTGTCGTTGGCTCTCTCACCCATTAAGTCAAGAACACGTTGTTCGCGAACTCCAGGAGTAGTGCGTTCTTGCCACAGGGTTCTCTCGTTTCCAAGTCAACATGAGTATTGAATTCGCCCATGGTGATACACACCATGGGTTCTCCTAGTAGCTGGTACAGATCTCTGTCCTTTCCAACGAATTGGGCAGGGGGTCTGTAAAGCACCAGGACAGGACTTATGTCTAGGCCAACACCTAGTAGTTCATGGTCGGATACGATGCTGCAATCCATCGAGTTGAGAGTATCCTTGACATACATCACACCGCCACCCTCTCTGTCTGGCCTATCTTTTTCTTGTCTTCCTTTGTTTTCTCTTTTTCTGTTTCTCGTTTCTCTTCTTCTGCTTCTACTTTCTCATCCTCTCTTTCCACTTTCTTTTCTTCTCTTTCTACTTTCTCTTCTTCTCTTTCTACATTCTCTTCTTCTATTTCTCCTTTCTCTTCTGTAGGACCCCCTACGCTGTTCCGTTTCCCGGCTTTTTTGTTGGCGAGGAGGCACCCCTCTTTGCAACCTCTGAGAAGGTCGTTCCAGGAGTGACACGGGTGTACTGGCGTACTTCCGCCCTCACTCTGAGCCAGATACTCCTTTGGGTCCTCTCTCCGACATCCTGGATCATGTTCGACAGAAAGACCTTTCCTTTAAAGTAAAGATGTACCCTATCCCTTTGGTAGAGATCATTTCTACCATAAAAGGTGCGGTACGGGTCCACAAAAAAGACCTCCTCTGCCGTACACAAATCTGCCAGGCGACGGTTTAAAGAGACGTTCATCGAGTGAGCGGTCCGTGCTAGACCTCTCCTCGGTAGCATCCCGACTACAACACGCTTGCGGGTTTTCAGCCCACAGTCGTCCACGCCACCCATGACCGTGTGGAGGATTTTATCCGTAGGGCCTACCGTACCTCCTCTCAGGTAGAGGTCGTTTCCACTGACCATCAGAGCAACGACTGAGCTCTTAGAAATCTGTGATTTCTCAGCCTATACTCTGATGTGGTAGTTACCCCATCCTGGCAGGCATCTTACCTTGACACTAGTGCGAAGGCGGGCCGCAAGCAGGGGCTGCAGACCCCGTGTTTGAGAATCACCAATAAGGGTGACTTGCACATTTGTCTGCAGACGACTTAGTCTTCCCTTTCGGAAGCGACTTGCCGCTTTTCTCTTGTATCTTTACATTTTTTTCTTCTTCTTCTTCTTCTTCTTCTTCTTCTTCTTCTTCTTCTTCTTCTTTTTCTTGTCCTTCTTTGTTTTCTCTTCTTCTGTTTCTCGTTTTTCTTCTTCTGCTTCTACTTTCTCATCCTTTCTTTCCACTTTATTTTCTTCTCTTTCTACTTTCTCTTCTTCTCTTTCTACATTCTCTTCTTCTATTTCTACTTTCTCTTCTTTCTTCTTTTTGGCTCGTTGAGGCAGTCCTGCAGCAGAAGAAATCTGCTGTTGGACGTCGGAAGCCTTCTCGCCTGAGCATCTGCACCTCTCTGTTTTTAAGAGTTGAACCTCCCTTTTGAGGAGGGAGTTCTCCTCTCTCGGTTGAGCGATGCTCTCGCCCAGACGCTTCTCTAGTTTGCAGAAGTCACAGACACTAACGGCATCTGTGAGTTCCTTGCAACTCCTGCCCCCGAAGTCTTCACTCCATCTGTAAACTTTGCATATTTTGCAGGTTAGCTTGCGAAACGGAGGACCATTCTTCTTCGCCATCTTGAAAAACTCTTGGACCATACGAAAAGAAAAAGGTTTTTTTGTGTGTGATTTTCTCTCGCACTAATCGCATCCGCCTATTTTCAGGGGGTTTTTGGTCGTTCGGCGAACAGAAACCCTTTGATCAAGCACACCAACCCTAAGGTCTCCCCTGGGTCGGACTTCACCAATCGTGCCGCAGCTCACAACTGAGCAGCACGAGAGTCCCAATGAACTGTTTCTCTGATTCTTCGACAGGGATACTTGAGGTGTAACTGTCTTCCTACTAAGCCCTACTAATCAACTAAAAACGGCCAGACTTAAGGCAAATAGTAAAGCTAAGTGCCCACGACTTCATCCGAGATCTTTAGCTGATCTGGCAACCAGCAAGGCACAAAAGCTCCCTCACCGAAGAGCAGTTGAGCCTTTATTCACCAAGTAGCGGTCACAGGGAGCTGGTCAGGCAATTACACGTTAGGAGAAAGCTTCTAAGGGGTACCTAGCATTCCTCCATTAATCGTACCCCAAACGCCTGAGATCCCTTCAATCTCAGTCTCTCGCAACCTATGAGTGATCCAAGGCGTTATTTAAAGAGGTTCTAAAGCCTCTCTTCTCACGTGGCATAAGGGAGCTGGTGAGGCCCCTATTAATAAACAACTTATTGTAATAGAGATGAATGTTTGTTTTTTGTTATTGGGTTTTGTTTTTCTTACAGTTATGGAGAGTTAATGAAACTTATTACTAACAGAATCGAAGAGGTTGGTAGGGAAATGCCAGTAGACGCATCAAAGAAGTGGTAGAGAAGTTTGATAACCCTTAGTCTGGATCCTACTACAGCTACCTTACTGGCATAGGTGACCCTACCGGACTAAAAGTCCCACAGCTTAGCTAGTTTAACTCAAGCAGATCACGCAAGCTTTCTCACCTACGCCAATCCAAGATTGATTTTTCTACAAACCTTTCCACTATGACAAATTTTCATATAAGCTAGAGGCTGACTTCCTCATCTTTACGGGCTGACTTTGGAAACAAGGTTGGATATTGTTCTCCAGCAACTTTCAGTACGCCATCGAATCCATTTTAACGCCATCATCTCCTATAAAAGTGCCTATTAGCTTGTCTGTGACAATTGCTGGCCAAATCCTCAATTCATCTCCTCTTTCTTGTCGCTTGGTGGACTGCTTCTCCTGATATTCTTTTGCTTATCAAATCCAGCTCATCAAAAATCAATCTTGATTCAGCAGTGCAGATAACATTGCTAAAAACAGTTTGCATTTACTTGCAGCCGATAATAAACGCTTTTCTTTCTGTTTTAATTAGGGACGGCATTTTGGTCTTAATTTTAATGGTATAAAATTTCTTGAAAGCACTACAGCTTGTTTCTTCCGGAACGAAAGTAACTAGAACAGCTTTGAAACTGTTTAGGTGCTAGCATCAGGGTATCTAGGCTGTTCTCCTTTGATTTGAGAAAGATATCTATGGGTACAAGCTCAAATTTCTGATTGAGCACTTTTCTTTCTTGACTTAATTCCATTCACTTAACTTTCTTCTCAGTGCGATTATCTCGCTTGGGAATATTTTTTTCCTGGCATATTTATCAAAAAAATCTTCTTTCAAATGATGTCTGGACAGTTGTTGTAATCGAATTTCAGAAAATCAAATATAAACCAGAAATAACTAATGTTATGTCTATTAAAGGTGATTATTACATTCATAAACGTATCTAAAACAAAAGGAACATTAATAAACAATTTCTGCAAAATGATGAGACGTTAAAGAGGTATAACATATAATCTCTATACACAATATAGTGTTGTTATAAAAAGATAAAGGTAATAAGGCTAATTGGCTCTATTTCGGTACAGACCCAGCAGCAAATTAGGTGATCGAGGCTATCGTAAGTTTTTAAGGTTAGGCTACGGTTAGCTTATAGCAGTCGAAGTTCGTAGTATGAGTACAAGTTAGGTTAGGTTAGGTTCGGTTAAGTAAGGTTTTGGGAGCAAGGAATTGACGCAAACTTCCCACAGAATGTTGCTACATCAGTTATGGCTTCTGTTGATATTTTAAGCTCTTTAACACGAAAAACAGTAGTTATTAACCCTTTGCACCAGGCGTGAATGAAATAAGCGATTGTCTCAAAAGATACTTTTGATTCTTCTAACCAAGTGTATTTTCGCAATCCAATGCTGAAATTGCATTCACGCTAATTACAGCGACAAAGGCATCGCAAAAATGCAAAGAAAGTTTTATAATATCTCCATTTCTGGATAGACACTGTCCTAACCTAACCTAACCTAACTTAAACTACTCTTAGCCTAACTTTAACTTCGCGATGCCTCGAACGCCGAATTCGGTCCGTGGCCTGTTCGGTAAAAAACCCAGTAATTTATATTGTTACATAGCCGAGATACAATAGACTTTATAGCAGTTTTTATAGAAGGTTGTCTTACATTAGCAATAGTTTGATGGCTTTTTGTCATGGCGAAAGAACACAAATTTGGGGATGAATTCTGCGATCCAGGTGACCTTTCCAACCAGATGAATTCCAATTAAATTGGGTAGGAGCGGTTAGTATCTGTAGGCTCTTGAATAATAATGGTATTCTTTAAGGAGACTGGCTTGTCTTTAAAAAACAGATAGAAAACTCTCATGTAAATAATTTTTCACCGCATTCACGGCAATCCATGATCAGAGGGTCTGAATTATCATGTTTCCTGACGAACTGGCGCGTTTTGAAAAATAAGGTCAGCGAGTTAAGAGTGCTCGTTACAGAACGACGGAACAACAAATCACTTCGTATATATATATATATATATATATATATATATATATATATATATATATATATATATATATATATATATATATATATATATATATATATATATATATATATACGAAGGCAAGTCAAAAGGTTATCAGACAAATGACATAATTTCAAAATGCACAATATTTTACAAGATAATTCATATTCGGCCATGTCTTTGATGCTTTTTGAAAAAAATCGTTAAGTTTTATCTTTCTATATATCGGGAGTGTATACATACGGCGTGCCTCTTTTAACGTTCTCATTTCAACCCTCAAAATGACGAATTTTGGAATAAGAACCAACATTAAGTTTCTAACTAAACTTGCTTGGAAGCTGGTTGTAATTATTGAAGCTTTACAACGGGTTAATGGGGATTCTTCACCATGTATTGTAATGGTTTCAGATTCGATTAAACGCTTCAAGGAAGGCAGAGAACAATTCGAAGATGATCCACGTGAAGGGACACCCTCACCTCAGAAAATCAAAAAAACATCGCGCTTGTGCAGAATCTAGTTGAAGAAGATCGCAGAGTCACTAGTGACGAAATTGCCAATAAGTTGTGACACTCACATGGTTCAACATTTGCAATTCTCACTGAAGATCTTGGTTTGAGCCACCTTTCAGCGCGCTGGGTCCCTAAAGCATTGCGCAAAGACTAGCAATTTTGACAAAAATGAAGCATATGAGGGCAATTTTTTAAGCGTTTTGTCATTGGAGATGAAACTATGATCTACCAGTTTGATCGAGAAAACAAAATTATGTAAAAAGGGTGTCATCCAAAAAGAACAGCTGGACCTGTTTAATTCAAGACAGAAAGGTCTGTTAAAAAGGTTATGACCACAATTATTTGGGATACAAAGGAAATTATATTAATAGACTTTATAGAAGGAAGGAAAACTCTTACCTTCAGCTATTAGGAAGGGGTTTTAAAGAAACTAAAGACTCCCCTAGCCAAAAAACGTCATTATGCGAAGGGTGTTAGGGCTCTGCTACACTAAATTTCGATGGGAAACTCTTGCTCATCCTCCAAATAGCCGTGATTTAGTCCCCTCCGACTCTTTTATGTTCCCAAAATTAAAAGAAGACTTGGAAGGCACCCGATTCCAGTCGTTAGATGAAGCAAAAAAGCAGGTTATTGCCTGGTATCAGATATAACCCCAGCAAATATACTGGGTTGAGGAATAGATTCTTGCGGTTTTATCAAATTTATTTATTACCATAAACAAATTTAGAAAAACTTCATTTTTAATTGACAACAATATGCAATTTAATCAATAATGTATTCTCCGTTCTTATTTACGACTTTTTCCCAACGTTCAACTAGTTTTTCGATGCATCTGCAATAAAACACTCTGGATTTTGACTCGAAGAATTCGTCTAACCAGTTTCTTAATTCCACATCAGTATTGAACGAAACCACCATTGAGCTGACCTTTCTGATAAAGCATTTTCTCCGTACACAGCATAAATATCGCGACGAGTTTTGATTGCTTTTGCATTGTTCCCGTCTCGATTAAAAATGAATAACCACAAGTGTCGAAAATGCGCCTTTCTTTCAACTTGATATTACATTTTGAGGGTACAGAACAAAAATTAAATTAACACAACTTTTAAATAAACCGCAATAACTTATTATTCAACTTCAAGACGTAGCCTAAGCAAAAGCCTAATAGTCTACGTTGTTAAGAGACGTAGCCTAGCCTTTGCGCATTTTGCTCTTATTATTTATTATTGTATCCTTATATGCGCACAAATCACGTCAACAAAACTTAAATCAACACAACATTAAAAAAACGCAAGAATTTTTCCTCAACCTAGTATAAGGAGGAAATTCACTGTTGTAAACATAGATTGCAAAGGTGTATAGACATTAATCGATTTTATGTAGAAAAATGATTACCATATGTTGAAAAATGAATTTTTTAAGACATTTATCTGATAAAGTTTGACAGACCCTCGTATATATATATATATATATATATATATGAATCCATTAAACCACATTGAAAGAGAAAACGGAATAATTTTTCCCTGCAGTAATATTTTTATTACCTTTTTTCAAAAAAATCCGTGCAGGGAAGCGATTCGAACCTGGCACACTGAGGCAGCGAGCATTGCTTTGATCAACAGTTAAAAGTAAGCCGATAGTACACTACGCTACGCAGAGTACTAACGGCATACTTTTAACTTTGATCAAAGCAGTGCTCGCTGCCTCAGTGTGCCTGGTTTGAATCGCTTCCCTACACGGATTTTTTCATAAAAAGGTAATAAAAATATTACTGCAATGAAAAATTATTCCGTTTTCTCTTTCAATGTGGTTTAATGGATTCATTTTCATCCTTCTCTCGTGCTACTTTGATATATATATATATATATATATATATATATATATATATATATATATATATATATATATATATGTCGAGGTATGGCGATAGAGACCCTTTCAGTGTAAAGGCGCGTACACTTACAAGGGATAGATAGCTGACACGAGGCCGTCTACGATAAGCTTTGGAGCAATGGAAGGAGTGGAGGGCCGCCTCCTTGGTTGGAGGAGCTTTTGTTGAACAAAAAGTTGACTTTCTGTCCCGGAGGACTACTTATTGGGAAAGTGGTTGGCGTCCAGGGTGAGCGGGCGGATGAGAGAGAGAGGCACTTATCTGATGGACTTACTGATTAGGAACGGAATGGAATTGTGAGTTTTGGGGGCAGTGTGTCCTCACGTGACCGGCTACGCCACAGGACAAACATATGACAGGCCTTCGAGTGTAATCCTATGCTCGGAGATTAATGCTGCGAGGCTTAATATCCCTCGGGTTATGCGGTAGGTGGCATTTGGCTTTGGAGAGACCAAGTACCTTAAAAAACTTGGGCGAGTTCTTCGAGGAAAACTTGGGGATGTTTCCTTTAATTTGAGGGATGGAGGATGGGATTTGTGGGGTCTTTCGGGTATAGATTGTGGCTTAGTGCGTGCACATCCGCCTCTTCGATACATTCATTTAAGGAAGACACGCGTCTATCTTTCACAAATGTGCAGATTTAGGAGGGTAGAGCAGCCATCAACTGATCCCGTAAAATGAAATCAAATGGGGACTCGTAGTCGCGGTCGACTTAGGCATAGTCTAACCAGAATTGAAATTTTTTCTGGAGGGTGAATCCAAATTAGCAGTAGGTCTGTCCAGGCAGTATCCTCGCCTGGCGAAACTTTGCCCTATATAAATCAGGATTCATGTTAATAGCTGATAATAGTTCCGACTTGAGGGTGGAATATTCGAGGGTGGCTTTGGCGGGGAGAGAAATGAAAATATCGCGGAGATGGGTATTGAGGAGGGGGAGTAGTCGGCTAACTCAACCTGTTTCAATCCCCCAGTGGTTCACTTCGAAAATTTTCTCAACGTTTGTTAGGTAGGCGCTAAAATCCTCGCCTTCCTTAAACAATGACAACTTTAATGAGAGGGTTTAGGGGGTTTCATTCTCCGAGCTAATGGAAGCGGTTTCTAACTCGTTCCTGTTTAGCTTGCGTTCGTGCTGACGAATTCTATCTCTTTCTTCCATTTCCCTCTGCTCTCTTTTTCTCTTCTCGTCAGCTTCTTTCTGCTCTCTTATTCTGCCCTTTCATTTCTTCTTCCTCTTGAATATAGCTAATTAAATCCTTGTCAGACAACTCAAGGAACTCTCGTTGCTGTTGGAATCGTTCGAATGTTTTTTTAGTAGGGCGTTATGGGGCTCTTAAGATTGTACCAAAATTCCTAACGGAGATTTACCCACAAAATGATTGCAACAGAATAAATAAATAAAACAAAAAATTACAATTCAAAAATTGATCCCTATATGATTAATAGTTATAAGGCCGTTTAATCCTGCACGGAGATTAGAAGGAGATTTCGAGAGAGCTCGTCTCCGAAAAATAAAACACACAAAGAAAATAAACTTGGGAAAATTAGGGTCGCACACACCACAATAAAATGATCAATCAAAAGGAAAAGTTGAGAATTTGTTCCACTATCTTTGGATAACCTTGAACGAACTTGGCAAACTGGGTAATGAACAACTTAACTGGAGGCGGGGGGACTTGAAAAGGAAAGTGTTCGTAAAAGTTTTGTCAATACAAAATAACTCACCTTAGTCTACCACCAGATTGGAATATAAGGATAATGATATATATATATAGTACAGGAAAGAGAAATTTGACGGAATGAGCAATGAGACAAGAAACAGGAGTTTTTTAGAGGTAAGAGAAAGGGACATTAGAAGAAGACTAGAATCATAGAGAGCAGAGGGCGGCACAATGAAGGCAATCCTTTACCGAGAAGACGGAGATAACGCTAGGGGAAAAAAGTTTGAAATTCCTGGCCGGGACTCGAACCCGGGTCTGCTGATTGCCGGTCAGATGCTCTACCGCTGAACTACCAGGCACAGTAACTCTACTTCGCCCAAAGCGTCACCCCATCCAACCCAGTATCTCTCTAAGCTAGGAACCTCCAAGGAATTTTTATACCTCATCTTCTTACCCGCTCACAATTTAAAGGCTCATTCCCAAGTCACATACAAAGAAGAAGGAGCAAATGCAAGTTCTGCGGGTGATAACAACCACCACAGTGCTTTCGCCATATTTATTTTCTGCCTTTCAAAACAATTTTGAAGACAGAAATAAAGGTGCAGAAACCTTGCATTGCAGACTATATTACAATATAGTACAGGAAAGAGAAATTTGACGGAATGAGTAATGAGACAAGAAACAGGAGTTTTTTAGAGGTAAGAGAAAGGGACATTAGAAGAAGACTAGAATCATAGAGAGCAGAGGGCGGCACAATGAAGGCAATCCCTTACCGAGAAGACAGAGATAACGCCAGGGGAAAAAAGTTTCAAATTCCTGGCCGGGACTCGAACCCGGGTCTGCTGATTGCCGGTCAGATGCTCTACCGCTGAGCTAGCAGGCACAGTAACTCTACTTCGCCCAAAGCGTCACCCCATCAAACCCAGTATCTCTCTAAGCTAGGAACCTCCAAGGAATTTTTATACCATATCTTCTTACCCGCTCACAATTTAAAGGCTCATCCCCAAGTCACATACAAAGAAGAAGGAGCAAATGCAAGTTCTGAGGGTGATAACAACCACCACAGTGCTTTCGCCATATTTATTTTCTGCCTTTCAAAACAATTTTGAAGACAGAAATAAAGGTGCAGAAACCTTGCATTGCAGACTATATTACAATATAGTACAGGAAAGAGAAATTTGACGGAATGAGCAATGAGACAAGAAACAGGAGTTTTTTAGAGGTAAGAGAAAGGGACATTAGAAGAAGACTAGAATCATAGAGAGCAGAGGGCGGCACAATGAAGGCAATCCTTTACCGAGAAGACAGAGATAACGCCAGGGGAAAAAAGTTTCAAATTCCTGGCCGGGACTCGAACCCGGGTCTGCTGATTGCCGGTCAGATGCTCTACCGCTGAGCTAGCAGGCACAGTAACTCTACTTCGCCCAAAGCGTCACCCCATCAAACCCAGTATCTCTCTAAGCTAGGAACCTCCAAGGAATTTTTATACCATATCTTCTTACCCGCTCACAATTTAAAGGCTCATCCCCAAGTCACATACAAAGAAGAAGGAGCAAATGCAAGTTCTGAGGGTGATAACAACCACCACAGTGCTTTCGCCATATTTATTTTCTGCCTTTCAAAACAATTTTGAAGACAGAAATAAAGGTGCAGAAACCTTGCATTGCAGACTATATTACAATATAGTACAGGAAAGAGAAATTTGACGGAATGAGCAATGAGACAAGAAACAGGAGTTTTTTAGAGGTAAGAGAAAGGGACATTAGAAGAAGACTAGAATCATAGAGAGCAGAGGGCGGCACAATGAAGGCAATCCTTTACCGAGAAGACAGAGATAACGCTAGGGGAAAAAAGTTTGAAATTCCTGGCCGGGACTCGAACCCGGTCAGATGCTCTACCGCTGAGCTAGCAGGCACAGTAACTCTACTTCGCCCAAAGCGTCACCCCATCAAACCCAGTATATCTCTAAGCTAGGAACCTCCAAGGAATTTTTATACCTCATCTTCTTACCCGCTCACAATTTAAAGGCTCATTCCCAAGTCACATACAAAGAAGAAGGAGCAAATGCAAGTTCTGCGGGTGATAACAACCACCACAGTGCTTTCGCCATATTTATTTTCTGCCTTTCAAAACAATTTTGAAGACAGAAATAAAGGTGCAGAAACCTTGCATTGCAGACTATATTACAATATAGTACAGGAAAGAGAAATTTGACGGAATGAGCAATGAGACAAGAAACAGGAGTTTTTTAGAGGTAAGAGAAAGGGACATTAGAAGAAGACTAGAATCATAGAGAGCAGAGGGCGGCACAATGAAGGCAATCCTTTACCGAGAAGACAGAGATAACGCCAGGGGAAAAAAGTTTCAAATTCCTGGCCGGGACTCGAACCCGGGTCTGCTGATTGCCGGTCAGATGCTCTACCGCTGAGCTAGCAGGCACAGTAACTCTACTTCGCCCAAAGCGTCACCCCATCAAACCCAGTATCTCTCTAAGCTAGGAACCTCCAAGGAATTTTTATACCATATCTTCTTACCCGCTCACAATTTAAAGGCTCATCCCCAAGTCACATACAAAGAAGAAGGAGCAAATGCAAGTTCTGAGGGTGATAACAACCACCACAGTGCTTTCGCCATATTTATTTTCTGCCTTTCAAAACAATTTTGAAGACAGAAATAAAGGTGCAGAAACCTTGCATTGCAGACTATATTACAATATAGTACAGGAAAGAGAAATTTGACGGAATGAGCAATGAGACAAGAAACAGGAGTTTTTTAGAGGTAAGAGAAAGGGACATTAGAAGAAGACTAGAATCATAGAGAGCAGAGGGCGGCACAATGAAAGCAATCCTTTACCGAGAAGACAGAGATAACGCTAGGGGAAAAAAGTTTGAAATTCCTGGCCGGGACTCGAACCCGGTCAGATGCTCTACCGCTGAGCTAGCAGGCACAGTAACTCTACTTCGCCCAAAGCGTCACCCCATCAAACCCAGTATCTCTCTAAGCTAGGAACCTCCAAGGAATTTTTATACCTCATCTTCTTACCCGCTCATAATTTAAAGGCTCATTCCCAAGTCACATACAAAGAAGAAGGAGCAAATGCAAGTTCTGCGGGTGATAACAACCACCACAGTGCTTTCGCCATATTTATTTTCTGCCTTTCAAAACAATTTTGAAGACAGAAATAAAGGTGCAGAAACCTTGCATTGCAGACTATATTACAATATAGTACAGGAAAGAGAAATTTGACGGAATGAGTAATGAGACAAGAAACAGGAGTTTTTTAGAGGTAAGAGAAAGGGACATTAGAAGAAGACTAGAATCATAGAGAGCAGAGGGCGGCACAATGAAGGCAATCCTTTGCCTGCTAGCTCAGCGGTAGAGCATCTGACCGGCAATCTGCAGACCCGGGTTCGAGTCCCAGCCAGGAATTTGAAACTTTTTTCCCCTGGCGTTATCTCTGTCTTCTCGGTAAAGGATTGCCTTCTTTGTGCTGCCCTCTGCTCTCTATGATTCTAGTCTTCTTCTAATGTCCCTTTCTCTTTCCTCTAAAAAACTCCTGTTTCTTGTCTTATTGCTCATTCCGTCAAATTTCTCTTTCCTGTACTATATTGTAATATAGTCTGCAATGCAAGGTTTCTGCACCTTTATTTCTGTCTTCAAAATTGTTTTGAAAGGCAGAAAATAAATATGGCGAAAGCACTGTGGTGGTTGTTATCACCCGCAGAACTTGCATTTGCTCCTTCTTTTATATATATATATATATATATATATATATATATATATATATATATATATATATATGTCTAGGTATGCCAGTGTAGACCCTTTCAGTGTACACTGGCACGGGCAGATAGCCGACACGAGGCCGTCTACAATAGGCTTTGGAGCAATAGAAGGTGTGGAACGCCGCCTAGCTTGTTCGAGTGCGTTTACAATTGGCCGGGATTTATCTACTGGCTTGCAAAGTTGTAGTTCAAGGATATATAAAGATCAAGACCCCAAAATATAATTTTAATATATATATATATATAATAAACGGGATCAGTATATATATATATATATATATATACAAAGGGGAATAAATTATACTTGATAAGGATAGTTAATCAGATCGAGACAATTTACAAATGTGACAGAGTTAAGCAGGGAAAGCTAAGTTACCGTTAATCCGAATAATGGAGACTATTTAAGTTTAAGTGGGGAGTCAATTAAAAGGGGATGTTACGGAATCATCCAGGTGACGAATGACGGGGGGAGGGGTAATCATGGGATTATAAAGCAAACTCGCTTTACCTTGAAGCTTAGAGTTGTTCGGAGGGGTAAGACCCGCCTTCGAGGAGACACTTTTGAGGGTTTTGACGAGGAGGACTCGTAGTTGGGGGTTGGAAGTACTTCTTGCAGAAGGACAAGATTTTCTCTGTTCTAGAGAGATGTGATCTCAACTACGAGATACTGTTCTGCTGCACGGCAGGAAATCCTAGACACAGGGCACGGGAATCTTGAATGGGGTGCGAGATGAGGGGGGGGATGCGCACAGTTCTACGGAAAGAAGATGACTTGATAAGCTTTTCTCTGAAATGGTGCCAAATCTTCACGAATGGCGATCTGCCGGTGATAGCTTAACGACGAGGTACTATTCGAACAGGGGTTGCGAGATTTCGCGGGAAATAGACACACGGTCAGAGCGGAGGGACTGGCAGGCTCTCAATCTCCTCGAGGAATATCTGCCATAGGGTTATATAGCCCGGTCAAGAGAATTCACGACGCCAGTCTGTGCAAACTTATTTCAAGATAAGTGATTAGATCGAACGGCAAAGTTTGCCTTAGGATGTAGGGTTGAGCTTATACGAGCGCATTCGCGGGGGAAGGTAATGTCCGCGAGGCGTTGAGGACACAGCGTTATGGCAGGGTATCGAGAGCGATATGCGTCCAGCATAAGCAAATACAGCTGGGTCTGCGGTTCCACGCGAGACAACTTCCTTTTCGTCGATTCTAGAATTCCCACGCCAAAGAGCACGTGGTCTGGGGCTCGAAGGGGCTAAAAAGGGGTATTTCGAGGGGCTTCCTGTCACACTGGTCCTTTTGAAAGGTATCCTCTCACACATTTTCCTGATACGTAAGGGAGAGAAAAAGACATCCTTAAACATGGGAGTGGTCGTGTATGGGAAAATATTGACCTTGGTATACACATGTACAATAATAGCGGGCCTTTAAATTTGAGCCGACCCAGCGGCCACTAAATGAAAGAATGGATTTCGTTTAATTCCGACGCAGGGTACATTCAAAAAGAGGTATTGGCGTTAGCGAGCAACCCAAAATAAAAAAAATAAACGCAGAAAATAGTTAAAAGTATGTTAAAAAAAGTCAAATTTAATAAAGACTCAGTCATGTTGAGGGTAGTGGGACTACATTCAAAAGCAAAAGACAACGCGAATAGATAATACACAGGAAACAAATACGTAAAAAGGCAATTTTACAGGGAAACCCAAAAGCATAAAACCTACACAGCTAGAACAGAGTCCTAGAATTATTAAGAATTGCGAGTACACAGACTCTATTATATACACGGGGTTACATGGCTTAACAAGATTGACCTTGTAGGGAGAGAATCATCTACCGGATTTCTACTTAGACTGTCTGCAATACAGTTTTCTGTCCCTTTAATGTACAAAATTCGGAACTGGTATTCCATTAGAAGTAGGTTCAATCGCATAAACTTTAGGTTCTGGCTTTTGCATTTTTTAAATAGGCCAAGGGGTGATGATCGGTTTCGATCACAAATTCTTTGCATAGCTGGTACATTCTGAATTTCTGCACACTCCAAACTATCGCGAGAGCCCCAAGTTTTATGACCGCATGAAATCCTTTCTCGTGACGAGAGTTTTCGACTGGCGTAAGCAGTATGATAACTATTGCCATCTTCTTCATACTGGAGCAAAACGCAACCGATGCTTGGGTTTCCGTTCAAATTCCAAACGGTTTGCTCGGGCACGGGATTCGCAGTATGGTAGCTGACGTTAATTTTTCCTTTATCTGTGGGAAGTGGGCGGTCACCTTGGGGTTCCAGATGAGGGGTCTGGGCAATGTTTTTTTTAGTAGGGCACTAAGGGGAGACGCTAAAGCGGAAAAATTTGCAACAAAACGCCTGTAAACGGACGTCGATCCCAAAAAGGAGCGTAATTGTTTCTTAGTATGCGGAAGAAGCATGCCGGCGATGGCCTTCACCTTTTCTTGCTGGGGTGCCATTTGATTTTCCCCGATGTTGAAACCAAGATATTTAATAAAGCCGTAGGCAAAATGTCACTTGATGGGGCCTATAGAAGGCCGTCTTCACGAAAATAACTGAGGAGGGAACGAAGGGAGACCAGATGTTGGTCCCAATGGCGGGTGGCCACGTAAACATTATTAAAATAAAATGAAACGTTATTCAGCCCATCCAGTATCCGAGGCATAATGCGATTATAGTTACTACAGGCGGTAACTGATCCATAAGGGAGACTACGAAATTGCATAAGGCCCTTTTCTGTGGGAAATGCGGTGTATTTCCGGGCACTATCCTTAAGGGGCATTTGATAGTAGGCCTTACGCAAGTCTATCTCCGAAATAAACTTAGCCTCTTCAAATAAATGTAGATTCTGATCTATCAAAGGAATAGGCTCAGCGTCGAAGACCGTTACGACGTTAAGTTTCTAAAGTCTACGCACATGCGAAAAGACTGATCCAGCTTCCTGACCATAGCAATGGGGAAGAAATAATCTGAAGTGGAGGGTTAGATGATTCGCAATTGCAGCAGGTTTTCGACTTCGGAGATAAAAGCAGAACGCAAGTGAACGGGCAAGGGGCATGGTTTAAAGCGGATAGGCACCTGGGTAGTTAGGGCTATATCATGCTTGAAATGGATAAAGCAGCCAGGCTTTACGGAGATTACATCCGGGAATTCGGTCAATAAAAGAGCCAAATTCGTCTCCTGAGAAGGTTCCAGCTGGAGATCTAATTCGAGTACCGGGGTGGAGTCTTCACGAGAACCGAGAAGCGAAGGGAGAAGGTAGTCATTGTCAGACTCGACGCATACGGTTTGTATTAAGTTAAGTGGCTCAGAAGGATAAGAGCCTTCCATTACTGCCTCTCCATCAAGCGCAATTATATTATCAATGCAGGCATGGTGATGATAGAGCTTAAGCTTATTCACATGAAACAGTTTATTACCTTAGGTGGTCTGTACAAAGTAATTCACTGGGCCGCGTGCTTCTAAGATGGGGAAGGTGCTTTTTTAGTAGCACAGGAGCTTATTTGTCTTCGTGAGTAGGAGGAGCAGCACCTTGTTACCTGGCCTGAATCGCCTTTCTTTTGACATAACATCAAAAGAGGTCCTATACTTCTTCAGGTTTAAGTCCGTATTTTTGTATGCGATATCTGCGCATTCTTCCTGGCGGTTCCTTAGGTCTAAGAAATAAGAATACGAGGATTTGATCTTTTCATCCAGGGGAGATTTGCAAAGAGTTCATTTAATATATTCATCGGGCCTCGGACGTTTCGGCCCAACAAAAGTTCGAAGGGGGATTTCTCCGCAGGCAAACAGAGCAACTGGCAGGTACTGATGCCATTCTCAGGGCTTGGCATGGTACAGCTTCTTTAAAATGGTCTTCAATGTACCATTTAATTTTTCGCAGACACCGTTAGCGGCCGTGTTATATCATCTTCTCATCTTCGGGAAATGAACAGAAATGGAGTTATTCACAAATTGCTACATTATATATATTATATCTACGTGAACATAAGTATTTCAAAAATTGGCCAATAATGGCGCGGGAAATTTTTAAGGGGAAACTAAGCGCTGCAAGAAACATACAAAATTGGAAGGCTCAGATTGTCTGACTATTGACGGACTGAATTTGGATTATTTTTTACAACGGAGAGCTGTGAGCGCGTTTAAGGAAAAGTTCACTTTTCATTAAAGTTAACGTTAACTTCAAGAAAGAAGAAATATATGCGCCCTCTGGACTGAATGGAGATTCCTCCTGTTTCCAGTGGGCGGGGTGCTTACCCTAAAGGGGTAATTCCTCCTTGATTCCTCCTTAATCCACGCTCTGACTTCCACTTACTTCACTGACTAAAAGCGACATAACGCGACCACCGCTGCGCTCAGAGCCATTTAAAGTCTCAAAAGGAAGCCCCAATAGGGGGAGGGAAGAAGGAGGTCCTTAAGACCATGAGCCCGAAATTCTGTGGAAGCGTCTCTTAGCTTAGGCCTATATTGGTAGGGTGGTCGTTAAGTGCTAAAATAAGTAGGTAAATAGGGAACCATAGGCTGCTAAGTGAGAGGGAACGTTTTCACTGTCCTTTTTTTTACAGATTTAGAGATGAAGAAAGAAAACAAACATATGCTTCGGAGGAAGGAATGAAGAAAAGAGCACCTAGGCGCTCGACTAGCGGAAGGATGGGGGATCATCTACCTCTAGGGAAAGGAGTTAGCCTGGAATGACTACGAGTACCGCTACGGACAATTGACCAGGAGATCAAGCAGGACAAAGGAAAACTCTGCGAGACATTATTTGGAAAGATAAAAGTAACCCTCGTCAAAACTATCGACATCTCAAATGGCTACGTGGTAATCGCAATCAAGCAAAAAGAAGTAGAAAAATTAGTGTCCCAGGAAGGAATAGAGACACTAAAGGGCATAGGACTAACGCCCAAAATCCCGCCCCAGATAACTGCAAACAGAAGTATCATATGCAGGAAAGTCGACGTTTGGGTGGGTTCTCATGACAAAGAGGAAATGAAAGAAGAAATAGAAAAAAATCATGAAGGCATAAAAATAAATGAAATAATTATATTTGGCCACCAAACACATGTCTTCAAAATTTTGTGTGCAACAACAGATATGGCAGCTATAGCAGCAAAGATATTCAAACGAGGACTGCTCAGGTTCAACATGAGAATTCCACCAGGCAACATGGAGCGCGAGAAACATATTAATACTCAAATGTGCTTCCGCTGCTGTAAATGGAGGACCACTTGAGGCGTGACTGCACTGAGAAAGATACAGTATGTTCTGAGTGCGGACAAAAAAAACACGAATGGAAACAGTGCAAGGAAAGTACTAAGAAATGCGTAAACTGCCATGGGCCACATAGGACTATGGCAATGGTATGCCCCAAAAGAAAGGAGATAATTGAACGAAAAGAAAGAGAAGTGAAAAACAAAGAAGAAACTAGAAGAAATGCAACATACGCAGGAGTGGCTAAAGCAACTGTAAAGCAAATGCAGGAAGCACATACCCATCTAACTGTGCCACAAGGGGCATCAACAGAAGTGCTCACATGCATACTCTATGCCCATGTGATGAATATTGGGAAACACCGGGCACCTTCGCTATGACACTCAATACAATGTTGAAAAAAAACGGAATGAAGAAGATGTGATTCCCTGACAGCCCCCCCCCCCCCTTCTTCTGAAATCCTTAAAATCAACGTCGCTTTAGCGTCGGCACCAACGAGCAACGAGGAACATACTACCGAAGAGAACGCAATTTCAACATGTTAGTGCAAAGCAATGATGGGAAAAATATTGTACGCATGGAAGCAGAGGAAATAAAAATTAAAGTCTACAGCGATAAATGCCCTTCCCCCTTTCCCGAGAGTCAAGAAACAGGAAGACATTATTTAGCCAATTAAAGAAAGAAAATGCAAATAGGCATTCAAAGGAAAGCCAGGAGAGGAAGAAGAAGAACAAGTACAAAAACTCTTAATGGAAGATAAAATTCGAATCTACCCTGGCGACTGCGTTACCCTCTGCCATTCTACATTTCAAAGTATGATGAATACTAGGTTCAAAGGCAAAGAAGCAGAACCCAACAAGAGATCGACCCGCCAGAAGTCCAAAGATCTCTAGATGACTGAACTTAATAAACAATGGAACGAGAAAGGAGAAGAAAGCTCAGCATTCTGCAAATCAACACTCAAGGATGGATCGGTAAAACATTGATATTAGGAAATAACTTCAGAGAGATCGAGCCAGACATAATATTGATATCAGAACACGGAGTGAATCCAGAGGAAAAAACAATGAAATTGTTCGATTACACAGTCATAAATGCGAACCTTTCAGGCAAACGTCATGACGGGGCGGCCATAGCAATAAGAAGAGGGCTGAAGTTCAAAGAAGTTAATAATTTGGATGAGCCATACTTGGCCGTAAAAATTGAAACAGAATTAACGGCAATAATAGTAACCACGGGATACCAAGCACCAAGAAAAATTACCTTTTCCTGCACAACCTATTTAAAATCTTTGGCACAGTTTTCCCAACCATCTTTATGGGAGACCTTAATGCCAGGTGCAGTGCAAATTGATACCACTCCAGAAACAACAGAGAAGCCAACTTAGAATGATGTTGGAAAGAAACATTTTCAAGAAAATAGGGCCATACTTTCCAACATAAGTCAGACGTCGTGCTAAGTAGCTTCAATATGCCATACAACACCCACATGCAACCAGTTAGTTACATTTGCATGTAGCAACCATGTTGGAACACAATTGCTCATGAATCAATACACGATAGAGGTACCGGTACCGGCGAGGAAGGCTTACAAAAGACCAAACTTGGCAGGTTACACACAAGATCTTAGTAGTTTCGTCCAAAAGGATCTCACTGACGCCAACCTGGAAGATATTGATGAAGAGAACTTAAGATTAATAAGAACGATCATTGAGGCTAATGAAAGATATATACCAAAGACAAGATACTGTACTCTACCACATTTTCGATGGACAGAGGAAATGAAGAAAAATCATAGGCAACTAAGAGGATTACTAGACCAAATAATTCTATAATGTTCTGATGATTATGTTAGGTGCCTTGGTAAGATTAATTCTGGTTATTCCTGAGGGGCCTGGAGCTTTCTGCTTGAAAGATTGTATTACGATTGTAGACGAAGAAAGAAGACCAAAAGAGAACTGGAGACTAATAAATAGACTTAAAAGCAGACCCCCGAAAGAAAAAATCACAATTAAGAATGAACAGGGAGAAAAGATCCAAGAAGAGAGGACCACAGAAGAACTTTTTCGCAATCACTGGAAAACATTGCTCTTCATAACACCAGAGGAGGACGAAGACCTCAATCCATAGATAAACGAAATGGTCCGCACATTCTTGCGAGGAAACATAGACAAGATCACTCTAGTACCAAGTGTAGAGCGAGAAAGGGAGGAAATTCTGGGTACAGGGGCCTACATAACAACGGAAGAGATCAAGCAGAAAGAGCGAGGCCCTTCAGGAATAACCAGAATTAATCTTATCAAGGCACCTAACATAATCATCAAGACATTAGAGAATATTATTAACGCGTTTTTAAACATCGGTTACTTCCTTGATAGCTATAAACTAGCCGAAATGATATTCGTTCCAAAGCCAAGAAAACTAGCAAACCACCTCAGCAGTTACCGGCCAATATCGCTATTGAACTTCATGGGCAAAGTCTTCGAGAAAATCCTTAAAAGAAGACTAAAGGAATATATTGAAGAAAATGACCTTTATAAGGATTATCAGTTCGGATTCAGAAGAGGCAGAGATGCAACAATGGCATTTGGCATATTAACAGAGAAAATAGCAAAGACAAAAGTAGAAAATAACTACATCGATCTGGTCCTGAGAGATGTAGAAAAAGCATTCGACAAAGTCTGGGTCAGAGGAATGCAATATAAGATCTTAAATCTCCAGTGGAATAGCAATCTAGAGAGAATTCTCTGCGATTATGTCACAGACAGAAGAGCATATGTAAAGATCAATGCTTATTCAGGACCAGAATTCAAATTGGAAGCTGGACTCCCGCAGGGGGGCTGTCTTAGCCCCACGCTGTATTCAATAGACACAGCAGACCTGCCACCACCAATAATGTCTGGTTGCTTAAACATACAGTTCGCAAGCGACATAAGCCAACTCGTCGTCACTCTGTACAGGAACGTACGCTTTCAGGCAAGGACAACAGCTTTAGAAATCAGCAACATCAACAATTAAGAAAGAGATTGAAAAATAAGGACAAACAGGAAGAAATTTACAATAATCCCAATCTCCAGGAGCAAATCAGCTGAAATTGTAGTTGAAGATCAGAACTACAGATATCATAGTAAGGGCAAAGTGAGGCTACAAACAACATATAACAGAGAGGAAGAACAAGGCGATTCCGATGCTTAACCTACTATACAATCTAAGAGGGTTAGGCATGAAAAATATATGAAAAATCTATCTTGCACTAGGAAGAGAGGTACTACTATACTCGCCAACACCTATCAACGATGAAACAAAGACCAAAAAATTGGAACTCCAGAGAATACAAAATAAAGCTCTATACCTAAACACCAACACCCGTAGGAGAGAGAAGAGAAGACTATAGGATCTACACCAAGAAGCAGGATTAGAAACGCTCATTATCAACCTCAAGAACACAGCAGAGAAAATATGAAGGAAGATAGACGATCTACTTCCGATATTTGCAAAGCAAACGAACACCAGAGCTAGAGTCCCCTTTAACACTCGATTTTCCAGCGGCAGACAACAGCTGAGAATCGAGGAGGTACCCATGTTTATTTTAGTAGAAATTCAAAAAGAGAGAAAGCCCAAGCATAACGATGAAAATATTTACCCAACTATATACAAAACCAGCCAACCAAATAACCAACCAAAACACCAGATTGATACCCTAATAGGACAACCGAATTTAAACAACTAAAATAGGAAGAAACAACCGACTAAGAAGACAACACAGATCAAAAGTGTAAACAGAAATGATACGAACAAAATGAACTAAAAGTGTAATAAGTGAACTATATTAAAAAAATAGCAAAAAACAAGTGAACATAGTGAAACTAAAGTGAAATAGCGAAAAAAGTGATAACAACAAGACAAAGTGAAACAAAGTAAGGAAAGCAAAAATAGTAACAAAGCTCAAAGCTCAGAGCTAAGATAACTCAAAACGGCATGAATGCTACAACAAACACATGAATGAAAGATAAAGAGAATAAGGGAACAGAGATTAGGTGGTCCTCGCGCTTCTGTATGAGGAACATAGGTGCTAAAAGTGTGAGAAGGTAAGTAAGACTGATGAGTCAATGCATGACGGTGTTTCGGAATCCACGTTAATCAGCAGGTCCCCTTGTCCTTCGCGCGAGGGTATTCCACCCTTTCCACCTTTGACTACCGAGGTTGCTCAATTTGCCTCCTCAACAATCTGTCCTCTTTTAACTCAAAACTTTCCGTCTCCCACTATAAACCCTCTTCTAAAGCTTGTTCCAGACTTCCCATTAAGCACTTCATTATTGGTTCACTTGAACTGACAGTCAGAAGTGTAGGGAGTTTCTACAGGAGGAAATTGGCCGCAGGCCTCCTCCTCTTCTGTGACCCCCCAGATCGTGGGAGGGGTGCAGAGGGGAGGAGTAAGCGCGAGCCGTACCTTTTCTCCCCCCCCCTAAAAAAGTCTGACTATTTGTCGCTCTGATCTAGTTCACTGGCAAAGGAGGCAAAGGAAAATGAAGTTTAAAAACGTGTCTTCTTTTAACGGCGGTCAACTCGGAGAAGCCGAGATGTCGGTAGTATGGTTTCCGGTTGAAGTTGCACGTTAATTGCCGGTTTCTTCATTTGAATAATGACGGCTTCGGCCATCCGCAATCTTCTGCGGTTTTGGAGTCTCAGGATGATGGAGGTATCCTTATTCAGTGTTTTACGGGTTAAGGTAGTGCCATGATAGTGGGCATGTTTTTAATCGCGCCATCTTGAAGATGAGCTGTCAGTCGCTTTCATAAGGTCTTGGAAGTTATGCCGATGTACTTTGAATTGCGGTGTTCGCAGTTCCTAACTTTGAACGAATATTCGTACACGACGTTGGGCCCATGATTTCGCTCGTATGAGGGAGACAGCTGTCCTTCCTGATGCAACTACTTGTTTTCTTGGTCTTGTAGCATATAATTAGATTTATATCCATATAAGGGTCGATTATGATCACGTTACGATGGAGAATGGCTTTGAGAACCTTTTCGTCTTCACAATAGCTGGTGTTCATATTCGCCTTGTAATAAAGGTTGATATTATTCTTCTTCAGAGTATACCTGACGCCAGGACCAGCAGCCAAGTTCATTTTCTCTTTCATGGTGGCGTCGATGGAATCTTGTGGGTAGCCGTTGTTAACGAGAACACGCAAAACCCTCTTAAGTTCGAGATCAACAGCCGTCCACGAGGATGAATGAGAAATTGCCCTGTTAACTAGCATTGATGACCGATCTCTTGTAACGTTCAGACCACTCAGAATAACCGTTTAACCAGTAGACCAAGTTCGTGGCCTTAACGTATACTTGAACACAATATGAACACAATAGCTGGTGTTCATATTCGCCTTGTAATAAAGGTTGATATTATTCTTCTTCAGAGTATACCTGACGCCAGGACCAGCAGCCAAGTTCATTTTCTCTTTCATGGTGGCGTCGATGGAGTCTTGTGGGTAGCCGTTGTTAACGAGAACACGCAAAACCCTCTTAAGTTCGAGATCAACAGCCGTCCACGAGGATGAATGAGAAATTGCCCTGTTAACTAGCATTGATGACCGATCTCTTGTAACGTTCAGACCACTCAGAATAACCGTTTAACCAGTAGACCAAGTTCGTGGCCTTAACGTATACTTGGGTCACAAATTTGGACTCTGTGCACTTATGTGGATATCAAGGAAGGGAAGGGATCCTTCATCTTCCGTTTTATTGGTGAAATTCAGACACGATTTGTTCTTGAATGTTTCAACTAGGCCGTTCACTTGTACGAGGTTATTCGTATTCAAGATTATGTCATCAATATAGCGCGCGTAGATCTGAGGCTTGGGTGCTATATTGCTTTTGAAAATCTTGTTCTCAACTGAGCCT
Organism: Ceratothoa steindachneri; assembly: GCA_963969495.1. NCBI lineage: Eukaryota > Metazoa > Arthropoda > Malacostraca > Isopoda > Cymothoidae > Ceratothoa > Ceratothoa steindachneri. The sequence continues at coordinate 96,933,215 of OZ018328.1, forward strand.
ATGTAAGAATTGGCAAATAGGACGCCAAGGGATGACCCCATCGTGACGCCATCGATTTGTACGTACATTTTCCCATCGGGAACGTAGAATGGGGCCTCTTTTGTGCATGTTTGAAGGAGCTGTCACAATATGTCTTCGGGAATGGTGAGGGGTGTGGAGCCTTCAGTATGGTAAATGGCATTGGTTACCAATTCGATGGTTTCATCAACGGGAACATTTGTGAATAGAGATTCTACGTCCATAGAAGCTAGTACGGCTGCTGGTTGAGAAGTCTGAAGGATATCTAGAAAAGGAGGGCAGCGTGTAGTCTGATGGGGTGTAGGGCACGATGATCGAGGTGAGAAATTTTGACAGGTGATAAATCACGCTTGGTGTTTGACTTATGATGGGGCGAAGGGGATTTCCAGGTTTATGCGTTTTTACATTGCCGTATATATATATATATATATATATATATATATATATATATATATATATATATATATATATGAAAAGAAACTCACAACCTGCACGTGAGTCAAAATTATGATAAATAACACCCTCAATAAAAATGGAAAAACAATTCCGAGCGCTTTCGTCTTTATTCTAAAAGACCTCTTCATGAAATAACATAGGTCAGGACAGACAATATCTTAAATAGTAAGGAGTTGGGGTTTAATACGGCTACCTGCATCAAAACCCTAACTAGAGGATACAAATTCTTTAAACACCTTAATTTGTGATTTAATATAATTAGATATGATAGGATCTAAGCTGAACAATCCGGGCTAATATTAAAATTTGGGAAAGTATTAATAAATATACACTCAAAAGTATTTCTTGAAATGTAGTTTGTACAATTAGTAATAGGTTTAGCACTATTCCAATTAATAGTATGATCCTGACTATAGATATGTAAAAATAATGCAGATAGTTGACAAAGATTGAGAACATTAGTTTGGTGCTGTTTAACTCTAGCATTCAATTCTTGACCTGTCTCTCCATAATAGCTATTATGGACAGACAGGTAAAGATTGAAAGGATTTATTACATATCACTCACACAGTTACCGGTTTTCGGGGATTTACTTAAATGTTATCCACACAGTTTCCTAAATGAAGGGATTTACCTGAAAATCATTGAGACAGAAAAAGGATTGGAAGGATTTAAGTAAATATTATCCACAAAGTTACCTGAATCAGGGTATTTACTTAAATGCTATCCACATGGTTAGCTGATTGATGGGATTCAACTCAATATCACCCACACACCTGATTGAGCCGATTCACCTAAATTTCATCCACAAGTTTACCTGCCTGAGGGGACTTACCTAAATCTCATCTACACAGTTAATTGATTGCGTGGATCAACCTAAATGTGTTCCACACACTTACCTGATTGTGGTTATTTACCTAAATGCCATCTCCAGTTACTAGATTAAGTTGTCTACTTAAATGTCAGCCACGAGGTTCCCTGTTGGAGAAGATTTACCTAAATATCATCCATACCGTTGCATGATTAAGAGGATTTAACTATATGTCACCCGCAGAGTTACTGAATTGAGAGAGTTACCTAAATACCACCCACATACTTACCTAATTGAGGGGAATTACTTAATAAACATCCGAACAGTTACCTAATTAAGAGATTTCTCAAATTTTCATCCGCACTGCAACGTGATTATGGAGATTTACATTTATTGCATTCACATAATTATCTTAGTGAGGGGATTTAACATGACTTTCATGAATGCAGTTACCTTATTGAGGAGATTTACCTAAATTTCATCCACATAGTTAAATTCTTGATTGAATTTACCTAAATATCATCCACAACGTTACCTGATTAAGAGGACTTGCCTATTTGTCATCCACACAGTTAACTAATTAGGGATATTTACTTATATGTCATCCACACAGTTACCAGAATGAGATGATATAGCTAAATATAATCCACACAGTTAGCTACCTGATTAAGAAGATTTATCAATATGTTGTCTACATAGTTACCTGATTGAGAAGATTTGCCTATATGTCGTCTACAGAGTTGCCTGGTTGAGTGGATCTACCTAAATTTATTCTATACATTTTACTGAATTAGAATATTTACCTAAATTCCATCCACATTGTTACTTGATTGTGTGTATCTACCTATGTGTCATGTACATAGTTACTTGATTGAAGAGATTTACCTTAATTTAACCACATATTCATCTGATTAAGTGGATTTACCTAAATGTCATCGCAACCGTTTCGTGAGTGAGGAGATTTACTTAAATATCGTATTCACAGTTACCTAATTGAGGGGATTTATCTAAATGTCATCAACAGTTACCTGATTGAGGATATTTATCTAAATATTATCCATATAGTTACTTTATTCAGGGGAATTTTCATAACTGTCCTCCATACAGTTACCTGATTGATGTGATTTACCTAAATATCATCTACATAGTTACCTGATTGAGGTGATTTACCTAAATGTCATCCACAGAGTTAATTACAGTCGTGTCAAAAAATTAAAAATTTTAGACAAAAATGCTAATAGAACTAACTTTATTGAAGGCAAATAGATACGTCTTGGCATAGCATTGGTCAACGTTTTGGTCATTTCCTGGATTTGCTTAGATCTGAACAAAACTTCAATGAGAGGGCATATGAGTTACTTTTTGGTCGGAATGGGTTCTTTGTGTATTTCAACTTTCAATACACACAATAAACTTTCAATTAGATTCATGTACGGGGATCTTCTGGGCTATGGGAGCATCTAAGCTCCATTGTGTACACACCATGCTTTCACTGATTTTTCTGTATGACATATGGCCGAGTTTTGGGGGGAATATACAAGGTCTATAACCATACCATTCCCTTAGTTGAGGCAGTAAACGACTTTTAAAAAACTTCTATATACTTTTTGGTTCATAGTTTTCTTAACAATGTGCAAACGACTTGTTGCATGTATCGAAATGATTCCCCACACCATGATTTTCGTTGGAAATTTTACTGTTTTCCTCAGACATTCAGTCATAAATTCTTCTCCAGGCCGCCTTCTTACATTAGCACTTAAATGGTTGATTCGTCAGAGAAAACTACCTGTAATAGTAGAAAATATAACATAAGTAGTTTAACAGCCATAGAAATATTGGAAAAGCCATTGAAGTAATGAATCATCAATTAAACATTATGGTTTGAATAATTGGAGCCATTACGAAAATGCGGCACTGCTAAAGTTAGTAGCTATTAATGCTTTTTATTATGAATTACCGGTAACTGGTTAGCTAGGGACGTAAAACAATTAAGCAGCCATGTGCCTGCTCGATTGCTAGTCCAAAGGTACCCTCTTTGTTACTCCTAGTTACTCTAAAGTCCAGTCAAGGTGATTCTTTTCCCAGAAATAACTTGCTTTCATCGTTCTTTCCGTGAGTCGAGGCTTCTTTCTCGGGCGATATGATTTTAATCCGGCATCCAAAAACCTGTCATTCACTGTTCTTTGGCTAAGGCTGACACCTTCCTCTGCCAGCTGAATCAAAATCTTCCTGCAAGAAGTTCTTCTGTTCTTAAGAGCCTGTTATATTGATTTTTATCTGTTCCTGGAGTTTTTTTTCATTTTCGACCACATTTTCCAACCCTTTTTGAGTTCAAATCTTCACGGTTACCATTTTTTTAATTACACGGACTGTTTGAGTTTTGCTATTTCATTCTGTTTTAATTTAGTTTCTTTCAGTAAAACGTTTATTTGTCCAATTTTTCTAAAACTCAAATCACTCTGTTTAACCATTTTGGTTTAATTTATTTATAGCTAAAAAACTACCTGAAACACACAAAATCAAACTAATACAATAACTAATATAGAATCTAAAACACACAAAAAGACTATTGTTAGCATCAAAGATTATTATAAACACATTTATGAAAAAATGATAGTCAATAAATAATAGAAAACTTCCTATTTGCACTCTTAAGCCAAGATATACCAACTGACTTACAAAACTGGCTCTGACTTCATTGAAATGCTTGGAAGATGTCATCATCTTTTGAAAGAACCGCTTGGAATATGTTAAGATCTGCCTGACAAATCCCTTGGAAGATACCAAAATCAGCCTAAAGAATCAATTAGAATATACTAGAAGATATCCTAGAAGAACCACATATAATATGTCAGTCTGATAAAAGAAGCTTTATAATATGGCTAATTTGCTAGAAGAATCACCTATAAATATCAATATATGTTAGAAGAGCTTTCTGGAAGATGTCAACATCTACCTTAAGAACCCCTTGAGAGTTGTCGAGATCCGCTTTGATAGTCCCCTGAAAGATATAAATATCTGCTGGAAGAACCTCATAGAATATGTCAAGATCTAATATAAGAACTCTATGTATGATATTACGATCTGCTTGAAGATTCTCTGGAATATATCAAGATCTGATAGAAGAATCTCTTGAGAGATGTCGATATTTGGCAGAAGAATCATCTGGAATATGTCAAGATCTGTTAGAAGAATTCCGTTTGCTAGAAAAAAACATATGAGATGTTACAATATGGAAAAGAACCCCCTGTAAGATATCTATATCAGCTAGAGGAAGTCCCTGAAGATGTCAAAACTGGAGATTTCTTGAATGGCTACTTTGATGAACGTTCTCACAGGTTCTCGGAATGAAACCCACAACCTTACTTCTGGACCGAGATGAAGCAATATGCGAGCCACTACATCGAATGATCTACATTATTTTAATTATTAAATAAAAAATTTGAAAGTACAAATGAATATTTATGTGAATTGCCTGGCCCAAATTTTTAGCTAATTAGGGCGCAAGAGAAGTGTTGCGTAACTCGCTTGAATCTTCCTCCATTCCGGAAGGAAGAAGAGTCAATAGCGAGGAAATCTTGCATAAATGATTGGCCGCACCCTTATAAGTGTTCAATAGTCTGACACAGGGGAAAACTCCTGCCGCTGTATTAAAGAAAAGTGGCGTAGGTCCTCATGGTAGCCTTGTTTCCATTGGAGAAATAGCTGCAAAGGCAAAAAACACAAGGATAAACTGAATAAGCAAACGAAGACATTAAAGAAAGACCTGTTTGATTATATTCCTATCACGCACGCCTGGCTAGTCACTTGGGAACCCTTTCAAAAATTGCTCGAACGAGATACCACGAAACGGCAAGAAACCCAGGAACCTTTTAAGAGATCCTCGTGTATCCAGCGGCGAATTGAGTTTTCTCCAATAGGCAGAGAGTGACACGATGCGAAGTCGTGAAGACCTAAAAAGGCCACGGAAACCTTCATCAACGATAAATGTTGTGGCAAAAACATGTAATTCCAAATCCCGCGAGAAAACCTAAAAAGAACAAAAAGAGCGAAAGTCCGAAGTTATATTTTTCAGGGAACGAAAGATGAGAATCGTGTGAAAGGTTGTGGATTGGAAAAATAAATAAAAAATACTGTTGGGAGACGTATCCGAATGAGTCCTGTGCCCTGTCGTTTAGTACGTTTCAGAAAATGGTAGCCAGAGCAGGAGGAAAAGGAGAACATTAAGAGAGGAGAGTGACTTCAAAATTTATGGCACCAGAAGTTTGAGTCATCCCATAAATAATACGGAATTTTTTCATGTTTATCATTATTTTATTGATTCATCTCAAACAACACGTTGAAGATATTTATATTTAAATAAGTATTTAATTTTTAATTTAATATCAATATAATTTCGACGAGTTTCTTCCGCTAGAATCAATCATTATACTAACTTTTTAATACTGTGGCTGTAAAAATCGTTTGATTTTGATTCTAAAAACTTTAAGTTTGTTTTGACCTCTTGTCTTACTGACATCTTCATTCCGTTCAAGATATACACTAAATGACTAAATTGATAGTAATCTGATCGGGATATGTCGGGTGAGTATACGGTAGGACTCATTAGATCCCAATTGAAATTGTTAAGCTTTTCTATGGTCTTCTTGCGTCATAAGGTTGTGTGTTGTTTTGATGAAAGAGCACTCTTCTTTTTTTCGATTAATGGTGGCTTTTTTACTCCCTATTGCATTTATACGGTCCAAATGAGCACAATAAACTTCTTTGGTTATATTCTGATTTAGGTTGGAGTATTGACTTTCACTAGGACTAATCTAAAGTTTATAAGTTTTAATATTATTGTATATAACCAACTTTTCGTTTCCTATCACAGTCCTACTCAAAAATGCCTGACTCTTTGGGACTTTAGCGAAACCCTTGAGGAAAATTGAGATTGAAATAACAAAAGAGGTCGAAACAAGCTTAAAGAACTTTTTAAACTCTAAATCAAGTTGTTCAATTTTTATCAATAAAATAATGATAAACATGAAAAAATGCGCATCATATTATTCAAGCCTTGAGTAAAAAGAAAAATTAAATAGTTGTATGAATGTGAAATATGAATAATGGTTTCTTTGAAATCTTACGTAGTATGGTTGCTGTGAAACAACTAGAAGCATTAAAGTTAACGATACTGAACGAATATTTAAGCAATTAATAAAAAAATGATGAGTTGGTTGAAAATGCGAAAATTAATGTCCGTAAATTCAGATAAAAAATTATAACAGTATAAAACGTTGCTATAAAATGGTTGCTATACAATGTCTCCTAATTTAATTTAAGTTGATATTTACGTAAGAGATTCCTGTTCTGTGAACCATGAAGAGTGGAATTAAAAATAAACCAATGTTTATTATAAACTAATAAACGGTTGTATGTTTAGTTTTGGCGGAGATAGGAGGAAGAATACAATTAGAAGCAAACAGAAGAGCGCGAATAATTAAACCAAATGCCTGCCGAAGGTTCGCAACAGCAATTAGGGAGAATTGGGATGCGCAAAATCGAATATGGTTTGCTTACTTGTCTGTGTTTAGCTTAAAACTATCCTCAGGGTTAGAAGCCCTTGAGGAATCAATTTCAACTGATGATAGAGGATTAACATAGGTACCCGGCGTTGGCCAGGATCAAAAGTCCTGTCGCAAATAAATGCAGATGATGCATATTGTGTGTAATTCGGAAAATTGTGGCACAAAAATATCGTTACTTGCTGATTATTATTATTTGTGGGGTGAAAGCAGATTTAGAAGAGTTGCGCACTCCCCCTAACATATAATATATAATATACTACGAATGAGTAAACGTTTCACCGATAACCCGGCATTTTACGCACATGCCTGAATGACCATTAGTTAAGCGCGAACAACGTTGTAGCCGCAAGAACAGATCGAGCGTCTTATAAATATTATATAATAATATCATATCTTACTGTCGTATAATAGGGTCAAGTTAAACCTTTCTGAATTTCTCAGCCGAGATCAATGATGGCTATGTGCGGGGGATATTTATAATACAAGCAGAGTACAAATTAAACTGAATGTAGGTTGGCCAAATAGTCGACTATCTTGGAGGTTTCGGGCCAATAGAAAGACGGGTACAAAAATAACTTTACCAATATGCAAATTAATATTTTTTTTACAAAGTTAAAAGGGGTTTTAAAACAAGCAATATACAGATTAGACGTATACGAAGCCAACGATGGAGGCTTACACTGAGGGGGGAAGTAGTAGAGACAGCACTTGCACAGGAGAGTTGCGCGTTGCTGATATCTCGGCGATTTGGTTCGAGGAAATAATCCTTGCCTTAGCGCAAAGTTCAAGTAATAGTTTTTTGACAATGACTACATATTATGAGATGAACTTCGATCTTGCTTTCGAGTTAGAACACGAATCAAGACTGGGCGCATTGTGTTCGAAGAGCGGGCAGAACGAGTACGGGGTAGACTCAAGCGAATCAACGAGAATAACGGGAGCTTAAGGAGTTCTTCGATAATTGTGCAGAGTCCAACGGGACGCGAATAGCGGGTATAGACTAGGCGGGCAGGCGGCGAGTACTGCCTTACAACTCTAGCGCCAGAGGATTTACATTGGGGTTGAATTGGGTTTTCCCACTTTTGTCCGAAAGAGAGGGTTCCAGGGTCCGGCGCATCGGCTGGCGAGGGTAGTCTCGCCCTATTAGCACGATCGCAAGAAGGTTCCTAAGTCGGCAAGGAGAAACTTTGTCCGGCACCCGATGGGACCTTTTGGGCTCTCATACTTGTCACGGCTTTCAGCGTTGGCGGGCTTTGAGGCCACCACGGTGTCTCATGATTTCGCACTTCGATTAACGCAGACACAAGGAGTCGACCAGGTGTCTGTTTTTTCTCTCTCCATTGAAAGCGCGGCAGCGGTCATCTCTCTCTCTCTCTCTCTCTCTCTCTCTCTCTCTCTCTCTCTCTCTCTCTGCAACTAATAAATCAAAGAAACTCGATTTGAAAAGAGCAGACTTTGCATGGTCTTCGTGTTGGACTGACTGACGCGAGGCTAGAAGTGTGCGATGTTGTTGAAGACTCGTGGAACAGTTTCAAAACCACATTCATGAGTCTTCGATCGCGTTTCATCCCTCTGAAATGTCCCCGTCGTTCTTCTGTTCAACCAAAGTGGTTTAATCGAGAAATCAGCCAACTGCTTAGAAAGAAGAGAACTGTGTACCGACAATCGAAGATCTCGGGTGACTTTGACGAATACTAGAGGCTAGCCAGGAGAGTGAAGTCCAGCATAAGGGTGGCTAAGCGTTCTGAGGAACTCCAAGTGGCGAGACTCTGTAAAGAGAATCCCAAGGAGTTTTTCGGATATGTGAACAGCCGTAAACCAATCCGTCGACCGATTGGCCCTTTGAGAAATGAGGAGGGGGCATTAAAGCACTTAGATGCAGAAAATCTTAACCTCCTCAATGACTACTTCTCTTCAGTGTTTACTGAAGAGTGTGGTCCCATCCCCCAGCCAATGGATTCCCACTCGGGGGAAAAGCTGGAGGATATGGACTTCCCCGAAGGGGAAATAAAAAAGAAGATCAGTGACCTAATGACGAATAAGTCACCTGGCCCGGATGGGTTTCTACCTAAAGTGTTGAAAGAAGTGCGCGATCAAGTGTCATGACACCTGAGCGCATTCTTCAACATGTCAATCTGGACCGAATACGTTCCTAGAGACTGGCGTGAAGCGGAGGTGACTCCTATCTTCAAGAAAGGAGACCGAAGCCAACCGTCGAACTACCGACCTATCAGTCTGACTTCGATAGTTGGTAAACTCATGGAAAGCATGATAGTGGAAAAAATGACGTCGTATTTAGAGTCAAACCTGCTACTGAGGAGTTCTTAGCACGGCTTCCGAAGGCAACGGTTATGCCTGACGAACCTTGTGGAATTCTTTCATTCCGTGTTCAGTGAGCACGATCGGGACAAGGTGGTGGATGTGGTGTACTTAGACTTTCAGAAAGCCTTTGATAAGGTACCACACCGCCGCCTTCTCCGAAAAGGGCGAGCGCTGGGCATAGACGGAAAAGTAGCCGGCTGGATCGAGAACTGGCTGAGTGGCAGACGGCAACGGGGGGGACCACTACATTTCATCATCTACGTCAACGACATGGACGGTGACATGGTTGCCAAGATTTACAAATTTTCCGACGATACCAAGCTTGGTATGAACGTGGAAAAGGATGGAAATACGGCCCGCCTGCAGGAAGATCTTGGAAAGATTGGGGAGTGGTCGGACACGTGGCAAATGCCTTTTAACGTAAAAAAATGCAAAGTAATGCATATCGGCCACATAAACCCCCAATCTCAGTATATCCTTAAGGGCACTGCTCTTGAATCAAGTTACACTGAGAAGGACTTGGGTGTAACTATCACTAGTGACCTCAAGTTCTCGAAAAAGTGCATTGAGGCAGAGAAAAAAGCCCAAAGGATGTTTGGCTACATAAAGCGCCAGTTTGGATACCGTAACAGGGAGATTGTACTGTGTTTGTACAACTCCCTGGTTCGGCCGCACCTGGAGTATGCCGTACAATTTTGGAGTCCTTCGTTTCGAAAGGATATTGCAAGGTTACAACGCGTACAAGGCAGGGCAACCAAGCTGATTCCCTCTATCCGACATAAAAGTTATGAGGATAGACTAAGGGAATTAAATCTGTTCTCGCTGGAAACCCGTAGACGACGTGGTCAGCTCATCGAAGTTTTCAAAATACTTCGAGGGTTCGACAATGTTGACTACCGGGATATTTTCACACTGAGTGAGAACAGAACTCGCAATCACAGCTTTAAACTTGAACTGAAGCGTTACAACCGCAATCTGTGTGGAAATTTTTTCACGTACAGTATCTGCGGTAAGTGGAACGCACTTCCAGTGGAAGTTGTCAACAGTGAATCTGTTGACCAGTTTAAGTCAAGACTAGACAATGTCTTGAAAAGCGGCCGTTCAGGGACGCAAAACAATTGAGCAGCCATGTGCCTGTTCGATTGCTAGTCCAAAGGTACCCTCTTTGAATGGACCGTGAGGTCTCCTAGGGTACTTACTTTTCTTGTTACTCCTTGTTACTCTCTCTCTCTCTCTCTCTCTCTCTCTCTCTCTCTCTCTCTCTCTCTCTTTCTTTCTCTCTCTCTCTCTCTCTCTCTTTGATTTCTGACACTCCTCCATCCCCAGATGGAACTTCAGGGGAAGAAGTGACATCGGAAAATGATTAATGCGAGGAAGGGGAATATGGAGCTAGTTGAGGGGGAATGGGTTGCACCATACATATATTCAAAGTTATATAATGCTACAGCATGGTTGCCGAAAGATATTTTTTATATGATACCATTAGATGGGGCTCACTGGCCCGAGGGTGAGTTTATCCTACGATTATACAGACTAAAAAAAAGATATAAAAGGAATTCATTGTACACAGATAAACGAATATATATTTTACATAGGATTGACTATTCAAAGGCACAAATCATATATAATTGTAAAGATTTCTGAAAAAGAAAAATAGTAGAATCTGTATTAATAAGAGAAATTCCCAATTTTAATTTGTCAGATGGGCAATTAAAATGCAGCCCCCATTCCCGTAACCTCATCATAAACAGCTTAGTCAACGATCTTAGACTCACACCCCCTGATTAATGACCTTTCCCCCCCGTTTTGTGTTTCTTTGCAGTTTTTTCTTTTCTTTTTTACTGATCTGCACGCTATTTATAGACTTTTGTAACAATCGCATTCTCAGTATACTACTAAAGAAGATATGATAAACTACATACTGAAAATAGTCTCATAAATTAATCTTTTGGCTCCTATACAGTGGTTTCACTATCATATATATATATATATGGGAATCCATAAAACCACATTGAAAGAAAAAACGGAATAATTTTTTCCTTGCAGTAATATTTTTATTACCTTTTATCGAAAAAATCCGTGCAGGGAAGCGATTCGAACCAGGCACACTGAGGCACACCGCTTTGATCGCAGTTAAAAGTATGCCGTTAGTACACTACGCTAACTAAGCAAGGAAAAAATTATTCCGTTTTCTCTTTCAATGTGGTTTAATGGATTCATTTTCATTATTCTCTCGTGCTACTTTGAGATATATATATATATATATATATATATATATATATATATATATATATATATATATATATATATATATATATATATATATATATAGAAGAAGAAGGAGCAAATGCAAGTTCTGCGGGTGATAACAACCACCACAGTGCTTTCGCCATATTTATTTTCTGCCTTTCAAAACAGTTTTGAAGACAGAAACAAAGGTGCAGAAACCTTGCATTGCAGACTATATTACAATATAGTACAGGAAAGAGAAATTTGACGGAATGAGCAATGAGACAAGAAACAGGAGTTTTTTAGAGGTAAGAGAAAGGGACATTAGAAGAAGACTAGAATCATAGAGAGCAGAGGGCGGCACAATGAAGGCAATCCTTTACCGAGAAGACAGAGATAACGCCAGGGGAAAAAAGTTTGAAATTCCTGGCCGGGAATTTCAAACTTTTTTCCCCTGGCGTTATCTGTCTTCTCGGTAAAGGATTGCCTTCATTGTGCCGCCCTCTGCTCTCTATGATTCTAGTCTTCTTCTAATGTCCCTTTCTCTCACCTCTAAAAAAACTCCTGTTTTTTGTCTCATTGCTCATTCCGTCAAATTTCTCTTTCCTGTACTATATATATATATATATATATATATATATATATATATATATATATATATATATATATATATATATATATATATATATATAAAGGATACGCGTTTCCTTAGTATATGGTTGAAGATACAAATTTATATTTTATGAATATGGATATTTTATGGATAAAAAAAAGTAAATTGCTCCAAATTAGTTTGGAAAAGGATCTAACGGGCTTCTATTTAAATTATCAACCATACAGATATCTGTGGGTTTTAAATAAAAAATATGGAATTGGAATTCCTGCCGGAACAAGCTCCAACACATCAACCAGCCTTTATTATTCTTGACGTTACATAGGTATGATAAGGATTTGTGGTCCGTTTCGACTGCAAATTTCTTGCCTACTAAATACATTCTAAATTTACGGACTCTTCAAAGGATATGGATTGCTTCTCTCTCAATTACCGCATAAGCGATGGGGAAACTTTCGCCGTTATTCTTATAAAAAGGAGGACACATCATATACCGTCATTACTAGCGTGAGTGCGAATGCAAAACAGTTTGTCCGAGTTAGAGAGGCGGAGAAGAGGAGCGGATGCCAACTTCTCCTTGAGTTGGTTAAAGCTGTGAGTCGAAAGTGTCGTCCAATTGAAGCATTTGGAGACCTTCTTATTTAATAGCTCACAGAGGGGGGCGGATATAGTCGCAAAGTTGGGTATGAAACGACGATACAACGATGCAGAGCCTATGAAGGATCGCAGCTGCTTCTTGTTAGTGGACAAAGGCATGTCCACGATGGCCTGGATCCTTTCTTGCTGGAGGCTAACTGATTATTCCAGATATGGAAGCCGAGGTAATCGATAGTGCTAAAAGCGAAGTTGAACTTGCCACGGCCAATGGTCAAATTGTGTTCCTGGAGTCGATACAGAAGGGTTTGAAAAATGATCAAGTGTTGATCCCAATCTTAGGTGACCACATAAACAATATCAAAATAAAATCCTCCTTATCATCCGGTTATAATTGCTGCAAGCTGTCACCAGACCAAAATGGAGCCGTCGGAACTGCATAAGCCCCTTCTCAGTGAGGAAAGCAGTAAATTTCTTTACTTCCTCCAACAGGGGGATCTGATAATCGGCCTTATCAGTGAGGAGAGTAGTAAATTTCTTCACTTCCTCCCTCAGGGCAATCTGATAATAGGCCTTGTATACAACTCGAAGATGAACTTGGCCTTCTTAAAAAGGTACAGGTTCTGATCTATGGTGGGGATTTATTCGGCATTGAACGCGGTAACCGAATTTGACTCTTGAATATCGATGCATATTCGATATGAACCATCGGCCTTCTTTACCATGACAACCGGGGAACAGTAGCTCAACTCCGAAAGTTCGATTATTTGCAACCTTAGAAGTTTATCCACTTCATTATTTAATGGTTTTTGGAGGGTATAGGCAGGGGGTATGGTTTGGAAAGGATGGGTTCCAGGGTCGTTAGTTGGATATTGTGCTCAAAGTAGGTAGCACAACCGGGGATATCAGTGATGACGTCATCAAAACGAATCAGAAGCGCTTGCAGTTGATCATTTTGAAGAGAGATAGCTGGAATTATTAAAGTCAGGCAAGACATGCAACGGGTATTCCTTGACTTGCTCACGCAGGCGACTTGGAATACGCAAAAGGGGTCCAGGGGGTAGTCAGATTCTATGCGGGATTCTTCGTCGATTGCAACTATCTGGTTGATGCTCGCGCGCAGGTGGTACCCCTTGAGAATATTAACATGGAAAAGCTTTCTTCCCGAGCAGGTTTCAATAAGGTAATCGACAGGGCCACGCTTACATTCCACTGGCTCAACAATTTGTTGTTGTCCGTAGGGAGGAGAAATAAAACTTATTTTGATGGGTTAAATTTCCTTTCTTTAGATTTGCAATCAAAGTATGTCTTATACTTGTCAAAATTAAAGTCGGCGTTCTGAGACGCAATTTCAGCGCAGTTTTCAAGCCTCCTTCTAAAATCCAGTAGATCGGAGTAAGTAGTCCAGATATTTTGGTCAAATTTCTGATTGGAATAAAGTTCCTTTAAGATATTCAGGGGGCCTTTGACGGTTCTCCTATATAAAAGTTCAAAGGGGGTGAATCATAATGTACGATCGGAGATTTCACGATAGGCAAAGAGGGCTACCGGAAGGAAGTGGTGACATTCAGTGTGATGATCTGCACACAACTTCCTGAGAATTGCCTCGAGGCTTATATTTAGCCTCTCACCCACTCCATTCCAACTAGGGTGAAAAGAAGTGGTAAACAGGGGCTTGATCTTCAATAACTTACCAACGTACTCCATTAATTCAGAGGTGAATTGACAACAACGATCCGAGAGGATTTCTTTTGCAGGCCCACACGGGAAACGATGTAAATAAGGGCTTCGGCGTAAGAGATGCCTTCAATTCTCTTTAGGAGCACAACCGCGGGGAATCGGTGGCAAAGTAGGCTACCGGGAGGAAGTGATGGCATTCAGTGGCATGATCTGCCCACAACTTCCTGAGAATTGCCTCGAGGCTTATATTTAGCTTCTCGCCCATTCTATTCCAACTCAGGTGAAAAGAAGTGGTAAACAGGGGCTTGATCTTCAATAACTTACCAACGTACTCCATTAATTCAGAGGTGAATTGACGACCACGATCCGAGAGGATTTCTTGTGCAGGCCCACACGGGAAACAATGTAAATAAGGGATTCGGCGCAAAAGATGCTCTCGATTCTCTTGAGGAGCACAACCGCGGGGAATCGGGTGGCAAAGTCGACCAACGTTAAACGTAACTATGGCCTTCGCTCGACGAGGGGGAGAGAGAGGGGATCGTTCCGATTAGGTCGATAGCGACTCGGGAGAAGGATTCAGAGATTAGTGGTCCCTTATGCAAAGGCGCAGGTCTGACTCGTCCTTTTATTACCGTATTTTGGCAAATGTCGCACGAACGACAATATCACAGAATTTCGTCGGTCGCGCCAGGCTGATAAAAATATTTAAAGATCATCTGAGCGGTCTTCATTTGACTAAATTGACCAGCAAATAGGCTATCGTGAGCCGTGTGCAGGATTGGAGGGACGTGGGAACGGGATATACATAGTGTACGGGACTTGGTGTCGTTTTCCTCAGTGCACATTCGATAGAGGATGTCGTCTTTGATGAGGAAGGAAGTCACCTTTTTTTCCTCTGATGGTTTCGTGTGTTTTGTTCTGGGCTTTTTACCCCAAAGAGCGAAGAAAATCACATTCCCTCTCGTTTTTGGCAAAGACATGGGTTATCGCAATCTGGAATTCGAGGGCACACGGGAGTTCCAGTGGTGTAGGGGCTTTCAGTTCTTTCTTAGCGCGGGAACGGATAGTAATGAGTTGACCCACGGGAGCGGAAGAAACTCGCGGGGACTGAGCAAAACTTGATGAGGACTGCAACGACTCCAGCCTAACCTGTAAAATAAGCGCATTTAATCTAGCAGTGATCAATGGGGAATTTATTAGCGTGCCCCTTTAATCATACACTACGGCAAACTTATCGAGGTCCGGAGCCACAGAGGAGAGAGGTTCATCAGATACAACAATGCACGTGCAACCTACATTACGGATGAGGGTGGAGATCTGGCACCCATTCACTGTTCCAGTTTTAAATTGGAGGGCTCCAAGGGAACTTTTATCGAACAAAAAGTTTACTTGGTGGCCAGCAGTATTCGGCGGGTTTGAAGAAGATGGGTCTTCATTTTGCGACGGGGCAAACGTAGAAGTGGCACTGACCTGGTGTACCTGGTGAGAAGGAGGAGTGCTTCTAAACTGCGAGTTTTTAGGGTAGTTGGATCTCACGTGACCTGGATCTCCACAGGAATAGCACACGATTGTCCTCCTGGGGAACGACAAAGCAGGGGTTGAGGGCAAAGGGCTTAACATCACAGTGGTCCGACAAGAAGAGAGGTTTGTATTTGGCGGGCCCAGTCACCTTAACAAACCTATTCCCATTATTAGGAAAAATTTGTTTTCGCTGGTTTTGGATTTAGGAGATGGGGGATCTGATTTCTTCCCTTCCTTCGGATAGCAGTTGTAGCTAGCCGCATAGACGTCTGCCTCATCAATGCATTCCTTGAAAGTACGACACCTCCGGTCCTCACGAAGGATCTGATTTCTGAAGGGACCGAGGCAAGAAATTGGTCCTTGGGAACGAAATCGACCAGGGCGTCGTATTCATGAGGCACCTTGGACGCGTCAAACCAAAAATTTATATGGCGCTGTAGGGAGTAACTGAACTGTCGGAACGTCTGGTTTGGTTGAATGTGACAGTGCTTAAACTTAGCTCATTAGAAATCCGGAGTCATGTTGTAAGCTGCGAGCAACATGGCTTTTAACGATAAGTAATCACTTGTTGCCTCTGATGGGAGGGGATAAAAATATTCCTGAGTTGGGAGGTCAAAAGGGGCAATATTTGTGCTACGCCGTCCGTCTCGATGTCCCACTTGTTCGCCTCGAAGATCTTTTAGATGTGGGTAAGATAAGATACGAAATCTTTGCCTTCTTTAAAGACGGGGAGTTTTATGGTCCCAGACTGCGGTGCGTCTAGTCTAGAACTTGAGAAGTTTATGGAGAGCGTCTCGTTCCTCACTCTACTCATTTTTAATTCGTGAGAGCGAATTCTCTCTCTTTCTTCTGGTTCCTTTTCTTCTATGTCTCTTCTTTTGGCTCTTTCTCTTATTTCTCCTGTCTGGAAGTAGTCTATCAGATCTTTGCCAATGAGTCCGAGTGACCCAAATTGGGCCTTGAAAATTATATATGTGACATGCTGCTGGTTTTGCGTGATGGGCACAACAACAAGAATTAAATTAACAAATGACAATGAATATAGAGGAATTATAGATTCCTTTACTCACGAGCGGGAGTATGAATGGTTTTGCTAAGCAAACGAAACACGAACAACAAAAAGGGGGGTGGCGAAACACTCGCGAGAGAACTTTTGCGGTTGAGATTTTACTGTGATTGAGACGATAGTTACAGCACTCCTAGCACAGCAATACAAAGAATAATACTATTTTTACTATACCTTCAACTTACGGCACGAGATGAGGTCTTGAAGTACAACAACCCATTTCCGTGAGGGAATAAAATTAATAGTTAAACACGATCACTCGACAATCAATTCACAAAAAAAAGAAATGGGAACGGGGACAAATATACTGAACAAATAGGTATGCAATGGTTATTTCTCACCTTTTAAACCCCAGAACCGGACCTAAAATTAGCCAACAATTAACAATTTAACCAAGGTTAACCAATAGGTTTATCAAATTTCAATCAATTAATTGACCAACATTAACCCCAATAAACCTGACAACAGTTTAATAGGGTCAAGTTAACCTTTTCTGCATTCCTCACCCGAGGTCGATGACGGCTATGTGCGTGGGAGATTTATAATACAAACAGAATGAAAATTAACTGAATGTAGGTTGGCCAAATAGTTGACTATCTTGGAGGTTCCGGGACAATAGAAAAACGGGTACAAAAATAACTTTACTAATATGCAAATTAATATTTTTTTACAAGGCTAAAGGAGGTTTTAAAACAAGCTATATACTCATTAGACGTACACGAGTCTCAGCGGCTAAAAAAGGAGGGGGGAACTTGGCGGAGACGGTCACCGTACAAATAAACGAACAATATTGACCGAGGGTCGCTCGAATGATCTTGAGCGTATACGAAGCCGACGATGGAGACTTACACGGGAGGGGGGGAAGTAGAGAGAGCACTTGCACAGGAGAGTTGCCCGTTGCTGTTACCTCGGAGATTTAGGCTGATGGAGTAATTCTTGCCTTGGCGCAAAGTTCAAATAATCATCTCTTGACAATGACTATTACGGGATGAACTTAGATCTTGCTTTTGAGTTAGAACCTGAATTTAGACTGGCGCGTTGCGTTCAAGGAGCGGGTAGAACGAGTACGGGGTAGACTCACCCGAATTAATAGAGAATACCAGGAGCTTGATGGGTTCTGCAGTGTCCAACGGGACACAAATAGCGGGTACTGACGGGATGTGGGCAGATGATACTGAGGGACAGGTGGGCGGCGGATACTGATTGGGCGGGCATGCGGTCGGATACTGCCCTCCATTTATGATGGAGTAGAATTGGCTTTCCCCCCCTTCGTCCGAAGAAGAGAGCTCCATGGTCCGACGCATCGGTAGGCGAGGGTAGTCTCGCCCTATTAGCACGATCGCAGGAAGGTTCCTAACCAGCGAGGGAAACTTTGTCCTACTCCCAATGGGAACTTTTGGGCTCTTACTCTTGTTGTGGCTATCTGCGATGGCGGGCTTTCAGTCCACTAC
Source organism: Ceratothoa steindachneri (assembly GCA_963969495.1). Taxonomy (NCBI): domain Eukaryota; kingdom Metazoa; phylum Arthropoda; class Malacostraca; order Isopoda; family Cymothoidae; genus Ceratothoa; species Ceratothoa steindachneri. Next base: position 96,951,543 of record OZ018328.1, read on the forward strand.
GGCGCCTCATGCTTTCGCACTTCCATTAGCGCAGACAAAAGGGGTTGACCAGGTGTCTGTTGTCTCTCTCTCTCTCTCCATTGAATGCGTGGCAGTTCCCATCTTTCTTTCTCTCGCTCTCTGATCTCTGACACTTACCATATAATATCATATATTATCATATAATATACAATATCATATAATTTACTTACAATGCATGAACGTTTAAAAAATGCATTGTATATGTGGAAAGTTTTGAGTTGTATAGCTGAATGGCTGAAAGACAAAACAAAGGGTAATACTGAATGGGGTGAGGTCACAATGAAGGAACGTTATCAGTGGCGTACCCGAGAGTTCATTTCTAGGTCTATTATTATTCCTAGTTTATCTAAATTATCTTTTTGAATGTGTAAATCGAAAAGTGTACATTTTTGCCGATGACAGAAAATTGGTAACTGTTGTAAGTGAATTTGAGGCTAACTTTAAGGTGCAGAGTGACCTAAATAAGTTATTAGGTTGGGAAAATACGTGGCAAATGAATTTTAACCTTAAAAATATAAAGTTATCAACAAGAGAAGAGATAATAGAGAATTTATGAAATAGATGTGCATTGGCTGAATGCAATAGAAGATGAGAAAGACTTAGTAGTAGTATATAGGTACCTGAGGTTTTCTAACAAGAGTATTGATGCAAAAAATAGAGCAAATAGTGTATTGAGCTTTAATATGAGACATGTTAGTTGCAAGAGTAAGGAGGTTATCCTTAAACTATTTAACTCACATGCTAGGCCACCTTTAAACTACTGTATACAAGCATCGTCTCCATATTTTAGACATGATATCAACCAGTTAGATTCAGTGCAAAGGAGGGCAACAAAAATGATACCTTTCCTGAAGAACCTTAAATATGTAGGTAGGTTAATGGTACTTAATATGTTCTCCTTTGAAAGAAGGTATGAGAGAGGGGATATGATTCAGCTTTTTAATTTTTTTCTGGCTTAGATAAGTTGAAATTTATAAAATACTTTAAGTTGGAATGTAGTATTAGGACTAGGGACTACCATTTGAAAATCAAAAAACAAAAACAGAGGTATAGGTTGAATGTGAGAAAGCATTAATTCACCAACAGAGTGATAGATTACTGGATTGGTTTACCACAGGAGACATTAAATAATTAAAATTTGATTGCTTTCAAGTGCAGGTTAAATGAGTATATGGGGAGGGTAGTTATCATAGTTTTTAAATTGTATTGGGAAAATTACTTATTGTAATATCCATTGAATTATGTTATGTTTCACCGCACATGCCCAGCAGTTTACGCGCATGCGTGAATGGCACAACGTTGTGGTCGCATGAACAGATTGAGCGTCTTATAGATACAGATTGCAAGCTCCTTAGTTCCAAGATTTGTGCAAGACTCAATCCAATTTCTGAGTACTTGGGGCGCAGTCATGGTCAGATGTAGTTTTCTGAAGTGAATTTAGTAGACCTCAGTAAATAACATTTCACTTTTAAAATTTCTTCTCCGCTATTTTATTTCTCGGAATAATAACAATCAGTGAGTCCTAAATCGTATTAATTAAAATAGCTTTAAGCAACTAGCTACAAGAAGTAATTAATTATAAGAACGTTAAGAACTAACTTCAGATCCAATGAATACCCCCATCAAAATATGCATTCTTTTTATCTTATATAAATCAAGACTCATAACGAATAGACTAATATTATTAATTCCTCCATGATGGTTTTACAGATAAGAGCCCTTGAAATAAAATTATTATTTAGCTTCCTTATCATTATAACTTTCATATAGTATCTTACCTTGCGAAGGTCTTTTAACTATCAGTTAGGCTATAAATGATTAACCTAATACTCCACACGTCTTTTCCATCTTTTATAATGTTATACAGAACGTCTTTTCGTCATTGAGTCGTATGTTACTAGAAAATCTAGTAATATATGCCCTACATATGAGGCTTCCCAATGGATGTCCATTCCAATCATTCATACAAGCAATCAAAGGTTATATTTAAAGGAGAAAATCCAGTACATTACATCAGAAATAAATTAGTCCATCTCTGTAAATGGGACAATCATTTGAAGAAGTTAAGAGAAATACAGAAAACTTAAACTTCTAAATAGCTCACTCCAGAGAACAATCTTCCACTAGAAAAAAAATATCAGAGAGGAAAAAAGAATGCTTTCTCCAAAATGGTTTCCTAATCACGCTTACAGGAGAGAATGGCAGAAAAAGGGAGATAAAAAATACCTGCTATATCGATTCTCCTTTCCATTTTCGTCAGGAGAAAGCCGTAAACAGAGGCTCTAATTGGAGACAACCCCAATTGCGAAGGAAAGACGCGAGGGAAAAAGGCAAGAGCTCTCGTATATTTTGCTATAATGAAGTTGTTTTTTCTCTAACCAAAGTTTCGCGAAAATTACACCTCGTTGTAAGATAAAAAACCTCAAACCTCAAGATATTTTCACCATCATGCTTGAAACAGTAATTACTCTAAGAAGCGCGTCGGAGAAAGGCCAGTAACGACGTTTCACAGACATATTGTGAGAATGATTGAGAGAGAGGAACGAAATTATGGAAAAGTATTACTAAATGGAAATTGAAGACGAATTGCGAAAGCAAAGTTTTTCTTCGAAAAATATGGAAGAGAATGATTATATGATGAATAAATAGTTAGAGTAATTTAATTGGGAAGATATTAAATACGCTTTATAATACAATGAACTGCTCTTTAAAACGCGAAGAAATTTACATTTCTAGAGAGGCGGACAAGAGTGGTACCCAATTCCTTTCTGTTCCGGAATTGGAAACTGGAAAGATCGAAGGAGATCTTAGTTAGGTGAGTAGTTCTAAACGCGAAAGTTTTTCTGTATGTAGGACAGGAAGAATATCCATATTGGCTCCCGCCCTGTCAGGCTGGTTAATCTGGAACAATGTGGTAATCGAGAGGGTATATGTGATGTGAGCCAGAGAGGAGTGGTAGTCAATGCTTTTAAAACAGGAGGCATGCCGTTGCTTGTTTTATGTGAGACAAACATTAAAGAAAATGAAGATTATATGTGTGATGGAGTACGATCAGACGTAGATCAGGATGTTCGGAATAAAGAAAATGTGGCAGTGCTTTTGATTGAACTGATTAGCAGCATACCGCAATGGTTGGGTGCGATTATGTGTGATTTTGTGAGCTAGAGAGTTATGTCAATAAAGTTGAGATTTGCATGGTGGAAGCTGTGAATGTTTTTAGTGTATGATAATATAATGATAAAAGTGAAAATGATAAAGAGAGGTTCTTGAATGACTTGGAACTAGTATTGAATAGAATTTGGATATTGGTTGATGGATAGAAGAGATATGAATGAACGAAGAGGTGACAAGATGGGAGAGGGGATATTTGGAGCTTTTAAAACACCCAGAGAGAATGAAAATGGAGAGAGGGTGGTGGGATTCTGTGCTGAAAGAAACTTATGTGCGCAAATATAATTCATTCTTTCAGCACGATGATGTGCATAAATACGACAGATATGAGACTCATACGAAAGAATATGTTGCAGGATGTATTCAGTATGAAACCTGTAAGACATATGAATGAGTGTGAGATATTTAACCGCATGATTGTGTTGGATAAGAATAGAATGATGTGAGAAAGTTGAAAAGACAGGAAGAATCGAAGATGAAGGGTTAGGGAATCAGAAGGAAATGGGAGAGAATGTATATGAGAATTCCTGAGAATAAAAAAGAGGATATAAGCTTTGAGCAAATGGGTAATAACAAATTTAAAGAAGTGATAGTAGGTAGTTAAGGCGTGTGAGTGTGGCAGTACTGGGAAGAGGAAGTAGAATGCTAAATGGTGGAATGGCAATTGTAAGTGTGTAGTTTGAAAGGATATAGGAAATATATATGTAAGTGCTTAAAAATGTAAGGGAGAATGACGGGATTATAAGAAGGAAAACAGTGTTTGATATAAGATGAGCAAGTTGGTGTAGAGCGTGGATATGTGCTGCAGAACAATGATTTGCATTGTACAACATGGGAGGATAGACGTAAAGTGTAAATTGCATTTATGTTAGAAGTAGGGGGTACGTAAGAGAAAAAGATAGCCGGAATAAGTTTTTTTCTTAGGTGGGGATGTAAGATAAGGTTGTGTAATGTTGCCATGGTTGTTTAACATCTTTTTAGATAGAGTACTAAGAGAAGTACGTAAGATAATGAGGAAAAGAGGTATGGGATTGATGAGGAATGGTGATGGTTGGATTCTATTAATGTTAGTATGTATATGCTGATAATCTGATCCTGAGGTTGGTGTCTGAGAGTGAAAGATTTGACAGGGGATGTGAGAGGTGGGTTATAAAGGTGAATGCAGAAAAGAGTAAGTAAATGGTGTTTGGAGATAAGAACGGATCGGAACACGTATTGTTTCTGATAGTGGTACATATGAAGCAAATTGTAACCACAAAGTTTACATGGTAGGAAAGTCTCTGGGGCGATTAGAGCGGTAGTGGTGGTGAGAGTAGACAAGCCATCCTTATCTAAAGTGATAAATTTATCTTATTTTCCAGGAATTTTAGTTCCAAACTTTCTAAAGTAACCGAAATCGGATTAATTTAAATAAACTTATCGTTTTTATCAAAGAATCTTGATAACAAGAAAAAATTACCCATTAATTTTAACAATTTCCTAAAGTTTAACATTTTTATTAAACATACTGCTAATTATGCAAATTACTCGTAATTATTTATAAATTCCAATTTATTACATTTGTCCCAGCTGGTATTCATATGCAGCATGACCATAATAATTGTATATATCTATATATATATATATATATATATATATATATATATATGGAGACGACCCGGTTACCCCTTGAGAAAACCACTCCGGAGTTCTACCTAAACTTTATTCTACGGAGTCCTATGTAAGCGTTAGATACGGAGTTCTATCTAAACGGTTTGATATCTAAACGTTTGACTACGGAATTTAATCTAAATTTTAACTATAGAATTCTATCTAAACGTTAGACACAGGATCACCACTACAGAGCAGAAAAAAGGGAAGTCCAAACAGGGAAATAAGAAGAAATGTCCAATTTTGTACAAAACAACAGAAAACGGCTCTCTTTCAGCTGATTTCGCAAGGGGAAAATAAAGAGATGAAAAGGGGCATTAAAAATAGCGACAAGGTACTGATCTTGACTAAACATAAGAGGAGACTACTAGGAGGCTAGAAACTTGGAGGAAGCGCATTTCTCCAAATCTAACCTCATCCTGCTAATTAATTGTAAAAAGCCTCAACCAGCGCCTTCCGATATGCTCCTGGTACAAATAACCAACGAGTACTATACAAGGTTTACTGTCTTCATTGTCCAATATTAACCAATTTAGGCGATTGGCACCACCTTTCTAGTCCATTAGTCCCTAAACAGGTTCTTTCTTTAGCTAAATGAGCTGCTTGTTGCTAGTATTCGGAATAATGCGTGTATTCCTTGCCCCAACGTTAAAGGTTTTGTATTCTCCCATCCCCAATGCCTGAGGATATATATCTTTCATTTATTTTCACAAGCACTCTCTTTACCACTTTATTTATAGATCAAACATTCTTTCGTAGGGTGATACCTTCCATGTTTTCGCATTTTTTTAAAGATCCTCGAGCTATATACCTAGCACAATGTTGCCCTCTCCAAACTCCACCTTTTCATTTAGAAACTACAAAAAAAGCACTCTGAATTAAATTATAATCCAGTTTGTTTATTTTAAGTTGTGTAGAATTTAGTTAATTTGCTATGTTATGGAATGCTTCCTTATTGTTCCTATTGGCATAGGAATCTTTTCTATCTATCTCATTCTATAATGCTTTGTGGGAAGAAAATATTAAAATTAATCCAAAATGCATGGAAGAATCACATTGATTAATTCCAACTTTATTATCAAAGTTTTGTTAGCTGATTTATGACAATTTTGATGTTTTGAACCCAAAAATCATATTGGATTTGCTCAATTAAGTCAACTTTTTTATTTGTCGACACATGAAGTTTTTTACCTTTTTTTTTACATGCACAGGTATTTTCTATTTATATGATGCAAAACTCTTTCTTATTTTTTAAATTATGAGGGGTTTACACGCGGCAATCTTTGACTAACTGGTATTTTTCTTTTGCGGGTGAATGAAATTGATTCTGCCAGAAGATCTTGCTTAACTAACCCCGAATACACCGTTGTTCCAAAGAGAAATCTAGACACAACTTTAAAAAGGTTTGCAGACCCTGCTTAATTTGGGATGAAACCTGGTGACCAGGATAAAGCTTGGGCGTCACACATGGTATGCAAGACATGCACCGAGTATCTGCGTCATTGGACCAAGGGCAAGAAGAGTTTTCTGATGTTTGGAATTCTCATGGTTTGGAAGGAACCGACATACCATGGAACTGACCACTACTTCTGCGCATTTGATTTGACCTGGATAAACAGAAATTACCGGATCAGCCTCTATTATCCTGATCTTTACTTGACACGTCGTCCTGTAGCTAATCGTGATGAAATTCCAGTACCTATTTTTGGAGAACTTCATGATATTAGTAGGGAGATTCATTCAGTATTAAAAAAATTAAGAAGAGTAAGTGGTTTTGGACGATGATGTTCCACAGCCTTTTTCCGAAAAGGAGCTAAAGGATCTAGTTCGCGATCTTAGCTTGTCAAAGTCCTCTGCCGAACTGTTGGCATCCAGATTAAAGGGAAAAACTCCTCTCTGAAAGTGCTCGCATCACCTTCTATCGCAACAGACATCAACCAAACCTCCGGTTTTTTTTCTGAAGAAAGGGACTTAGTGTACTGTAGAAATATTGCGCAGCTTCTGCACATGCTTATAATGCCACATTACCAACCTGAAGATTGGAACCTGTTCATTGACAGCAGCAAGTGATCGTTGATATGTTTTTTGCTGCACAGCGGTAACTAGTTTGCCTCTCTACCTCTCCATCATTCGACTACACTGAAGAAGAAGTATTAAGCTGTGAAATACGTGCTGGAGAAAATTCGCTATGATCAGCATGAGTGGTTGATTTGTGTTGACCTGAAGATGGTGAAGAATTGTTGGGACAACAGTCCGAGTTCACCGAGTACCCGTGTTTTGTGTACATGTGGGATAATAGTGGCCAAGCTCATCATTACACGAAGAAGGACTGGCATGTACTGGAGTAATTGGTGCCATGCAGAGTAAGGAACGTCATAAACATCACTCTGGTGGACAAAGACAGGATACTCTTCCCATCGCTGCACATCAAGCTCAGCTTGATCGAACACTAATTAATTTTTGTATAATTTAATTGATAAATTTTGTGAGAAAATTATTTTTATCTTGAAATCATATTACGGATGAGAAATATTAACAAAAATTAACCGAAAATGTCACTGAAATGTAATTGATTTAGTTATAAGATCGGATTTTTTTTAGAAATCGACTTAGCACAAACAGATGACCTGAGTAGAGAAAATGGATGTCATTTTCGGATTTAGCGGTGCAGAATTGTTCTAAGTCAGGTGAAAAAAGCATTGACAACTTACGAGGAATTTATTTTTGTAACTGAGGGTCATAATAAGAAAGATTATTGAGCGGACCGTCATAATTTACCACACCTTCATAATTTTGATTTTGGAAGAGGGACAATTTACCCTTATATAAGCCTTAGGGAAAATGTTTTCCTCATTCATTTTCTTATTATACGCTTTTGTTTTTGTTATTTATGAGATTTTAATCTCATGAAACTTAGAAAATCCCAAATGATGAGAGAAATTGTAGGAACGAAATCCCATTATCCATATTAATGTTTATTCTCGTAAGGATTAGTGTAACGATACATATTGTAATAATGACTTGATTCTCCAATGTACTATTCACCCATATCTTACTACTTATCAATGTATGGATCTAAATTCGTCGTTTTCTCACCCGGTAATAAACTCGCATATGGTGCAATGGTTTTGTTTCTTGCAATTTAAAGCGAAATGCCAAGATGACCTCGCCCAGTGGAGGTTTGTAAGAAGAGATATGTAAAAGGTAGGGGGTGCTATAGAGCCTCAGATCCTCCTACATGCACTGAGGCGGAGAGGGGAAATGTGGGCGTTGGTTTTTCAAGGGTGAGCAACTCTATTGATGTCACTCGCAATGAGGTTGCGCATCATAAATTTGGTCTCCCCTGGCGGGGAAATTCAGCAGTATATTATCACCAATTAGGCACCGTAGACTAAGAGAGTCACGAAAATAAACTCACCACCACCAATCCACACAAACCAATTCTGCAATCCAGACATCAGGTTAGCAATATATATGTAAAATATCACCCTTTTATACACACGGCCTTTCTTCTTCATACTAATTAGCCAGATTCATTAAAGTTTCCCATCCTTAATTTAAGCCCTAATTATCTATATCGGGATGCGTATTTCATGCTGGGCCTCGTAATAATCCGGCTGATTATTTCGACTCCTCTGAATGCAGGCTGTTTGGGGGCAGACCATCCATTAATAGTGCTTACGCTATAATAACAACGAATTTTAAGCATAGAAATTCAAAAATATATCCCATTCTCATATAGAGGTGGGTTAGAGGTATTACAGGAACAGAGTACGATAGCTTACCATCGCCCTGGAGGATAATGGGAAAAGGAAGTACATTATTATTTCCGACTGCATTAGCGCAAATCTAAATATGAAAACGTAGCCAACGATTAAAGAAGAACTTCTGTTTCTAAATTTTCATCGATGCCATATTTCATCTTGTTTCAGGTTAATAAATTAACCGATTTAACACCTTATCCTTCCACTTTCTTATTCGCAGCACTAGGTACTGGAGGAATTACTCTTACGGATGTTCTTTTCATTCTTCAACCTGTCTCTGGTTTACTATATTCCCTATCATGAAAGCTTTCGTTTTTGTTGTTGTTGCTCTTCTTATTATCTTAATCTTCACTTTTCGTTCTTTCTGACAAACATAACAAACTCTCGTTCACTGTCGTCTCGTTTGAGTTTTCGAACCAATGAAATTGTTATGGTAATATACCATGATCTAAACTAAAATTTACTAAATTATTTAAGTACTTTCTGTAAAAAGCGCTCAGAAAATTAATCCAAACGTGTTGTCTATTTGGTCTCGTACGATTTTCCCGCGGCAGAAAGCGTTCTGACCGGAAATTAGGCCATATAATTTAAAATTATTCAACCACAGAAGCTTATTACATAAAGCATGGCTGGTATAAAGTTCGAAGTTGAGATGCGAGTATGTTATTAACAATGAAATTTACCTTGAAGCGAGCTACAATAAAGACAGGAAAATTAGCAGGAACAAACTTTTAACTCACAATCTATGATAAGGAAACTAGCTACTCTTCGAGATGTATAAAAGTTCAAACACTCGACAAAATGGATTATAACGAATAAATAAACTCTAATATACGGCCATAACTCCAAATATTTGCACTTATTAAATCACGCAAAGCGTGTGTGTGATATAAAATAGTCCAGTTATCGTTCAAAAACCAACTAGATGGGTATTTTTCGAATTTTTATGCATTTTAGAACAGAGATTTGAATTAAGTTCACTATTTAAAGTTTTTTTTAATGATAGATTGATTAATATTTGTTTAATATCGTTGATTTTGCAAATGTTGCAAATTGCTTCCAAAGGTAACCAAATATCCTAATTAACACTTAGTAGTTGCTTGTATGACCTTCTTACTAATTACAGATGTCCAATATTTGTCATACTTTTCTTTTAACTTGTAGTAAGTAATCTTGTGTATAAATTTGCCTCATTCCTCCTTCCAAAAACATGACAATTCGCCTCTATTCGCTAGAATTCTTTGGTTGATGTGTTGTATTTTTTTAGCTCCACCAAAACATTATCAATAGAGCTCAGGGCTGTGCTTTGTGGTGGCCATTTCAAAACAGAATTTTGAGGGTCTTCAAACAACTTCATCACTCCAGAGGCCAAATGTTTAGGATCGTCGTGCTTTTCTCAATAAAACTTTATTTTTTTGCTGATGATAGAATGATTTCTTTCGTAATAGCCACATAATCTTCTTATCCTCTTTGTTCGATCGATTTTTACGAAGCACGAGTACTAGTGTACCATTAGCAGTAATGAAACCATATACGGTCCTCTTTGTGAAGAGATGTAGGAAGTATTATGTTTTTGACACCAAACAGCGTTCAGGTGGAACCTTCTTCGCCCCGGGGCAGAGGGATCTGTTCCGTGTCGTAGGTATGTAGATATATATATATATGTATATATATATATATATATATATATATATATATATATATATATATATATGTACATATATTTATATACCCATCGGAGGATTCCCTGGAGCAGAGTGTGTGTTTATGTGTGTGTGTTATGCTGCAAATATGGAAGAGGAAAGAAAGAAGTGTTGTAATTGGCCATGTGCAAGGTAAGAGGTGTAAGATCTACCTACCCTTGTACAGAGTTGAGTAGAGCGCTTCCACCAATTGGTAGCTAGATCTCTACGTGCGCTTACGAGTATGTTTGTGTCCGCTCTCGCCGGGATCCAACCCTGTACCGCGACGTTAGCGGACCAACGGCGTATCCACTCAGCTAGCAAGAGCTCTATATTTAATGGGTAAATAGATTAAAGTACCGGTCGAGCAACAGATCATGTTTCTTATAATGTTCCGGCAATTTTGTAAGCAAATAATCATGAGACATGCAAACAAATTTAATAAATAGGACAATATTGGGTAGTAATCAATTACTACCCATATTTTGAATGCAAGCCTCATATCTTAGTGTTGTAGAATGGCCGGACTCTATATATACATATATGCCTTTTGGGGGTTTGGTCGAGGTCTGTTTGAGAGTCGACCTAGCCAGTTCGTGAACGAAAAATAGTTAAGAATTCAGTGGGAATGGTTTACTTTTTAATTGCGGGGTCCTTTCAAAACAAATAATTCAGAGTGCAAGTTGGCCAAAGATTAACAGGTAGCGGGCACTCGTTCCGGGTTACAAAAAAAAGACGATAACAAAAATATACCTTTACTAACAAATAAATAGAATGGAAATATAAAAAGATACAGAGTTTAAAGGGAATGATCGTACATGTGAAATTAAATGTCGACAAGGAACAGATCACAGAAGGAATAAATATTGGATTATTGGTCGGGTTCAGGTCGGAGATTAAAAAGGGGATTTTAATCCAGGAGCCCACACAAAAGATGGGACGGTTTGGGCAAACAAGATTCTAGAATAGTCTGTAGGCGTCAACCATTGTAACTGCTTATATGTTCGTTGAATGGAAGGGCCAATCGGGATACGATGACTGCAATGAGGAAGCTGGGTTACCACACGGGGCGAATGAGGGAGCACACGTAGCTTGGCCTTCGGATGTGGAGTTCCTCGTCAGATACTCGCCGATTGACTATGGCAGAGCTCACGGATGTGGATTTAGCCTTCGTCCTCGAAAATCGAAATCGCCGCTGTCTCCGATCACGAGGGGGTGAGCGTGTCCTTTGCTCGTAAGTGGGGTTAGGCGGAACAGTGCTGAGCCAGGCTGTTGTACTCCGGTGCTACCGTACTACAATGCTCTCTGCTAAACCGAGTCGGGGGATTCCATAGAAGCTCCGCTGGTGGTGGATATTACCTGGGCGAAAGTCTCCACGACTCTCGCGATCTTCCGAGGAAGGCAGCGACTCCTTTGGGGAACCAAGATAAAGTTGGCTTAGAATGTTCGAAGAACTTCGATCTCTGCCGGAGGGCAGGAGGCTGGTTGTAAGGGCATACGAGACGACACAAATGTGCCCCTAATTAAATGTAGCTGTGGTGCAATGAAACGGCGTTGACCGCATCGTCACCGTAGATCAGCCTCGCTTCCCACGCGCCATGCGGCGAACTCGATACCACGTGGGTACCGAAGGGGACGACTATATCACCACCGTGAACTTTTGACCATCCTCTATAGGCAAGTTCGTGAAGCGGTTTCTTCTAAGAGTTCGTGCGACCTACTCCTTTCATCCCATTCACGAAAGTACGTCGCCTCGTCCGAGTGCACTCCCCTAAGCCTAAGTGTATCTCACTACTCCGCCCACGAGTAATTTATCTTGCTCTAACCTCACCTCGCTCTCCTTTGAGGGACTCGACTCCCATTGCAAGATCGAATCGCCGCGCCGCAAGATCTTCTTATTCCGTGCAATCCGAGTCTTGGTTCCCTCTTAGTTTCGAGAAGCTAGTCTGCAAAGTAAAGGTCCTTCCGCCCGTTTTTTGTTAATCTCCCCCTGGAGGTTATTCCCCGCTGTCCATAATTTGTTAATTACCGAGTCTCATTTTCATTTCTCTATTGACTTAGTCCATGTCCGATCTGCTCATTGCAATTGCATACCTCAATCTTGCCCCTTGTGTATATATATATATATATATATATATATATATATATATATATATATATATATATATATATATATATATATGTCGTAGAATGGACTCTCGACGATATACCATATATAACTATTCGTTGAGGGAACTTCTTTAATTATCTTTAGAGTGCGTGAATGTCTGACGGGCCGATATTATGTATCTTCGATATGCTTAAGAAGTGGAACTGAGCTCAAAGATAATAATATTGCTATCATTAATAAAATAGAGTTTTATTAATAATAACTATCAACAATACACAAAACGGAAAATATTGAAATAAACAGAGAATGGAAAGGGTCGTGGGGGCTCGGGCTAATCCGAGGATTAAAAGATTTAAAAAGGTAAAACAAATATGGAGTTAAAGAGATGGGATGGTTTGCTAAACCATTTAAAGCACAGGATAGAATTGACAAAAGGGTTAAATACTGAAAGGTAACGTTCGGCTTAGGTAATTTTATACTAGTGGTGCAGAGGAAGTCGACGTGAAGGAATTTTCGGTCCGCTGGCGAGTTCCAGCCGAAGGAGGGGGGGGGAATAAAATGATCCTGACGTGGCGTCTTGGGAATGAGAACCGTTTCTTGTCTACGGGCTCAAGAACAATGGCTGTTCTAATGTTGTTCTCTTCTGAAAAACAAGGGGGAAGGGTGAGAACCGTTTCTTGGCGAACGGGCTCAAAAGAACAATGGCTGTTCTAATGTTGTTCTCTTCTGAACAACAGGGGAAGGGGTGAGAACCGTTTCTTGTCAACGAGCTCGAACGAACAATGGCTGTTCTAATGTAGTTCTCTTCTGAACAACAAGGGGAAAGGGTGAGAACCGTTTCTTGGCGAACGGGCTCAAAAGAACATGTTGTTCTCTTCTGAACAACAGGGGACGGGGTGAGAACCGTTTCTTGTCAACGGGCTCGAACGAACAATGGCTGTTCTAACGTTGTTCTCTTTCTGAACAAGGGGGAAGCCTTGTGGACTTGGCGTCACGAAAGGCTCGAACCTTGGCACTGAAGGGATATTGTCCTCCTTCTGGACAAGTGATGGTGAATCTCGAGGTCGAGGTCCCTTGGCGCACAAAGTGAGATAGGGTCGTGGTGATGTTTCGCGACGAAAATCTGGATCTCCAATCTGCTCTTAGTGGTAAAGTTTCCATCTAAATAGTCGAGACACTCCCTTGGCGTGGGGGACAATGGAGTGGGAGCTTCGAGGGAATGCACAGCCGAGCCTGGGAACAATGCCTTATCTGCCCATAAGCCTAACTCAATCTGGCGAGGTCGGCGTATGGGGGCGAGTGGGGGGAAGATAAACCTCCTTGTTTAAACATTGACTCAGGTGGCTGCGATAAGGCGCCAAGCTTCAAAGCGAAGATGCACGTGGGAGCATCGTGGTTTTAAATAACACGTGATAGGGGTTGAAATTAACGCAGCCTCAACCCGTTCTATCACATATATATATATATATATATATATATATATATATATATATATATATATATATATATATATATATATATATATATATATATATATATATATATATATATTGTCATTAACTGTTTTTTTGTTGTAATTAAATCATTTATTTTGGGATAGTCTCTTTAAATAACCTTTAATGAATCTTGGCATTTTTCAAACCCTTTAAGCCCAACCTCACGCACTCGCTTACGCCCCATTTTGTTTGAGCCTCCCATTGAACTGGGGAGAGGCCTATCTTCCCATTTTTCATTTACAAGCGGCCTCTTAGCTTTCGGCCGCCTATGTATGCGTTTATGGACCAACGGACTAGGTTGTACACCTATAATTCCTCGACAAAAATATTGCCACATTTAATTCTTTGTATTTATAAACAATATATGTAAATATTGTACAGCCTAAGTTTTTAGCTATATTATTCATAAGTACCATCCAATAAATTGATACCTGCCCCAGGTAGTTTATTTTTATGAGAGTTAAACATCCTACTTCACCCTTAATCTTATCTATCCAATCGAGATACAACTTAGGGGAGAGCAGACAGATACTGAGTTCAAACATTAGGGATAAGAGGGACTCACCTATTAGAAGCTTTGAGAAGATTGTACTCAATATATGTAGTTACCTACAAGTGCAAGTTTTGACTAAACACTGACTCACTTCCCTTTTCTCTCTTTCTTTGAAGAAATTTGATATGAAACCATCGTATCTTTCAATCTTGGCTGATTAATGCTCTGTACTGTGAATCTAATTCATATTTTATAGACGGTGGAACGAGCGGAAAGAGTGATGAAGAAAAGTTAAGTGTGCAGTTTACCATCTAAGTTCTAGTTAAGTTTGGGTTAAGTTAGTTAAAAATGTAATCATACTATACAATTAAGCCTCACAACCGAAACTAGACGGTAAAGTGCAAAATTAAAAACAAGCTAGATGGTAGACCAATAGAACTTAACAGCTATATGGGACCACCGACCTATCGTGTTTCCCTTTCAGTTCTTTTGTACTTAAGGTTCATTTAACTTATCGGGAAGAAAGAGAAAATTGGACTTCAGCGAAAATAAATTGAGTCTAGGACGAGAGTAACAATGTAAACAAAGTTCATTAATTCTCAAAACTACGGTTAAAGCGTTAGAACTTATATTTCGTAACTTTTAAAACGACAATTATTCACGCTTTTTACTCCTGTAACAGCAACTTTCCTCACGGAAATAGTTTTCTACTAAATTACACTATTATTGGATTACATTTTGTTTCTTTCTTCTCGAGAATGCCGGTTGTAAGTATTATTTCAAAGCGATGAATGTACTTAGGAAACTAAATTTTTCCAAAAGAGCTTAATTGATCAGCTAACCTCTTCACGCGTAAGGAAGTCTGTTTAGAATGCCTTTTCAAAAAATAGCATTTCTATTTTATGTTTTTTACCCTAAGAATAAATCCATTAGCAATAAACTTAATAATCTACGTATTAAAGTAAACCTAAAATATTGAAAGATCATTAGTATTTTTCTTTTTTTTATCAATCCGAGTGAATCTTTAGAGAAAATGAAACCTGCAATTTTGTAGGTTTTATAATGACTATTTAACATTTCGTTATCTTTTGTGTCGTCTACATTGTATAATTGCATTTTCATACTTTGAATTTGAAGATTTCTTATGAAAAAAACGATGCAATAATGTTTTTTTTTATTAGTTTGACTTTTCTATATTTCTCTTCTCGTTTTCAAATGTAAATTCCGGATCACCCACTGTAACACAAACAATCCATTCAGTTTCCTGATTTCACCTTTCCATATTTTCCTAATTGTGAGTATTATATCAACATTTTCTGATTTGCAAAATCTTATTTCGAATTTATTTCATCCAAAGTGAACTCCAATGAATAGAAAATGTGCAAAATTAAAAATAGCATAAGCTAAATAATCTTACCCTAATTAAGCCAAAAATAAACATAAAAGGATAAAATGAAAATAACTCAACATGCATTTAGATTTTATTTTCGGAATATTGATTCCCAAATCTCTTGTTTACATTTTTCGCTTTGGCTGAATTTAGACTAATTCTCCATCTTCATTTAAATTTAATCCATTTGGAAGGGAAACAAAGTCATAATTACACTGAATCGTGAAAAATCTAACTTGCCTATTCAAGTGGTCTTCGAAGAGAAGAATTAATGATAGATGGATAACTAACCTAAGGTTTTATTTCATCTCATAGAACGTGAGTGTTTTTTACTAATTTTAAGATGCATTAGTGTGCTAAAATAAAAGAGTGGAGCGTTAGTAGATTATAATTACATAAATATACGTCCTCTACCTACGCCACCTTACGAATGAAGGTTTTTAAATACGACTTCTCTGCCACACTATTCCATTTTGCTATGTTTCATGAGTCTTTAATTTAGGCTTTTCTGTTTACTTCATTCCTGATTCTTTTGGTCTCCCAACATTATGTGCTAGCATATCATTTAACCTATACATTTGAGTACAAATCGGATTTCAGACTCTACTTATTTTGTATTAATATTTACAGAATAAAATGAATCAGATCGTTTTAACTATTTATTCTTACTTATAAGTTTTATGAATTTTGTGGGTTATCATAAATCTTCAAAGCTGCAAAAGGCCTTTGTGTACAAAGTATTTGGAAAAAAAACATTGAAAGCCTAGTGTATTTTGATTGCAGCGAGACGACAAAAAAAAACATGAAAAAAGTTTACGCAAAGTTCTTTTTGCGACACAGCGCGAAGAGGATCAGAAGAGGCAAAAATGGCGACTTAGCAGTTTTTAGAATTGGCTTCTAGCGCTGCTACCTTATTAAGATGAAGAAGAGGGATGTCAATGCCCTCCCCCTCTCTAAGAGGAAAAAGTGGGAAGAGAAGTTGTGGGGGAAGATACTAGGCAAAGCTGAGGGATACTGAAAAAGTAATAATAATCCTTACAAAAGAGAAGATTTATTTTAAATTGTCCAAACAATGGTGTCGCACATATTACGGCGGACACCATTAGAGCATGCTTAATTCTATTGCTACCACCCCGCAAGAAAATAACGGACGAAGTATGAGCAACCATGCGACAGAGGCCATTTGAAGGATTGCAGGCCTTCCCATCTTACAACAACTGCATGTTCGTAGGTGGGTAAATATCCTCTACATATATCCTCCTTCATCTTCACTACATTCTTGACAGATTTAAACTCTTACAAATTTTCAGTGGAGATTCCCTCCTTGGTTTTATTTCCCATATATAAACAACAATAACAATAATACCACTGCCATCATCTCAGAAAAAAATCATAAGAGTACCACTGAATATTTTGGTGTCAACGTTCTCCTTGTTCGGACTCACCCGTTAGAACCATTCGTCGTCTGACTCATTCAGTAGAGTCATTCCTCGTCGGACTCATTCGGTAAAGACATTCGGCGTCGGACTCAATCGGTAGTCATTCGTCGCCCGACTGATTCGGTAGAGTCATTCCTCGCCAGACTCATTTGGTAGAGTCATTCATCGTCGAACTCATTCGATAGATTCATTCGTCGTCAGACTCTTCAGGAGAATGATTCGTTGTCGGGCTCATTCAGTAGAGTCATTCCTCGTCGGACTCATTCGGTAAAGACATTCGGCGTCGGACTCAATCGGTAGTCATTCGTCGCCCGACTGATTCGGTAGAGTCATTCCTCGCCAGACTCATTTGGTAGAGTCATTCATCGTCGAACTCATTCGATAGATTCATTCGTCGTCAGACTCTTCAGGAGAATGATTCGTTGTCGGGCTCATTCTGTAGAGTCATTCGTCATTGGACTCATTTGCTATAGGCATTCTTCTTCGGACTCATTCGCTAGAGTCATTCGTCGTTGGACTTAATCGGTAGAGTCATTCGTCGTCGGACTCATTCGGTAGAGTAGTTCATCATTGGACTCATTCGGTAAAATCATTCATCGTTGGTCTCATTCGTTGGAGTCATTCGTAGTCGGACTCATTCGTTAGTGTCATTCATCATTGGACTCATTCTGTAGATTAATTCGTAGTCGGGCTCATTCGGTAGGGCCATTCGTCATCGGACTCATTCGGTAGAACCATTCGTGGTCAGACTCATTCAGTAGAGTCATTCGTCTTCGGATTCATTCCGTAGAGTCATTCTTCGTCGGAATAATTCGTTATTCATTTGTCATCGGACTCATTCGTTAGTCATTTGTCGTCGGGCTTATTCGTTGTTGATTGTTTTGGTTGGTCTCATTCAGTAGAGTTATTAGTCGTCGGATTCAATCGGTAGAGTCGTTGTTTGTCGGACTCATTTGGTATTCATTCGTCGTCGGGCTCATTCGGTAGAGTCATTCGTCATCAGACTCATTCGGTAGGGTCATTCGTCGTCAGACTTATTCGGTAGTGTCATTTGTCGTCGGACTCATTCGGTAGAGTCATTAGTCATCGGAATTATTCGGTAGAGTCATTCGTAGTCGGACTCATTCGGTAGAATCATTAGAGGTTGGACTCATTAGTTAGTGTCATTCCTCGTGGGACTCATTCCGCTGATCATTCGTCGTCGGACTCATTCGGTAGTCATTCGTCGTCGAAATATTTCGTTATTCATTTGTCGTCGGACTCATTAGCTAGTTACTTTTCCTCAGACTTATTCGTTAGTGATTCGTGGTTGGTCTCATTCAGTAGTGCTATTAGCGTCGCCCTAATTCGTTCGTCACTCGTCTTCGCGCTCATTCTTTGTTCATTCGTTAGTAATTTTCCGTTAGTCTTATTCATTATAGTCCTTTGTTGTCACACTCGTTCGGTAGAACTATTTTTATTCGATAGAGTCATTTGTTTCTGATTCATTGGTTAGTCATTCATCGACGGACTCATTCCTTAGTCATTTGTCGCAGACACATTCGTTAGTCATTCATCGTTGGACTCATTCTTTAATAATTCGTCGTCGATCTCATTCTGCAGAGTTATTCTTCTTGGGGCTCATTCGTTAGTCACTCCTCTTCGGAATCATTCGTTAGTCATTTGTCGTCGGACTTATTCGATAGTGATTCGTCGTCTGACTCATTCGTTAGAGTCATTCGTCTTTGGACTCATTCACTAGAGTTATTCGTCGTCAATCACATTCGTTAGTCTTTCGTCGTCGGACTCATTCGGTAGTTGTTCTTCGTCGGATTCATTCGTTAGTCATTCGTCATCAGGTTCATTCGTTAGTCATTTGTTGTTTACCTCATTCGTTTGATTGGTTGATCGTCGGACTCATTTGGTAGTCATTTTTCGTTGGACTTATTCATTAGTCTTTCGTCATCGGACCTAATCGTTACTCATTCGTCGGGGGTCTCATTCGGTAGAATTATTCGTCAACAAACTCAGTTTTTAGTCATTCGTCGGTGGTCTCATTCGGTAGATTCATTTGTCTTCGGACTCATTCGTAACATTATTCATCGTCGGACCCATTCTTTATTCGTTCGTTGTTGTACTTATTCAGTAGAGTCATTCGTCGTCGCCCTATTCGGTAGTCATTCGTCGTCGCCCTATTCGGTAGTCATTCGTTGTCGTACTTATTCGATAGATTCCTTCGTTATTTTACTCTCTCTTTATTCATTCGTCATCGGACTAATTCGGTATATTCATCCGTCGTCTGAATCATTGGGTACATCATTTCGTTGTCGGACTCATTCGGTAGACTATTTCGTCCTCGGACTCATTCGGTAGATTCATTCGTCGTCGGACTCATTAGTAGGTACACATTCGTCGTCGGACTCCTTCGTTAGTCGTTCGTTGTCGCACTCATTCCAAAGGGAATTTCTTCATCGGACCCATTCGGAATCAACGCTGCTGAGTTTGCCTTTCTCAGACAATCTGTCGCCTGCCGTCACCCAGATCCCTCTCGCTTCCCAAGCCGGGGGTTGATGTAGCCAAGGTAGCCCCCTGCTACAATTGTAAGTTGGGGGACCGGCGCGCCGTCTCTGCACATAAGTCACTGCTTCTCTCTCTCTCTCTCTCTCTCTCTCTCTCTCTCTCTCTCTCTCTCTCTCTCTCTCGCGAACCTTTTTTAACTCTCCCACCATCTTTTTTGCGCAAGCTTAAGCACGCTTAATGTAAAAGATTATATTAAACATTCTCTAAAAATATAGCGCCTCTCAGGTGAATACCTTGATCTTGTTGCTCTACCTCGCTGGTCTGCCGACCCTCCTAGGGTAAACTTTGAACTCTATAATCTTTAGCTACCTGTTCCTTGGCGTCAGAATCTCCCTCGACCTCCTTTCTTGATTCCCCTTGCCACAACAGAATCTCACCTTCCTAATCTACTCTCTATCATCTGCCATCCCTGTATTTTCTCTCACCCCTGTACTTTTTGCCATTCCTCTACTTTCTGCCATTTCTCTGCTTTCTGCCATCCCTGTACATTCCGCCCTTCCTCTACCCAAGTGAGTTTTATGTCCCACCTCTTGTCTCATTCCGGAAGTATCACGAGATTGATCACGGGTCGGGGTTTCTTTTTCTTGTCGACGATGAAGCGCCAAACCAACGAGGGAATTTCTCGCAGAATTTTTAAACAAATGGGTGAAGATAGAATAAGAAAAAATAACTGGAAGATATATAGCAGAAGATCCTATGCATGTATTGGTGTAGAGAGGATGAACTATGCGGGTTGGGGTTAGAGCGGGGCACACAATCCTCTATATGTAACGCGAGATCGCATTTGCGGGAGCCATAAAATTATAGATAAAGAGAAAAAAAGGATTTGGGGGGGGCGAGAATGAGGGGGGATAGAATGTAGACATGTTACAACCCAGCACTACACCGGAGCCAAGGTGGAGGTTTAAATCAACCTACCCTATCCCGGTCCCGACAAAAGATGAATGAACGAAGGGTGGTTGGTGAGTAGCCTGCAATATCAGCCGCCAGCTTAGAAATAAGTGAGAGGAGACTCGTAAAGAAAGTGAAGGTATAAGGGGCTGAAATTGTAATGTCTAGAAATAATAAAGTCTAGGTAGTCTCAATCTAGTTTGGGCCAAGTGGGGCCACTGTGCCCGTGACGGTGCTCTAGTTACCAGATGTAATCGTCTTCACGGGGCACCCCTTGGGGATGGTCGACATTAGTAGTATTGAAGTTTCCACTCTGAGTCAGCACTCTTGTAGGCCCAAATCAGAAATAATTCCCTGAATGGGCATGAACAAGAATTATAAGTAATATATTTCATTGTACGGATAACCTACAACGTGTTTTACGACCCCTTTGTAACTTATGTCGTAACTCCTGGGAAGCGCGGTTCGTTAACTTACTACCTAGTTTACGCCCTAGTGGCTGAAGCGCGGGTCGACGAACTAAAAGCCGGTTGAATTTCGTCACGTAGGGGCTCATTGGTGACGGGTATAAATAGGGACCCTCTAGAGAAATGGCTACATAAAGCCTCCCGCAGGGCCAGGTGGACATATACCTTAAAGTCCTTCCCCCTTCCCTTTTGTGGAAAAGCCAGCGAAGCGAGCCCCATGAGGAAACTCGTGGGAACGGTAGCCGGCGAATAATCGTAACTACCTACCCTGTTTGATCTCCCCGCCGCTTAGGTAGTTGGAGCGACTATCTGTGTTAAGGCAACCACCTAAATCCCTTGAACGACGCTCTAACGATCCAATTACCTACGAGATCCATAAACCCGTGGTTATGTCACATAAAAGCGGTGCTAGTCAAAAGGCACGCCAAGGAGTTTGGTGGTTGAGGGTCTCACTAATTAACAAGCCGACTTAGGCACCTCAGTGCCAACGTTGCTCTGCACTTCTCGCTCTCACCAGATGCGAACTCACAATTTGAACTCCCCTCTGGGGCCTCGCCCCTTCCCTCCTTAGATGAGGCGGTGGTCCTTCTATAAATAAGCCCCGGAAAGAAAGAGAGGAGATTAGAATTCGGTAAGAAAAACGAAGGTTCAGTTCGTGAAGATCGATCCTTCAGCCAGACAAGATAGGATCAGATTGAGAAGATCGATCCCCACTCCCCGGGCCGAATTCACGTAAATCAGCAAGTTTAATATCAGCGCCACACTGAAGAATCCTTTACAGACTTAGAAGAAGTCTGACCGGAGAAAAGTAAACCCGCTCACACTCGAGTGACTCTCACATCTCAAGCTCCGTACGAGTGAGAGGAGAAGAACCCAGCCCCAACGAGGTTCTGTTCTTTAATTACGGTAAAAATCTCAACGAATAACCCAAAATCTAGTTGGACACTAGGTTGAAGAATAAGACACCAAGAGGCTTCAAGATTATCCAGAAGAGGACTCTTGGAGCGAAGAGCATCATAACTCTCTCCGTCTTTTTAACTTAACCAGAGGCAAGGTTGCAATAAGAAGTTGACAGCGCCCTACCTCGCTCTATCCATCACATCTCGGCGAAATTCTATCATCGGCACTCCAAATCCCCGAAGTGCGAGATAAGCCTTCCAACGACCTCCGGCAACCCCTAATCCCGTCTGTCATGTGAGTTAGCAAGAACATTTATATCTATATTGCGATAGTATGAGGTTAGTACGTTTCACGATTTAATAGAAGTGAAGCCCGGTCATATTTGTTGGTAAAAGAGAGTACTTTAATTTAATGTTTAACGCTAATCAAAAAGGGTCACGATCAAAATACTATCTGCAATTGGTGTGTTTACCGGGAGCCTATTTGTTTACTTTTGTCATTGAAGACATTGCAATAGGCCTAGTTGCCAACCGGGATAGTCTAAGTTAGCTTAGGACGAAGAGATAAATATGATTACTGTTTTTTTCTATATTTAAGTGTTAAATTTAATTTATATGTTTATTTGGGGATAATTCCTGTGTGTTTCCTTATATTCTTACGTGTTGAAACGGCTCTTCCTTAAAACGACAAAATTCACACTCTTAGATCAAAGCCTACTTCATCAAAGAAGTAAATCACGACCACATGGTATCCTACGACAAAAGTGGTGTCAGGTCTGTATGTTTTTATTAGAAAGAACCCAGTAGCCTCTAATTAAGGGAGAGCCATCACGTAAAAGGAATACCAACAATAATAGAATATTTGACGAGAAGGAAAATTGCTAAAGTTAGGGGTGGAAACAATCTAAAGGTAATTGTTAGGCCAAGAGGTAAGTTTCGGTGGTGGAGTATGTCAGGCTCGATTTACAACAAACTAGATGACTGACATAAGCATGATGGCATCGTTTGACCTTTATCGGAAGCAAGGTCAAAGCCTCAGACTGGAAGGAACCGAGCTGAACTGAACTCGTATATTCAGGAGAAAGAGAAAGACGAAAGAGAAGAAAGAAGGGAAGGACGTAAGATGAAATTGGAAGCCGAAGAAAGAAAAATGAAACTGGAAGCTGAGGAAAGAGAGAAGATAAGTGCCCACGAAAGAGCTCTTAACAAAAACCAGTTAGAGGTGCAGTCAGTGTCATGCAAAACAGGAGTGTCACCAGCGGCCAGCATGAAACTCCCGGAGTACAGGGACGAAGAAGATTTATGCTCATATCTCTCCCATTTTGAGAAAATATTTGAAGTCAATAATTGGGACCTAGAAGAAGATGGGGTTACCAGACTGTTACCGCTACTCAATCGTAGGATGAGAGAGATATTCGTATCTTTACCCTCAGAAGCGACTGTGGACTATTCCACTCTCAAAGCCGAACTTCTCTCAGCGACAAACATTAACCCGGAAGAATATAGGACCTTGTTCAGGCAGGCTCATATAAGACCTGGACAAACATACAAACATTTTGGCTTTGAGCTTCGTTGAAACCTACACTTTTGGATGGAGTCAGAAGGGGTAGAGAACGAAGTCGCTGCAGTCGTCGACTTCATGCTTAGAGATCAATTACTAAGTACACTACCCCAGGAAATCCGTGCATTCGTTAAGGACCGAAAAGCTACTACCTTCAACGATTGTCTGGACGAGGCTAAACTCCACGCGGTAAATCATCGTTTATATCCGAGGGAGTACAAGAAAGAGAAGGTTCCCTCTCCAAGTTAAAATGGGCCGCCACCAAGGCATTTGCAGAAAAAGCCCTTTAAGTTCTCAGCAGCTAAAGGAACTTATAGGCCAAATTTTGGAGGATGAAAAAGTCCAAAAGAAGTTAGGGTTCCACAAGGATCATACCCTAATACCGGCACGTATCCCAGGAAGCCCTTCACTTGTTATACCTGCGGGATAGTAGGTCACCTGAGTTTCCAATGCCCACAGAACTCCCGACTGAGGGAGACCTCAAGACAACAGGTGCAAAACCTGACTGCCACGATCCCAGCAGGACAAGCTGATCCGTCCTCCATCCACGCGCCAACATCCGAAGGGCCCCAGCAACAGTTAAACTTTCTATTTAACAAAAGTTCGCCAGGCGGCCTACAAATTGAAGAGGGCACTGTTAATGGGTGCCGAGTATCCACTTTAGTCAGAAACACCGGATGTACGTGCATAGTGGTATCCGAAGATTTGTTGCCCCCAGTAAACCCTAACCATAAGAAATTAGCTATCGTCCACGACTTTTTAGGACGCGACAATCGATTCCCCGTCATGAGATGTCATATACAATGCAGATATTTCACCGGTTGGACAGACGTGATAGTAGCTCCGATTAAGTTCTGCGCAGTACTAATCGGACAAATCCCCAAATTCTCAAGCAAGAAGTGGCCTAACAAGTAGTCACCCGGGCACAAGGAGCCCAGAGGAAAGAGCAACCTGCTGAGTTGACCCCGAGGATTACCCTCGAAGACAATGGGTTAAAATTGACTTCCTTCACTATTGCTCAGAAGGAATGCCCTACTCTTAAACCCCTATGGGAGAAGGCGATTAAGGGTGAAACTCTCCAAGTGAAAGGAAAGAAGCCTATCCAATATATCATAGAAGACTCACTTCTCTACCGTACTATCAGCGAGGACGATAAGGAGAGCAACAAAGCACTGTGTGTACCTCAAGAATGCAGGCAAAGAATCTTGAATACCGCGCATGATGGAATATTAGCCGCACACTTTGGCCCCACAAAACGGTGCAGCGGATATTCAGACACTTTTATTGGCCCCAGGCCGCCAGGGAAATTGTGGCCTATTGCCGATCATGCGACGTGTGTAAGAAAGATCCATCCAGAGGACGGGTACCTACCGCGCCATTACAAAAAGTGCCCGTTATAACCGAACCATTCGTTTAAGTAGCTATTGATTTGGTGGGACCAATTCACCCCCCTTCAAGTGGGGGAAACTCCTATATCCTCACCCTAGTGGATTGTGTCACCCGGTTCCCAGATGCCGTGGCACTACGGAAGATTGACACTATTTCCTGCGCTGAAGAATTAATTTTAATATTTGCACGAGTAGGCCTGCCTAAAGAAATTTTATCGGAATGAGGGCGCCAATTCACTTCAGAATTGATGGAGTATTTCAATAAACTACTGTTAGTCAAGCCAATTTTTACGAGTCCATTTCATCCATCCAATAACGGAATTTGCGAAAAATTTAACGGAACTCTCAAAAATATATTGAAGAAGTTGTGTCAAAACAACCCTACTCAGTGGCACAGATACCTGCCTGTAGCCCTGTTCGCATGTCGAGGAATACCTCATCGGACGCTGGGATTTTCGCCCTTTGAGCTATTATACGGGAGAAATGTGCGAGGTCCTATGAGTATCCTTAAAGAATTATTTAACAACGCGCATCTCGACCAAGAAATTAAATCGTCTTACGCCTACGTAATGGTAATGCCCGAGCGCCTAGAATAACTGCTCAGGATTAGCTCGAGATAACGCCGAGAAAAATTTAGCCAAATACCGGGACTACTTCGATATGAAAGCGAAAGCGCGAAAATTAAAGGCAGGGGATGAAGTCTTATTATTACTCCCGATCGAAAATAATAAGTTATGGGCCCCGTGGAAGGGACCGTTTGCAGTAATCGAGGCACGGGGACCAGTCCATTACTTGATAGATACCCCAACAGAGCGAAGAACCTATCACATAAACATGCTGAAAAAATATCACCGCCGCGCGTGCATAAAAAATATTACCCTTCTAGACAAAGAAGAACCGATGGATG
Source organism: Ceratothoa steindachneri (assembly GCA_963969495.1). Lineage (NCBI taxonomy): Eukaryota > Metazoa > Arthropoda > Malacostraca > Isopoda > Cymothoidae > Ceratothoa > Ceratothoa steindachneri. The sequence goes on from OZ018328.1 coordinate 96,977,431, forward strand.
CCGTTTACCCGGGTACGCCCCTGCAAGTCATACACACAGTATGTGTGGAACAAAACGAGGAATACGAACTTCCATCGCTCTCACTTACCCTGGAAGACTCTCGGGTGTATTTAAAGATAAATCTCCACTTAGAGATTCAACAGACAGCGGAAATGTTGAACTTGCTCATGGAATTCCCAGAAGTCATTTCTGAAACCCCCGGATGTGCCAAGGATTTCATCCATGAAATAAAACTAAAAACTAATTCAGTGGTGCGAAGCAAACCATATCCTTTGCCGATCGACCTACGAGAAGCCTTCAATAATGAAGTCGGGAATTTACTAAAATTGGGAATTTTAGAGCCATCGTAGTCCGATTATTGCTACCCCAACATAATGGCTAAGAAACCTGATCAATCATATCGGATGTACGTGGACTTCCAGAAATTCAATTCAGTGACCGTTTTCGACGCCGAGCCCATCCCGCTACTATCAAATACCTCTCGCTAATGAGTCCAAAAAACTGACGGCTTTTGCGACCAAGAGAGGTCTGTTACAGTTTACCAGGTTACCCTTCGAACTACTTACAGCCGGTAGCAATTACAATAGGATGATGAGGCGAATTATGGCTGGCCTAAGTGACGTGTCGTTTTACTTCAACAACGTGTAGGTAGCTACCAGTACCTGGGAGTCACACTTACGGGCCTTAATCTCGTTGCTGGAGAAATTGAAGGAGCAAGGACTAACCGCCGGGCCTAACAAGTGTTATTTTGCCTACGAATCCTTTGACTACCTGAGATTCAAGAAAAAGTGGACGCCATAGTCAAAATGCCCCGGCCGAAAACAAAGAAACAACTCAGATCTTTCATGGGAGCCACCTCGTTTTACAGGCATTTCGTGCCGCACTTTGCTTCCATCACGGCCACACAGAATGATTTGTTAAAAAAGACCGCGTCAGACCCTGTCACGTGGAAACCCCATTCAATAACTCAGTTTGAGGTTCTTAAAGGAAAACTCGTAACTGCGCCCATTCTTCGCTTACCAAATCCCAACAAGATCTTCGGCATTTGCACTGATGCTAGTCAAAACGGTTCAGGTGGAGTATTGCTTTAATACGAAGATGACGAAACAGCCTATCCCATAGCGTATGTCAATAGCAAGCTTTCGAGTAGAGAAAGAGCCTACGCCACAATCGAAGTCGAAGCTTTGGCCATAATATCGTTCATAGGTAAATTCAAATATTATGTAATAGGGCGCGAGTTTAAGTTAGAATGCGACCATAAACCATGGTCATACTTAAATAAGAATAAGAGTAAGAATGGAAGGCTCCTGGGATGGAGTTTACTCTTAATGGAGTACCAGTACTCCATTCACTATATAAAAGGGTCCAACAATTGTTAAGTGTAAATCGGTAGAATTGCAATTAAGAAGGGGCGAGTGACCCCCTAGTTGTAGGTAAGAAGCTCCTAAGTTGGCACAGTAATATAGAAATTAATGTAAGGTGAGGTGAAATGTTATCGAGGTATTACTGAGTTAACTAGGAGTTATTGTATAATATAGTGTTCAGTAAGTTACCTGTGTATATTATTGTAAGTGTCGGACAGGAATAACATCCCCCCCCCCAGCCCGTTAATTTCTTTAGGAGGGAGGTAAGTGTAGAGAAATGGTTACATAAATCCTCCCGGAGGGCCAGGCGGAGAAGCAAGCCCTATGAGGAGACTCTTGGGAACGGTGGCCGGTGAAAAACCGTAACAACCTACCCTGTTTGATCTCCCCGCCGCTTAGGAAGTTGGAGCGACCATCTAACGATCCAATTACCTACGAGATCCATAAACTCGTGGTTATGTCACAAAAAAGCGATGCTAGTCAAAAGGCACGCCAAGAAGTGTGGCGGTTGAGGGTCTCACTAATTAACAAGCCGCCTTGGGCACCTCAGTGCCAACCTCTGCACTTCTCGCTCTCACCAGATGCGAACTCACCATTCGCGCTCCCTTCTGTGGCCTCGACCCTTTTCTCCTTAGATGGGGCGGTGGTCCGCCTATAAATTAGCCTCGGAAAGAAAGAGAGGAGATTAGAATTCGGTAAGAAAGACGAAGGTGCAGTTTGTGAAGATCGATCCTTCAGCCAGACAAGACGATTTCCGTGAGAAACGATGGGATCAGATTGAGAAGATCGATCTCCACTCCCCGGGCCGAATTAACATAAATCGGCCAGTTTGGTATCGGCGCCATACCGAAGAATCCTTTATAGACTTAGGAGAAATCTGACCGGAGAAAAGTAAACCCGCTCACACTCGAGTGACTCTCACATCTCAAGCTATGTACGAGTGAGAGGAGAAGAACCCAGCCCCAACGAGGTTCCGTTCTTTAATTACGGTAAAAATCTCAACTAATACCCCAAAATCTAGTTGGACACTCTACGTTGAAGAATAAGATACCAAGAGGCTTCAAGATTATCCAGAAGAGGACTCTTGGAGCGAAGAGCATCATAACTCTCTCCATCTTCTTAACTTAACCAGAGGCAAGGTTGCAATAAAAAGTTGACAGCGCCCTACCTCGCTCTATCCATCACATCTCGGCGAAATTCTTTTATCGGCACTCCAAATCCCCAAGTGCGAGATAAGCCCTCCAACGACCTCCGGCAACCCCTGATCCCGTCTTTCATGTGAGTTAGCAAGAACATTTATATCTATATTGCGATAGTATGAGGTTAGTACGTTTCACGATTTAATAGAAGTAAAGACAATTGTGCGTGAAGCCCGGTCATATTTGTTGGTAAAAGAGAGTACTTTAATTTAATGTTTAACGCTAATCAAAAAGGGTCACAATAAAAATACTAATTTGCAATTGGTGTGTTTATTTTTGTCATTGAAGACATTGCAATAGGCCTACTTGCCAACCGGGATAGTCTAGGTTAGCTTAGGACGAAGAGATAAGTGCGATTACTGTTTGTTTTTCATAGTTAAGTGTTAAATTTATAATATATGTTTATTTGGGGATAATTCTTGTGTGTTTCCTTATATTCTTACGTGTTGAAACGGCTGTTTCTTAAAACGAAAAAAATCGCACTCTTAGATCAAAGCCTACTTTATCAAAGAAGCCCATCACAACCACAAGGTATCTTGCGACAGACCCCCTGACTCTAAGAAATAGAGGCTGGATGGCGGAAAACTTTTCTTACTCATGAAGAGTCTTACGTAATTGACACCTTCAACTTTGTAAGGTGAAATTCATGGTTTTTGCATCGTTCCTCACTCAAGAAATAAGCTGGAGAAGAGACCTTAACTCTCAGACGAGACGATTAATAGACTCTCCACAAAGACGCACTCTTTATTTTCCTATCCATCCTCTTTAGGGCGAGTCAGGTAGGGAAGCTTGAAGTCTCTTTAGATACCTACTTGTACAGGAGCCATATCTGAACCGGGCAGCTAACTCGGTGCAGGCCGAAGCTTAGCCCGGGACACGGTTAGATCCTGTGTGAGCGGCGGACATAAGTCAGGTGGAGCAAACACTGCTAGGGCTAGGGTATAGGTAGGTATGTAGGGAATACCGACTCGCCAGCTGAATTAGCCTATCAGCATAAACGGATATAACAGTCAGCTATATCCACCTCCTCTCTTTTCCTTCTCTTTAACCGATGAAGAAAAAGAAAAGAACCGATTAATAAGAAGATGGACACCACTAAATGGGTCCCTTTGCGCGTTCAGAAGGGCGCGCAAAACCCCGAGAGGACTAACGTATTTCGGATAATCTACGGGTAACTCGGTGTAGTGCTGGTTAGGCTACTAGACTACATTAACTCCTACATCGCTATTTGCCAAAACGACAGAGATGTGGATAAAAACCTTTCGGAAAAAGACACGGATGAATTATCAAGGATTGGATTAGAGGCTAAAGTGCTCCCGCAACTAGAGGCCCAGAAGACTGTATACTGCCGTCAAATTGACCCCTGGATAGGATACCATAACGCGGACGAGATAAAAGAGGAGATATAGAGAGTACAACCATAGACAAAAGTTAAACAAATAATAAAATTCATTAACCATGCAAACAATACGGAATATTCTCACGTTTTCAAGGTAATATTCCGCGAAACAAATATGGCTGTGAAGGCGAGGGAATCAGGCATTCTCGCGTTTAATCTAAAAATCACGCCCGATCAAATCAAAACAGATAAATTCATCATTATACTAACTTGCTTCAACTGTTACGTGCTCGAAAAGCACAACACAAGGGACTGTTCGATAAAAAAAATAAAATGGTGCTCTGAGTGCAGCGAGAAGAACCATACGTGGCGGGATTGTAATTCTCAGACGAAAAAATGTTTAAACTGCAATGGAAACCATCGTACCCTGGCAATGGCATGCCTGATGAAGCGTGAGCAAATTGAGAATGAAAAAAGAGAAAGAGCTAGAGAAGAAAAAGAAAAGCAGAATCTTACATTCGCTAAAGTTGCTAAGGCCACAGCCGAAAAGATCCAACCGGTAAAGAACGTCACCAAAGTTAAACAAGGGGAGTCTCTGAATATACTGGCTTGTATTCTACACGCATACGTGTTGAATGTAGCAAACCCGGGCCCATATTCAAGGGAATTAAATCTAACACTGAAAGAAACAAAGGTTTAGACGAGATGTGGTTCCCTGAAAACCCACCATCGGCGGACATAGAGAGCATCCAATACAAACCAACAAATATAGACAAAACCCAAGAGCAGCAAAAGACCCCTAGCCAAGAGAGAACCACAGGGACCAATAGGGCAACGAATAGAGACCCAACACTAAAGAAGACTACATAAAAAGGACGAGAAGAAGAGATGGAGATAGAAGTCGCTACAGGCAACAATAATAATAAGGAAGTGAAAACAGCAAACCAAACCCAAGAAGGACCGAGCCCAGCTTCCTCCCCAAAACTTGTGAAAGAAAGAGATGAGGAACATTAAGGTTTCAAACTAAAGATTTACGCTTCTGAGGAAAAGCCTTTCCCCGATAACAACGAAGACCTGGCACAAGGTATTAAAAAGGGACTCTATAAATATGAATACGAAGGCCCGTATTCAGAACGTGAAGTATTCACAATGATAACAGCAGGCAACTTAGAAATCCCGCAGGAACTACGCTGTACGCTAAAGAAAGAAGAATTCAAGAAAAAAAGAAGTGGAAGGACAAAATCGCCAATCGAGCGTGAACAGCATAAAGCAGAGAGAAGATGAAGCAGAAAAGAAAGAAAACATAAATAATGGTCCACGCAAGAAAATTTAAAATATTAAGCCGCAACGTATCTGGATGGAATGAGAAGAGATTCTCTCTGAGCAACGCATACTTAAAAGAAGACACGGATATCATTCTGCTAAACGAGATCAACATCGACCCAGAAATAAATAAAACCAATATGTTCAATTACTCTGTAATTACCAAAAACCCAAATGACATCAACTACAACGGAGTCGCTATTGCAATCCGTTATGATATAAGCTTCAAAAACTCAAAGACCTTCACGAAACATATCTAGCGATAAGCATTAAAATAGCAACAGGCAATCTTATAGTTGCAACGGGCTACCAACCCCTAAGGAGAGACTTCTTGCCCCTCCACAACTTTATAGAAATATTCGGCCACAGAGACCAAACAGTCCTCATGGGCGACTTAAATACCCGGAGTAGAACCTCCGGCTACACTCGGAACCACAATAGAGCTGGAAGAAACCTCGACCAACTATTGGAAGGAGGGATAGTAGAGCGTCTAGGACGGGAATTTCAAACGTGTCTGGGCCAAAATAGTGCTACAAAACCAGATATAGTATTGTCAACCACGAACCTTCAGTTCAATTACATCATAGAGAAAGGTCCCCCATCAACTAGCGACCATGAAATGGTGGTCACTAGTTTATCTATGGACCCATTCAAGTTAAGTGCCCACCGAGAAAATCATATAGACAGGCCGACTGGACCAGCTACGAAGAAGAACTCTCCAATTACGGACAGACAGACCTAACTGAGGCCTCACTAGAAGAAATAGACCAAGAGATTGACGACATCATGGAGGCGCTTGTCAGGGCATATAAAATACATGTTCCCAGTACAACCTACATAACTTTACCGCATCCAATCAGGTCAGCCCAAATCTAAAATCTCGAAAGGGAATATAAAGTCACAAGCGATTTAATCGAACAATATAGCCTTCAGAGAGGCGACAGTGCAAAACTGCGGCGCGTAAAATACCAACTAATAGAGGAAATAAAAATAGAAAGAAACCGGAGGTGGGACCTTTTCGTGGAAGCCATAGATGATGAATTAAACCCGAACAAAATATGGCAGAAAATTATCATCGCCATGGAAAAGAGAAAGCCGAGGCCAAAAATCAAACTTCAGAATGAAGATGGAAGGAAAAGAAGCCCCAAGAAATCGAAGAAGCGTTCCTTAAGCACTGGAGGAGGGTTTTTGATATCTCCCCCAACGAAAACGATGATTTCGACGGCGACCACGAAGCAAGAGTGGGAGAGGACTTGGAGCAAAATCACCAAGAAATAGTCCTCAACATAGCTGCTTCACCAACACTACTAATAAAGCAAGGGATCGAGCCGATAACCCTACAAGAAATTCAAAGAACGCTCAAGGCTACAAAACGGAAGGCACCTGGGGCATCAGGGATAACAAGAGAAAACCTAATACGCGCACCAGTCAACTTTTTGTCACAGATAGCAGGAGTATTCAACGCCTCTCTAAGCGCAGAATACTTCCCAGATGCACTAAAAAGGGGGAAGATTATCTTTCCACCAAAACCTGGTAAGCCACCAAATAACCCAGAAAACTTCAGGCCAATCACATTACTGGAGACAGTGGCAAAATTAATGGAGAAAACCATCAATGATAGACTAGTCAAGCACCTGGAAGAGAGAGCACTGATTCCAAACCATCAGCACGGATTCAGAAAGAACAGAAATACTGAGAAAGCCCTGGCCATTCTGGTCGAATCACTTGCAAAGGCCAAATACGATAGAAATTACACAGACATCGTACTCAGAGCCGTCCAAAAGGCGTTTGATAAAGGTGGGAAAATTGGCCTGAAATATAAAATCAAGAGACTAGGGATACTTTCCATCCTAACCAAATGCCTCTGCGACCATATAACTGACAGGTCAGCGTCCATCTAAATAGCATGCTTCGATGGCCTGGACTTCCAAGTCCCCCAAGGTGTGCCTCAAGGGGGTTGTATAAGCCCAACACTTTATAGTATATATATACGATGGATTTACCAAGGCCGATCCACGATACGACAAAAAATATCCAATTCGCCGACGACATTACGATAGTGGCAAACAGCACATATAGACATCCCACAACCATGGCCGGAATCACAGCGGCCGAAATTGCCAATATTAACGAGTTTGAACGAAAATGGAAAATTCGCACCAATCCAGAAAAGTTTTCAATTATTTCAGTCAGAAGGCGCTTGACCTCAAGAGTATTGATTGAAGAGAAGAGATACTGCTATGTAAACGAAGGAAATGTACTCGAAGTGGCTATTGTTAACACATTGCGAATAGAATCAACCAGGCAAAAACACATCTAGTAAAACTGTTCCAACTCAAAAACCTAAAGAAAATATACAACGGCATCTGCAAAGCCTCGTTGCTCTATCCAGCTATTCCAATGAACCGTCTTTCGAAAACAAGTGCAATGAAGCTTCAAAAAGTGCAAAATTCCGCGGTATACGTAATCACCAACACAAGAAGGAGAGAATGCAAAAGAATAAGAGATTTTCATAACGAGATAAAACTCGCAACTACTAACGTGTCCTTACACAGAAGAGCAGTTAAAGTGTGGGACAAACTGGATCGTATAATAAACGACAACGAGAAAAAAGCGATTGATATTCTACATAACCACAGAATAAACAACCGCGGCAACTTTAGAAGCGGTAGACCCGATTCGAGGGAAGAACCTCCCCCAAGATACATTGCAAGGTGAGATTGCAGACTCAAAGCAGAAACCAAATCAAGGAAATCCGCAACAAAAAGAAAAACCAAAAATGCAAACTATTTAAGAACTACAGAGGCGCGAGAGACCCATAAAGAATACAGAAGATTAATAAAGAAAAATAAAAAATAGGAACCAAAGAGATGGCTGGTCAGCCGGCAACTAACTCTAACTCTTACTCATTCCTCTTCACCACTTCATCCTAACAACCCTATCCAATATACTATGACTATAAACTTTTAATTCTACTTTTTTTAAGACGTAAGAGGTAAGAAGTAGAGCCAATCAGGAATTCATACAGCGAGGATCTGCAGATATCTACACCCCTGCCAGCATCTGCCGCTGCACCGATTGCAAGCTCCCGATTTACTCGTCTCTCTCGTCGGAATACGCTTGGGCTCGTACGACTCTTCCCGTTTCAAGGACAACCACCATCCGTGTATTGCTACCCTACTTCCTTGACAAGTATTCGGAATATTTCTTTTCATATTACGCCCCATTCTTAGGTTCTCGTTATCGAGACCTACAGCTATTTATAAAGGACATAAGACGTAAGGGGGTAAATTCCGTTCCTGCACTGAATGTCTAGAGTAGCAGTGCTTATTTTGTAACAACGTGTTGTCGTTGGTGGTTTAATCCTGTGACATATTTAATGCACCTTTTTGTGCACTGTATTTATTTGATACGTTTGCATTATATTTAATATAATCCTTTTGTGCACTGTATTTATTTAATACATTTGAATCATTCATTGTATTATTTTCCCCTCCAGATATCTAAGCACTTTCCTGTGCACCTATTTATTTCTTGTTTTTGAGCCGAGAGAACTTAGTTCCTCGTTTTGCCTTTATATTCAATCCTGTTTTTGCGAATCATTTGCTAATAATTAGAAAAAAAATTATATACAACAAAATTAGAATACAAAGCAACAAAAACGTAGAAATGCAAATAAAAAATATTTTTAAGAAGATAACTTTTTATTTATTCCAAGTACAGGAGCATCACGCTCCATCAAAAAGGTGTACAACGACTGAAAAAATATTACACAAAGACAGTCATTATATATAAACAAAGAAAACAACAACCAAGAAAAAATTATGATGAGAGAAGGTTATGGGGAATCCGTTCGACAAATTAACTACCTTTCTTTGTTTTAAAGTTTTTTGCCTATAAGGAATGGATTGGGGAAATATTTTGTCAGTCTCTGTACAGCTGAAGGGTGGGGTGTGATGTTCAAGAACTATCTCTGTGCTTATGAACAAATAAAATTATTTTCTCTTGATAAAGCACTTTTATTTTAATGTAACTATCTAATTTATTAAAAAAACGTGTTCGAAATTAGAGCAAGTAAAATAACAAAGATTTTAAGCGGGTGGTCTATAGAGGTTAAAGGACTCGTCGGAAAAGAAAGAAGCATTGACCGGTAATGATATTCGAACTATTAATGCAGTCTTGCTGAGATCAGCAGACTGGAAACTTAATACACTCGGCATCTCTGAGCCTAAAATTACTCGGTTCACACCAATCTTATAAGCGGCCAGTTACACACTCGCCCTGCTACATATCTTATAGAAGAAATGGAGACACATCAGAATTGAAGCCGATATGTGAGGGGAAATAGTACATTAACTAAAATTTTGTTTTGACCTTGATTATAAAATATGGACTAGAAGTTACCTACCGTACACACGACAGAAGTGTCTCCAGACGGAAGAACACAGCCTTTCTGTGTAAAGCAAAGATTATTGATACTTTCCGAAGGAATGTTACAAGAAATACGTTCCGATCCTTTCTCCAGAATAAGAAGATAAACAGCAACGCTAGAGAAGAACAAAGCCTCCAAGTCTTAGGAAATTATAGCTTCGCACACCAGACCAATCATATATTTTTGGTTCTGGCAAATTATAGAGTAGAATTCCCCTTCTATATTCGCTTTAGTCAAAGGCCAAACCAAATATTTATTTGTTAATATAACTGGAAGAAAAGGGCAGCAGAAAATACGATACAAAATCCGTATTTACATGCCGCCCCTCTACCAACTAAGAAGACACTTGAGCAAGGAGGTGAGTATTTCTGGCACGCTTGAAGGAGCATTTGTTGGGGAAGGAGCAAATGTCGAGGAAACACGATCACCCATGCCGCACAGAGGACTACGAAGGGAGAATAGTAGCGAGACAGATCCTGAACGGAGAATTCTCAGTAGCCATCCAGGACTAGGTGAGGAAAGCAGGTAGAAGGCCGCTGTGCCATTTAAATGTCTTATAGGTGATCAGGAGGACATGAAGGTGTTTTTTGATTGAATTGGTAAACAGTGAATTCTACCGAGCATGGAAATGTACGAGAAAAGCATCCCGGGCGCAGAAGAACAGTGACTGCAAGGAAGTTGCCGTAATCAAGGCCGTAACAAAGTGCATATAACAATCAAAAACTCTTTTGGTCAACGTAGAAGCAGATGCGGCTACTATTACAGAAAAATCAGAGAGAAGATTTCAGATAAATACACTTTAAGAGATACATGACTATCAAGGATGACGCCCAGATTTTTAGGTGTCAAGTATCCGAAATAGGAATCAAGGAGCCACGTAGGTAAAGCAAAGGAGAACTAGTTTTAGAGCTAACCACATTCTAAAGAGTATCTACTAGTAAAAGCTGTTTTTCTACTCGTATGAGTGATTTTCGTAAATTTGTTCGAGAACAATTTAGTAATGAATAGAAGATTTCCAAAAGTCTCAACAAAAGAAACTGGTAAGAAAGAAGGACAAATTTACATATCTGTGATAGAACGAGTTAATTTCAACTTCTATCACATTTTAGTTAAAACCATGAGGCTGCCCACGTGCATCTTCGATTCGAGGCTTGGAGTCTTATCAACAGCTACCGGACGCCAATGTTTAAACAAGGAGGTTATCGTCCCCCCCGTTCGCCCCCATACGCCGACCTCGCCAGATCGAGTTAGGCTTATGGGCAGATAAGGCATTGTTCCCCGGCTCGGCTGTGCGTTCCCTCGAAGCTTCCACCCCATTCTCCCCCACGCCAAGGAGATGTCCTGGCTATTTATATGGAAACTTTACCACTAAGATCAGATTGGAGATCCAGATTTTCGTCGCGAAACATCACCACGACCCTCTCTCCCTTTGTGCGCCAAGGGACCTCGACCTCGAGATTCACCATCACTTGTCCAGAAGGAGGACAATATTCCTTGAGTGCCAAAGGTTCGAGCCTTTCCGACGCCAAGTCCCAAGGCTTCCCCCCCCCCTGTTGTTCAAGGGAGAACAACATTAGAACAGCCATTGTTCGTTTTGAGCCCTTCGCCAAGAAACGGTTCTCTCCCCCCCCCCTGTTGTTCAAGGGAGAACAACATTAGAACAGCCATTGTTCGTTTTGAGCCCTTCGCCAAGAAACGGTTCTCATCCCCCCCCCCTGTTGTTCAAGGAGAACAGCATTAGAACAGCCATTGTTCGTTTTGAGCCCTTCGCCAAGAAACGGTTCTCATCCCCCCCTGTTGTTCAAGGAGAACAACATTAGAACAGCCATTGATCGTTTTGAGCCCTTTGCCAAGAAACGGTTCTCACCCCCCCTGTTGTTCAAAGGAGAACAACATTAGAACAGCCATTGTTCTTGAGCCCGTAGACAAGAGACGGTTCTCATCCCCCCCTTTGTTCAGAAGAGAACAACCTAGAACAGCCATTGTTCGTCAAGCCGTTCGTCGAGTAACGGTTCTCCTTTCCAAGACGCCACGTCAGGATCCTTTTACCCCCCCCCCCTTCGGCTGGAACTCGCCAGCGGACCGAATATTCCTTCAAGTACCTTCCACTGCACCCTAATGAAGTTACGTAAGCCAAGCGTCACCTTTTGAGTATTGATCCCTTATTTGTCAATTCTATCCTGTGCTTTAAATGGTTTATCGAACCATCCCATCTCTTTAACTCCATATTTGTTTTACCTTTTTTTGATCCCTTAAATCCTTGGATTAGCCCGAGTCTCCACGACCCTTTCCATTCTGTTTGTCAATATTTTCCGTTTTTGTGTTTGCTGATAGTTATTATTAATAAAACTCTATTTTATTAATGATAGCAATATTATTATCCTTGAGCTCAGTTCCACTTCTTAAGCATTTTGAAGATACATAATATCGGCCGCCAGACAGTAAAAACGCACTCTAAAGATAATTAAGGAAGTTCCCTCAACGAATAGTGTTATATATAGTATCGTCGGGAGTCATTCTACGACATATATATATATACTATTTAAATTTGGTATCAGGTGTGTAAGGTTTAACGCTATATCTTTGCAAACACTGGTCTCAGTCGAGTAAAGCATAGTGTTATTCGTTATAATAATAGAATATAGTAGTTCCCTTTTGGTTTAACGATTGCTATCCCTTTTTTTTTTTAACTTAAGAAGCTGGAGTAGCTCAAGGAACGGTTATAATAATTTGTTTGTGTTTTTTGTGATTTTAGTCAGTGGTTATTTAGAGTAAGAAACCAAGTACGAATAGGTCAGTGCCCATATTTAGGTAGGCTAATTCTATAGAGGCATAATTCTTGTTGCAAGGAATTTTAGTTGGTTGACTAGTGCGCCCCAAGTGCAAAGATGACTCAGTTTGAAATCTTTAAAGCGCAAGGAGAATCCTGTGGACTCTCCGGAAAAGAACTAATTGAGTACATTCAAGAGGAGCAAAGAAAAGAGGAAGAAAGAGAAAAACAAAGAAAAGAGGAAGAAAGAGAAAGAAAAGAGGAAGAAAGAGAAATACAAAGAAAAAAGGAAGAAAGAGAAATGCAACGAGAAGAAAGAGAAAGAGAGGAACGGATAAGACAAGCTGAGCTTCAGATTGAATTAGCTCGGATTAAAGCAGAATTTCAAAGAAAAAAGGTAGAAAAAGAAAGAGAAAGAGAGGAACGGGAAAGAGTAATCCAACGAGAAGAACGAGAAGGAAAAATACAACGAGAAGAACGAGAAAAAGAAATCCAACGAGAAGAAAGAAGGACGGACTCGCGCTCCTTCCAAGGGAAGCTGACAAAGTTTCTGAGCCCCGTAAAACCCCAAAACTTCTTTCCCCAAAACCAACAACGGGACTCCAAACCTACCGTTAAGACTTCTCCTCCATCTCTCTTCCCGAAGCGACCAACCATATGCTTCACCTGTGGTGTAGAAAACCACATGAGCTGGAATTGCCCCCAAAATTCTAGGCTTAAAAGCGGACCAGCCCACCAAGTTCACCAGATTAATGCGACCCCGGCTCCCCCGGTGGTGCAGACCCAAGCAGAAACTTCTTCCCCTCCGTCAGGCCACCAGGTAAATTTTGTTTTTGGTAAAAGTTCATCGGGAACTTTGAAATATGAGAAAGGCAGCGTGGACAGCTGTCGAGTATCGACTCTCGTCAGGGACACAGGATGTACGTGTTTCATCGTGTCCGACGAACTCCTCCCAGTGGTCTCTAACCACGAAAAATTTGCGGTGGTACATGACCAACTTGGGCGGGCGAACCGATTCCCCGTCGCTAGATGTTACCTGCAGTGTCAATATTATAATGGCTGGGCTGAAGTCATTGTAGCACCCATACAATTCTGTTCCGTACTTATAGGACAGAGCCCCCAAGTAAGTTTCGACCCTGTGTTTCAGGCCGCCCTTCCTCAAGGCCGAGATAAGAAAGAAGCCCAGGAGCCCGTCCCCATCAGAACCCCGATACCGTCCGATTTCTCGGAGACCCCTAACCAGGACTTTAGGACGGCAAAAGAGGAATGTGAATCACTAACACCCTTAGGTGATAAGGCCCCAGACAAGGACACGGAGACTGTCCCTGGACCCCAAGAAAAAAAGAACCCCCAACGCGCCCATGGAGATACCTTCGTAGAACTGGACGAAGCATCGGCGCTTGAAGAAGATTGCCCCGCGGAGTCCCTTAAGGTAATCCAGACAGTGTGCATCCAACCTGATGCCGAGTACCCTCCTCCTTTTCTACCAGGCGAGTCTTTGGAACCCTCTGACCTGGATAGTGACGCGCAGCTGACACCACGTCAGAAGAGTCAGCTCCAGGAACTAATTAAATGGAATCACCATTTATCCACCCTATTAGCTCTTTTCGAGCAACTGCGTGAAAATGGCCTCACCATTGGCCCCAGCAAATGCCAGTTTGCCCACGAAACCATCAAATATTTGGGTTTCAAAATAGGACAAAACAAGTTAGGTCCCAACGAGAACAAGATTAAGGCAATCGCCCACATGCCCCTCCCGATTACAAAGAAGCCATTGAGATCGATCCTAGGATCAGCTTCTCCCTATCAGCGATTTGTTCCGAATTTCGCTGCAATTTCGGCCCCCCTATGCCCCCTTCAGGAAAAGAATTTCTCCGATCGTTTACGTTGGAATGATGTCGCTGTTTCCCATTTTAATCAGCTCAAAAGTAAGTTCATTTCTGCCCCCATTTTTAAGTTGCCCAACCCGGAAAAATCCTTTGGGGCTAAGACCGACGTGATCAACGAGGGCATTGGAGGTGTACTCCTTCAATACGTGGATGACAGAACGAGTCATCCAGTTGCATATGCTAGTCGTCAATTATTACCACGCGGAAAGAGATATGCCACTAGAGAAAAGATAGCTCTATCAATTATCTGGGTCATAGACAAATTCAAGCTGTACTTGATATGTAAAGAATTTCAAATAGGAACCGACCACCGTCCGTTAGCCTATATTAGGAATTTGAGACACTCAAACGGCCGCATCATGCGCTGGAGTTTACTCTTGCAAGAGTATCAATTTAAAATAAATTATATCAAAGGTTCCGATAACCAGGTCGCTGACGCACTCAGTAGGAATGCGTTACCGAATAGCGTAGAATAATTGTATTCATAGGATTAGTATCTCCATGTAGGTATATACCGTCTTATACGACTTAATTTAAGATTCTTTTGTAATATAATTAATTAATGTATATGTCTGAATTTTGTAACGCTCAATGTCTAATTTTCTTGATGTATATATATTTGTTCTTATTAATTTACGTATAAATTATTTTGTCCCGTATGTACTAAGTTTATATCCTTTCATTGTTACATGCCCTTTTTTTTTCTCTGATTAAGTTGTATTAAAGGTTATTTTCCCCTATAATCTAAAGATCAAAATAATCATATGTATTGAGGTAATACTAGTTAGGTGCAGGAAGGCACCGTTGGTACGAGAAAACGAGTTCCCTACAACGGAGCTCTATAGGTGTCCCTTCTCTCTTTTTTTTTTCGAAGTGACAACTTCCCCTGGAATGGAGGGGTGTGATAGAACGAGTTAATTTCAACTTCTATCACATTTTAGTTAAAACCATGAGGCTGCCCACGTGCATCTTCGATTCGAGGCTTGGAGTCTTATCAACAGCTACCGGACGCCAATGTTTAAACAAGGAGGTTATCGTCCCCCCCGTTCGCCCCCATACGCCGACCTCGCCAGATCGAGTTAGGCTTATGGGCAGATAAGGCATTGTTCCCCGGCTCGGCTGTGCGTTCCCTCGAAGCTTCCACCCCATTCTCCCCCACGCCAAGGAGATGTCCTGGCTATTTATATGGAAACTTTACCACTAAGATCAGATTGGAGATCCAGATTTTCGTCGCGAAACATCACCACGACCCTCTCTTCCTTTGTGCGCCAAGGGACCTCGACCTCGAGATTCACCATCACTTGTCCAGAAGGAGGACAATATTCCTTGAGTGCCAAAGGTTCGAGCCTTTCTGACGCCAAGTCCCAAGGCTTCCCCCCCCCTGTTGTTCAAGGGAGAACAACATTAGAACAGCCATTGTTCGTTTTGAGCCCTTTGCCAAGAAACGGTTCTCTTCTCCCGTCCCTGTTGTTCAAGGGAGAACAACATTAGAACAGCCATTGTTCGTTTTGAGCCCTTCGCCAAGAAACGGTTCTCATCCCCCCCCCTGTTGTTCAAGGAGAACAGCATTAGAACAGCCATTGTTCGTTTTGAGCCCTTCGCCAAGAAACGGTTCTCATCCCCCCCTGTTGTTCAAGGAGAACAACATTAGAACAGCCATTGTTCGTTTTGAGCCCTTCGCCAAGAAACGGTTCTCACCCCCCCTGTTGTTCAAAGGAGAACAACATTAGAACAGCCATTGTTCTTGAGCCCGTAGACAAGAGACGGTTCTCATCCCCCCCCTTTGTTCAGAAGAGAAAACCTAGAACAGCCATTGTTCGTCAAGCCGTTCGTCGAGTAACGGTTCTCCTTTCCAAGACGCCACGTCAGGATCCTTTTACCCCCCCCCTTCGGCTGGAACTCGCCAGCAGGCCGAATATTCCTTCAAGTACCTTCCACTGCACCCTAATGAAGTTACGTAAGCCAAGCGTCACCTTTTGAGTATTGATCCCTTATTTGTCAATTCTATCCTGTGCTTTAAATGGTTTATCGAACCATCCCA
The DNA here is from genome assembly GCA_963969495.1 of Ceratothoa steindachneri. Lineage (NCBI taxonomy): Eukaryota > Metazoa > Arthropoda > Malacostraca > Isopoda > Cymothoidae > Ceratothoa > Ceratothoa steindachneri. The sequence continues at coordinate 96,993,788 of OZ018328.1, forward strand.
TCTCTTTAACTCCATATTTGTTTTACCTTTTTTTGATCCCTTAAATCCTTGGATTAGCCCGAGTCTCCACGACCCTTTCCATTCTGTTTGTCAATATTTTCCGTTTTTGTGTTTGCTGATAGTTATTATTAATAAAACTCTATTTTATTAATGATAGCAATATTATTATCCTTGAGCTCAGTTCCACTTCTTAAGCATTTTGAAGATACATAATATCGGCCGCCAGACAGTAAAAACGCACTCTAAAGATAATTAAGGAAGTTCCCTCAACGAATAGTGTTATATATAGTATCGTCGGGAGTCATTCTACGACAATATCATCAGCATAAAAATGGAATGAAGAGCAAGGCAACGCCCAAGAATTCCAAGGTGAAGAAGATAGGTATCAGAAAAGAGTATGCAAGGAGCCGAGACTTTTTTTTTCTTCGATCTGGTCCGAAGATTTACTGCAGCAGCTTCAATATGAGTTCCTGCAGCCACAGTGTTATCGTTCTCGATATTCTTCGGGTTCGTTCGAGCTGTGCCCCACACAGGAGTTCTCGCTTTCTAAAGGGTTGCCGAGGATTTAGCGACGTCAGCCTAACTTTGCTCTGTTCTTCCACTTTGTCCTTTATCCCTGCACGGGGCTTTTCGGTGAGCTCCCTGTCCAGGTTGGGTGGTACCTCTCTTTTGCATCGAGTCTGCGGCAATACTGTCCGCTACGACAGCTCCTCTAACGTAGTTCCCATTCCTTGTGGGTGACCTGGAGATGACACGTCTCCTGAGTTCGTCAACTTCCTTTTGAATTTTGCCCACCTGATTCATCAGGTTTGTCAATTCCACGATGCTGTTTTCTTCGAATTGACCAAGTTGATTCCTATGTCGCAGAACTTGCAGACGCTGACGAGTGATGTACTTAAAGCTTCCCTCTTTAAAATCTATACACCAACGAATACCTCCGCACCTAGGACATTCAGTTTTTAATTGTTAGGCATCTGGCATTTTTTTTATATTTATTTGTCTGCTTATGTCAGCTGACAAGGCGCGCGCTAATCTCTTCGATGCTTTTGACCACTAAAATGTGAGGGAAAGGTTTAGTGCTGGATCTCGCCTCGGCCGCAGCCGCCTACCCTGCAGAACTTTCCAGCTCTTCCCTAGCAGACCTCCCCTTTTGCCTGCCACACTAGCCGAAAGGGATTCCCTATAGGCTAGACTGTCTCAAACCTGGTGCAACTTACGGAGTGCAGCTACAAGTGAGTTCTCACTGGTTTCTCGGCAGGAGTGACAGGAGGAGGAACGCCAATGATGGTACCATACTAGGCCCTGCCAAGCGGCCAGACTCGTATCCCAGGCAATAAAGGGATCTCTTGCCATGACTAGTGGCCTAGCCCGAGACCTTTCAGTTAGCATGGCATCCAACTAGGCAGGAAAGTTGTGACCAGTACGACTACACCATCACTATCACCACTACTACTACAGTACTATCACAATTATTACTACACTACCACCACCACAAGGAGCAGCCACAGCATTCTCTCTCTCTCTCTCTCTCTCTCTCTCTCTCTCTCTCTCTCTCTCTCTCTCTCTCTCTTTCTCTCTCTCTCGCTCGCACTCTCTCGCTCTCTCTCACTCGCTCTCTTTCTCGCTTTCTTTCTTTCTCGCTCTCTCTCTCTCTCTCTCTCTCTCTCTCTCTCTCTCTCTCTCTCTCTTTCTCTTTCTCTCTCTCTCTCTCTCTCTCTCTCTCTCTCTCTCTCTCTCGCTCTCTCGCTCTCTTCTGAAAGATAGGCCAGACAGAGAGGGTGGTGGTGTGATTTTGTATGTCAAGGATACTCTCAACTCGACGGAATGCAACATCGTATCCGACCATAAACTACTAGGTGTTGACCTAGAGATAAGTCCTGCCAAATATAGGACCCTGTTGCTTTACAAATTTCCTGCCCAACTCTTAGATCAAGACAGTAGTCTGTACCAGCTGTTAGGCGAACTTGTAAAAGACAGAGTTTGTATCACCATGGGTGACTTCAATACCCATGTTGACTGGGAAACCAGAGAATCCTGTGGTGAGAACGCACTGCTCCTGGAGTTTGTGAACAACGAGTTCCTGACTCAATGGGTGAGAGAGCCAACAAGAAGAGAAAATATCCTCGACTTGGTTTTCACCTCTGAGGATGACATCGTTGAGGACATCTCTGTTGGCGAAGAGCTCGGTGGCAGTGACCACCGAATAATTAGATTTGTAGTCAAAGTCCCCAAGTCAGGGCCTGCAACTAGTAAATCGAGGAAACTTGATTTAAGAAGAGCAGACTTTGCAGGTTTTCGTGCTCGACTGACTGACGCGAGGCTAGAAGTGTGCAATGCTGTTGAAGACTCGTGGAACAGTTTTAAAACCACATTCATGAGTCTTCAATCGCGTTTCATCCCTCTGAAATGCCTCTGTCGGTCTTTTATTCAACCAAAGTGGTTTAATCGAGAAATCGTCAAACTGCTTAGGGAGAAGAGAAATGTGTACCGGCAATCGAAGATCTCGGGTGACTTTGACGAATATCGGAGGCTAGCCAGGAGAGTGAAGTCCAGCATAAGAACGGCTAAGCGGTCTGAGGAACTCCGAGTGGCGAGACTTTGTAAAGAGAATTCCAAGGAGTTCTTTGGATATGTAAACAGCCGTAAACCAATCCGTCGAACGATTGGTCCTTTAAAAAAGGAGGAGGGGACATTAAAGCACTCAGATGCAGAAAATGCTAACCTCTTCAACGACTACTTCTCTTCAGTGTTTACTGAAGAGTGTGTTGCCATTCCCCAGCCGACGGATTCATACTCGGAGGGAAAAAGCTGGAGGTACTGGACTTTACCGAAGGAAAAATAGAAAAGGAGAGCACTGACCTAATGAAGAATAAGTCACCTGGCCCGGATGGGTTTCTAACTAAAGTGTTGAAAGAAGTGCGCGATCAAGTGTCACGACACCAGAGCGCATTCTTTATTATGTCAATCCGGACCGAATGCGTTCCTAGAGACTGGTGTGAAGTGGGGGTAACTCCTATCTTCAAAAAAGAAGACCGTAGCCAACCGTCGAGCCACCGACCTATCAGTCTGACTTTATAGTCGGTAAACTCATGGAGAGCATGATGGTGGACAAAATGACGTCGCATTTAGAGTCAAACCTGCTACTGAGGAGTTCCCAGCACGGCTTCCGAAGGCAACCGTCATGCCTGACGAACCTTGTGGAATTCTTCCACTTCGTCATCAGTGAGTACGCTCGAGACAAGGCAGTGGATGTGGTCTACTTAGAATTTCAGAAAGCCTTTGATAAGGTACCACATGGCCACCTTCTCCGGAAAGTGCGAGCGATGGGCATAGACGGAAAAATAGCCGGCTGGATAGAGAACTGGCTAAGTGGCAAACGGCAACGGGTGGTGGAGAATGCATAGGCTTCTGAGTGGGTGCCTGTTACTAGCGGAGTGCCTCAAAGTTCTGTCCTGGGACCACTACTATTCATCATCTACGTCACCGACATGGACGGTGACATGGTTGCCAAGATTTCCAAATTTGCCGACGATACCAAGCTTAGGATGAACGTTGCAAAGGATGGAAATACTGCTTGCCTGCAGGAAGATCTTGGGAAGATATATCCTTATATATCCTTAAGGGCACTGCTATTAAATCCACCGACACTGAGAAGGAATTGGGTGTAACAATCACTAGTGACCTCAAGTCCTCAAAACAGTGCATTAAGGCGGAGAACAAGGCCCAAAGGATGCTAGGCTACATAAAGCGACAGTTTGGAAATTGGAACAGGAAGATTGTACCGTGTTTGTACAATTCACTTGTCCGACCGAACCTGGAATATGCCGTACAATTTTGGAGTCCTTCATTTAGAAAGGACATCGCGAGATTGGAACGCGTGCAAGCCATAGCAACCAAGCTGATTCCCTCTATCCGACATAAAAGTTAGGAAGATAGATAAAGGAAATTAGATCAGTTTTTGTTGGAAACGCGTAGACTGCGTAGTCAGCTCATCAAAGTTTTCAAAATACTTCGAGGGTTCGACAATGTTGACTACAGAGATATTTTCACACTTGTTCAGATCAGAACAAGAAATCACGGCTTTAAACTTGAACTGAAGCGTTACAACCGCGATCTGTTTGGAAAAATTTTCACGTACAGTATCTGCAGTAGTTTGAACGCACTTACAGTGGAAGTTGTCAACAGCGAAGTTGTTGGACAGTTCAAGTCAATACTAGACAGGGTCTTGAAAAATGGCCGTTTAAGGACGTAAAGCATTTGAGCAGAGATGTGCCCGCTCGACTGATAGTCCAAAGGTAACCTCATTGGATGGACCGTAAGGTCTTCTAGGGTACTTTCTTTCCTTGTTACTCCTTGTTACTCTCTCTCTCTCTCTCTCTCTATATATATATATATATATATATATATATATATATATATATATATATATATATATATATATATATATATATATATATATATATATATATATATATATATATATATATATATATATATATATATATATATATATGTGTGTGTGTGTGGCTGTCTCTCTTTCTGTCTCGCTCTCTTTCTCTCTCTCTCTGTCTCTCTCTCGGTCTCTCTCTGTTATTCTCTCTCTCTCTCTCTCTCTCTCATTATCTCACTTTGAAAACGGTTCCATTTTTAGGACGAGTTTTCGCACGGCGACACCCGTTTTACTGGTCTATTTGCTTGTTTCGTCTTCGGTTATGCCACTCTTCGAGAGACCTTTCCATTAATATCAAGGTGAATTGCACCAGGAATAGAATGTAAATTTGCAGTGTTTTCATTTAATGGTCTCCACAAAATGGACCGAAAGGTCATTAAGCCGGCCATCAGAATCCCCAAGGGAGACGGATACATTTCCTAATTTGTTTGCGATTATTTGTGAATCTATAACATCTCTTAATTTCTAATTTAGCCACGATCTACAATTCCTTTTTGCGTGTCTTTTTATCTTGTGTCTCTTTATCTTGTGTTTCACAATACGACCCTAGCAATCATAACGGTCCCAGTTGTTAACTTATTAATATGTTTTAACTTTATAATATCAGTTATGTTCACGTATACATTTTTTAATTTCCTTATTTACGCATAGCACCTGCCTCTATTAAGCAAAAACGTTTATAATACACAGCACATTATTAATAGGGGAAAAAATGAATGGGGAAATGAAACATTTCCTGGGCGTTACCAGCGCATAAAATGTCATTTTATTCAATACGTTTTGAACGATCAAGGAAAAGACAAAAGTAATTAAAAATTTTAAAGTTGGGAATTGATTAACAGCTATTGTTAACCTTATTAATAATAATTATATAAAACCCGTATGTTGATCGCTTCTTCCCAATTTTTGGCCACTATGAAAATTCTAGACAAGTTCTCATTGATCGTCAATATTAGGTTTAAAACGTTTGGTTCTTGCGTCGGTTTTCTACTCTTTGATAAACAAATGACGCTTTTATTCGCTGTAGTAGTAGTGAGGGTGGTGGTGGTGGTGGTTTACCAACCTTCCTTTGTCCAAGAGAATCACCGACCAGATAATGAAATAGACATACAGGTCCGTATGACAATCGCTGCTGAGCCCAAGGGCAGCAGGGCAGTTGCTCTTTGGGGAGAGGTGCTGTCCGCCATGTCGCTGTCGAAATTTACGTTCTAAAAATTGAATATCTGCTTAGTACAACTATTCTAGCCCTAATTAACTTCGAATGTTACGCTAATCTCGATGGCATATAAATAATCACAAACTTGATAATAAATTCAAAATTCTAAGCGTACGATTCTATATCTAATTTAAAATCTTTACAATCACGCTTAGATAAACCATTTTTTTCTAAGTTTATCTATATTAAACAATTTATAATCTGATAAAAGCATTCGATTAAATGCCTTTAGAACTTGGATAGGAATTATATCACATTTGTTTGTCAAAACTAATGCTATTAACTCGATCTAATTTCCAAAACTGCGCTCATTCGTATAAAAAAATTAGAATTTAGACGCTTTGAGCCTGGATCGCCGTGATTGAACCGATGAGTTATTTGCATGAGAGTTCTCTACCTCTCCTCTGAAGACTGACGCAGTCCCCCAGATAACACACATCAACGTGATCCAAGAGCATGCTAAACCGAGCCTCTCTATCCTTAAGGGAAATAAATCCATCTGGCTGAAACAGATCATGTCGATCGTAGAAGTCATCCCAAGGTGGAGAAAATGTGTTCCATCCTCCTGACAAAAAATTCTTAAGTAATAAAATCCCCTTCCATATAACTGCTATCAACTTTCAATTTCGGCAATAGATACTTACCTATATCTAACATTATTGCGTTTATCCATTATGTTTTCTCAGTAGTTGGTTGTAGCAGGCTGCTAGTTCCTCTGACCTAGTAAGAAAAATATTTTTAGTGCTACATTAACTATAATGTAGCTCAGGCTACAAATTCAAAACAGAAATCTATCAAGTCTTTGACTTTACCTCCTTGGTAACAGTATCGCCATCTTTTTGTCGGAGACCTGCCGCAAAATTCTTTAATTTGATCCCCTACAATCAAATGACTAGTCAAATTAATTTGAGTTCGCCGCTACCCTATGCCAAATTCAAATTTGATCATCTGTTAGTGGCAACAACCGGTAACCTCCTTCTGGACGCATGTGAGGAGTATTTCATTAACACGTTAGAAAGGAAAATTGGGTTTAGCAGATGGTGCCACCCCGGCTTCTCCCAGTGCTCGCAAGAAGCCGCCTCATCTATAACAGCACGGTATATCAAACTCGATCGATGAGTGGACGAGACCATGACAACCTCCTGCTTAAAGAGAATATTATAGACTTGCAGATGACTACGGTTAGTGCAGTAACAGCATGTCAGAGCTATCCCCTAGAATGGGTCAAAAGAAATTTATCGGTGCAGGATTTGTAGCGTCGTTTCTGGGGTGCCATTCAGCCAGGCTCATAATTGAAAGAGAGCAGAAGTTAAGTAAGTAAGAGGCAAAAGTCTTAAGGAATAAATGCCGTGTAAGATTTTGATCAATCTGACAAAAATTTAAAAATTTAGACCACGCGCGCTTCACCGACTGATGGATAAATAATTCCACGCGGATAAGACGATGAATTAACAACACCGACCCAGATTCGCTTCTCACACTAAAACAACAGAGGAAATTATGGCTATAAAAGAGAGGAATTCTACAGATTTCTGCTGGAAACAGATTAAGAGAATTTGCAGAATTTGCAAACCTTTACTTTATGAAGTCATTCCAAGGAGGCTAAGGACAAGATGTACATGGCAATGACCAAATGGGACAAAATTAAGTTCGATTGCATAATTTTCAACAGGAAAAATTTCATTAAATATTTATCAGTTATCAGCTCCTTCAACACAAGTAGCGACCGATGATTACTCATGAGCAACGTATAAATAAAACTCTTACAAGAGGATCCAAACTCATCCTAAAGAGCACAACCCCACTATAAATTAACATACAAAGTAAAAGAAATGCATTCCAAATTACATTTATTAACATGTTTAATGAAATAAATAAACAACTGGCAGATTTCTCTTTAGAAAGCTGCAATAATAATATAAAATTCTATTTTATAATGTGCAACCAGGGGAAATAACGATAAGACGAGGTCATCTAACAGAAAAATAAGACAGAATACGAAAATAGTTTTAGAAAAAAGGCGAAAAATGAGACAAGATGGAACAATTATAGATAGGCTCAAATATACAAAACAACAAACTTATATATAAACAACTCCAGGTAGCACATAATACAAGGCTAAAGGAAAAATATTGAAAATAACAAATCACTAAAATAGATAGACAACAACTAACAATTGGCTGGCAGTAAATAAAGACACGAAATGTTAAACAGGGAAAGAAAATCATAAACAGAGAAAAGACTATCGAAAGAGTTGAGTCAGTATACAGCGATTTAGTTCAGAGGGCAGTAGCGAAACAAGGAATTGGCAAAACCTGAATTGACATTCTCTCTTATATAAATAGTCATAATTCCTTAATCCTCTAGAGAAGTTTCCTGGAGTTCCTCAACCCTCTTCAGGAGCGTTACATATACGACTAGGCAACAACAAATTCAAATATGAAAAAATATGTAAGACAGAAGTATCCCATCTCCTCAACACTCATTACAACGTTAATTAAGGACAATTTCGGAACTTTGGAATAAGAACAAAAAAGAATCAGAATTAATGGGAGAATTTAACTGACCTTCTCTTTGCTAATGACATCGAATTATTTGCCTCAAATCCAGAAGAACTACAATCAATGATCATAATCATTACAAGCGTCTCACAGTAAGATGAAATATATAATGAAAGAAAGCAACAATTCGGTTTGAAGATCAAATTTTATAACAGGTACAAAAACATATAACTAGAGCAGTTTTTGCGTGATTAAGAAATGGAAAAAGAATCAATAGAAAAATAAAACTAGACTTGAAAAGTTTAGCCACATATTCAAAAGCGTCCTGCCCCCCTATGATTAAAACGCAGAGTATTTAATCAATGTCTCTTACCATTCTTAACTTATGGAAGTAATACTTAGACACTGAACTTGAAAAGGATGGAAAAACTGAAGACATCTCATCCCTAACGATGCATGCTAGGAATAACCTACAGGGACCATGAAAGATATACATCTAATATATATTTCCGAAAGTCTGTTTGTATATATATATATATATATATATATATATATATATATATATATATATATATATATATATATATATATATATATATATATATATATATATATATATATATATATATATATATATATACATATATATATATAAAATAAAAAACTCACAAAGTGGCACGTAAGGAAAGCAATAATATGAAAATTAACCCACAGGAAAATGAAAAGATGAATCCAAGCACTTTTTGCAAGTTCATTTTCAAGGAATGAAAATGAACTTGCAAATATAGTTCGAAAGTGCTTGGATTCATCTTTTCATTTTCCTGTGGGTTAATTTTCATATATATATATATATATATATATATATATATATATATATATATATATATATATATATATATATATATATATATATATATATATATATATATATACACGAGTATATATATGTATATAATATCTCTCAAAGTAGCGCCAGAGAATGATGAAGATGAATGCAATAAACCACATTGAAAGAGAAAACGGAATAATTTTTTTTCCCTACAGTAATATTTATTACCTTTTTTCGAAAAAATGCGTGCAGGGAAGCGATTCGAACCATGGACACTGAGGCAGCGAGCACCGCTTTGATCACAGTTAAAAGTATGCCGTTAGTACACTGTTACGCATATATATATATATATATATATATATATATATATATATATGTATATATATATATATATATATATATATATATGACAGCTATATAAGGCCAACAAAGAGTACCAATGGGGGTAAACTACTCAGATTTGGGGAAAGTGGAGCCATCTGGTTGTTAGGTTATGTTCGATTTTTTGCCCTTTCAAGTTTTGGGGGTCAAATAATCGCGGCTATGAGCTGAAATTAGGACATTAACATTGCCCGTGAAAATAATAAGGTTTTCCAGACCAATTATGCGACTACAATGTTTAAAAAACGCGATAATACCTATTATCAGCATACCAAAGGAACGAATAATTTAGATATTTAGTTAAAATTCGCGCCCATCTGCTTTAAGCGCCCTTTAAATTTTGTGATTGCGACTCCCGTACTAACGTTTGCCTGTCCGCCCGCCTGCCCGCCTGCCTGCCCGCCTGCCTGCCCGCCTGCCTGCCCGCCTGCCGTACTAGTGTAATGCGAAAATCGTTCCCTGGTAGTCTTTCATGATACACTAATCCATTACTCAAAATTAAAGTAAACCTTATATATTCTTCCTACCAACTTTTAATTACGTAATTTAACTCAAGCAGATAATTTAAATTGTTAAAGATAGTTGTTTTAGGCCCGGAAAACGCCTATATATATATATATATATATATATATATATATATATATATATATATATATATATATATATATATATATATATATATATATATATATATATATATATATATATATATATATATATATATTATATATATATATATATATATATATATATATATATATATGACCGCTATAGAAGGCCACTTAGATCCAACTTAAAGGCAAACAAAGGTCATTATCGGGGATAATTTGACCTGGGGAGTAACACAGGCTACTCAGAATTTCTAAAAAATGACGCCACCCGGTTAGTATGGTAGGTTAGGTTTGAGTTTTTTACAATTTCTAGGTTTTTTGTATAATTGATCGCGGCTATGAGTTGCAATTAAAACATTCAAAATTGCCCGTGGAAAAATCAAGATTTGCCAGACCAATTATGCGGCTGCATGTTTGCAAAGTGTGATAATACCTATTTTCAGCATGCCCGAGACTCGAATAACTTAGATATTTAGTTAAAACTCGCGCCCAACTACTTGGGCACGCTTTAAATTCTGTGGCTGCCACCAGCGTACTCTCGTTTGCCTGCCCACATTCCCGGCTACCCGCTTGCTCACCCTGCCGCAATACTGTAATGTGAAAATCGTTCCCTGTTTGTTTTTCATGACTCACTAAAGTATTTTTTAAGTTATATTTTATACATACCAAGTTTTATTTACGTAATTTAAACCATGCAGAGAATTAAATTTGTTCAACATAGTTTTTTTAGGCCCGGACAGCGCCGGGTATCTTTGCTATGGGATTTAAATGAGATTCAAATTGTGAAAGGGATAGGGGGTGAACATGTATGAGATTAATATTGTAGTGTGTATTCATAAATGAGATTTAAATTGAAGATGATATCAGCACAAATGGGATTCCAATTAGGAGAATACAAATAAGCATACGTTTCAAATTGCGGGGGCTCTAAGACGAGAGAGATTCAAATTACTATGATTGATTTGAATTGGAAGCTATGCAAATACTTATGGAATTCTAATTATGCAAGGGTATGGAATTCAAATCGCAAAGGTTGAAATCAAGACTGAGATTGTTCAAATTGCATGCAATGTCTGCGCAAATTTTAATCAAATTGCGGAGGTAGAGATGTGAACACTAAGGAGTTTTAAATTGTTGTGTATTCACGAGTGAGATTCAAATTGCAGGTGATGTCCGCACGAATAAGATTCAAATTGGGGAGGAAACAAGCGCGAATGAAATTACAATGTAAGAGAGAGTAATCAAAAGTTGGATTGAAATTTTGGGTGATATAAGCCGGAATGAGATTCAAGTGGGTTAAGGACAAAGTAGCACGAAATATCATTTGTATTTATTGATGCAAAATGTACATGAAAGATGAATTACCTGTAATTTATCTTAGCTTAGTATTCGCGGTTGGGACTGCTTACGCAGATGGACATTCATTTGTATCTTTGCTTCGTCTAATTTCTTCATCGTAATTCACATCTACATTCCAATATATTTTGTTTACTTTTCAATTTGTTAACTACTGGGAACGCTGGATCGTTTGTCTAATTAGTCCTTTTAAAACAGTCGCTCTAGAATCTGTATCAAATGACGCTCGATCTGTTTTTGCGGCCTCAGCGTTGCTCGCTCATAACTAGCGGCCATTCATGGATGCGAGTAAATTGCCGGGCACGCGCGGTGAAACGTTTACTCATTGTAAGTATATTATATGAGAGGGAGAGTGCGCAACTCTCCCGAATCTCTCTTCGCTCCACAAATATTAATAATATTCAGCAAGTAAAGATATTTTTGTGCCACAATATAAGAATTTCAATCTCTATGCATCTGTATTTATTTGCGACAGGACTTTTTATCCCAGGCAACACCGGGTACCTCTGATAGTGCTTAATAAAACAAACACGAGTGACATATATAGTAAAAAATTAAAACTTTTGAAGTAGAGGTGAGCAGGTCACATTGCTATAACAAACGACACGAAATAAATCCTAAATCGTCTACCCTAATTTAAATCTAAAGAGACCCACAAGACGACTTCGCAGAAGGTTGCAAGATGAAAATCGACATTGGATGGCTTAACTTGGCAAACTCGTAACCTGGACCTTGATCGATGGATCTTCTTGAAGAGCTCTTTTGTTAGCTTATGGATGAAACGCTCTGAATATGATGAAGATGGTTTAAGGAAGTTGAAATCACCATGAATGAGAAAGGTTTCGGGGAGGGGAGCAGAAATGTCCTGGTTTAGTAATTCATCCAAGCTTCGATGAAGCTGTCAGAGGTGTGATCAGAAGGGCGGTAAATAACCCCAATGGTGAGAGAGGGCTTCAAAGCTAATGATGAACTTCGAAAGTGTTAGGAGAGTTGATAGGAATGAGAGAGTATGTGACAGATGCGTAGCAGCAATTAAGCCAGAGTCGCCACCACCTCGCCCAGTACCATTCTGAACGTCGAGGAACTAGGAACCATCGGGAGAGAAAGTAGCGGCAAAACATTCCTGAGATCTTAAAGCCAGACTCCGCCAAATCGGAGAGAGCTAATTTCTTAAATATGATAGAGTCACAAATTAAATCACACTTATTTATAGTCATATGACCAAATTGAAATAGAGATATGTGCAAGAAAAGACTAAGGTAATTTAATAATAAAATGCATGCAGCCAAATTTGTGGCTATTTTCATTGCTCGAAAACAAAATTCAGCAGATAAAAAATATTCTTTAATGACAAGATCACCAAGAGAAATTACTTCCAGGGCAAAATCCCACCCAAGGACAAAATAGCCCTAGAACAAAATCCCCTTAGGATGGTTAGAATAAGTTAGATCATTCGGTTGAACTTGTTAGTAAAACAGCAATAAATTTAATATACATATTTTACTATAAAACCTTTTTCCTTAATAACAAGGAACAGAAACTCAAATTCAAAGCGATCTCTGTGAAAGAATCTAAAACAGGTCTATAATTGTAGTATTGAAGAATTTTTAGAATTCGAGAACCAGAAGTTTTGTATTTCTTTGTTGACAGTTCTGTCGGCAAGCAAGCAATGATTCGAGAAATAAGTGGATTTCGGTGCCTAATATCCTGTTCAATAATGTTTAAAATCTAAATATTTTTGGATGTGATGAGACAGTAAAACAGAAACTGTTCTAAAATTTCATTATTCAATGAAACAATAGATCATTTGTAAAATGTTTCTGCTCACATAGTTAAAGCCATTATACAACACTTTATCTTGACCATTATTACTTTTAACAAAGCACGTAATTACGGCAGAAACAAATGTAAACTAAATATTAAATGCCTAAAATTTTAAAATAGCTAACCGTGAAAAAGTTTACAAGCTATAAATTTGTTTTTCAGATTATGTGCGAATTTTGTCGTAGCTTAATTTTAACCTAAACTATGTCAGAGGGTATTTTTCCCAAGTGAAATTTTTACCTCGTGGAGATTTCGTCCTGATACTCTTTAACCAATTCTTTGGATACTAGTGATAAAAATGCCCAAATTGGTAAAACGGGTAGAAGAGGAATGAGAAATTTAGGGCATATATGCAACCTAACCACAAGTTCCGGAAAAAAATTTAAATCATTTTCACCACTATCCTTTACCTAGATATTAAAATATTGCCTTTTTCTTTGGTGAAGTTAGGGCGGGAGTACACGAGCGACTTTGTGTTCGCCACGCCGTGGCACCACAGCGTGGCGTGTTTGAGCCACTATGTCTTGACTGAGCCACACCACAGAGTGGCCCGTGTGTATGGGCATAAAACCATTGCGGTACACACCATGCCCTTTGAGGCCACAGTTCCAGCATGGACTCTGAGGACGAATTAGTTGCATTACTTATGTTTCTGTGGTGCCGCTGTGGTCGTCATGAAAGACAGAGAGCACTATGTATGCACCCAATAACTTCATCGAGACTGAGTCATGGACAATTTTACACCATAATGGGTGATTTGAGAGCAGACAGTCCAAAATTCTTCAACTACTTCAGGATGTCTCAAGAAAGTTTTAATGAGCTCCTTACCTTACTTTGTCCCTACATCCAGAAAGCCTATACAAACATGAAACGGAGCATTCCAGCTGAGGAGAGACTTGCCATAACATTAAGGTATGTAAATAATACAATTATCAGTAGCAGACCTTTATTATAGATTCTGAACCATCAGAGTGTATTTCACTTGTACTGGAATACATGATGCACTAGGATTTCCTTTGGAATATGTTACTTAATTATCATACTTTTTTCCAAGAAAAATGAGTTAATATGCTACTGAAAATATGGGAACGTTATTTTTCTTCAACGTTTTATTAGGTTTAATATTCATCATAAATGCTTGAACGGTCAGACCATGGAGACATTGCCTGTGAAGTTGCAGCTGGTGCAAGGGATGATGTAGGAGGTGGTATTGGTTGGCATTGTGTTGCTGTTGATTGTGAATACATGATATTAGGGTAGAAATTGTGTGGTGCATGACTCATTGATGAACTTGGACCTAGGAAGAAATTATGTTGTGGAGGGAAATATTGCTGATTAGCAAGTGTTGGATGTTACTTATACCTCTTAAGTATATTCATGAATTCAATTTCAATAATAAATCTATCTAGATCGAGTGTAGCCATGTGTCGTAGAATGACTCCCGACGATACCATATATAACACTATTCGTTGAGGGAACTTCCTTAATTATCTTTAGAGTGCGTTACTGTCTGGCGGCCGATATTATGTATCTTCGATATGCTTAAGAAGTGGAACTGAGCTCAAGGATAATAATATTGCTATCATTAATAAAATAGAGTTTTATTAATAATAATTACCAACAAACACAAGAAGGAAAATATTGACATAAACAGAGAATTGAAAGGGTCGTGGGGGCTCGGCTAATCCGAGGATTTAAAGGATTTAAAAAAAAGGTAAAACAAATATGGAGTTAAAGAGATGGGATGGTTCGATAAACCATTTAAAGAACAGGATAGAATTGACAAAAGGGATCAATACTCAAAGGTGACGTTTGGCTTACGTAACTTTTGCACTAGTGGTGCAGTGGAAGGTGGCGCAAAGGAGTTTCGGTCCGCTGGCGAGTTCCAGCCGAAGGGGGGAATAAAAGGATCCTGACGAGGCGTCTTGGGAAGGAGAACCGTTTCTCGACGAACGGCTTGAAGAACAATGGCTGTTCTAGGTTGTTCTCTTCTGAACAAAGGGGGGATGAGAACCGTCTCTTGTCTACGGGCTCAAGAACAATGGCTGTTCTAATGTTGTTCTCCTCTGAACAACAGGAGGGGAGGGGGGGGGAACCGTTTCTTGGCGAAGGGCTCAAAACGAACAATGGCTGTTCTAGGTTGTTCTCTTCTGAACAAAGGGGGGGATGAGAACCGTCTCTTGTCTACGGGCTCAAGAACAATGGCTGTTCTAATGTTGTTCTCCTCTGAACAACAGGGGGGGGGAGAACCGTTTCTTGGCGAAGGGCTCAAAACGAACAATGGCTGTTCTAGGTTGTTCTCTTCTGAACAAAGGGGGGGATGAGAACCGTCTCTTGTCTACGGGCTCAAGAACAATGGCTGTTCTAATGTTGTTCTCCTCTGAACAACAGGGGGGGGGTGAGAACCGTTTCTTGGCGAAGGGCTCAAAACGAACAATGGCTGTTCTAATGCTGTTCTCCTTGAACAACAGGGGGGGATGAGAACCGTTTCTTGGCGAAGGGCTCAAAACGAACAATGGCTGTTATAATGCTGTTCTCCTTTGAACAACAGGGGGGGAAGCCTTGGGGACTTGGCGTCGGAAAGGCTCGAACCTTTGGCACTCAAGGAATATTGTCCTCCTTCTGGACAAGTGATGGTGAATCTCGAGGTCGAGGTCCCTTGGCGCACAAAGGGAGAGAGGGTCGTGGTGATGTTTCGCGACGAAAATCTGGATCTCCAATCTGATCTTAGTGGTAAAGTTTCCATATAAATAGCCAGGACATCTCCTTGGCGTGAAAGAAAATGGAGTGAAAGCTTGGAGGGAACGCACAGCCGGGCCGGAGAACAATGCCTTATCTGCTCATAAGCCTAACTCGATCTGGCGAGGTCGGCGTATGGGGGCGAACGGGGGGACGATAACCTCCTTGTTTAAACATTGACATCCGGTAGCTGTGATAAGACTCCAAGCCTCGAATCGAAGATGCACGTGGGCAGCATCGTGGTTTTAAATAATATGGGATAGGAGTTGAAATTGACGCAGCTTCAACACGTTCTATCACACCCCTCTATTCCAGGGGAAGTTGTCGCTTCAAAAAAAAGAGAGAAGGGACAACGATAGAGCTCCGTTGTGGGTAACTCGTTTTCTTGTACCAACTGTACCTTCCTGCACCTAACTAGTATTACCTCAATACATATGATTATTTTGATCTTTAGATTACAGGGGAAAATAACCTTTAATACAACTTAATCAAAGGAAAAAAAGGGCATGGAACAATGAAATGATATAAACTTAGTACATACGGGACAAAATAATTTATACGTAAATTAATAAGAACAAATATATATACATACAAAAAATTAGACATTGAGCGTTACAAAATTCAGACATATACATTAATTAATTATATTACAAATGAATCTTAAATTAAGTCGTACAAGACGGTATATACCTACATGGAGATACTAATCCTATGAATACAATTATTCTACGCTATTCGGTAACGCATTCCTACTGAGTGCGTCAGCGACCTGGTTATCGGAACCTTTTATCTAATTTATTTTAAACTGATACTCTTGCAAGAGTAAACTCCAGCGCATGATGCGGCCGTTTGAGTGTCTCACATTCATAATACAGGCTAACGGACGGTGGTCGGTTCCTATTTGAAATTCTTTACATATCAAGTACAGCTTGAATTTGTCTATGACCCAGATAATTGATAGAGCTTTCTTTTCTCTAGTGGCATATCTCTTTTCGCGTGGTAATAATTGACGACTAGCATATGCAACTGGATGACTCGTTCCGTCATCCACGTATTGAAGGAGTACACCTTCAATGCCCTCGTTGCTCACGTCGGTCTTAACCCCAAAGGATTTTTCCGGGTTGGGCAACTTTAAAATAGGGGCAGAAATGAACTTACTTTTGAGCTGATTAAAATGGGAAACAGCGACATCATTCCAACGTAAACGATCGGGGAAATTCTTTTCCTGAAGGGGGCATAGGGGGGCTGAAATTGCAGCGAAATTCGGAACAAATCGCTGATAGGGAGAAGCTGATCATAGGAACGATCTTAATGGCTTCTTTGTAATCGGGAGGGGCATGTCGGCGATTGCCTTAATCTTGTTCTCATGGGGACCTAACTTGCTTTGTCCTATTTTGAAACCCAAATATTTGATGGTTTCGTGAGCAAAATGGCATTTGCTGGGGCCAATGCTGAGGCCATTTTTACGCAGTCACTCAAAAAGAGCTAATAAGGCGGGTAAATGGTGATTTTATTTAATTAGTTCTTGTAGCTGACTCTTCTGACGTGGTGTCAGCTGCGCGTCACTATCCAGGTCAGAGGGTTCTAAAGACTCGCCTGGTAGGGAAGGAGGAGGGTAATCGGCATCAGGTTGGATGCACACTGTCTGGATTACATTAAGGGACTCCGCGGGGCAATCCTCTTCAAGCGCCGATGTTTCGTCCAGTTCTACGAACGTATCTCCATGGGCGCGTTGGGGGTTCTTTTTTTCTTGGGGTCCACGGACAGTTTCCGTGTCCTTGTCTTGGGCCTTATCACCTAAGGGTGTTAGTGATTCACACTCCTCTTTTGCCGTCCTAAAGTCCTGGTTAGGGGTCTCCGTGAAATCGGACGGTATCGGGGTTCTGATGGGGACGGGCTCCTGGGCTTCTTTCTTATCTCGGCCTTGAGGAAGGGCGGCCTGAAACACAGGGTCGAAACTTACTTGGGGGCTCTGTCTTATAAGTACGGAACAGAATTGTATGGGTGCTACAATGACTTCAGCCCAGCCATTATAATATTGACACTGCCACCCAAGGTGGTCATGTACCACCGCAAATTTTTCGTGGTTAGAGGCCACTGGGAGGAGTTCGTCGGACACGATGAAACACGTACATCCTGTGTCCCTAACGAGAGTCGATACTCGACAGCTGTCCACGCTGCCCTCCTCATATTTCAAAGTTCCCGATGAACTTTTACCAAAAACAAAATTTACCTGGTGGCCTGACGGAGGGGGAGAAGTTTCTGCTTGGGTCTGCACCACCGGGGGAGCCGGGGTTGCATTAATCTGGTGAACTTGGTGGGCTGGTCCGCTTTTAAGCCTAGAATTTTGGGGGCAATTCCAGCTCATGTGGTTTTCTACACCACAGGTGAAGCATATGGTTAGTCGCTTCGGGAAGAGAGATGGAGGAGAAGTCTTAACGGGAGGTTTGGAGTCCCGTTGTTGGTTTTGGGGAAAGAAGTTTTGGGGTTTTACGGGGCTCGGAAACTTTGTCAGCTTTCCTGAGAAGGAGCGCGAGTCCGTCCTTCTTTCTTCTCGTTGGATTTCTTTTTCTCGTTCTTCTCGTTGTATTTTTCCTTCTCGTTCTTCTCGTTGGATTACTCTTTCCCGTTCTCTTTCTACCTTTTTTCTTTGAAATTCTGCTTTAATCCGAGCTAATTCAATCTGAAGCTCAGCTTGTCTTATCCGTTCCTCTCTTTCTCTTTCTTTTTCTTCTCGTTGTATTTCTCTTTCTTTTTCTTCTCGTTGTATTTCTCTTTCTTCCTTTTTTCTTTGTTTTTCTCTTTCTTCCTCTTTTCTTTGCTCCTCTTGAATGTACTCAATTAGTTCTTTTCCGGAGAGTCCACAGGATTCTCCTTGCGCTTTAAAGATTTCAAACTGAGTCATCTTTGCACTTGGGGGCGCACTAGTCAACCAACTAAAATTCCTTGCAACAAGAATTATGCCTCTATAGAATTAGCCTACCTAAATATGGGCACTGACCTATTCGTACTTGGTTTCTCAATCTAAATAACCACTGACTAAAATCACAAAAAAAAACACAAACAAATTATTATAACTGTTCCTTGAGCTACTCCAGCTTCTTAAGTTTAAAAAAAAGGGGGATAGCAATCGTTAAAACCAAAGGGAACTACTATATTCTATTATTATAACGAATAACACTATGCTTTACTCGACTATGCTTTAATCTTTGTTTTCATCAACAAACAGTGATATTGCTTATCTATCGAATAAAAGTGAATACTAGTGTTTTTAAACTGCATTGAATACTAAAAATTATAAATCTACGTATGTAAGTTAATTTATTTGGACATATAAGTGATATTACCGCATTACTTCGAAAATTCCCATGTTCTCACTGAGTCTGTTTGAAAGCCATTAGGCCTAAACTCAACTGAGTGATTAGAAGTGCAGCCCTGCCACGTCCATCTTGTTTAACTAATCTCTTCACTCTTTGAATTAATAAATTAAAACAATCACTCATCAATCAAAACCTAACAACCTTCAAAGTAAAAATTTTAACAATTAAGCATTACTGTTTCTCCCAGTAATTAAACAAACTCCCATAGTGCATAAACACTGTTGTCAGATTTCTCCATTCATCCTTAGAAAGAATGGCTCCTCCTACTCTCAGGAAGGCAGACAAAGAAAAAAATACTCCAATTACAAGAGGAACAACCGAATTAAACGAACCAGTTAATTTTAATGAACTGCAGACCCATATTTCCTCATCTACGCTATCAGTTGATGCCAAAGACATTATGAACGTTCTCTTTAAGTTTTTTGAATCATCTTTTGCCAAACAAGAACAAAAAATCATCTCTCTCGAAAAATCTAACGAAGAAATGAGATCAAAAATCGAAAAATTAGAAGAAAAGGTTGATTCTTCCGACGCTTATGAAAGACGAGATACGATTATATTCTCCGGCAATATACCTGAAGCTACCAATAATGAAAACTGCAGCAATATCATCCGCAAACTTATTAAAGATAACTGCCACATACAAATGCAAGAAGCTGACATCTCTGTTGCTCATCGTCTAGGTCCCAAACCAAAAGTACAAGGTCCCGACAAAAGAAACATAATTGTGAAGTTGCGCAGAAGTGATCTGAAGCGTGATATCTTCTCAGCATGCAAAGAATTCAAACCTTCATTCTTTGTAAACGAACAACTGACTCCAAATCGCAACAAAATCTTTTTCGTCCTCCGCCAAGCTAAAAAGAAATTCTCCACAAAGATCGCAGGCTGTACTACCAGAGATGGATTCATCAACGTCTTCCTGCCATCACCCTCTGGTCGCCGTGATCTACGTATAGTTATCAATACCCGAGCTGCCCTCCAAAAATTTCTGTCGGAACACCTCAATTCGACGCTTGCAGACTTTAATGGTGAGAATCTCTGGAACGATCAGTAATAATACATTCGGCGATATTACTGTTTTAGATGAAAAAAAACAAAAACAAACAAGCCATATTTTGACCTAGCATTCACTTACTTTTATTTCAATTGTATTACATACTTTATTCCTTTTTCTCTTATCAAAGTTATCATAAAAACAGTATTTTAACTGTTCATAGATATTTTATACGTAATTTCAATTTGTAACCTTTAATTTTTAAATTCCTTTATGTTTGAACAACTCGATCACTTCAATAATATCGATCCAGACATAAACCATTTTGATGAATTATATCCAAATTTTAAAGAAAATAACGTAAGAAACCAATACTACGATTGTGATAAATTTAACACTACATTTTCATTTGAAAAAACAGACCTGTCCATTTTAAATCTTAACATTCGATCTTTGCACGCAAACTTTGAGGAATTTTCAATATTTTTGTCAACACTTAATTATAAATTTTCCGTTTTGGCATTCACCGAGAGCTGGCTAACAAATAATAATAAACACCTTATCAGTGTCCCAAACTATAGCTCTTTTCATTCACTACGCGACGTAAACAAGATAGGGGGAGGTATAAGCGTGTATATATCTGACAGACTCAATACTAAAAAAGTTGATGAAATTAGTATTTCCTATATGTAACTATATAGAAACTTTATTTATTGAAGTAAAATCAAATGGTAAAACGATAATCATTGGAACCGTATATAGGCCCCCTTCTGGTGACCCAAAGATGTTTATAGATAAGATTACTGAATTAATCAATTACTTCAATGTTACAAACTATGACGACATAATAATTACAGGAGATTTTAACTTCGATCTATTAAACTTTGAAAACCACGCATCAACTCAGTCCTTCCTCAATACTTTTTATTCTCATTCCTTACTTCCAATTATAACAAAACCGACAAGAATAACCCAAAACTCAGCAACACTAATTGACAATATTTTCAGAGTTCACCCCGAAAATTACTCTTCCGGTATTCTCCTTTGTGACATATCGGACCATCTTCCTATATTCATGATCCAAAAGTCTTTTTTCAACTCGAACAATATTCATCAAAACCGTACAATAACCTACCGCATAATTAACGAAAATACCTTATCAAACTTCTATAACTATGTTCTAAATCAGAATCTATATGAAATTTCCTATATAAATGACATCGATTCTGCTACCGAAGAGTTAATTTCAAGGCTAGACGATGCTTTTAAACTTAATTGTCCTCTAAAATCTAAAACCATGTCATATAAACACAAAACAAAACCTTGGATAACAAACGCAATTATAAATAACATCAAAAAACGTCAAAAATACTTTTCTCTTTATAAACTTAGTCAAATTCCAGAACATACATATAAAAATTTTCGGAATCAAGTTACTAACCAAATTAAAATAGCCAAGAAAAATTATTACCATGAACGATTTAATCAAACGAAAAACAATATAAAACAAACTTGGAAATTAATCAATTCTGTGATAAAACCTGAAATTACTAAAGGAACAAACCAAATTAAACAAATTATCATTGACGGTAAACCAGTTGATGACAATAAGAAAAAAGCGAATGAATTCAATAAATTTTTTGTCAACGTAGGTAAAAAAATCTCAGACTCCTGCAAAATAGTCGATAAATCTTTTCTTTCGTATTTTAATGAGATTAATGTACCAAATTCCTTGTTCTTTTCTCCTGTAAGCGTAGCCGATATAAAAAAAATCATTAGTTCACTAAAAAATAAAAAATCGGGTATTAATTCAATCTCCACTAAAATTTTAAAATACATCTCCGATATAGTTGCTCCAATTTTAGCATCAATAATCAATAAATCATTTACGCAGGGTATATTCCCATGTGTATTAAAAGTTGCTCGAGTAACACCGTTACCAAAGGCCGGAGACCTCACAAACGTCAGCAATTACCGCCCTATTTCATGTCTTACAATGTTCAGTAAAATATTTGAAAAGATAGCATTCAATAAACTTTATAAATTTCTGGAATCTAATTCACTGTTGTATAAACACCAATATGGTTTTAGACGTCAGAAATCAACGATTCACGCGATAATTAACCACCTTCAATATTTATATGATAACATTGAAAAGGGCCACATTGTATTCTCAATTTTTCTCGATTTTAAAAAAGCTTTCGATTGTGTCAACCATAATATTCTACTGTCAAAATTAGCTATGTACGGAATTAGAGGCAACTGTCAAAATTGGTTCAAATCATATTTAACTGAAAGAAAGCAATTTGTCTCCGTCAATGGTCATGACTCATCCCACCTTAATATTACAACTGGGGTCCCACAAGGCTCCGTGCTAGGGCCACTGTTATTTTTAATCTATATTAATGATATTGTTAAATCATCTTCTCTGTTTAAATTTATATTATTCGCGGATGATAGTGCCTTATCAACTCCCTTGCCATATGACAAACCGAGCAACATTGCATCTACAATAAATAAAGAACTCGAAAATGTCTTCAGGTGGCTAAATGTTAATAAACTATCAATAAATGTAGATAAAACCAAATGTATTCTTTTCTCTTACAAAAAATCTATTGAATTGCCCCATATTAAAATGGGCGACGGAATAATTTATGAAACTACTCATATCAAATTCCTAGGCATGTTTATTGACAAAAATCTGAGTTTTAAACAACATATTACGCATATCTCAACAAAACTATCAAAATCGATTGGAATATTATATAAATTAAATAAGTTTCTTCCTAAATCTATTCTTCACTCTTTATATATGACAATGGTGCAACCTTACTTGACATACGGCATAGAGAGTTGGTATGGAAAATATCAAAATTATCTCAATAAATTAGTCATATTACAGAAAAAAGCAATTCGAGCCATCCATCAACTTCACTACAATGAGCACACTAATCGTTATTTTAAGGAATCCAGAATTCTAAAATTAAATGATCTCTTTGTTTTTCAAACATCCTTATTCCTTTACAAAACAATAAAGTGTTCCTATAATAGCTATATATTTAATATGTTACAAACAGCTGATAATATCCATAATCACCAAACCCGCAATAGAACAAAATTTATTTCACCCTTGTGTTCAAAATCAAAATCTCAATGTAGCTTTCTGTACAAATCTATCAAAATATGGAATGGCTTGGACGACAATAGCAAATCCCAAACCAATTTAGCTCAATTCAAAAAAGCTCTTAAAAACAATATAATTTCGGCTTACTAAATTTCTATTCAGCTTTTGTTATTGTGTATTTATTTGTTGCCGTACAATGTTATACTGTGTACTACTACTTTGATTTATACATTATAAATATGTTATTATTTATATAAGACTGTTGACTATGTTAACTACATACCTCTTGAAAGAATCGCTGTAAATAAAATAGTTTTTAATTTATCTCTAAATTTCAATTATATAATTATTCGTTATTTGCAATCATTACAATGGTTAGGTTCTCAAATGAATATTAAGTTGTTTATATTTGTATAAACATGAAGGGATTTCTAGTCTTTATAATTTTATGCTTAGTCTTAAGTTTCTGCCCTAAAAGTCACTGACTTATTTTGGGCCCATAAATAATCCTGTATGTATAAGTACTTATAGTAACTTGGCATTAAGATCTAAAATGTAATATGTTTTTACTGTACATTGGATTAGTATGGAATAAATAAATAAATAAATAAAATAAATAAATAAGATATAGCGTTAAACCTTACACACCTGATACCAAATTTAAATAGTATATATATATATATATGTCGTAGAATGACTCCCGACGATACCATATATAACACTATTCGTTGAGGGAACTTCCTTAATTATCTTTAGAGTGCGTTACTGTCTGGCGGCCGATATTATGTATCTTCGATATGCTTAAGAAGTGGAACTGAGCTCAAGGATAATAATATTGCTATATATTAATAAAATAGAGTTTTATTAATAATAACTACCAACAAACACAAGAAGGAAAATATTGACATAAACAGAGAATTGAAAGGGTCGTGGGGGCTCGGCTAATCCGAGGATTTAAAGGATTTAAAAAAAAGGTAAAACAAATATCGAGTTAAAGAGATGGGATGGTTTGATAAACCATTTAAATAACAGGATAGAATTGACAAAAGGGATCAATACTCAAAGGTGACGTTTGGCTTACGTAACTTTTGCACTAGTGGTGCAGTGGAAGGTGGCGCAAAGGAGTTTCGGTCCGCTGGCGAGTTCCAGCCGAAGGGGGGGAATAAAAGGGTCCTGACGAGGCGTCTTGGGAAGGAGAACCGTTTCTCGACGAACGGCTTGAAGAACAATGGCTACGGGCTCAAGAACAATGGCTGTTCTAATGTTGTTCTCCTCTGAACAACAGGGGGGGGTGAGAACCGTTTCTTGGCGAAGGGCTCAAAACGAACAATGGCTGTTCTAGGTTGTTCTCTTCTGAACAAAGGGGGGGATGAGAACCGTCTCTTGTCTACGGGCTCAAGAACAATGGCTGTTCTAATGTTGTTCTCCTCTGAACAACAGGGGGGGGTGAGAACCATTTCTTGGCGAAGGGCTCAAAACGAACAATGGCTGTTCTAGGTTGTTCTCTTCTGAACAAAGGGGGGGATGAGAACCGTCTCTTGTCTACGGGCTCAAGAACAATGGCTGTTCTAATGTTTTTCTCCTCTGAACAACAGGGGGGGGGTGAGAACCGTTTCTTGGCGAAGGGCTCAAAACGAACAATGGCTGTTCTAATGCTGTTCTCCTTGAACAACAGGGGGGGGTGAGAACCGTTTCTTGGCGAAGGGCTCAAAACGAACAATGGCTGTTCTAATGCTGTTCTCCTTTGAACAACAGGGGGGGAAGCCTTGGGGACTTGGCGTCGGAAAGGCTCGAACCTTTGGCACTCAAGGAATATTGTCCTCCTTCTGGACAAGTGATGGTGAATCTCGAGGTCGAGGTCCCTTGGCGCACAAAGGGAGAGAGGGTCGTGGTGATGTTTCGCGACGAAAATCTGGATCTCCAATCTGATCTTAGTGGTAAAGTTTCCATATAAATAGCCAGGACATCTCCTTGGCGTGAAAGAAAATGGAGTGAAAGCTTGGAGGGAACGCACAGCCGGGCCGGAGAACAATGCCTTATCTGCTCATAAGCCTAACTCGATCTGGCGAGGTCGGCGTATGGGGGCGAACGGGGGGACGATAACCTCCTTGTTTAAACATTGACATCCGGTAGCTGTGATAAGACTCCAAGCCTCGAATCGAAGATGCACGTGGGCAGCATCGTGGTTTTAAATAATATGGGATAGGAGTTGAAATTAACGCAGCTTCAACACGTTCTATCACACCATGGTATAGTAAACGTGTCACTTGTGAACTACTCAACGTTATATATGTGACACAGAGCAGCGCCACTCTGTGGCGGAGATCAGCGACAATTCGCCACAGTCTCTTGCCACAGACGCTCGTGTGCGCGGCGTGGCTTCTAAACAATGGAAACCTATGGGAATCCACATTCCCGCCACACACCAACGCGACGACGTGGCGCCACGGCGTCGCTCGTGTACTCCCGCTCTTAATCACCAAATTATTTCAGAAGTTCACTTCCGGCAATAATCAAGCTACGAAATGAGCTACCTAGTCATGTTATTTATTGATCCTTGGAACTTAAAATTCAATGGAGGTCAATGTATTTCTGGTGAACAGACTAACCAACGTAAATTAATTTACTGATTTAATCTTGTTTATTCTTTATTGATGTTTCTTTTATCTAGTTTATTTTTTTATTCAATATTTCCTTATTTCTTAATGGGTTGTTTTAGCCCTTGTAGACCTTGGAATTTTAGCCCTTTGCTTTTTCAACTGAGATTGTAGTTCGGCTAGTAATAATAATAAAAGGATCTTCTACCATGGGATTAACACTGGTTAACACTTTTAACTTCTCTTAACTTTCTTACTTACTTTACGAATATTTTTATCATAATATTTTTAGAGATCTTACGTTGGTTATGATCATTTTCCAATAAAAAAAAGAAAATCTTTCATTTAGAAATTAAATCCCATTAGCCAATGCCCGAGTAATTGGATGTACAAAATCGTGAATTTAAAATAAAAAAATATCTTCCAAATGTCTTATGTCTTGAAACGTTTTATTTGATTTCCTGTCTATTGCAATTGAGGCATTCTGGATATTCTGACATTTAACATATGTGGCAAAGACGTATTTTCGAAAATGTAGAATTCAATCAACTACTCACTTTCTACCTAGGTATGCTTTAACCTAATCACTGATTTTGAGATAATGAAAAGGTGAGTTAAACATAAAAATGTTTACAAAAATGCTTGTCCAACAAATTTATTTGGATATACCGAAAGCTACGTTTACTCATACATCGCAAGCATTAATACTACTGATAATTCAGTTATTTCATTAAATATTTGTATAAAACTAACGTAATATGTTTAATTTGACATCACAAATTAATTTAATATTAACATTTTAATATTTGGGGATAAGAAATATTAATTCAGGGATTTGGAGAAAGCTTAGGACTGTAGATAGGGAAGCATTAAGGCTGGTTTAAAGAATTTATGGAGTGAGTGGTAAAATATTGGATGCTATGAACAGTATTAATGATGGATGTTAGGCGTACTTTTGGGCGCAAGATGGCAGGACTGAGTGGTTTAACAGGGAGGGATAGAGAGATTTGACAAGGTTGTGTAGTGTTGCTATAGCTGTATAATATTTGTATGGATAAAGTAGTAAGTGAAGTACGAATGGAATTAATGGAATCTAGTGTGATATTGATGAAAAATGATGAGGTCCGGGTTCTATGTATGATGGTATATGATGAAAACCTTGTGTTGGTGACTGAGAGTCGAGTGATTCGGAAATGTTGATCGAAACTTTTCTAAAGGCGTGTGAGAGAAGAAGACTAAAAGTGGGTGGAAAACAAGTATTTGGAAGTGATTATGGAGTGAGGGATGATATCAGAGTGGTGTCAAGTGCGATAAAACAAATATCGACCACAATGTTTTGAAGGGTAGAAATGTATCGGACGATCATAGCGTTAATGCTAAGGGTTTGAATGTGGAATGTTTGAGGAAGTTGCATAAGAGTATAATTGTGTGAATGTTGGTATATGAGAGCGAGACTATGGTATGGAAGGAAAAATCTCGAGTGAGAGTGCACTCCAAGAAATAGGAAGACAATAATTCCGGTTCTATAGAAGCATTTGGAGCGGAGGCGTGGCGACAAACGTTCAAAAGTAGTATCCTCTAAGGTGGCGTGCTGGTAGAACTAATGATGCCACCTGCACGAGGGTTAGTACGAACTCTCTAAAGAGTTATATAGTTTTAAAGCCTAAATATTTAGGTTATCATTGCCGTATTACAGGGGCATAGACACTCTCAAGTTTAGCCGTTGTTGACTGAGAGAGACGCTGATCTCGCGCGTACAAACTTATAGTATATTGCGCGCGCGCAGCGTAAAGCGATTGGTATATCCCCAGTCTCAAATAGGAGGGGGGGGAGGGCTTCTAGTGTACGGGCAGAAGTCAACGGTATACAAACGGAGACCAATGGAGTAATTAAATCAACCTTCCGCAATAGATCTTCAGCTGAAGCTATAGGATAGTACAAACAAAGACAAAGGAGCGATTAAACATTGAAAGGGTATCCATATCAGCACCCCAAGTGATGAACACCACGGAGCTAAGAAAACCCAGGCGGGGATACAAGAGACCTTAAGGCCTTAATGTGAACCTCCGAGGTGAGACGTCGGTCAAAAACAAGATCAAGGAAACAATACGACTCTACCAGCGAACTCAATTTATGAACAATTGCGAGTCAGGAGATGCCCTGGACAGCGGCAAATGTGCGCCACCTTAATCTTGACCAAATTTAACCAAAGCACGTGCACTTTGGCATAACGAGAGATGCAATTCAGGATCTATTGAAGTCAGTGCTCTGAGGTAGACACCTAAGTTGCTCTAAGAAGGTTCTAAAAGTCTCCTACGTAGAGATTGGCATATGGTTAAGGTCTCTATGATACCTATCTCCTTGCGATATCTAAGGCTTTCTTCAGAGTAAATGATACCGTGGATAAGTGCTGCATATAAATGAAGACGTTATCGATGGCACTCTCCTGCTGGAGCAGAGCATCCGAAATCGAGTAAAACTTAGGAAAGACGCACTTTGCAGGAAAAAATCATCTCTGAAGTCCATGAAATAAGTGAACCTAACATTAACCAATTTCTCTATTAGCCTTTACACTAATTAAGGTAGAGAAATCGGGCAAAGTCTAGCCGAGGTACTCGTAGAGTGATCTTTTCCCTGTTTGCGAAAAATACGCACGATAGCCATTCATCCGATGTCGTAGAATGCCCCGTTTTTATCACTCCACACCTGACACCGCTTTTGTCGTGGTATTTTTTGTGGTCGTGATATACTTCTTTGGTGAAGTAGGCTTTGTTCTAAGAGTGCTAATTTTGTTGTTTTAAAGAAGAGCCGCTTTACACACGAAAGGATATAGAGAAACGCACAAGACTTCCCAAAATGAACTTATATTTTAAATTTAACAAGTTTACTACACAAAAACTAAACATTAACCACAGAAATACTCAGAATATTAAAATACACAATAATTACTTCAATTAGCTTGACCCTCTAAAGTTGGCTAAATTTGATACGCACTTCAATATACATGAAATAGGCTAATTGTCCCTACTGGAGTTTAAATACCTCAGGAATATTATTGTATCCAAGACGCGTGCCGACCGGCCAGATGGAGGTGGTAGAGATCACGAGGTGCTTTGGCGAGTGTAGCAGATGGGGGTCCACACGGTATTCAAGAGGGGGGAGGTCTTCAAGGACGAGAAGAATCACGGTGCTTTAGGCGGCACCAAGGTAAGTGGGGCCTCTCTGGAGAGAGTAAGTCGAACTTGGTTCTTAAACCAAGTTAACTTAGAGTTCGGTGTGACCACCGGGTAACGGGCTCGAGGGGGAGCTTTTCTCCTTCGTTACGTAATTCCTCATGGGCGAGGACTGTAATCTTGGGGGGTCTTCTCTAAGGGTGAGGATCGCGGAGAGGGGGGGTTTCTCTGACGAGAATAAGTTGAACTTGAACAAGTTAACTTAAAGGTCGGTTTGGTAACCAGGAACTAGATCGAGGAGGAGCTTCTTCTTAGTTCTAGTCTTCCTCAAGGGCGAGGATAACGGAGGGGGGTTTCTCTGACGAGAATAAGTTCAACTTGGTTCCTTGACCAAGTTAACTTATGAGTTTGGTGTGGCCACCAGGTAACGGGCTCAAGGGAGAGCCTTTTCCCTCTTCTTTTCTTAATTCCTCAAGGACGAGGAATAACCCTAGGCTGTAGGGTGCACCAGGATATGAGGAGTCTCTCTGACGAGAGTAAGTTGAACTTGACCAAGTTAACTTAACGTTTGGTTTGATAACCAGGGACTAGCTCGAGGATGAGCTGCTTCTTAGCCCCTTAGGTAGTTCTGCCTCTCTTGCAGGGGACTTCGTAGTCTGGCGACTCAAGTGGTCTACCTGTCCAGTTTCGGTAGCCCAGTCTAATCCGGGGACTTCGTAGCCTGGAGACTGACGTATTCTACCTCGTTTTTCCTAAGTGTTTCTTTTTTATACCTCGTCACCCCACTGGAGGAGGTGTAGGAGGGGGGGGGGGCTTGTGGACGGGCCCAGAATGGTTCTTATTTCAATGTTTTTTCTAACCAAGTCTTATCTCGGCTCCAGTTAGCCTTCGAGCTTGAGAGAAACGCGTCTCCAATTTCTTATTTGATGTTAAATTGAATATACTCTCGTAAGGGAGATCTTGCAGTTTACAACCTTTAGACTTTTCATAGCGACGAGTGGCGAGGCGCTGTGGTTACGAGTTTGACCCCACGGTGCCCCGGGGCTGTATGTTTTTGCGGTAACCGCCTCGTGTCTCCACTGAGAGAGAACGGGGGGGTGAAGATTCCCCTACTTCCAGATTTTATGAAACAATGAAGAAGGCAAACAAAATTGCTGTGCCTCGCTCACTCAGGTGTCTTGAGGAAAAGGGTTGTGAAGAACTGCTACAGACGCGTGATCGGAGATGGAAGTTCACTCTTCTCCAGAGCTGTAGAGGAGTCGCTTGTGAACATATACTCCGAATTTATTGACACGCTTCTATACCTCCACCAGAGTGGTGCTCGCATTCCGTAAGGACAATTACACCAGTCATGAATATCCTAGAACGATTATCGAAACGAAATGGAACCTGCTCCTCACCATTTCAAAATTCACATAGGGTGAAATAGTAGCACTTCTAGGCTACTAGACGACCGTTCCGAGGGTTTTCAGGGACCGTTCATGGAAACGGATTTTTCAATTCTTACACTTTAAGGACAACGATCTCCAGTTCTTCGATCAGTTTTGCAAGAGTTCGAGCCATGGGATAGATCATGTCGTCACCCAAGGTTGGGTGTCCACCATTCAGGTTTGAAAGAATAAGAAAGGGTGTCGGCAACAGCATTAGGATGTGGCAGACTCTGCTTCATCGAAGTCGGCTTATGTTCCAATTTATAAAGAGTCAAAGGATTACCTCTTTTTCCGGTGGAACTGTTTTGTGATCCAAGGAAAGAAAGTAAAGATCAAATCGGGAATAAAATGCGCAGCCAACTGCCCAGTCTCCATCTCATGATGATGTCGCAAAGCCCCTATACCCTCGAAGGTGGGCAGAAGGTATATTCTCAACATCGTCTCCTGTGGACAAACTGGTAATTGTAAATTGGAGAAGATAGGCTCCCTCAGTTCGTTCTAATTAGCCAGGATTCTGTGACAATTCCCTCTTTTATGTATATTTAACGGCTTAGGGTAGAATCTCCGGCTTGGCACGCAAGCATTCTCCTATCTTGAATCATTAGGCTGGTGGTGTGCGTTTGGTGCTTAGGGTTTCCTCTTTTTTTAGTGGAAAGAGGCCACTATAGTGCCGGTAGGGCGAGAAAGCTGAGGCTACCGTAGTGCCTACCTCGTTTTGAGAGGAGAGGGAATTCTTTAATTCCCAGGAGGCTTTCTGGACAGTTTCTGTTCTGAGTGGAGTGACTCGACATGCAAGCGTAACCGCTTCTCATAAAATGAAGCGGTCGTGAGAAGTGAGAAGCCTTAGCGTTGCCAAATCAGGTTTTGCGCCTTTGAAGCTACCAGCCGGACCGTGGTTGTCACCCAGGAGGAAAAAACCCTCAGAAGTGTTTTCAATGGGTACGTGACATACAGCGCTCGTAGAACTTGGAAGGCGTGCAAAGAAATTGACGGGGCCTACCGAGAAAGGTCCATGGCCTTAATCTATCAAAACAAAGATCATTCCATATCTTGGACAACTAGGACCTCTTTTTCAAACAAATACGAATTACATTCTCAGAGGAAGCAGGGTGCGATCCACTACAATTCACACACTTGGCCTTACACAAAATAACTTTATTTGTACGAGACAAAATTAGTTAGCACAGTTTCGGGTTGATACGACTTAGAACGTCCACAATAATTCCTTCTGTGACCAAAGCAGTAGAAATGGTAGAATTTTCATGATAACGGCACGAATGACTTCAACGGTAAAAGAACCAGCTTGCACTAAAAGCGTAGCAGTAGGTCCAGATAGTCATTTCTGCTTCGTCAACACTTGTTTGACCTTAACAGCCACTTTGAATTCAAACTTTTCTCTAATATCTGCACTAACTTATTTATCAGTTCCTTAGTATCTGCAGCGGAGTAAATTACCAGCCTGCTCTTTTTTCCCGTTCTCTAGCATAGAGAAAGTGCCGTCCGTACAGGTATACAATTTAGTGTCAAGAGACCATTCTGTTTGGCACTCTCGTCATGTTGGCCACATTAATCAACAAGGTCCTCTCCAATTTTCTTAAAAACCTTCCCAATGGTCTCCAGCAATGAGATAGGTCTGAAATTCATGACCTGGTTGGCTGGCTTCCCAGGCTTAGGGATGAAAATCATTTTCGAGGTTTTCAGGCCATCTGGGAAATATCCCATTGCTAGGGACAAATTGAGTAGGTTCAACAGCCTAGTCCGAAATATTTCGGGTGCTCCTTCAGGTGCCTGATGGTGATTTGGTTGAGGCCTGGAGCTTTAGGCGTGAATGATGCGATTGCTTCCTTCAATTCCGCACTGGTGATGGGGTTACCCCCTTGAGAGTTGCCATGAAGACGATGAAGGTACGAAGTTCCATAAGGGTCGAATCTAACTTCCCTCATCTCCATGTACTCGAGAACATGATTGCCGAAGCCTTGGTCAAAGTTATCCTCTTCATCCGAGATTTTGAAAACGTTTTTCCAGACTCCACGGAAAAGCCTTTTCTTCCCTCTGGGAGTGGTTACCGTGGTACCTTCGTGCGAAATTGCATTTAGGCAATGGGAACAGGAGTTCCTCTTTATTCTGTTGGCTATTGCCCAAAATGATTTCGGATTCGAGTCAGTCTCTAAATTTTCAATTAGACGGTTCCACTTCTCCCTCAGTTCGTGCTCCCAGCGTGGTGACCAGCTGTCCCCTGAGGTATTGAACGAGTCAAAAATCCATGGGCCTGGTGTCGTCCATGTCGAAGATGCGGTTGTAGACATCAGCCAAGCGCTGTTGGAGCACCACTCTCTCTTGTGTAAGGTTTGTTGACAGTGTGATTTTGTGAGATGTCGTCGGGATAGTTATCGCGTCTGCGTTTGGAATGTAGGCATTAATAGCAGTAAGCTCATCTTCGATATCTACTTCGAAAGCACCGTCCAGGTCAGAGGAGTCCAATGGAACTGCCCTCTTGTATGCTTCCCAGTTGGCCTTCAATAACTCTTTCCTTGGAGCAACAGGAACTGGAATAGGAGCAGCTGATCTTTGATGTTGCCAACGGACACCTTCGTTAACACAGTACATCCAGTCATAGCCAGTTTGTGCGCATTTTGAGCAGATCTTTGCGTCTTCCTTGTCTGGGCAGGCAATAGTAGGGTGTTCTCCGACCTTGTAGCAAAAGAAGCAAGTTAGCAGCTCGAAGAATCTCTCCCTTTCAATCTGCTCTGGGGAGATTATCATGGATAATAGATTCAGTCCTATGGATTCGCCTTTGACGCCTTCTCCATTTCCCTGAACGCGATTTTAAACACGTGTGTGAGGTTCTGAAATTTAATTGCTTCGGTAACCTCTGCCTATTCTTGATTTCTCTCTATTTCTTGATTGATGTCTTTGGCTGATCTTTCGCCTACCCATGGGTCAACTCGCCTGCATACGATAGCCTTCCTTGCCGCTATGGCTGGGGAAGTTTTGGGCTCTTGCCCTATGGAGCCTAGTTCTTTTATGCCGGACGTTGAGGTTAGCTTCACCAGGTCCCTCTGTGTGTGAAAAATCGCGGTGTATCCTCTAGTAGCTTCGATTAGTCTTTTGAGTCCGATCCCCAGTTTCCAGAAGATAGTCTCAAAGACCTTCGCTTTGTCTGGTTTCTCATTACTGACCAGTCACAGTGGGATCCGAAAGCCTAGAGACTGCCCTGCTCCGTGCATTGGGGACGGGGGGGGAAGCGGTGCACTCTGAGTCCGTAAAGTATCACTTTACTTCGGCACAGGCGAGATAGAAACTGGAGGTATCTCCAAAAGTCTAAGCTTCACAACACTACTTCTCAGCATTCGGGAGTTTCTTCAACTTTTTTTTATTATTCGTCTATTTTACCTTCCAAATCCTTTTTGACTTAGATTTGGGTTTTTTCTTGGATTTCTTCCTTTTCATTTTGAGGAAGGTTTCTTAGGATGTTTGGTGATCTATTCGCAGCTTATATGAAGAATCATATAAGTTTTTCCTTGCATTTATTGCTTTTAAATAAGTATCCATCTGAAAAATACATAGGCCAAGTGTAAATTATGAGATATGTACTGGAAACCTTTTAAAAATTTTAGAACAAAATCCTTTAGCAGAATCGGATAAGCGAAGCGCATGTTTCTCCTGTAAGGAGTAGTGGAGAAGCCACTCTTCTTGTTATTTTATTGCTTTTTTATATTTAATGTCATGATTATGAAAGGTTTATGTAGCAATCAATGTAGATTTCTTCAAAATAATATTTAATAAAAATATGGAATTGGTTTTGAATACCTAATTATTTTTATGTATTTCTACTGACGTTCGTTTTTACACTAATAAGATTTTCAAAATGTAAATAATAAAATATCTCTCCGCACTATTTAGAGTAATGTAGAGTCACGTAGTAAATGGTGTACCACTATAGTTTTTATTCTTATGGTATTTTTCTAGGTTTGAAGCGCTGTTGTTCTGTTCTGGCTGTTAGTGTCTTAGTGGTAAAGACTTAATTGAGAATCGTGTGGTATATCAGTTCAACAGTACTAGTGACGACTGTACCTCGTCATATATCAGATATACCACTAACACTCTAGCAGGCAGAGCACACCCTCACTCTTTCAATCTTTGCAAAATTAATCACCACTTAAGAACAGTAGATAGACAAAAAAAAGTAGACGTCATCTGAGAAAACTAAAATTATTTCCAAATCCAAAAGTGAACAAGACCAAAATCTAGCAGAATCAATTCTATTTATAGATAATTAACCAAATTTAAACATCAAATATGATAACTTGCATAAAGTCTTAAACATATATTAATGACATTCCTACTCATAATATAAATAATATAGTTCAATAAATTTATATTACAAATACTAGCATGATAAAAAATATAATGATGCACCATTTAACACATGACTACATTACTATAAATAGCGCGGAGATATTATATTATTTGCACTTTGAAAATATTATTAGTAATATAACAAACGTCATTATAAATAAATAAATATAACTAGAAGATATTAAAAACCAGTTCAATATTTTTATAAAAGCTCATTTTGAAGAAATTTCGACATTGATTGCTAAGTAAACTTTTGACCATCTTGAGATTAAGTCTAAAAATCAACAAAAAATTAGAGTTATTAAATTACTTTATTATTTTAAGTTATGTGGTATGCAACGTTAATATTCCAATTGTGATTTGTTGTCAAAAGATAAAGCAATATTTTAAACGTGGTTATCATCTACTCTATATATTTTTTAACTTGACTGGGGGAGTTCGTCCTCCTACAAGTTGTTCGTAATATAGATCTCGCTCCTTTTAACTTTTCCCAATCCATCTATAAATTTCCCCAAGCCAGGATGATCCATTCCTAGTTCTTTTTGGAGTTCTCTGTTGGCGTTCTCTGCACGACTGTTAGTCCTGTCTTCTCTATTTAAATTGCAGGAATACAGGCTCCACTTTTATAGAGGAAATGTTGGAGGATGTCTACCATTTACTCGTCCTTTTTGGGTGACCTATGTAATTGTTTTCAAACAAATCAAGAATTTGCTTAAATTCTAATTTCAGGTTAATTGCAGTTTCGAAAGCAGTAACGTATCGGTCAATGCGAAATATTGGCACAAAAGCCAAGGCAATGACCATTCTTTCCTTCAAAGCAAATATTGAATCGATGTTATTTAAATGAGAAGCTCCAAATTCAGCAACAGGACTTTGCATATTGGAGTTAAATGGAAGAAACAACCTTTAATATCCACGTCCTGGAATCATTCCTTCATGGCATTAAATGGCGCTTATTCAAAGTCTCATTTAGGCTAGATTTAGCGCAATTTACTTTGCAAATTTACAAAATTCGCAAATAAATGACCCACTTTTTGTTAGGTAAAAAAGTACAGAAAATTGGATGCCCTCCACCATAGTTTTTTGACATGACATTGTGCACTTTATCTTCACCCAATTTATTCGACAGCCCCAAATGGTCTCGTTGGTTAGTTCATTTTCTTTGTTCACGCATCTTTATCTTCACCATCTTCCTTTGACAACAAAAAATAACTTCATTTTTAATTTTCCATATATAGGGTATGTTTTTTTTAATAAGTATCATAAATACAGATTTTCTTTTATTTATTTTTTTTTTTACTCAAA
Organism: Ceratothoa steindachneri; assembly: GCA_963969495.1. Lineage (NCBI taxonomy): Eukaryota > Metazoa > Arthropoda > Malacostraca > Isopoda > Cymothoidae > Ceratothoa > Ceratothoa steindachneri. The sequence continues at coordinate 97,030,057 of OZ018328.1, forward strand.
ACAACCTTCCTATAGTATAAAACAAAACTCTGGCGATGAGTTAGCTGGCAATGAGTAGCTGGCGATGAGTCAGCGGTGTTCACTCATCTCTATACAAAATGGAAGGAAGACGCAGTCTTACAGAATGTTTTTTTTAGGAAAATATTATAATTCTTTACTTAGAAGACAAGTTTTGGAAGTGATTGTCTTCCTTCTTAAGTTCAATTATAGATATATTTGTATAATAAACTTTGCCTAACCTGGGCCTTCCTTATCATTTAAAATTTCAATTTTGAGTTAAAATATTTAGAAACATTTGTAAAGCATTCGGTTACGACCCACAATTCACCGCGGCACATTTTTGGCTCATCGCCCATCTAGGCAATTTATTTAATGTTACATATGTATAATTTTACTTAAAAGGTCAAATTTTTAATTTATATTATAATATTACTATTCTTTTATTGCTTAAATCAAAAATATAAAGATCGTTATTCATATTTTTCCCAAAATAGAAATTAAGTACGTTTCGTACTTGACTTTCGTATCTTTGTAGTAAACGTCTGGCACGTAATGTCATAAATGGCATGCTAGCCAAAAAGATTGTCAATGCCAGCTTTATACCATCTTTTCCCTATTTTATTGATGATAATATTTCAGTTAAGATGATACTCATAAATATAAAAATATAATTTATTAATCGTGCATAGTAAATGAATTTTATTTATAGTTATTGTAACTGATAATTTGATTAATTGAACACGAATTAAAAAGAAGTTGATGGAGTAAAATAAAATCGCTACTATAAATTGAATAAAACTAACTTGTAAGCTTGACCACAAAATCCAGAAGGAAGAAGCATGAAATAGCCGAGGACGGACGATGACGTGAAAGGGAAGGGGCAAACAATGAACAAGAATGCCTTAGATAAAGAGACAGCATCAATAATGAAACGAGATTCCAGGTAAGAGTCGCTATCACTACAATTTTAACCTATTTTTAGTGTTTTAGTAATAGTAACAGGTTTTCTTTTGTACTGTTATTGGAATATCTCCAAACCACTAAGTGCGCCATAAAAACAGTTGATCCCTAACAAATTTCATTCGAGTTGGTTTAACATTTCTTCCTTTCGCACATCCGCGACCGACATATGGCGATTATTCGATCGATGTATCTTTGCAAGTCAATTCCAGACCCTCAACTGAAAGGTTTGCGAATGAAGATTAATTTCAAAAGAGCAGAAAGAATAAACCTCATTAAAACTCACGTCTGAATTATCAGAGATATACAATGAGGTGGGAAAAGTGATAAAATAGGTACCTACTATCGTATAGACCACTCTCTACCCAAGTGGACGAAAGACGACCTCTGCATACATTTGAACTCATGCCGTCTCAAAGGATGTCTAAAATTCTCTGATATTTGTAGGTGGCCACCACATCCCCAAAATGCTCCATTGGGCTCATGCCGGGTAGAGGTGGGGGCCACATCATTCGTCGAAACTCTCCAGAATGCTCCCCGAGCCAATTCTGGGCAACTGAGTCCCAATGACAAGGTGTATTATCCTGCTGGAATAGTCCCTCTTTGTTGTGCTGTGGAAAGTTCATGAATAGGTGCAAATGGTCACTAAGCAGTGCAATTTACTGATCATCGGTCAATATTGTATTTAGGCAGACAAGGGGACCTAAACAATGCCACAGGAATATACCAATCCCACTATATAACAACCACCAGGCTGTATGGCAACATGTTGACAACTGGAGATCATGGCCGAATTAGGTCTGTATCACACCCAAACCGTGACACATCGAACTATGCTACATGTTGCAAGTCTTTCAATATCCAATTGGCGACATCACAACCCCACGTGCGGCGATGTGTCCGGTGCTGTGGTGCTAGCACGAATACTCTGGTAGGGAATCCTTTGCTCCCATATCCAATGGGTAGTAGATACTAGTCAATAACGCTACAGTTGTCTGGTGGCTATGTATTTGGTGCCTCTTACATTTAATCTGGATGCGACTTGAGCCACAGTTGATCCTTTGATAACATGGAAAATTAGAGCCAGAGGCCACTAGTCACGATCAATTAACACTAGGGGTGGACCACTGCGCTGTCCACGGTGGATGAAACTGCCAGCCACGGTATACACGTGGTACTGTGAATGTCCGAACAGTTTAAAAAATGGAGATTCCCATCCGTCTGGCATCCACTGTCATGCTCCTTTTGAACACTGATAAGTCACGTCCCTTTGCCATGACCAGCCTAGTGAGGGTTCAAACAGACACACGAGATGTTGATTCACAACTGATACAGGTCTGGAAATTTTCCTTCCTCACGATACAGTAACAGTGCTCAACATTACCTTTATACTCGCACGAGTACGAGTATACTGCTATCCCATGACTCTTGCAGCTTAGTGTATCTTTACTAATCTAGAGACACAACTACACCGTATTACATATTCCTGAGGTTGTGAACGACACTTTCACTTTATGGTAGAACTGCACTCTCAACCCAAGGCCTTAATCTGAAGAAATGAAGCGAGAAAAAATATTCTATTTTTTTTCATTTCGAAGAAGGACCCAAATTTTGATGTGTCCAAATGGTCGGCGAATTCTGTGAATAAAACAAATTTTAGTCATAACTCCTAAAAAAGGATTTGGGGGAAGAGTAGCATGTATTGGCATTATAATTTCCTTAACTTGATGTGCTATATGGAGATTTCTTGAATTTCCTACTAATTAAATATATAAATGAACTTCCCCATTTGATAGACCCCTTGAGGAGTCAATCGATTTACGATTCGTTTAAGGAACTGCTCACACCGCTCGATCCTATCGCTTTAAACAGTCAAATCTAACTAGGTTCTTTTCACATATTTTTACTTTTCACAACTACCATATTTTCTGGATCAACCTAAAGTGAGTTTTATTTAAAAAAATACTATTAAATTCCAAATGAAACAATTATGGGACAAATTTATGCCCCCATTATATAATTCTTGTTTCGTTCGATTTATGCCGCTTCGTTTAACTACTCTCAGATTTAAACATATAAAAGCGTCTTTAACTTTTACTTCGGATGGAAGGAAATATTGAGGGGGGAAGGAAAATTTGTGTAATCCAACGTAGTTATACACTCACAAGATAAAGAGTAAGTTAGCCAGAAAAGGGGAAAAGATTGAATTGAAAGAAGAAGGAAGGAAGAATTCAGCGCTAAAGGATAATGTGCCAGACATTAGCAGTATAGAGGGAGGAGGATTTTCGTACCTCCGTGAAGATATTCGTATGAACAGGTATTAAGGCTCCAATAAGCGAACTGGGGCCTTCATGTGGCTTAATATCAGATCATAGACCTCCCATCACCGAAATATTAGGGGTTTCATATGAAATGCCTGTGTTTGAAAGATTTGATGGTACTCTTAAAATTTTATTTTTATTATATTTATTAAACGAGAAAAACGGCTATAATTATAATCTATAGGAACAAAAAAATCGTAATGTCTACATTAAAGGCCATAAAGGTGGTTGCTTGGGTCTCGAGGGGCCGAGAGAGATCGAAAAACTCTTCTGACCCAACTCTTTTTTTTCGCATGAACGGAGATCATCAGTAGAGAAGCAATAAATAAATAGCTTTGGGCAAAATCAAAAATCTTATTCCTGTTCTTGATATTCTCCTCTTTCCTAATTCTTCCTCAAATCTTCGTAACGTGCAATACCCGTCTACTTCATTCCTTCTTTTCTCAAAATTCATGCCTTATTTATTAATTTCTAGCCATTGTTTTGGTACCATGTTATCCAAATTCCTGCTTCTCTCCTCTCTCTCGTCTGCTGAGCATCCAAGCCTCTGAGAACCTCATTTAAGAACGCTTGTCGTAGGCCAGGTTAGATTTCTTGAACTCCGCTTGCTTCCTTTGACTCGGAAGGGAACGTGGCAAACCCGCAGGACACTCTGCGATTAGCCTTACCCAGAATAATGCACTTGAAACGAGGGTTGACACTAAATCGAGTAAGAGTGACTATTTTCCTTGACCAAATTAAATGAGCTAACTAGGAGGTTCTGGATATCAAACTGGATGAAACAAAGTAATCTTTACTACTATACAAACAAAAATAAAATAATGAATACAACATAAAAATACAAAAGAACTAAATGGGCAAAATGTTTACACACGTCAGCTCCAGGCGGGAACAGTGAGCATGTACACACAGGCGTACACGACCGACAAAAAGGAAACTACCATTTCGGGTGGATCTCCGCCCGAGGATTTTTGTACCCGAAAGAAAGGCTTGCGGGAGGAGGGGTTACGAACGTCGAGCTCGATGGCTTTTAAACGGCACGGTTGGGTTTGCACTTAGCCGAGTAGAACTACGGCCTGCTTAAAGTTATGAGGAGAATACAACCTGTCTTCTAACAACCACTACTAACCTCGAAAGTAGGGATCGAGGGAGTATTTCGCCGTGGAGAAGCCGAGTCGAGTGCAGTAATGTGGGTGTCGTAGGTTAGCCGAGATTATATATATGTATATATATATATATATATATATATATATATATATATATATATATATATATATATATATATATATATATATATATATATATATTTATTTTTTTATTCATTTTTAATAAATGAAATAAACTTTGACTTGAGGCGTAGGTTCGTGCCTCGGTGATCGCTCGAGGATCGTTCTCTAAGAGTGCTGATCTTTATATTTATTCTAGGGAAGGAATAAAATGGGTTTCTTTCTTGACCTTATCAAATATTGCCACTTTAACTCGTTTGAGGATAATTAAAACAGTGATTTTACTAAAAAAAATAGACTTTATGAACATAAACCCTCTCACTAAATAACAAAAATAAATACAGATCTAATACACTTAAAAAAAAGAAAATGGGATTACTGGGTGAGCTCTCGAAGCTCGATTCGAGGTAGAATTTTACTGGGGAAACAATTTTAAGTTAATATCTTTGTCCTTGGCCAGACATCCACTAAACTAATTATTATGTACGGGGACATAAACAACAGTATTATTCTTTACTCACATAAGGTAATCGAGATTAAATACTCACGACCAGTTAGACTATCCCCGGTATTTGGTTATTAGTGGGATTGATTTTAGTTAATAAATCATCTTAGATAGTTATTTGAAAACTATTACCATAAATTTATTGAATTGGATGGAATAGTCTTCTGTTAATATTTAGGCGTAACGACTGACGTGAACTGAATTTTGAAAACTTCGGGCACTAGGTTTATAAGAAAACGGACGATAAACAAAATCAATATATTTATAATTCAACGAAAGCACAATGAGAGAATTGAATTAGGAAATAACTAGTGACAGGTTATTACAATTATGCGAATGAATGATATAATTAAATTGAGAATTATTAAGGAATACAACGTAGTGCAATGTATGAACGTAATGAAAATAGAGTGAAGTGCAAGGTGAAGTGTGGCAAGGTATGGTAAAGTAACTAAGGTAACTATGGAAACTAAGGTTACTATGATGGACTGTGAATTGGGATCTGCAATGAAAGAAGTAACCAGAATTAGGACCTACTATCGTATGGCAGTGTACAGAGAATAAGTGTGAAAGGACGAGGAATTAAACTGAGTATGATTTATTTGGAGTTAAATGATTAAACGGAGAAGGAATGATTACTGCACTTTATGCTGAGAATGATGAGAGACGAGTGATTAATATTTGTGTTCAATGTGGTTGAGCTGAAAGCGTGTTAGTTTGTATGTTACACCAAAGTAAGGGTTACCGAAAAGAATGTATCTTAGCCATGATTTTTGGATGGCAATTATATATTACAAAAGATATATTGAAAATACATGTACAAAATATTTGATAATTTGGATTGATTATTTATACATAACTAAGTTGAGATTTTACATATGATTTAATAGAAATTGTAGAAATTAAATGGGAAAATAAATGGATAATTTTGCATTGAATTTAAAAAGGCAAGTATGCTAATATTTATGCACAAGGTTCATTACGTTAAAAGGATATTAGGTAATGGAAATATTTAAATTGATGCTTTGGAATATTGATAAATGTAATATTTTATAGGAATGCCAGAGGGCATTGTTATAGATGCGCCGGGAGTGAATTTAGATCTTTACGCCATCTCGCGGAACCTCTCGTTGTACAATTAGGCTCGCTATGGGGCGTCTTATCGAACGGAAGTTATCTCAAAAAGAAGCCGATCGCGGGTTCTTCCCGTCCTACCCGTCTCTTCCTCTCTCTCTCTCTCTCTTTCTCTCTCTCTCTCTCTCTCTCTCTCTCCCTCTCTCTCTCTCTCTCTCTCTCTCTCTCTCTCTGATCTCTATTTCTCTCTTCTTTGACAACGCTTTTAGACCCATAAAATCAGACACGTTTTTTCTCTACAAGAATTCGAAATTTAAGATGTGTTTAGCAATAACGATGTATCGCCACTATAGATAACTGTGAAGAACTTCTCTAAAAAGAATATTGTACACACCAGCTATTCAATACGAAGATAAATTCCAGGGGGAAAATTTACCATTTACTTTGGTTTTATTTCCCCATAATCATAAGATCTTGGCTCGAATAACACCTACTGAATTAATGTATTAGGTTGTACCTAGAGAGGATAACAATAGAACCATTTTTTCCCTTTCACAGGCATAATCTCCTCGTGCTTCTTTTTACAAATAAGCCCACGGCATTCAAGAAACTATCTTTTGAAACCACAAAAGAAATCAGTTCCAATCTCTAATATAAACATTGTGGGAGCATGAAACTCAATACGCAGTTATCACATAGAATTTTCCTGGTAGAGACGGATCAGCGCAGCTGTATTTAATTTGGGGTGCTTTATTACCGTCTTCCGCCAGTTTGATAACGTCATCCCGCTCTGAGGCTCAGCAGCCGTATCCATCTCCCCTCCTTTTTGGGTACAAGGGAATCTCGCTTATTTCCCTTTCGCCTCGTCGATGCTCCGAAATTATCTAGGTCCATGTTTGCTTAAGCCGCGTCCGATATCCCTTGGGACGCCTTGCTGCACACAGCCTTCTGACAACAATGGTTGAAGCTCCTATTTAAGGTGATATCTGCAAATCTTCAGCAGATAGAGAGAGCCCGAGCTTCTTGCCTTCCAGATCTAAGTATCTGTCTCCCATGAAGTGGTCCCCTCGCCCTTGTGATCTCGTCAGCAGATCGTCTTCGAGTAATCTGCCCTAATCAGAGGAAGATTACAGAAGCTTCGTTTACGCCCTGGAAGATTGTGTTGGGTTCCTCTCCTCTCACTACATTGGTTGAGACTTCCTGCCGTCCCGCAGACGAATCTCGATTTGTGATTACTTCTCCCTGGAGCCGAGGTAATTTCAACCCCCTTCGGAGTCTCTCTGCACGCCTTTGCATCAGGAACCCACCGACGAAGACCTGGCCATTGGTCTTCCAAGTTCGTCCCTCAGAAGTAACCAGGAGTCATTTCCTCGTAAGTCCCACTACTCCGTGTCCAGTCCTAAGAAGAATTCCCCCATTTTGTTTAACGCCAATAGACTTGCTAAGTCTTTTCTTCAATCAAACTTATTAGATCATTTATATATTTTTTCAGGACCTAGTTTCCCTAATTTTTGCCTGCCATAATATTCTTTGGTCGTACTAATTATTATTTCGATTTCCATATTTATCTGTGCCCTTGTTCTTTTTATTATTTGTACTAAAGTTTATTTTTGTCGAGGTGCTTATCTTTTGAATAACCCTTAAGATGAACTCTGCAAACGTATTCCCTTTCAAGAGCCAAACTTAATAATATTGCACTCTAGTTGGAAGGTATTTACCATCCCCAATTCAATTGTACCCGAGCCCAGCGCTGACAGTGGTGGTCTGGCTTACAGTCGTGTGTACCTTTTTAAGACTTTGGGGCCACACGCCTTCGTCCCTCGACACACATGAAACGTCAGAGTCTCATTTTACAAAATAAATATATTTTCAGTCGCGACTCCATAAGTTACTATGTCGGTTCGTAGGTCACTAGGTCGGATGGTAACCGTTTTACTTTTCAATGAGGTTCTGGAGCATGACATCGTAACTATTTGGTCGATTCTAACGAAATTTGAAATCCTTATGTTGTTTTACATTCTCTTTCGAATGATATAATTGCCAAGGTTATTTCTTGAATTATGGAATGTTTTGTAGGTCGTAAGGTCATATGGTCATAAGGTTATAATTCAGAATTTTTGAGAGCACGCGATTTAGGTCAATTGACCTTGTTTCCTTTCGAAAAGGTCATTTTCTTCTGAAATATCTTCACAGTTGTCGCGCTAGTAGGAATTCTGTGCCTTTTTTTCCTCCCCCAAAAATAGATGTCACAAGAGAACAAAGGAGAGTATAAATATAAGTGCCGCTATATGAGTAAATACGAGGAGGAGATGAGTAAATGCCAGGAGGAGATGAGTAAATGCCAGGAGATGAGTAATACCAGGGGGGATGAGCAAATACCAGGAGGAGATAAGTAAATACCAGGGGGAGATGAGTAATACCAGAAGGAGATTAGTAAATACCAAGAGGAGATGAGTAAATACCAGGGGGAGTTGAGTAAATACCAGGGAGGATGAGTAAATACTAGAGGAGATGAGTTAATACCAGGAGGAGATGAGTCAATACCAGGAGGAGATCAAGCAAAGACACAAGACAGAGCGGCGTCACAAACTGGCCGCCTTTTTGCGGATTAATTAATTTAGCGGAGAAAATTGCTGCACACATATTATTATTCACATAGCCAACCACAATACCGCTACATTTCCCTTCCCGCCTTCAATCACAACATACCAACTCATTGCTTTGTTCCGAACCCTGCCGATGAAGTACTAATATCCCCTATGGGGGTAAATACGAGGGTTCTATGATCACTAGCTAGTGTTAAAAAATAAGCACCGACAAAGGCTGTCAGTTTTTGTCATTCAGATCTTTATATGCATTTCATTATCCGGTAGGAGGTTAGCGTCGTCGAAGGGAGGAGGGATGGCATAACTAAATAAAAAGAAGTTCAAGCATTAGAGAAATCCAATCGATTAGCTCAATCCAAGCATTAGTTAGTTCAAGTATTGCATGAATCCGATAGATTACTTCAAGAGTACCAAGAGACAGTTCAAATATTAGTCGCTTTAATTATGAATAGACAATTCAAGTATTAGTCAGTTCAAGTATTAAGAGTAGCCAATAGATTAGTTCAAAATGACGATGAGGTAGTTGATAGATTAGTTCATGTTGCCTCTTCAAATAATTCTTTTATATCCGTTTTTATCGAGGATACTCCTTAATTAAAATATAGAAAACCAGGAAGAATTCAATGTCAATCTCTCTCTCTCTCTCTCTCTCTCTCTCTCTCTCTCTCTCTCTCTCTCTCTCTCTCTCTCTCTCTCTCTCTCTCTCTCTTTCTCTTGCTGTCTCTCGCGCTCTCTCTCTCTCTCCCTCTATCTCGTTCTCGCGCGCTCTATCCTGCTCTCTTTCTCTCTCTCCCTTTTCTTCCTAGAGTCCTCCGAGCAGTTAGTGAAGAGGTCGCCCTACAGTCTAGGGTGGAGCGAAAATGTGGCGGTTCTCACTTTTTTTCGAAATCTACAACGCAATAGTGAAATTATGATGCTCAGTGGCTAGAAAATACAGATTCTTAAATCTTAGCTCATTTAACTGATATCTTGAGATGCGGCTATGACACTTTATTTAGAAAAATAGTGTGTATTTACCTGATTTTCCCCCCAAAATGAGTAGGTTGTGGAATTCTTAGTTACACTTCAAATAGCGATATTTTATTTAAGATACCCTACATGAATAACATATTACAATCATATTCCGATAATCAAACATTTCGAGGTGCCGCAACGCTACTAAACTCATGCCAAATTATGTGAAAAGTACCAGTTTACTGATGAGTGTCACAAAAGTCACCAAATTCAATGTAGCTTAATATAATACATTCATTAAACATTATTAACAGATTTATTTATATTTTTTATTTTTTTTTACATATGTACAGCTTTCAGTTTAACTCAAAAACAATATATTTATTTCTGAGTTAACTCAGGACCCACCGCGGGAAGTTAGCTGTACTTCGGGTCCCACCCTAGCCCAACCCATCCTCCCCTCCTTTTGATCTAATCAATTATTGTGTTTACGCTGCAAACTGTCGTTTTGTTTCAAAACGGCATTTTCTGACGTGATCCTATTCTTGAGTGAATGAATATATCTCTGGATTTCTGTCCACAAACCAAAATGAAGCTTCTGTGACTAATTTAACACATCTTTCTACAGCTTGTGTGTGACAAGGCAGATGCGGGAAATGCTTTTTTTCTTTGGATTGAATGAGCTGATCTATTTCTTCCATAGCAATGTTTTGAGATAATGGAGTTTCAGTAATATTTACACTTTGCCATGAGGTCATATCAGTGAAATTCATGGCATCAAAGTTAAGATCAGGTATTTTAAACATTCTAACAGTTTTTATTTGTTTTGTTCAATAGCTTTATTTATTCCTCTACATCCAAGTTCCCGAACAACGCTATTATCATCGTTGATTCTGCAGAGCAATAGCTTTTCGGGATGAGCATAAAAAACATTGCGTTGAAGGACAGGATGAACGATATTTATTTCAAGACTCAGCGTGCGTGTGAGTTCAATAGTCTTAAATAGATGGATAGGTCCACTTTGTGACGAAGAAGCCACTTTAATTTCAAACCAAATCGGAGCGTATATTTTCTTTACGTACTCGACGATTGTTTTGAGAGTCTCGACATATAATCGTAAGATACGATTCGCCGTTGTTAACCTTCGAGAATGGGCCAATTTTCCTGGGTTCCTCTTTAGTAGATCTTGGTTTAAATTTCCATTTGAAATAGACAAGACAATATCATATAGATATTTCTGATCAGTACTTAGATCTGATTGATCTATGCTAGGCAAATTTGATGGTATCGGTTCAAAGTTGACAATGTCTAGTTTTTCACACCCATCAAGTTTTTTACCAATCTCACCTGCAGTTTTACCATCCTGGGTTTGAATTAGATGGTGAAGAGGTAATCCATTGGCGTGTATTTGACATATGAACCATTGAACTGGTTTATTCAATTTGAGTTCCATCAATCTTACACCTCTTTTTGCTCCGGTATTAATGTAAGTGCCGTCGCATCCAATTGCTACAATACTGTTCTTATCAACGCACTTTTCAGATAAAAAATCAAGCAAACCATTAAATATTGCTTTAGCAGAACCTGTCTGTACTGATATATGGCCAAATTATTTGGATCCAGGTTCTTCAACGATTGAGATATGTTATTTTATTACAGTTTCTTTCACAGATTTCCCACTAATATCTTTTGGCTTGTCTCATCATTTCGTCCGTCAAAATAGAGTCGTAAGATGCATTAATCGACTGTGGCGTTTTCTTCTTGAAGAAAATCCCGATGTTTTGGGTGACTCCTTCTTATTTTGGATCGATCAAGTACAAATGATGCATTTATTTCTGAACATCTCGCATTGTAATGCAATACAGAATTTGCAATGAGTACTGCAGCTCGGTCAGAAACCCCAGTTCTGTCACAAGCTGATGCTAATCTAGAAACTTTGACCGTTTTGCTGTTGGTGTTCAAATGAGTTTCTTTTTTCTTTCCTTTATTGATGATGGTTCCGCAAAATCTGGGTCATTTGTGCAATCACTTTCTATTTCTGATGAGGATTCTGACGACAAGATAACTTTCAGGTCTTCAACAATTTCATCTGCACACCAAATCTCTTCTTCCTTATAACTTTCAAATTTTCTTCTTTTTTCAAAAATTCTTCATTTTTCTTAGAAATTTTCAAGTCAATCCCTCCAATGGCCATTTTCCTTTCTGTTCTCTGGTCTGTTAAAATAGACTCGTAAGATGCATTAATCGACTGTGGCGTTTTCTTCTTGAAGAAAATCCCGATGTTTTGGGTGACTCCTTCTTATTTTGGATCGATCAAGTACAAATGATGCATTTATTTCTGAACATCTCGCATTGTAATGCAATACAGAATTTGCAATGAGTACTGCAGCTCGGTCAGAAACCCCAGTTCTGTCACAAGCTGATGCTAATCTAGAAACTTTGACCGTTTTGCTGTTGGTGTTCAAATGAGTTTCTTTTTTCTTTCCTTTATTGATGATGGTTCCGCAAAATCTGGGTCATTTGTGCAATCACTTTCTATTTCTGATGAGGATTCTGCCGTTCACAAGTTCAGTCTGAAAAAGATATGCACTTACAAGTTGAAATATCAAACAGTTTCTTCTGCCTTACTTCTGAAATCATCAACCCTTTTCTTGAAGCTTGGATTATCCTTTCTACTTTTCATTGATTTCAAAAGAACTCTGTATTTTTGGTGGTAATCAACAATCATTTTTTTTATTGTCATATGACACACATGGAATAGAGGCTTTTATCCACAATGATTTTATTTTATTTACAATTAGTTTTTAAATATCACTTACTGAATGATCTTTATTTGTGTTTGTTTTAAGAATCTCTCTCTCAAACAAATAGCATTTTATCTTGTCTGAATAAGTCGGCAACACTTTCATTTAAATCACTGGCGTTACCGAAAAAATAGCACAGTCCGGTTCATTTCTTTTCGAAGCCATTTTTCCTTATAACACTTAATTTTTTATCAATTATTCATAGGTAACAAGGTAAATATATTCAACATCTGAAATTCAAAGTTTTAAATATGTATTAGACGATATAACTGAAGTTTACTAGGTATAATGCAGCCCTGGAAATACTCGCGAGCACTATAATACTACAACTTTGCGTCACCGTAGTGGAGCTGTAGCTGCTGGTTGTGATTGTTGACACCATGTCAATGGCGGCACTTGATGATATTGTCCTAACATGCTACGACTTTACACATGACATCTTGATTGTTTAAACTAATATATTACCGGTATTGCTACTTTTTGGTATAAGGTATGAATAAAATATGGACCGATGAATATATATATATATATATATATATATATATATATATATATATATATATATATTTATGAGCAGAGGAAGCACAAATTTTCTGCTCAAAAATGTCGCTGCTCCATACCAGCCCTTTGATTACATTCCGACTTGTAAATTTGTGTGTCCTTTGTCCGTCGTAATCTGGTTTCCAAAATAAGTCTATCCTAACACTGTGGTTTCTTTCCTGCATATATATATATATATATATATATATATATATATATATATATATATATATATATATATATATATATATATATATATATATATATATATATATATATATATATAACCAACGATATATTATTTTCAGCTATGTAATAAAAGAAATTAAAGAAATTATTTCAGATAAAGCTTGTTGGGTAAAGGAATTAATTAGTCGAAACTAATTAAGAAGCGCAAAACGAAATTGACGCTATCCTATTTATTTGCTCAATTACTTCCTGAAAGAAAATTTTGGCCCCACTCAATGGAAAATACCTATTTTAAAGGAGGAAAGAAAATAATCGACGAGTAGCATCATTATTACGCAAATTTGGAGTTGATTATTGACATGAGTTGCAGATTCATTTTTTAGAGAACAACAAACTATTCGTACGCAACGAAAGTTCTTGCCATACAGGTCACGTTTAAGGTTCGCGTGACAAAAAACGTCGATTCGCATCTGTTACGATGTCATCTATTTATATTTTGCTCGAGCGTTTGATAAATAACCATTAAATATCTTAGTTTAAATATTAATGTATATGCAAATTGACATTAATGACATAAATTTAATTATAAATTAATTGAAGAATCATAAGCAAAAAGTACTTCTAAATGGCTCACATCCCAATGGCTACCAGTCAAAGGTGGAATGCCTCATGGATCACACTAAGACCACTTCTTTTTCGAAATTTTCGAAAATCCTATAGATATGGGAATAGAAGGAAAGTAAATTGATTTGATCACGATACAAAGCTTGGCAACGAAATAAAGAGTAATTTAAGATGGAAATAGACCACAAAATATTGTTATATGGTGCTACAATTTTGTTATGCGACTTAATGTTTGAAATGTTGCATGCTACACTTTGGAAAAAAGATATTAAAAATTCGAGTATTTCTATCAAGCCAAATAGGTCAAAGAAGTAATTGAACAAATATATTTGGGAATCAAAATGGCTTTTTTCAGTCTTTGTATCACACTCAGAAACAAAACATCTGTTGTTGTACCTTTAATTAAGCCGTCCGTCTCATCTTGAAAATCAGATACTTAGCTAGAGACAAATTTAGTAGAAAAGTACAGCACTGATATACAAAAAAAGGGGAAGGAGAAACTAGAGATCTTACCTACGAGGAAAGATTAAGTTTCTTTAGCTTTAAAATGAAGAAGAAAAGGGGGAAAACAAATAGAAACATTCATTATTTCAAAATTTGTCAGATTCTGCAGAAAATCTGTTTCATTTCGCGAGAAAAACAGTGACCAGCGAACACAATAAAAGGCTCAAGAAATGGAAATATAAGACACCGATTTGGAATTCATCCTTCACCAACCATGCTGTTTAAGTGTGGAACTCCTTAGTCCTTACTAAATTTTTAATAACTAGTGACCATCTATTTCAAAGAAACTAGAAGTTTTAATTTATTTAATTTATGAATTTTGTAAACTCCTTACATGTACCACTTAAATGTTATTGTATGAAGGCGTGTTGCTCCTGCATGAGAGATCCAACCAGGGGCCAGTCGGTGATGTCATATCGGTAATTTGTGGCAGCTGTGATTTGACCTGAGAGAATAGGTGGGGATGATCGCTCCTGGTGCAGCGCAATCGCAAAGGACATAAACGAAAATATAATAAAACACATTTGGCAAATTGAATTAGCCCTTTGAGAAATCGATAACAAGGAATAAATTGAAACGTTGGCCTCTCTACGCAAATACGCCTCTCTCGGGGCAATAAAAGATACAAATTCAGCATCACAGTCGATATCACGCCCCAAAACGACATATAGAAGCCCGGCGGGAGAGACCATAATAAACGATTTGGGAGGCTCCTCGACATCTTCCCGAGAAAAGTAGCTCATCTCTCTATCGGGAAGCAATTCACTTCCACCAGTGGCGCGATCGGGAACCATTAAGAGGCGTGTGGGCGAAGTGTGTGAAAGAGAGAGGAAGAAGACGGAAAAGGAAATTTGTGTTTTGATTTTGGTGGGTGTGTGGCTACTTATGTCTGTAAAGAGAATGTATTGGATCAGCTGCCACTGGAGAAAACGATACGCTCATAAATTGTCGGTTCTTCCTTTATCACCATTTTTAAGTGGCAAGCAGAAAATTAAGATGAATCCTAATTTTACCTAGAGAATTCCAAAATAATTCCATTTTGTTTAAAAAGCCTGTCTTCTTCCATCATTACCCTCACCACTCGCCCATAAAGAAGGGGTAGGCGTGCATCACTGCCTAGATTAACATGTATTCTAATTCCATTAAACCAATAAATACGCTTTGCCAGAATCTGTTTCCTGAGAAGCTGAATGAATCTTTCCGTCCCCGGCATTTTAGATTAATGGAGTTTAAATGGTATTCATTCATTCTCATTTTAAGATTAAACTTGTCTTCCACCATTCTCTTTTTTGCATTTATTCTTTTTTACTAAATGCTTTCATTAGATTACATAATTTCGCTTTCATCTTAGCTAAGACAAAATTCTATTTTTCGGAGTTTATTCTCCTAATCGCTATCAAAATCTGCCCGATTAATAGAATGGCTCATGTTTTGTATGGGTGGGTTCTGTATTTTTTCTTATTTGTTCGAGTGTGCCTGTGTTTGTTTTTCATCTCGTCTCAATTTTCTGAGAAATGCGATCGCGGGTTTCCAAAATGAGGTAAAATAACAAATATTCATAATTTCAATTAGTATTTTTTTTTAATTAATTTCCTCTCTTTTACATTTTGAGTCATTGCGGGTCGCGTTCAAGCTTGCGTTTGTGCCCCCTCCGAGTGACGTATTCTTGCCCGAGATGAGTCGGCTTTGAAACTGGACCCACAAAAATGGACAAAATAAACGAGTATCCTAATGCAATAATCTTTCCAGGCGAGACCTGAAATAAAGCTTGAGTTTATTATTTGATTTACAGCAGTGACCTCCCACTGAGATTCAAGTTCGCATTTATGAATCATTGTGTTCGTTGTACACAATTTGTTACTGGAAGTTCATTAATGCGCCTTCCCGGTCTGAGTATTTATGGATGGCGAGGTCAGTTATTGCAGTATTTTTAAAACTTATATTTATATGCTTGCTCTTTCTATTTATGTATGAGAGATCCAACCAGGGGCCAGTCGGTGATGTCATATCGGTAATTTGTGGCAGCTGTGATTTGACCTGAGAGAATAGGTGGGGATGATCGCTCCTGGTGCAGCGCAATCGCAAAGGACATAAACGAAAATATAATAAAACACATTTGGCAAATTGAATTAGCCCTTTGAGAAATCGATAACAAGGAATAAATTGAAACGTTGGCCTCTCTACGCAAATACGCCTCTCTCGGGGCAATAAAAGATACAAATTCAGCATCACAGTCGATATCACGCCCCAAAACGACATATAGAAGCCCGGCGGGAGAGACCATAATAAACGATTTGGGAGGCTCCTCGACATCTTCCCGAGAAAAGTAGCTCATCTCTCTATCGGGAAGCAATTCACTTCCACCAGTGGCGCGATCGGGAACCATTAAGAGGCGTGTGGGCGAAGTGTGTGAAAGAGAGAGGAGGAAGACGGAAAAGGAAATTTGTGTTTTGATTTTGGTGGGTGTGTGGCTACTTATGTCTGTAAAGAGAATGTATTGGATCAGCTGCCACTGGAGAAAACGATACGCTCATAAATTGTCGGTTCTTCCTTTATCACCATTTTTAAGTGGCAAGCAGAAAATTAAGATGAATCCTAATTTTACCTAGAGAATTCCAAAATAATTCCATTTTGTTTAAAAAGCCTGTCTTCTTCCATCATTACCCTCACCACTCGCCCATAAAGAAGGGGTAGGCGTGCATCACTGCCTAGATTAACATGTATTCTAATTCCATTAAACCAATAAATACGCTTTGCCAGAATCTGTTTCCTGAGAAGCTGAATGAATCTTTCCGTCCCCGGCATTTTAGATTAATGGAGTTTAAATGGTATTCATTCATTCTCATTTTAAGATTAAACTTGTCTTCCACCATTCTCTTTTTTGCATTTATTCTTTTTTACTAAATGCTTTCATTAGATTACATAATTTCGCTTTCATCTTAGCTAAGACAAAATTCTATTTTTCGGAGTTTATTCTCCTAATCGCTATCAAAATCTGCCCGATTAATAGAATGGCTCATGTTTTGTATGGGTGGGTTCTGTATTTTTTCTTATTTGTTCGAGTGTGCCTGTGTTTGTTTTTCATCTCGTCTCAATTTTCTGAGAAATGCGATCGCGGGTTTCCAAAATGAGGTAAAATAACAAATATTCATAATTTCAATTAGTATTTTTTTTTAATTAATTTCCTCTCTTTTACATTTTGAGTCATTGCGGGTCGCGTTCAAGCTTGCGTTTGTGCCCCCTCCGAGTGACGTATTCTTGCCCGAGATGAGTCGGCTTTGAAACTGGACCCACAAAAATGGACAAAATAAACGAGTATCCTAATGCAATAATCTTTCCAGGCGAGACCTGAAATAAAGCTTGAGTTTATTATTTGATTTACAGCAGTGACCTCCCACTGAGATTCAAGTTCGCATTTATGAATCATTGTGTTCGTTGTACACAATTTGTTACTGGAAGTTCATTCATGCGCCTTCCCGGTCTGAGTATTTATGGATGGCGAGGTCAGTTATTGCAGTATTTTTAAAACTTATATTTATATGCTTGCTCTTTCTATTTATGTATCGTTTTCCAATTTCCTTATAACCCTTTGCCTCTATTCCTTGGAAATGATGGAAAATTGCCTTGTTCTTTAAATCAGATTATTTTCTTAATTCAGAGAAGAAATAAAAATTTAAATCGAAGGACTTGGGACTTGTAAATGTCCAGGATTCGCGACAATATCTTTGTTTTATTTTGTTTATTTTTTTAACTTTTTGAACAGATAACGAGAAATCACTAAATTAACCATTAAAGTATACACTAATAGAGTTTCGAGCTGTTTAATTGGCCATAGCTAACTCTATCAACCATCTTTGAGGCCAGCGTTGATATACCCTATGATCGATCTCAATAACACCATCTTCCATCTGCTGCCATTCGCACGACATTCAGTGATCCACTTTACAATACATGACGAAGTCTTGAAAGAGTGGAACGAAACACACTAACTCTAGACCACTAAACAACTATATCAGGGTGGTGGAACAAAATTCACTATGGTATCCTGGCCGATAGGTATACCTAATATTTGCGTTTAGGTTTGGAAAATCGCCAATGAGAACACTTTATTAGTATAAACATGGGAATTATGTAATTAATTTTTAATTAATTTTCCTTTGAGTGAGATTAATGTATTCGATTTTGAGTGGTTGCAAGTAACTTTTAGTCAGGCTTGTTTCTGGCATGGTAATTCGAAGCACTGCTTCAAGCTTTCCATTGGTTATGGCACCAATTAATATAGCTTTAGTATGCTACCTAATATAAAATATCTGTTCACAAATAGAAGTTGAGCGAAAGTATGACATTCATGATTTTAGTAAAACGCTTTAACTTTGAAAATTCTCATCGTTCAAAGACAGTTTTTGAAATATTCTGAATGTTGAAAATCGCTTGTAAGTTCGATCAGTTGAAGATTCCTCCACCACCAAATTGAAAGGATTAGTTAGCTTACGGAAATCACTTTCTATCAATGAAAAGTCATTAAATCTTTGATAACTTGATTTGCAAAAAAATCCAAATGGATCAATGTTTTTCCAATTTTCAGTGGAAATTCTTTACCGTTTCAAAGTTTTAAAATTGACAGGTTGCTTACTCTTCATTTCCCACGTAAAAGGCAATCATTTAGTTTTAAATTAATTTACTTCGTGATGCATTTCATGCACAAATTCTCTTTTTTCTTGCAATATCAAATTCATATCACATAAATACAATACAATGTCAACAGCAAGATCATAAATACAAATGTCATCCTTCAAATGGGGAAAATTTTAATTTTGTTTCATTCCTAAGAACAAATCAATCTCCCCCTGTAGTTCCAAAACTCCTTTTGAGATATTGCCTACAGTTCTTACATTGAATTTATAACTGTATATGGTTCAATCCTCATAATCTAATAAAGTTGACGAATTCAGCTATAAGTTCAAACTACATTGTCTTTTCTCAAGCCCTGTTTACAGTGAGCTTCTTGGTGAAAAATACAGTGAAAGAAAGAATTTATGGGCCTTGATTTATTTCATCTACTTTATCTTGGTCTTCGTAATACTTATCTATTTTTATCTGTCAGACTTTTCCAACTATTAGTAGTCACACGCACTAGTTTAGTCCAGTCTAGTTTGAATTTTGCTAGACATTTCTCGACTTTTTCAGTAAATCTTCTACTGTTGTCGTGACTTTAGAAGGCTGCATTGTTGTTAAATTGTTGTTGTCAGCGAACCCGTTGACCGGGAACATTTTTAATGAGGTTGCGCATCCATTCCCCTACTTAGGTTTGAGATGGGTTTGAGGCACATTTTAAAACCTTGGATCAGAAGGGGTGTTCCTTTTATATTGCCCCCGCCCGCCTCCCACTGATATGATCGTCTTGGGTGAGCTCCTGCCAGTTACTAATATTGAAAAAGAGAATCTCAAAAGACATCGTTAGTACCAGAATGTCACGAACCACCAGTGAGAGGCTACGCGCGTTTTATATTGGCTGGCACCCTTTTCAATCAGACAATGAAGGAATCGAGGCTTCCATTTCCTTTAACATCTCATCTCATCTTTTTCAATTAATTTCTCTCCTCTTAAGTATAATATTTGTAAAGTGTTTGTGACTTAACGGTAAGTTAATTTAGATTATTTACGGGAATAAGATAAGCGCTTTTTTTCATTATTTTGTAGCGGTTTAACTTTGTACTCTCAAATAATTTACGTTACAAGAAACTTTGGTTCATTTGCACCTTTGTCAAATCCATTACATCCGATTCAGATTGCAACGTGCAGCCTCCTATCAAATTTATTAGTCTTAACAAACTTTAACACTCTATTTTCAAATATTCAATTCATCGTTCATCCCTTTTGTTTGGGATTCACATCATCTCATAGCATCTATGGGAAACATTTAACTTGTCCAAAACTATCACTTGTAGTTTGCTGTCTCAAATTTCTATCTCGACTTTACATTTTCATACTAAATTATTTTAACTTTTAATTTCTATTTACATTTTAGTACTTCATATATTACATTTTGGTTGTCACTTATCCTACATATCAAATTATCATTTCTTCTGCAGTTTTCAATGTGTTGTGAGTTAATTGCTTTTTCAACCGGTAGATATCTAGTACTTCGAAAGGATTTATAGAATTGTCTCGTGCAGTCACATGCGAATTTTTCTAGTGGAAATGTATAAATGATCTCGCTTCAAATCACACACGTTTTTCTCCTTACGTCAATATCAAAAACCTAGGGGAGAAATTAGGGAAAACCCGGCAAGCATTACATATGATTTTTTTAATAAATCTCCAATATTTTAATGGCGAATATTTTTATAGTTTTGCATTTTTTGCCCCTTTGAAGCTTGTAACCCGCTTAAATTTATTTCGAAATCTGCTCACGGACCTAATTTTACTTCTTTGTTTTTAAACGAAAGGGATCAAAGCCTACCTTTATCCTGCTCTTCCTTAGACTAATATTGTAGGTTGAAATGGATGCGTATTCTTGTATATCCACTGCAAAAGAAACAAAAAAAACAACAGAGAATTTATAGCAGGAATTGGGTAGACGGTACATAGCCCAATTATCACACCTAGTACTTAAGGTGATAAGGACTACAATGCTACGCAACTCTTCCGAACCTGCCACCGTTCGGCGACAGGCCCACGATATTGGTACATATTTTGTAATCAGTAGATTCATGGGTCATCACGTGTAAGTGACGTTGTAGTTTATAATTACTTAAAACTTTGCTATAATTTTACTGCACAAGTTTCCGAAAAAAATTAAAACTTTAAATGTGGGATGAGCGATGATAACTAAAAACTGACATTCAAATTAATGTCATATAAACTACATGAAATATTATAATTATTTTTTTTTTAATTAATAATAAAACTAAAGTAAAGACTTATTTTAGTAGTAGATTACCACTGCCATGTGTAAAGGGAGATTGTAGCTTGGTAATTTAACCTGCTTAGTTTCTCGATTGGGATGGAGATGGATTTCCCCTCGAGGGGAAAAAAAACCTTTTCCTTGCCTCTCGGAAAACATCTGTAGCCCGTCGTCGGATATCTGAAACAAGTTGTGTATCTAATTTAATAAATAGACCCTTGTGCTTTCTTTACTACAGAAATGGGTACCCTAAAAAGCTTCCCTAAAGTTATAAAAGCGTTAAGTTTGCTTCTGTAGTGAGCTCGGTAGTAACTTTCTTTAAAAATCTCGAATATTTTATTTTACATTCTCTCCCTAAAAGAGCAATGGTCGTTTACATATAAAGCCGCTGAGGAATTAAGGCACATAAATTGGACTTGTAACTTGAAGTGACGATTTACTTAGGTTTGCTTACAATTTTGTTTAAAAATAGATAAACAAAGGGAAAGAAATTGGGGCTCTGGTGGCTTAATTTGAATGAAATCTTAAAGTGACCCTACAACTAGTATTGGTTTTAGAAACTTCCCAGAATCACAGAAATAAGGGACATTCCGTTATTTTCAGAGTTGGATGTTTTTCAGAATTTGTCTTGGAAATGTAGAGTCGCCTTTTGGCCGCACGAGTGATGTAACTTTGTGTTTCACACACACATAAAATTCCCATCTTTGGTCTTAAATGACAAAGGTGGCCAGCAGGTAAATGGACGAATAGCATACTGGTCGGGGACGAAAAGCCCCTTTTGGGAAGCGTCTTTCCTTGTTGAAGAAAAAAGGGAAAACAAAGGATTAGAGAGGCTCTCTCGTAAACATAACTCGAACCCAAGTTTAATAAGCTTCATTAGTGACATGAAATCTTAAATTTAATGCTTCCAATTACATATATATACATACCCAAACGTACACACACATATACACATTCAGGATGTGCCTATTTTAATCAGAAATGTTTGTCTTTATTTTTTCTATGTTATCATGTTTTCTTTGCATTATATTATTAGAACTAGTTTAACTTTTGAGATTCATTCAATGAAGATAACATATTTTACATTTATTTCTCTTATTATTACAAATATTTACAAGGGTGTAATTGGAAGTGATGAAGAAGATGTAACGATCATGATCTTCAAGAGCCTTCTGGTCTTCCAGATGAAATATCTGCCGAAGTGGATCTTATGATTATGGAAGAAGATGATGAATGAATGGAAGAGACAGAGGAAACTGAAAGAAGGGATGGACCTCGCTGGAAGAAGAAAAAGTTTGAAATGAGAGAGAGGAAATCGGAAGGTGAGAAGATTAATTAGCGTGAATACTCTTCCAAGAAACTTTCTCAGAAGTTTCAAGAGTTATCTTCTCCAAGTTAATGGGATATTTTCATAAAGGTCTTGGAAAATCTTATTGAACTCTTACGCATGAAACTAATCGTTATTCAAAAAAATAGGAAGAACTGTCCAAACTTTGAAGTTAAGAGTAGAAGAATTTATGAATTTTATAGGACTTTTGTTCTGATCAAGTGAGGAGAATTATAAGAGCAAAACATAAAACCTTGAATGTCCTATCTTGGCTAAAACTATGAACAGAAATACGTTTCAGGAAATCAAGAAGTTTCTTCACTGCGCTAACAATGCGAAAATGGCCAAGTAAAACCTACAAGGGGCGGTCAATAAGTTTTTCAATTCGGATATAAGGAAACGAGATATGAGGAAAAGTGTTTTATTATTTTTCAATATAACTACCTTCGACTTCAATGCACTTGCGCCACTTGGCCCTGAGGCTTCGAATTCCCGACAACCAGAAATCTCCCGACAACCAGAAATCTCCCGACTGCTGTTAAATCCACTCCTGGACGGCGAGTTGGACATCTTCATCGTCCCCAAATCGGCGTCCACGCAGTGCAGCCTTGAGCTGGCGGAATAAAAGGTAGTCGCTAGGGGCCAGATCTGGACTGTAGGGGGGATGGTTGAGCTCCTCGAATCCACACTCGCGCAGGGCAGCTTGTGCAACTATGGCCTTGTGGACTTTGACGACGTTGAAGTCGATCATGGGGCGTGAGGTTTCTAGGGACCCAACGGGCAGAAACCTTGCTCATGGCCAAATTGTCGTGGATGATGTTGATAACACTTCCATGTGATATTGCAAGTTCTCGCTCGATTTCTTCGACCTTCACCCGTCGATTTTCGAAAAATCATCCTCTCCACAAGGGCCACATTGTCCTCGTTGGTCACGTCTGACGGGCGTCCTGGACGGGGGTCATCTCCAAGGGACTCACGACCATGGCGGAACTCCCTATTTCAGCGAGCAATGGTTGCATAGGAAGGGTCGGTGTCGGTGTACACTGCAACCGTGCGTTCATGGATCTCTTTTGCATTCTTGCCTTCCTTGGTCAAAGATTTGATCACTGCGCGGTGCTCAACCTTCTCCATTGTTGAAATATTTGTGACTGACGATCTGCGATCAGCTACTGCTTCTTAAATAGATGAGGCAGGAGCGTGCGGCTGCAGGTCCTGACTTGTCATAACTTGTCCTAACACCCCCACAAACAGCCATCCCCCTTCCTCTGTTTTGCCCTACCGATTCGCAAAACTTATTGACCGCCCCTTGTATGTATGATCTTTTAAATGAGAAGAATAAGCAGTTTATAATTCTTCATGAATTTTTCAGTATGAATAATCCATGACACTTTATTATGGATGGCATTTCTGCTAACAATTAAAACGACAAAAGCCGATACGATTTGGCTTCAAAACATGCTTCCTGGCTAGTTCAACTGGGAAACCCTATGATGTGAAAATATATGAAGGCAATCGGAAAATCCGTCAATCAATGAACCTTTAGGAAGTAGAGTAATCCAGAAATACATTTTTGCTTGCACTGAATCTATTAAGCACAGGCTATATTTTGACATTTTTTTCACTTCATATGACATACATAATCTTGGATCTGAACATAAAGGAAATAAATGCTACTGGTACAATTCGATCATACAGCACAAATCACTTCCCAATTCATGCTACAAATGAAATGAAAAATAAACTAAGAGGATCCTATGACCATCGATCAGAAGGAAACGTCGAGGTCGTCATTTGGAATGATAATGCTGTCGTTACTGTTTGCAGTAACTGTGAAAGTCTAAATTCAATAGGTGTGGCAAAACGTTGGCAAAACAGTCAAGGACATGTCAATAATGAACAACCTTACATAGTAAAAGCATATAATAATCAGAGGGATTTTGCTGGTGCATTTACGAAATCAGCTCCAGAACTTCAATTCCTAAGAAAAGGAAACGAGGGGTCTCCCCTACCCCGAATTGGATCGATCACCATGGACTCAGAATGTAAGAGAATAAGCCTTCAAGACTAAACAAGGAGCATTGAAGACAGATAGAGGACTGGTTATATCAACAATCAAAGCGGATATCAAGTTCACCCTGGTCAAGCTAATAGATTCCAAAACTGGATACATCTCCTTGCCACAAGGAAGAAACTTGTCTGTCAGAGATCATATATAGAGAGAGAACAGACACCTGATCGACTCTTTTGGTCTGCGCTAATGTAAGTGCGAAATCATCAGACGCAGTAGTGGCCTCAAAGCCCGCCATCGCAGAAAGCCTCG
The DNA here is from genome assembly GCA_963969495.1 of Ceratothoa steindachneri. Classification (NCBI taxonomy): domain Eukaryota; kingdom Metazoa; phylum Arthropoda; class Malacostraca; order Isopoda; family Cymothoidae; genus Ceratothoa; species Ceratothoa steindachneri. Next base: position 97,054,918 of record OZ018328.1, read on the forward strand.
ACAAGCTTGAGAGCCCGAAAAGGTCCCATTCCATTAGGAGTCGAACAAAGTTTCGCCTAGCAGGCTTAGGCACCTTCACGCGATTGTGCTAAGAGGGCGAGACTACCCTCGCCTGCTGATGCGTAGGACCCTGGAACCCTCCACTTCGGGCAGAGGGAGGAAACCCCATTCAACACTACTATAAATCTTCCGGAGCAAGAATTGGAAGGCAGTATCCACCTCCTACCCGCCCGGTCAGTAGCCGCTGTCTGCCCGTCCTCGTCAGTACCCGCTATTGACGCCCCGTGGCACTCTGTACAATTTCTCGCAGAACACCTAGAGTTCCGGGTATTCTTGATAAATTCGCATGAGTCTAAACCGTACTTGTTGTTACCTGCTCCTCGAACGCAACATACTCAGTGTCGACTCAGTGTTCTAAACCCGAACGTAAGACCTAAGTTCATCCTGTTAGTAGTCATTATCAAGAGACTATTATTTGAACTTTGCGCCAAGGCAAGGATTACTCCCTTAAACCAGATCTTCGAGGTAACAGCAACGCGCAACTCTCCTGTGCAAGTGCTCTCTCTACTATGCCCTCCCCCTCCCTAGTGTAAGCCTCCATCGTCGGCTTCGTGTACGCTTAAATTCATTCGAGCCACACTTCCGTCAGCATTGTTCGTTCACCTAATCCTTCTCATTTGTGATATTCTATAATGGAACTCTTAAGCTCTAAAGTGTTTTAACAAATTTAAGCTTTAGTTATACTCCCTAACGTAGATTGAATTGTGAAATTATTTGCAATTCTGAGCCTCATTAAAGTAGGATAAACTTTAGTCTGATGGTAATTAGTGTAAAGCGTCATTTTTATCCAACTGTTTATTTTTGTATAAAGGCTTTACTCGATATTGATAACACAGAAGTTTCCTAATATTCTTTGTACCAAATAAAGAGTTGAAACCATTTTGTCTCTTAATTGTAATTTCGTTAAACGTATTGCCAATTCCATTCAAACCTGAAACATTGCAATCCTAATTCTGTTCTACCTCATTCAGCAAGATTAACCTTATCATTACCAAAATCCGGTACAACAATTGGCAGGTTGCGATTACACGATCGGTTCACTCACCACTTTCATTTCAAAATAGATAATGCCGCAAATTACCCCCCCGGCGCAATGGAACGAACAAATTCCCATTACCCACTCATTAAGAAGGTGACGCGGAATTCTGGATTCGATAGCGCGAAATTCTTTTCTAGGCAAATGAGTTCAGAAGCGATGAGGTACGTACGGTACGCGCAAGTAGTCTCCTCTCGCTATCCTCGGCTGCAAAAAAAATGTATGATGTTCTTATGTCACAACTCACCTCAAGGAAATATATAGCCGCTTAGAGTGTTATGCGTGACATTTGGAGCTGGTGACAAAAACTGTGGATACCTTCCATGAGCTGTCCGACCTCTTCTGAGCCCAAGTAAACTGCCAATTCTGCACGAAGAACTAGCTGCCTGGCGACGCGACCTTGAGTGCCTCTTGAGGTTGTTAGATAACATTCTGTTTCTATGTGCATGTCCCGAGGAACACTCATCTCACCTAAGAACACTCTTCGACCTCTTAAAGCAGGACGAATTTTGCATCCATCTGTCCAATTGCAGCTTTGATGTTACCAAGCTAACTTTTTAGGCTACCAGATCCACAAAGAGTGCATTTATCTAAGGGGAAAGAAATCTGAGGGCATTGTATGCCTGGATAAACTACGTATTTTCACTTAAATCCGAGATTTCCTGGAGGCAGTAATCTTTTTACTGCTGATTTATTTACAGGTGTTCCAACTCTCAACATCTGAATTTACCCTTGAAGGGGGCAAAGGCAAGAAAAGGTCTCCGCTCACTTGGACTGAGGAGGCGTCCCGCGACTTCTCCGATACCAGCACGCAGATAGTATACGTTAACGCCTCGATGCTTCCGATGAGGGCGTGGTTGGTGTGCTTCAACAAAGGCACGGAGGGGAATGACACCCAATTTCTTTCTTTTCCAAAGTTTTGAAGCCAGCAGAGAAGAAAATCAGATCATTTGGCCGTTAGCTCCTCCTTAATTACTTCGTGGTGAAGCATTTTCATTTGCAGGTGGAAGGATGCGCTTTGGCAATTTTTACAGAACACAGTAAGTTGCTTTCTACAATCCAGACAACTTTCGTCCGTCATTCACAATGAGACTATCGTAAGCTTGATTTCATCTCCCAGTTCACCACAGATATTCGCCACATCAATGGGCAAGACATCCTCGTAGCTGATGCTCTGTAGCGTTTAGCTGTACTATTTAGAAATGGGAAAAAGAACATAGTCACAGTTGAGCGGGTGGAGAATCCCCGATCATTCGGGCAGGCTAGACATGGGCATCCTGAGACATCTGCACGTCTCATTTCGTACGTGAACTCTCATTTCCCTTTCTCTCATTCTAGATACTCAGAGCAGGAGGGCATCTTTATAGGTTCTCAAGCCTATAAAGATGACCTCGCGGGGACGCAGACTAGCCAGGTCGAGGAGAAGCACAAAAAGACATGATAAACACGGAAACATAAGAAGATCGGCTAGCATACCCAGCCTCTAAGGTCAACAGCCCAGACCAATAAACAACAAAGAAAGAGAGGACAGGTCGAAAGCGAGTATAAAATAGAGACCCAAACACTAGGTAAATAATAAAATAATTAACAAACTGTAGAACTGTCAGATAAATCTGGCTTTACCCGCTCCGAATCCCACTCTCCCTCGCCTGTTCTTTGGGCAGACCAACTAGTCAATTATTAACCTCCAGCACATTTCAAAGTTTTCACTTTTCATTTTTCCTTGTCTACCCCTCTCTTTAAAACTCTTTCTATTTTTCTCCCGTACCCCATTACTAGGAAAGTAAAAACAAAACGAACATTTTACAAAAGATAGCTAGCACTCGTGACAACTTTCACCTCGTTAAACTAAATCTTTCCTTTCCATCCCAGCCTGTACAATCCATTTCTCATTTGCTTATTTCAATCCTCATGTATGCAGAGATATTGTACGAAAAGCCTACAGTTTGTGTGGTTTCTTCTATATTCTGTGTATGTTACAATTCTTTGTTATTATATTCGTGATATTAGCGCAGGATACACTTGAAAGCGCAATGCAAATAAAGGCTGTTATTTTAAGAGAACGGGTCTGCATTGGTCGTTCATTCTCCTAAAAAACAGCTTTTATTTACATTGAACTATTTTATATTTGAGAGCGAAGTTATAAGAATTATGGAATCTTTTTAGTTTGGTGCGGACTTCCAATTTTTTTTGTAAATTTCATCACTAATGCAATTTTTTACTCTGATTCCAAATACGTATTTCTTTTTAGGAGCAATTATTATTTTTAAAATAAGGTAAGGCTTGGTTTGGTTTGGTGTACATCCTCCGTTCTTTGTGTAACTTCACTACAAATAATGCAGCTATTTACGCTTATTCTAAATATGTATTTCTTTTTGGGGTGGAAATTATTAGTTTTAAAGTTAGGTTAGGTTAGATAAATTTATATTAGGTTTAGGTGTACATTCACCGATCGTTTTTGTAAAATTGAACACAAATGCATTTTCTTACACTGATTTCAAATATGTATTTCTATCCATCTAAAATCTATTCTAAAATAATATTTTAAGTTAATTCAAACTTTGTTTCAAGAAGTATTTATTCTCAATTTACATACACGACCTTTTCATTGTGTTAATTCTTATGTAGTAGAAAATATGAAAATACAGACCTATATAATTAGATTTTGCGTTGAATTTTGAAGATTAATCATTATACTAATAGATTAAATTAAAATATTTCAAATTCACTTTGCAATAAATGTTAGATATATTATTTATATCATAGTAATATATCATAACTTAACTTACCTAACCTAGCATAAATTTAACACTATTTTCTCCTCAAAAAGTAAATACATATTTGGAATCAGCGTAGGCAATTGCATCAGTGCTAAACTTTACCAAAAGATCGGAAAAAGAACACCAAAACCAAAAGAGTGAAATTATGTCCAACAATTAATAACGGCAACTCTTTAATGCAAAGTTGTGCAGTATTCTTCAGGTATTTGAGAACAAGAGGATATGAATAAAAAACAAACATTTACTTAAATAGAAGTTGGTAGACATGTTTTCTGCCTCTATGGCGGCCTCGGAAGAGATTGGATGCCCGAATCGGGCAGTCCTCATTGAAGGCAACCTTCAACGAGTCATTGGTATTCTGGAGCCCCTGGCTGGTCTCCCCTCAACTACGCCCGACGCACCGGACATGGTACTCCGAGGGGGTTCAAATTTGGACAGCTAAGAGGCAAAATTTTAAGGGTCACGTAAATGTAAATTTCTCGGCCGGCCAGACGTGGATTGTGTGGGCTATGTGAAAGGGACTAAATTCATAATGGAACAATTAGGACCTTGTTTAGAGTACCTATTGGCTTGCTGAGATCATTGATGACGATCTCATGGACCTTATTGACAAAATCGGCCGTCATGAGGTCTTCCGAGGACAGAGAATGATTAGGACTCCGCGTGGTTGGCGAATCCATGCGTTTCCGAAGAGAAACATAGGCCAGTCGATGTGAGGATGGAAGAACCCACAAATGCCCCTTCCCCTGCTATCAGTATCCAGAATGAGAGACAGGAAAATGAGAAATCACATATGAAATGAGACGTGCAGATGTCTCAGGCTGCCCATGTCCAGCCTGCCCGAATGATCGGGGATTCTCCACATGCTCAACTGTGACTATGTCCTATTTCCCATTTCTAAATAGTACAGCTAAGCGCTACAGAGCATCAGCGACGAGGTTGTCTTGCCCATTGATGTGGCGAATATAAGTGGTGAACTGGGAGATGAAATCAAGTTTATGACAGGCCCGTTGTGAATGACGGACGGAAGTGGTCTGGATTGTAGAAAGCAACTCACTGTGTTCTGTAAAAATTGCAAAAGCGCATCCTTCCACCTGCAAATGGAAATGCTTCACCACAAGGTAATTAAGGAGGAGCTAACGGCCAAATGATCTAATTTTCTTCTCTGCTGGCTTCAAAACTTTGGAAAAGAAAAAAATTGGGTGTCATTTCCCTCCGTGCCTTTGTTGAAGCACACCAACCACGCCCTCATCGGAAGCATCTGTTGCGAGGGAAAACTCTTCCGAGACGTTAACGTATACTATCTGTGTGCTGGTATCCAAAGCTTTCTCGATATCAGAGAAGTCGCGGGACGCTTCTTCGGTCCAAGTGAGCGAAGATACTCTCTTGCCTTTGCCCCCTTCAAGGGTAAATTCAGGGGTTGAGAGTTGGCACACCTGTAAATAAATCAGCAGTAAAATAATTGCCGCCTTCAGGAAATCTCGGATTCAAGTGAAAATACGTGGGTTATCCAGGCCTACAATGGCCCCAGGTTTCTTTGCTCTTGGATAATGCACTCTTTGGGGACCTGGTGGCCTAAAGAGTTAGCTTGGTAACATCAAAGCTGCACTTGGGCAGATGGATGCAAAACTCGTCCTGCTTCAAGAGGTCGAAAAGTGTTCTTAGTTGAGATGAGTGTTCCTCGGGACATGCACCTGGAATCAAAATGTCGTGTAACAACCTCAATAGGCACTTAAGGTCGCGTCGCCAGACAGCTAGTTCTTCGTGCGGAATTAGGGGTTTACTTGGGCTCAGAAGAGGTCGGACAGTTCATGGAAGGTATCCGCAGTTTTTGCCACCTGCTCCAAAAGGTCTAGCATAGCACTCTAAGCCGCTACATATTTCCTCGAGGTTGGTGGCGACATAAGAACATCATACACTTTTTTGCAGCCGAGGATGGTGAGAGGAGACTACTTGCGCGTACAGTACGTACCTCGTTGCTTCTAAACTCATTTGTCTAGAAAAGAATTTCACACTATCGAATCCAGAATTTCACGTCGCCTTTGTTAGTTCCATTGGGCCTGGGGAGTAATTTGCGGCAGTTTCTATTTTGAAATGAAAGAGGTGAGTGAACTGATCGTGTAATCGCAACCTGCAAATTGTTGTACCGGATATTGGTAATGATAAGGTTCATCTTGCTGAATGAGGCAGAACAGAATTAGGATTGCAAGGTTTCAGGTTTGAATGAAATTGGCAATACGTTTAACGAAATTTCAATCAAGAGACAAAATGGTTTCAACTCTTTATTTGGTACAAAGAATATTAGGAAACTTCTGTGTTATCAATATCGAGTAAAACCTTTATACAAAAATAAACAGTTGGATAAAAATGACGCTTTACACTAATTACCATCAGACTAAAGTTTATCCTACTTTAATGAGGCTCAGAATTGCAAATAATTTCACAATTCAATCTACGTTAGAGAGTATAACTAAAGCTTGAAATTGTTAAAACACTTTAGAGCTTTAGACTTCCATTATAGAATATCACAAATGAGAAGGATTAGTGGAACAACGTTAAAAGTCGAGAAATCGGGACAAAGAACGGATAAAGAGTATATACTCTTTAATTCTATTCAGAATGTTAACTGTCTTTAGTAGCGTTGCTTCGCCTTTATATACATTGTTGCTCATTAGGAGAATACCTTGGACGTGATCTATTCCACACAGGAAAGACCGCCTTGCTCGCCTCTTCACAGCGCGTGAGATGATGCCTCCTCATGTGCATATGGATTTTAGCCAGAGACGAAAGAGTTGTGATGATGCAGGAAATTGCTGAGCTGGCTGACTCCATGTAGTTAGGGAACCCCTGTGCTTGCGGGGCGAAACGTGGGCGAGTGGATGTGAAGTGCAGGAGAATACCACAATTCTTTATCCTAGCTACGGATGAGTCATCCGAATTCAAGCCAGAATCTCATTCCTTACCTTAAATACGAAAAACATAAACACATTCAAGAAGTTGGACATCTCCCAATCAGCGTCTCTTGTGAGTAAGATGACGGTGGTACCATGACATTTATTTCCTGTTTCAGATTAGAAGCTGCCATGTCTGTGCTGAAAGACAGCTATGATAAATCATGACACATCAAGGCTTGTTTAAGTTTGGGTCATATATAGTTCTTTAAATTTTTGTTCTCAAATTCCTGACGAGTTCTGTGAAAAAACAATTTGGTAAAATCTTTCAAAAATTATTTTTAGATATAAATTCACTTACATTAATTACACTAGCGTCTAAAACTAGACAACAAAATCCGAAAAAATGCATTCCCTTGGAAATATTCGTTTAATTTCAATTAAAATTGCATAGAATATTATTTAAAATTTTCCCCGATGATGTCCAAGTTTACTTTCATAGAACACCAGATATAAAAGTTATTAGAAAATAAATGTTTATTTGAACCAAGGATGCGTCAAAACGTAGAGAAAGATAACTTATTACTTTCAAATTAGTAAGTTATGTAGTAAGATATATATGACAGCACTGAACCGAGGTGGATTTTAGACTGATACTGATGGTATTACTAATTTATTAGGATGGCGAGACGAGTAAAGGCAATTACATCCTGTAGAAAGCAAGTTATTCATCGAAGTAGTGAAGGAATGGTACTTTCTGACAATTCCAGGCATTGTACTCGGTCAAATAGTCAAATTTCGCCGATAATAAAGCTCTATGAAGATAAGGGGTCGAGCAGTTCGTCAACCAAAATGGGTCACAGCTGAAAAAAACACTCCCAGAAAAGCTTGCAAGTTTCGACGTATGGTGATGAAGGACCGATTTGATACAGGAGGTGGTATTTCATATCAATTTGCATAGAACATGAACTTGAACGTATCTCGCCAGACTGTCTCCCATCGTTTGTGAGAGATCTAAGTAATACCACGTTTCGCTGCTGAGAAACAATTCATAAGTAAAAAGAGATAGCGATTAGTTTGCCCTTCAATAATTACCCTGTCGTGTCGAGTATTGAGAGGTGGGAGTGTTATTATCGACCAAAGCAACTCTACTATTTCGCATCGGATTGGAATCAGTATGTACGCCGTCGTATATGGGAAATATTGAATCTCATATGCAGAAATAATACGGTTTAATTTGAAGTTGAAGATAGCTATAGTGTGGGGCATATTTTCAAACGCTGGATTCTTTCCACTCGACCGTTTACGCGGCAAATTAAACGCTGTGGCCTACAAGAATCTGATTCCTGAAAAATGTGATGCCTTCTCTCTGAACATCGAGAGAATGTGAGCCTGTTTTAACGCAGGGTATTGTTATGTGTTCACAGCAAAGATGGTGATGCTGATCTTGGATACTGAAAAAAACGATAAATTAGCATTGGCAGAGCCCTGATGTAAAGCGGATAGAAAACCTGTAGCAGATATTTGGTGAGAAGGCTTTGGCTCTGAAACAAGAGCCTGTATATTTTTTATTAATAATTTTTTCAAAGGTCTATGGGGTAATTGTTGTTTGCTGTTTATAGCAGCACTTATACTTGCCTTTCTCTAGTTTCGGACGAATCCGTTATTCAGAAAAACATTACTCTTCTCATAGCATTTTTAGCCTCTCTATGAAATTAAATTTGGACACTTATCAATGTCAAATTTCAAAGAATATTCCCTGGAATTACTTTTGGAATTAAACGAGTATTTTCGATAGAATTTAGATGTGAGGTATTATTTTCTATAGTTTTGTACAGTATATTAAGTTTGTAGCAATTTTTTTAGCAATATCTTTCAATAAACACAACAAGGTGTGCCAACTTAGACGCTCAGACAGACAGGTGGCTTATCTATTCATATTTGCTTCGATAGAAGGAATTTTCCAATCATTATTATCGACATCATTATTAAATATGAGGTCATTAGTGAATATGAGGTCATTATAGGTGTCCATTTAATTCACAGGTGTCCATCAATTTCAATTTCAAATATTTTGTACGTGATTCGCGTAGTTTATTCTGCAATAAGTATTTCTCAATCGGGTCAGGTTACCCAGCTATGGCCCCATGGGTAAAAGGTTCATTACAAATATCTAGAATCCTCAAACTTTATTCAGAAATTGTTTCCATTTTATTATATATTGTTTTTTCATGCATATATGTAGATATATTTTCTCATAATGAATAGAACCTGGGAAAAATTATTCCAATCGATTTTGTTATACCTAACCAAATAACCAGTACCAAATCAAAAAATTTTGAAGACAATATGTACTAGTAGAGCCTACTTTGTACTTAATCTATGGAGCCAGGACCACGGTTTTCTTTCCTCTTATCTGCTGCAAGACGTGCAAGGAAAATTTGAGAAGATGAAGCGAAGGTAGAACGACATCATTGCATTTTGGAATTCTCAAGTGACCGATTGCTATATCTGCTTGACAAACCTCCAAGGTGTCCGGACAAATAAAGTTATTTTTCTAAAATATTATATAAACTTAACATAATGTTTACTATTTTATCTTAAATACCTATTTTAGATATTATTGTATTATTAAGCATTTATTATATTAAATGCTTCGACAACTTCCTTATTGACATATTTCCCTATGAATTATAGAATTCATTTGAATTCAATAGAGGCTAATGAGGGAAGCCTGCAGTCTAAAACATATGAAATAGGTTTACTTCATATGCAAGGTTTATAGCTATGTTTCTATTGTCAGGATTTAAAAATAAGAATACACACATTGTTATATACCCTGACATTCCTCTTACGATAACACCCGCTCCCTATGATCCTAGAATTCCAATACTCGGCCAAACACAAACCCTGGACTTCGATGATTCTGATAATGAATCTATGACTAGTTTCAAGGACTAGTCCCAGGCGTATAGACGTCCAAATACGGCTTCAAATATACCGAGGCCTTTCAATCAGGCAAACTCAACGATCATACCAGGCATTTAGGGCTTTCTAAATCGGCTGTTGAAATCCTGGGATCACAACCTCGAGAGGACACTTTGGTGGTACGGGAACAACATTCCTTTTTTTATAGCAAACGTAAGGAAAAATTCTGCAATTTTTTTCGGTGCACAAAAATACCTCTTCTTTTAGTGTCCTGCTGCAATGTTGAGAGTGTCATAGAATGCATCAGAATGGATGATATTTATAGACTCGTCCGTTGTCGAACATTTGATCGAAGCTTTCCATAAACAGCATTTTTTGTGGTCCCACTTCGACTATTTTCATAAATACTGTGGGGATTATAGTTAGAAAGATAGTGACCAATTTTACCAAGATATCAAAATAATGACAGAGACATACGCGGGAAACTGGGATGTCAGTATGAGGGTGGGCTATTGCTACTTTTTGAAGCGAGAGGTGCACGAAGAAAAAACAAGGTCTGCTGACCAAAAAGTTGCGTGCTCTCATTTATTATGATTTATGACCTTAGAACTTTCAAAATTTTCAATAATTCCTGCGCAAACCTTGGGAGAACATTGGTAATTCTATCATTGAAAAAAGAATATAAACAACATAAGGGTTTCAAACTTCGCTAGAATCGACCGAATACCTATGATATTATTGCCAAAACAAAATAATTCCCTAGCGAACCTTGGAAGGATCATATCAATTATATCATTCGAAGAAAATGTAAAACACAATAAGGGTCTCGAATTGCGTTAGAATGGGACGAATAGTTATGATGTTATAGACAAAAGAAATTAATTCCCTGGCTAACCATGGGAGGACTTTGGAAATTATATCATTCGAAAGAGAATGTAAAACAACATAAGAGTTTCAAATTTCGCTATCGCTAGAATCGGCTGAATAGTTATGATGTTATCCCTAAAACGAAATAATTCCCGGGTTAACTCGTAAGGACTTTGTCAGTTATATCATCCGAAAAAGAATGTAAAACAAGATAAAGGCTTCAAATTTCGCTGGAATCGACCGAATAGTTATGATGTTATTGCCAAATAAAATAATTCCCGAGATAACCTTGGGAGAGCTTTGGCAATTTTATCATTAGAAAGAGAATGTAAAAAAACAAAAGGGTTTCAAATTTTGTTAGAATTGGCAGTAGGGTTATAATTTTATTGCCAAAACGAAATAATTCCCGGGCTATGCTTGAGAGGACTTTGGCAATTATATCATTCGAAAGAGAATGCAAAACAAGATGAAAGTTTCAAATTTCGTTAGAATCGGCCGAATATTTATGATGCTATTGACAAAAGGAAATATTTGCCAGGCTAATCTTGCGAGAATTATGGCAATTATATCATTAGAAAGAGAATGTAAAACAACATAAGGATTTCAAATTTTGGTAGAATCAGCAGAATAGTAATGATGTTATTGCCAAAAGAAAATATTACCTGGCTAACCTTGAGGATACTATGGTAATTATACTCGTATCATTCGAAAGAAAAAGTAAAGCAACATAAGGGTTTCAAATTTCGCTAGAATCGGCTGAATAGATATGATGTTATTTCCCAAACCTTGGGAGAGCTTTGGCAATTTTATCATTAGAAAGAGAATGAAAAACAACATAAGGGTTTCAAATTTTGTTAGAATTGGCAGTATAGGTATGATGTTATTGCCGAAACGAAATAATTCCAGGGCTAAACTTGGGAGGACTTTGGTCATTATATCATTCGAAAGAGAATCTAAAACAACATAAAGGTTTCCAATTTTGTTAGAATCGGCCGAAGAATTATGATATAATTGACAAAAAGAAATAATTGTCGGGTTAACCTTGGGAGAACTTTGGCAATTATATCATTAGAAAGAAACTGATAAACAACATAAGGGTTTAAAATTTCGTTAGGATTGGCAGAATAGTTATGATGTTATTGCTAAAACAAAATAATTCCCAGGCTAAACTTGGGAGGACTTTGACAATTATATCCTCAGAAAGAGAATGTAAAACAATATAAGGAATTCTAATTTCGTTAGAATCGGCCGAATAGTTACAATGTTATTAAAAAAAAGTAAAAGTGGACATGCAAAACAGGGATCGACCGACGGAGTGAGATGTAGAGTAACCCGCAACTAGCCTCGCACGCTACTAAAAACAAGGTCTGCTAACCAAAAAGTCGCGTGCCCTCGCTTAAGGTGAGTTATGACCCTATGACTTTCAAATCTTTGAATAATTCCCGGAATAATCTTAGGAGGACCTTGGCAAATCTAGCATTCGAAAGAGAGTGTAAACAACTTTCAAATTTCGTTAGAATCGATCTAATAGTTATGATGTTATTGCCGAAATAAAATAATTCCCGGGCTAACTTTGGGAGGATTTTGGCAATTATATTATTTGAAAGATAATGTAAAACAATATAAGATTTTCTAATTTCGTTAGAATCAGCCGAATAGTTAAAAAGTTATTGACCCAAAATAATAATTCCCGGGTTGATTATAATGGAATTTGAAGATGTGGTTGGTATTTTTAATGCCACTCCATAAATTCAATCCTCTCCATCTTGAGCCACAGCTATTTGTTCTTCATTTTCTTCAGGAGAGAAAAAAATTTAATTCAAGACCAACTGAAACATTGGCCTACTTATAGTAAGCAGCTGTTCTTCTTTCACCTTCTTTTCGCATTTACTTGTTGACCCGTTTCGAAGGCAAACTTGATGCAGTCCAAAAAAAGTAATCAGTTCTCTCTGACCTTTAATTAAAGCAAGTTCCTTCACTGAGATCCTCATCTCCATAGAGGATTTAAATTAATTTGAGTTTCGTTTTTGCAACCAGGACAGCCAAATTCACAGGTTGTATAGTTTTGTAATGAAAGTGTAATTGGCCTGTAGCTCTCCTCTCTCAAGGGATATGTTTTTGGCCTGCTCCCAGTTCTTTTGGATATGTTTAAGATTGTGATGATTGAATTTATAACGGGAGCTAAAAAAGAACTGTTCCCTCGTTCCCACTTTTCAAGCAATTTATGGTAAATATCCTTTGCAAATTTCAGAACGTCAACCAGAGTTTGGAATTTAGATGGCAAAAACTCAGCTATTTTCAATTTAGGTGTTCCAATGTGTGAATGTCACCAGTCTCGTCATCATTTTAAAAGCAATTGTAGGTTAAATTCCACTGGTAGAATGATAGAACTGAAGGCCACGTAATCTTCAGCACACTAACGAATATGTTTCAAACGGTGAAATAAGAAGAAAAGAAAAAATGAAATAGATATAATTATTAATATAATAAGTCATTTAATTCCCCAAGATGGCAAAGATAAGTTAAAACTTTTAAGTAGCTAACTAACCACGTAGAACTCAAATTATATTAAAATTCAAAAAAATAACTTTAGAATTCATCGGTAGGCCTGCAAATTTTGAGGCCCCCTCATTTATGTAATTAGAACGTTGAAAAGATTGGCACACAATAATAGCACAGTACTTCATAGAATAGCATAATATACCATAGCAGATTAAAGCATATTATATTATAGAATATCATAGTATGTCATAGCACAGCATTATATAATATAGCAGAGCATAGTATAACATAACAGAATATAACATAGCATAGTATATTATAGCATAGTATAGCATAGCATAGAACAGAATCGTATAGCATAGCATCGTGTAGCCTAGCCTAAAATATCATACTATAGCCAAATACTTTAGCATATCATAGTAGAGAATAACCTAGACTATCATAACGTAGTATTGTCTAGCATAGCATAGCCTAGTATAGCCTAGAATAGCATATAATTTCCAAACATAGCATAGTATAACCTACCCTGCTTTAGCCTAGTATAGCCAAGCCTAACCAAACATTCGATAGAGTAGCCTAAAATAGAATAGCCTAGCTGTGCCGGGCTAACCCGGTGTAGCTTGGTATAATCTAGCTAGCCTAGTATACCCTACCATAATATAGCCTACTGTATCCTACCTTAGCTTAGCATAGCCTATGCTATTGTATCCTAGTATAGCGTATCCTAGCATAGTAGACACTAGTCTAACCTAGGATATTATATTATAGCCAAGCTTAGTCTAGCCTAGTATAGCCTTGCCTAGCGTAGCCTAGCTTACTATAGCTTAGCCTAGCCTAACTAAGTATGGCTTAGCATAACATGCCAGAGCCTAGCCAATATATCCTTGCATAAGATAGCCTAGCATAATATATGCTAGGTTAGTATAGCCTATACTAGCATACCCACACCTAACATAATATAGCCACCGTATCATGTCGTGGTATAGCCGACTATATAATATAACATAATATTTATTATTAGTATGAAGGGAGAGAGCTCAGGCTATTGAAGCGACTCGTCCAATGACTGAACGTTTGTTGATGCTCGGATTAGAAAGGTCAGGTTGAGGCGCGGAATCAATAACGAGGCCGAGAGTGACGTTCAGGTTAATTAAAGATAAACGTAAGAAAATATAAATTTTATTAACAAATTAAAAATGAACAAAATGATATAGAGGAAAATTAAAGGTTGGATAATGATTTATATTTACCGGTGGGAAAGTCTAATTTCTATTAATTAGTTTAGAGCTACCTGCTCAGATCCAAATGGGTTCACAACATTAAAGGGGGGAAATGGGGTCTTAATGATCGGAGGGCGTCAGCGACTTCAAGGAGGCTTGGAGGAAAGTAGGGTCTCGGTGAGACAATCTTGTCGGCATCTTCAAAAGAGGGATCTTCGTCAGGGGAAGAGTGGGAAGGAAGGGTATGGTCGGCACCTTACTTCCGGGGCTGTGAAGGCGTAAGTTCTAACCTTAGCTTGGGCTCGAATGAGGAGGGGGGGGGGCTGGAATACCTCAAGATATCTTCGACGGGGCTGGGTGTTTCGAGGACTCGAATGAGTAATCCGGCGCAGCTGCTTCAGAAGGCGGCGGGGGCAGATGCTTCCGTTTGACCGTGGATGCCTTACTGGGGAGAGAGTGCCCAGCCTTCGGTTGGGTACACACTGACTTGGGAAGAGGAATGTCTTCTTGTGAGCGAGCCTTGTTCTTACTGCAGCTTTAAGGAGGCTAAAGGGTTTAAATATGGAGAGTCTCCTATTGCGGGAGATGGGGAATAACCCCCACTTTGGGGGAATTACCAGGGGGAAGCTGAGGCGCCGCACTGTCGGTGATAAACAGTTCTTTTACTCCATCTCTCTAACTCCGCAGGGGAAACTGGTGGAATCTACTAACGCGTGGGGGAACTTCTCAACACCTTACTTGGATCATACGATGGGGGGGGGGCTTGCTTCGCCATGTCCATTCCGGCCGCGTGGTGTTTGGTGAACCACGTGGCTTTCTGCGAGGTGCTAAGAATTGCAAAGAAGATGGGAAAGGGGGTACCCCTCTAAATCTCCTCCTTTCCAAAAGATGACACTTTTCCGAGCGAAGGGAAAGAACAGGGACATCCCAAAATTTGACCAGGATTATAAAAGGGTCGAAGGGAAACCTGACCTGTATCGACAGGTGTACATATCTAAGAAGCCGATCTGAGTTAGGTGTGTATGTATATATATATATATATATATATATATATATATATATATATATATATATATATATATATATATATATATATATATATATATATATATATATATAAATATATATATATATATATATTGTAGAGAAATGGCTAAATTAAGCATCCTGGAGAAGTAAAGGGCCATTAAAGACCCCCCCCCCCTCATGAGGAGAAGCGTGAGAAAGGTAGCCGGCGAATAACCATAACTGCTTACCCTGTTTGATCTCCCCGCCGCTGTGGGCAGTTGGAGCTAATATCTTTTTTAAGGCGACCACATAAGGTCCTTAAACGACGCTCTAACGATCCAATTACCTACGAGACCCATAAACCCGTGGTTATGGAAAAAAAGCGGTGCGAGTCAAAAGGCACGCCAAGTAGCGGTGCGGTTGCGAGCCTCTAATTCGCGAGCTGAATTGGGCACCCCAGTGCCACCTCAGCAATTCTCGCTCTCCCCTTAGGCTAAGTCACCATTCGCAGACTCTCCCCCCCCCCTTGCCTCTGTGGCCTGATCACTTCCCCCTTTAGATGGGGCGGCTATCCGCCTATAAATAAGCCCTGCAAAGAAAGAGAGAGCATTATCAGAAGTCGATACGCCAGAGAAGGATTAGTTCGTGCAGATCGATCCTTCAGCCGGACAAGAAGATTAGAAGTCGATACGCCAGAAGAAGGGTTAGTTCGTGAAGATCGATCCTTCCGCCATACAAGACTATTTCCGTGAGAAACAATAGGATCAGATTGAGAAAATCAATCCACCCCTTTTCGGGCCGCATTAACCTAAATAGTCAAGCTTTATATCGGTTCCATACCGAAGAATCCTTTACAGACTGCGAAGAAGTCTGACTGAAGAAAAGCAAAGCCACTCACTCTCAAGTGACTCTCACATCTCAAGCTCCGTAAGGTTGAGAGGAGAAGAACCCAGCCTTAACGAGCTCCCGTTCTTTAATTACGTTGAAGAATCAGCCCCCGTCACAGGCGACAAGCTATCCCTCCTCGACGAAAATTCAACCAGCGGCCACAACACTTTGAAGCGAGAGATAAGTCCTCCAGCGACATCCGGCAATACCTAATACCTTCTGTCATGTAAGTTAAAAAGAACATTTATATTCATATTGCGATAGTAGAAGTTTAGTTCGTTTCACGTTTCAAAGGGGAGTAGAAACCATTGTTCTTGAACCTAGGTCATATGTGCTAGTAGACGAGAGTACGTTAATTTAATGTTTAACGCTAATCAAATTGAGTCGCGATAAAAATACTAATCGGAATTGTTATTTTTACGGGAAGCCTATTTGTTTATTTTTTGTCAATGTATCCGTGCGAAAGATCTTAAAAGCCAAAGATAGGAATGTGTTAACTGTTGGTTTGTTATAGTTAAGTGTTTCATTTAAAATACATGTTTATTTTGGTAGATATCTGATGCTTCCTCTTATCCTTATGTGTTTAAAATAGCTCTTCCTTAAGAACAAAACTACTGAATTAGCACTCTTAGAACAAACCCTACTTCATCATAGAAGTAACTGACGCACCACAAAGCATTCCGCTACTAAAAGGGTGTCAAAGAGTATAGTGATCAAAACCAAAGGTCATTCTACGACATATATATATATATATATATATATATATATATATATATATATATATATATATATATATATATATATAAATTATTTAATGGTTTGTTTCCAAACGGTAATTGACGATCAAACAAAAAAAGAAAAATTTGCAGTTACAAATGGAGAAATCTATTGAATAAACACATAATATAATAAATAAAAAAGGTACAGAAATACAAACTATTTAAAATTACTATAAACATCCTACTCTAAAGCAGCGTGTTTAAGAGGCATTGTCTGCTAATGGGTTTCGGCTGAAGTTATCAGCCACGCAGTTGTCTGAGCCGCGAATATACAAAATTTTAAATTGAAGCTGTGTCAAAATTAAAATCCTCTGCAATATTTGCCCGTTTTGACTATTAACATTTTTTAAGTATGAAAATGGGCGGTAGTTTGTCTCTATGACGAATTCTTTACCAATTAAATACATTTTGAATTTCCCATATAATCGCAAAAGCCTTTCCTTCTATTAGCGATTAGTTTTTCTCACGCGGTAATAGCTTTCGACCCGCGTAGGCCACAGGGTGGCTTTCTCCGGTATCAGCTTACTGGAAGAGTACGCATTCGAAGCCTTCGTAGCTGGCATCCGTCCGGATGCCGAAGGGCTTTGTGGGGTTTGGGAGCCTCAAGATGGGGTCGGACGCCAGTTTGTCCATTAGTTGTTGGGAGCTGGAAGTAGCCTTGGGGTTCCAGACTAGAAGATCAGGGGACTTTTTTTGCAACATTGCACACAAGGGGAAGGGGGAGAAATTGGTGCAAAATTGGGGATGAACCTCCGGGAGAACGAGGCCGATTACATAAATGACCGGAGCTGCTTCTTACTGCTGGAGAGGGGCATTTCTACTAAGGCCTGGACCTTTTCTTCCTGGGGGCCTATTCGGTTCTTCCCGATATTGAAGCGGAGGTACTTGATGATATCGTAAGTGAAGTGCCACTTACTGGGGCCAAGGGTGAGTCCATGCTCACAGAGCCGTGTCAAAAGAACTCGAAGGGCGATCAATTGCTGGTCCCATGTAGTGGTAGCGAGGTATATATTTTCAAGGTAAAATGATACATGGGGCAGGTCGTCTAAAATTCTTCGCATCATCTAGTTGTAATTGTTGCATGCAGTTACACCCCGAAGGGGAAGCACGCCGTTTATTTTCGTGTGCTTTCAGGGAGGGGAATCTGGTAATAGGCCGAGCAGAGATATAATTCTGAGATGTACCTGGCTTCCTCGAATAGATGAAGGTTCTTATCGATCAGAGGGAATCGTTCTGCGTCGAAAACAGTCCCGAGTTTAACTTTCTGAAAGTCTGGTCGAGTTTTCGAACCATGAGGATAGGGGAACAGAAATCCGATTTCGATGGCTCGATGATATCGAGTTTGAGCAAGTTATCCACCACAGAATTAAAGGCCTGCTTCGGGTGGATGGGAAGAGGATACGGCTTCGAACGGATAGGTTCTTGCGGAGTAAGAATGATGTCATATTCGAAGTGTTTTGCACGGCTGGGGGTCTCAGAAAGAACGTCAACAAAGTCGTTCAGCAGCTGCTGCCACTGACTATTCTGGTGAGGGGCTAACCCGGGATAGAGGTCTAGCGCCGGGGAGGATGATTCTGGGGAGTGAGGTAGAGATGAGAGAGAGTAGTCACCATCTTGTTCGATGCAAAACACCTGGACAACGATAGGGGGTCAGAGGGGTGCGATGCTTCCATGGCGAACTCTTCTTCAAGAGCCATAAATTATTACCATTCACGCGGCGGTGGTATTTCTTCAACATGTTTACATGGTATTCTATATCTCCCGAGGGAGGCCGAATAAGGTAATCCACGGGACCTTAAGTCTCGAGGACGGGGAAGGGGCCCTTCCACTGACTAAGAGGCTTGTTGCTCTCCGTGGGAAGTAGCAACAGCACTCCTCGCCAGGCTTAAATCTTCTTTACTTTGATTTTAGGTCGAAATAGGTTTCATATTTCTCCAGGTTCATATGTGCATTCTTTTAAGCAATGTCCGTGCAGGTCTCCAGCCATTTCTTAAGGTCTAGGAGGTAGGAGTAAGAGGACTAAATTTATCTATCCAGTTGGGGGTTAGCAAGAGTTCTTTTAAGACGCAGAGGGGGCCTCGCACATTACTGCCATACAATAATTCAAAGGGAGACGAAACTGAGGGTTCTGTGGGGGATCTCCCTGTACGCAAAAAGTGCTACAGGCAAATAACGGTGCCAATCTCGGGCTGATCGAGACAAAGCTTTTTCAGAATGGTCTTCAGGGTGCAATTCAATTTTTCGCAAATAGCATGTTGTTTCCTGCGACATGCTAAGCATTCCAAAGAAGGGGGAAAAGGGAGTATCCTTCTACATATCATTTTATATCATAGCCTAGTATAGCATACCATCCCCTAGACTAGAATAACCTTGCATAGTTTAGCCTATTTTAGCTTTGGTTAGCTAGCGTATCGTAGCCTAACATAGTATAATCTAGCAGAGCAGAGCATAGCCTTCCCTAACATAATATACTTTAGCCTACCATAGCATAGCATAGTATATCCCTGTCTAGCCTAGGATAGCTTAGCATAGCTTAGCCTAGCATAGTATAACCTAGCCTACCATTAATGATCCTAGACAAGTATAGCCTATACTATCCTATTATGCCCTAGTCAAGCATAGCTTGTAGTGTCTAGCCTAAAATACTATAGGCTATCCTAGTATAGCATTTTATAACCTAAATTAGCAGAGTATTTCCCTCCCTTGTACATTATATTTTAGCAGAGCTTAGCATAGTATAGCCTAGCATTGTATAGCTTATTCTAGGCGTGCCTAGCAGAGTATAGCATATTATAGCCTAGTTTAGTCGAGCAGAGAATCGGCCGAATAGTTATGATATTATTGCCCCCCTCCCCTAAATAATTCCCTGGCTAACCATGGGAAGACTTTGGTAATTATATCATTCGAAAGAGAATGCAAAACAACATAAAAGTTTCAAATTTCTCTAGAATCAGCTAAATACTTATGATATTATTACCAAAACGATATAATTCCCGAGCTATGCTGGGGAAACTTTTGGCAATTATATCATTTGAAAAAAAAATGAAATACCACATAAGGGTTTCCAATTTCGTTAGAATTTGCATAATATTTATGATGTTATAGCCAAAGCAAAATCATTCTTAGGCTAACTTCTGGAGGACTTCGGCAATTATATAATTCGAAACATAATGTAAAACAACATAATGGTTTCAAATTTCATTAGAATCGGCCGAATAGTAATTATGTTATTGCCAAAAGAAAATAATTCCCTGGCTAATCTTAGGGAGACTTCGGCAATTGTATCATTCGAAATAAAATGTAAAACAAGATAAGGGTTTCAAATTTCAGTAGAATCGGCTCAATAGTTATGATGCTTTGCCAAAACGATATAATTCCATCAATAACCTTGGGAGAACCTTAGCAATTATATGATTCGAAAGAAAATGAAAAAACAACATAATAAGGGTTTCAAATTTCGTTAGAATTTGCCGAATAGTTATGATGTTATAACCAAAACAAAAAATTCCCGCGCTAACTCAGGAGGACTTTGGCAGTTATATTATCCGGGGGAGAATGTAAAACAACATAAAGGTTTTAAATTTCGTTAGAATCGGCCCAATATTTATGATGCTATTGAAATAATTTCCTGGCTAACCTTTAACCTTGGGAGAACTTTGGCAATTATATCATTAAAAAGAGAATGAAAAACAATATAAGTGTTTCAAATTTCGTTAGGAATCGGCCGGATAGTTATGATGTTATTGCTGAAACAAAATAATTCCCGAGCTAATCTTAGGAGGACTTTGGCAATTCTATCATTTGAAAGAGAATGTAAAACAATATAAGATTTTAAAATTTTGTTAGAATCAGCCAAATAGTTATGATGTTATTGCACCCCCAAAATATAATTCCTGGGTTGCTTTTTAATGGAATTTGAAGATCTGGTTGGTATTTTTAATGCCACTTCATAAATTCAATTCTCTCGATCTTGAGCATCAACCATTTCTTCTTCATTTTCTTCAGGAGAGAAAATTATTTAACTTGATAGTGTACGAACATTGGCCTACTTATAGTTAGCAGCTCTTCTTCCTTGACCTTCTTTTCGCTTTTACTTATTGACTTGTCGATTTTACTCAAGTTAATCTCGTAAGCAAACTTGATGCAGTCCAAAAAAAAGTAATCAGTTCTCTCTGACCTTTAATTAATGCAAGTTCCTTCACTGAGATCCTCATCTACATAGAGGATTTAAATTAATTTGAGTTTCGTTTTTGCAACCAGGACAGCCAAATTCACAGCAAAAAAAAAACAAATTTACACTTGCACCTGAGGATATCAACAGGTTGTCTAGTTTTGTAATGAAAGTGTATTAGGACTGTAGCTCTCCTCTCCAAAGGTTTTTTGGGTGCCTGCTCCAAATTCTTTTCGATCTTTTTAAGATTGTGACTCTTGACTTTTCAACGGGAGCTAAAAAAGAACTGTTTCCTCGTTCCCACTTTTCAAGCAATTTATGGTAAATATCCTTTTCAAATTTCGATGCTGGTTAGTTTCTCACATACACAATTCAGAACGTCAACCAGAGTTTGGAATTTAGATGGCAAAAACTCAGCTATTTTCAATTTAGGTGTTCCAATGTGTGAATGTCGCCAGTCTTGTCATCATTTTAAAAGCAATTGTAGGTTAAATTCCACTGGTAGAATGATAGAACTGAAGGCCACGTAATCTTCAGCACACTAACGAATATGTTTCAAACGGTGAAATAAGAAGAAAAGAAAAAGTGAAATAGATATAATTATTAATATAATAAGTCATTTAATTCTCCAAGATGGCAAAGATAAGTTAAAACTTTTAAGTAGCTAACTAACCACGTAGAACTCAAATTATATTAAAATACAAAAAAATAACTTTAGAATTCATCGGTAGGCCTGCAAATTTTGAGGCCCCCTCATTTATGTAATTAGAACGTTGAAAAGATTGGCACACAATAATAGCACAGTACTTCATAGAATAGCATAATATACCATAGCAGATTAAAGCATATTATATTATAGAATATTATTGCATATCAAAACATAGCATAGTATAACATAACAGAGTATAGCATAGCATAGTATATTATAGTATTGTATAGCATAGCATAGCACAGAATAGTATAGTATAGCATAGTCTAGCCTAGCCTAAAATAGTATAGTATAGCCACATACATTAGCATAGCATAGTAGAGAATTACCTAGCCTATCATAGCGTTGTATTGTCTAGCATAGCATAGCCTAGTATAGCCTAGAATAGCCTAACCTAAAATTGTCAAGTATAGCATAGTATAACCTACCCTGCTTTAGCCTAGTATAGCCAAGCCTAGCCAAACATTGGATAGACTAGCCTAAAATAGAATAGCCTAGCTGTGCGTGCCCTAACCTAGCTCAGCTTAGTATAATCTTGCTATCCTAGTATAACCTAGCATAGTACAGCCTAATTTATCCTACCTTAGCTTAGTATAGCGTATCCTGGCTTAATAGATCCTAATCTAACCTAGCATATTATATTATAGCCTTGCCTAGAGCTGCCTAGTTAACCAAGTATGGCTTATCATTGCATGGCAGAGCCTAGACTAGTATAGCCAAGCTAGAATAGGCTACTATATCCTAGCCAATATATCCTTCCATACGCTAGCCTAGCATACTAGTGGCTAGCTTAGTATAGCCTATCCTATCATAACCACACCTAACATAATATAGCCAATGTATCATATTATAGCCTAGCCTAGTATACCCTATTCTAGTATATCATACCATACCTAGACTAGAATAATCTTGCATAGCTTAGCCTATTACAGCCTTGGTTAGCTAGCCTATGGTTGCCTAACATATTACTACCTATTACTATCTAGCATAGCAGAGCATAGCCCTCCCTAGCCTATTATACTTTAGCCTACCCTAGCATAGCATATTATAGCCCTGTCTAGCCTAGTATAGCTTAGCTTAGCATAGCATAACCTAGCCTAGCATTAATGATCCTAGACAAGTATAGGCTATACTATCCTATCATACCCTAGTCAAACATAGCTTAGTATTTTCTAGCTTAACATACTATATGTTATCCTAGCATAGTATTTTATAACCTAAACTAGCATAGCCTATCCTATCATAACCACACCTAACATAATATAGCCAATGTATCATATTATAGCCTAGCCTAGTATACCCTATTCTAGTATATCATACCATACCTAGACTAGAATAATTTTGCATAGCTTAGCCTATTACAGCCTTGGTTAGCTAGCCTATGGTTTCCTAGCATATTACTACCTATTACTATCTAGCATAGCAGAGCATAGCCCTCCCTAGCCTATTATACTTTAGCCTACCCTAGCATAGCATATTATAGCCCTGTCTAGCCTTGTACATTATATCTTAGCATAGCTTAGCATAGTATAGTCTAGCATAGTATATCCTGTTCCAGGCCTGCCTAGAAGAGTATAGCATATTATAGCCTAGTCTAGTCTAGCAGAGTATCGACCAAATAGTTATGATGTTATTGCCCAAAAATATAATTCCAGGGCTAACCATGGGAAGATTTGGCAATTATATCATTCGAAAGAGAATGTAAACCAACATAAGGGTTTCATATTTCGCTAGAATCGGCCGAATAGTTATGATGTTATTGACAAAACAAAATAATTATCGGAGTAACCTTGGTAGGACCTTTGCAATTTTATTATTCGAAGGGGAATGTAAAACAACTTAAGGGTTTAAAGTTTCGTTAGAATCGGCCGAATAGTTATGATGTTATTGCCAAAACAATTAGTTCCCGGGCTAATCTTGGGAGAACCTTGGCAATTATAGCATTCGAAAGAGAATGTAAAACAACATAAGGCTAAATAATTATGATGTTATTACAAAAACAAAAAAAGCGAAACGGGGACCGACCGACCGATCTACATTATGAGATGTAGACTAGCTCGCAGCTAGACTCACACGTGACTAACAAGGTAAGCCAAATAAACTACATTCATTCCTTAATAGAGATGTTTTCACATTCATTAATGGTATAGATAAAATTATTTAATGACAATTTTTTCATTACTCACCAGTGTCCCTATAATATTGTTCGTATATAAATTTCGAATAAAATTTGATTTATAATAAATGGCCAATACAGAAATAAGCTGACCTTATTGAGGAAAACTAATGTCATTTGAGAATTCTCCAGCGTCAAATTATATAATGTCAGTCGGAAAAAACGCTTAGAGCAGTGTTGTGAAAATCAGGTTTCATCTGCAATACCCAGTCGCTTTTGGCGAAATAGAATCTGCCTACGATGAGATAAAAGAAGTACACTGGAAAATTTGCGTGCCCTCAGATTTTCTAGTGCCCTAAGTAGTCTTCTCTTTTTCATTAGTTGAGCAAAGAAATTCGTTAACCTTTTCCTTTCCCGTTATTTAACCAGATTCTTTATTTCTTCCCTTCGTTCAATGAGTGTATCATGAATAATACGAATAAAAAATAACCCAGCTTTATGTTTTTCATTGGGTTTCTATTTTAAGAAATATTATTTCGAGTGGAATAAGCAGTTGACTTTCTGTTTTGTATGCATTTTTTTATTTGGATATTTTGTCCTTATTCCAGTACTCCCGCCCTTCTTTGGCAGATATTCTACTGGGTGTCCCAAAATTGCGAGCGTATTTGAAAACTTCTTGTTGAATTATGTTCTTCATGTTCAAATTGCGCTATACACAAAATTGAACATGATGAACATAATTCAACAAGAATTTTTCATAATGTTTTCAATTTCATCAAAATACGCACTCAATTTGGACACACTCGGTATATATTAGAGTTGAGTATTGTAATAGCAAGACGTCAGAATTTAATAAAATGGAATATAACCTCAACTATAGCATTCTATTCCAAATGATATTGGGAAAATTGAGCGAATAATGACTATCCACACACATTTGCCGCCGGATTACTTTGCAATTTGTACACAACTATCGTGCAAAACAAATGGGTACTCGTATTTTTTAACAAATAGATGCTAAAGTGTAAATATATTAATCGTGATGCAAATAACAGCATTTTAAAAGTATATAATTTGTAGCGGATCAGCAAAGGATGTTAAAATAAGCTTAATTCACTCAACTTTTATCAAAAGTAACAAACTGTAGGAAAGCACTCAAACACAGAGACCCACCCCAACAATTAGTTCAGGCATCCAATAGCGGCTGTACCTTTGTTATCGGCAGTCAGAAGAGAGCATAAATGAAATTAATCATTTAATAACGCATCTAATTTGCGCACCAAGAAGATTAGGAGATTCCTTAGACCTCTTTTGTGAGCAGTTTGTTGCCTCCGAGTGAGCGCCTTTTTGGGTTGAATTTCCATGTCAAGGAAACCTTTACGCACGACATCAAGTACAAAGAGGACTGGGGGCAGGCCCTTGCGGAAAAATAAATTTCTTGAAGGCGACGGGATGCATCAAAGATATTAAAGCTTTTGTTTTATTTGATTTTGTTAGTTTTGGTTTCGCTAGTTTTGGTAGTCATATTTTATTTATAGGCAAGAGTAAAAATGGTTGTTGTAGCAACGAAAATTACAACATTGCAGATTCCAAATTTTCAATTTGAGGAAAATACTTTGCTCAGAATAAAGAATTAAAGAATGCCCTCTTCGAAAATAATAAAATACTAACTCACTAAGGGATCTCCGCTTCAAAAATAAAAAATTACAAACAAAATCCTAGAACAAACAAGACTTCTGTGGTAAAATCGACGTCATTCGACATTCGGAGTAGCCAAATTGTAAAAAGACTTGGTCATTTCTGTCTAATCTGGACACAAAACTGCAATCACACTTTGAATTTGTTTTAATTAAAGTAACAAAATTAACTCGATCTTATGGTAGAAATGTCGAACCAACCGTTTTACCTACTAAAAGTCGAATCCCCAAACCAAACATCTTGAATGGGTGAATTACAGCCAATTAAGAGGGATTTCTAAATGTTTTTTTTCACATACAAATAACGAGCAACGTCATATGACTCGACGGATTGAAGCAAACTCCAGCTCGACAAAGACAATCAGCCTAGGAGCATCACATCTCAGTGTGGAGTGAGAGAGATTTAAGAAACTTGCTCGACATTCCTTCAAAAAACACTCACTAGTTAACCTCATCTTTTATTTAATACAAATATGAACCCTACATCAACTTCCAAAAACTCACTTCTTTTCAGACGTGTGGTGGGTGGGGCCCTTTTCAAAATTTCCCTAGAGGAGATATTCTCGTTGGTTTTTGCCTCTAAATTAGTGAAAAATAAATCCGTCTGAAGCAAACCATGAGCTCGCGAGAGGCATGGTGGCTGTATGATAAATGGTTAGGGAGGAATTATGGAAGATTAATCGATTACTGCTTAAAAACTAAATGGTGGAATCAGGAACTTGCTTAAATTGGTACAAGAAGAGATTGGTTCTTTAAGGGAGGGGACAGATGATTTCCCTTTCATAGAGGCAGTTATGCCGTTATAAAGTACAAAACCTCCGATGAGTTTGAAAGGCGGTCCTGGGCATAATTGAGCGTAAATGAATAGGAGGATACTAGTATTATTTAGTGGCATCGATTCACGATGAGTTTATTTGTGGGAAACGAGTTGAGATTGAAGATCAATTCTTATCTTGTTGATTGACTTTATTTCCAACAGTAGACCTTACACTAACACGAGCAAATGATATTTGAAATTATATCTTTATTTAACTAAAGTTATTATAATTTTTTCGATTAGAACCGAATTTTCGTTAATTACATATAATTCAGGGATATTAAAAATATAAGCTTGATCACTAAATTTCATCTCTCTTCATAGATTCTTTTTGCATTATATTTATTTTTATAGACAACCACCATCCCTGTTTGACCTAAAAGCGGTTCAATTTATTAATTGAAATTCAATTTACAAAAGGCAATACTTAGCAGATTCAAGAGTTGAAAAAGGTCATCTTTAAACTTCTCTTGTAAATAAAAACTTAAAGGAAATTCAGTTCGCAAAAACTTTAGCACTTCAACGTTTCTGTCATATAAACCATCATCTATTGATCTTAAACTAAGCAATGTTATGTTCTTCACCAGATGCCTGAGTCACTTTTAAGACTCAAAGATCTAATTCCCACCATTCCTCATAAAATTTCTAATCTTTATTACACTTCTATTTCAGACTCCGTCGCGGCCATTTATCAAAAAGTGAATAAAAAGTTCATTTTTGAAAATGTGTCGAGAGTTTCTCTCATTTCGCCAGTTTCGGCTTAGTGGAAGAATTGAAGCGAAGCCAACTGAAGACAGCTCAAAAGCGATCCCTTAAGACGCAATTGAACCTAATACTCGTTCATTATTTTACGTCGTGACGACAAAGACAACGGTTAGTGGAGGAAAATCCCATCACCGGACAGAGAGAGAGGCCTGCTTTGTCAGACGAATGGCTACCAAGATAGGCGTGAAAACGGATTCAATTTGAGCGTAACAAAGCGCATGAATTTCCTTAACCGCTAAGAAGAAAAGATTGGAGATTGGGAGTAGTCTTGGCACGAGAGATTGGGAGAAACGGGAAGGAAAAGAGGGACTAGGAAGTAAATAAATAGGGAAAGGAGGAAAAAATTATGGTGATATGCTATCTAACGAGTAGATGCTGCTGCTTCTATTCCTTCTTCTTCTTCTTCTTCTCCTCCTCCTACTCCTCCACCTAGAGATTATTACCTTAGAGTTATTACCCCTTCTCTTATCTCCAATCCCCTTTACCCTTATAGGTACCCTTATTCTACCCCAAAATCTAAAGAATTTTATTATCAAAAAAAGCTTTCGCTGACACATATTCCACCCTTTATATCAAAACATACCTCTATGACAAACATATGTACAGCTACCTCATGTGCATTAAATGAAGTCATCGTGTGTGTTCGCTTGGATCCATTAAATCGCCTTGAAACGACGTCTCTTAACCGGGACAATTCCTTCTGTGATGAAAATAAAAGAAATCGATTTTGAATTCTAGGATTTTAAGGTATTTGTAATGGCCGCACTGATATTTGAGAATTCATTGTGTTTATTGCAATATTTTCGCATAATTTCTTGAGTATTTTTTGTATTTTCCCTGTCTTTGGCAGATATTTGTGCTATATAATCTCTCAGTTAGGTAACAGCTAAAAAGTATAGACATATTGGATCACCTAAAGAATCTGACTCCCTAAGCACCTTGGGATGATAACTCTTCAGGAGAGGTCATCTGGAAGTCAGATTCTTTAGTAGAAACTTTTGGGGGTCATATTCTTCACAAGAGATATTCTGGGGGTCAGATTCTTCAGAATGACATTCTGGGGAGACGATTATCCAGGAGGCACAATATGTTTCATTATATTTTTTTTAGCCAAAAAAAGTTGAGAGAGTAACTAAATTTAATCTGTAAGGTTTACGGTTGATCTGTTTAATGTTAGGCTCCAAAGTCAAGTTTGGGTTTTATGTATTGTTGATACAACCTATTCGCCCGCAATTGGCTTCATGGAAATCATATCTGACAGGAGCGCTGCCACTATTTTACCATCATTGAAAAAACAGTACTTCCTGGTTCAATTATATGCTTCCGTATGCTTTCCATTCAACGGAATGAATAATTATTCATTCCGTTGAATGGAAAGCATACGGAAACATACAACGGTTAGGATTTAGGCATCGTACAGTAAATCTATACATTTTGTAGACTCTCAAATTGGAGTTCATACGCAAACGGTAGAATCTTGCTGGAACGAGCAGAGGAGAAAAACCAAGGCAATGAAAGGTTGTAAAAGAGAAATTTTGGCAAGCTACCTGCACGAGTTCATGTAATTTACCGATCATTTTGAAACAATGTGTGCACATATTAGTGCGAATACAATTTAAATTCAAGTTTAGTTTAACTTTATCTTTTAACCTTTTTATAGAAATTGTTTTTAAACCACCTTTATAAATAAATCTTTAAACTTTACTTTGGAAAGGGTGGGTGGAAGATTCTTCAGGAGAGGCAATCTGGGGGTCAGATTCATCAGTAGAAGCCTTTGGGGGGGGGGAATCTTCAGGAAAAGCAATCTGGTGGTCAGATTCTTCAATAGAAACTTTTGGGGGTCAGATTCTTCAGGTGTTACGAATGTTTTAAGTGTGAAGAAAGAGCAATCAATCAAGTGAACTGGAAAGAAAAAACATTGCCGGAAAGTATAGTTTTAAAGGAAAATCGCTTTTGGATAAACAGCTTCCTGAACTCGTTATAAGTTTTCGCTTCTCAAATAGTTGACAAAGAAATGCATGCAGTTCAAATTTATAAATCTTTCGTGGTATTTGATTGAGTTTTTGTTAGAAAACTTAGGTTCTGGTCGGAAATTTAAAATTAGAATGAAAAAAAATGATCAATACTATCGAAAATAATGTGCGACTGTTGGGGTTATTAAACAAAATCTGCTATTATTGTATTGTCTTTTCGGTTCCGCTCAAAACTACTCCAACACTCTCGAAGCTCCGCTACTAGTGTGGGAATCCAATTAAAAAAAGATTTATGTAATCCAAATTCACTGACTTATTTTCCTTTGTTCATGGAATCTTGAGCATTTGAAAGCATCTTAATTAGTCATCTTTGTCTTTTTGTTCAGATCCACAATTGTTAAGAAGATTCATACTGAAGAAGTTGTTTAAAGGCCTGAATCAAAGCAGGGGATTTTTTTAGTCCTTCATTAAAACTGAAACCAGCATGGGTGGCAAAATATTTACAGCATGTATTGCTATGGTGTGGCAAAAGATAGGTATTACCTTTGCCTTCGAGGTCTCTCGTGAAAAGAAATAAATTTTGATTAGCGCACATCGTCAAAGTATGTGAAGAGATATGTCTTCAAACTTTTAAAAGAGGCGTACCTCAAATTTAATTTAGAATTTTCATCAATGGCGCAAATATGGACATGGAAGTTTCCCCCCAACATTTTGTGAGATTTCCTTTTGCATTTGGCCCTTACTGATTATTTCCCTTCATGATTTTATTATTAAGATTTCTTAACGAGAATTCCCTCCCACTCCTTGTTGGAGTAGGGGGGAGAGACATTGAATTAGAAGTGGTTCTTGACTACATATACTCCGGGGAACTCTTTTTGCTCCTCGTGGACTTAAATTCTTAATTAAAGTCCACACGTTGTCTTGGGAAGTAGGGCTAAGCGTTGAGGTTTATTTAAGGTCTTAAGCTCTTGTTTCCTGCTTATTATAATATTATGAAATTTATGATTGGGTAAAAGACTCTGCCTTCTTTTCAATGCATCCTTGAATTACTTAACAATTACTTGCATGCTATTTTTTCTCTGTCAAGCTTTTTTTCTAAATTATTGTCATAATTATTTACCTCAGAACATTTAAATTAGAATACTATTTCTAATGTCAGGAAAATAATGTTATTAGAAGACAAAACATTGCCTCACAAAAATATGTAGCATTTATACTGGCACTTGTTCTTACCTAATTTTTAGGTGCTGAATCAAAATTTGAAGTCAGATTTACTTTATATGCTTAATATTTCTTTGAAATCCAGCCATTCCATTTTTTTGCGAAATTTGGACACCATTCACATAATGTGTCCTATCGAAGCAATTTATTGTCAAACTGTTAAAATTAGGTTTGAAACAACTGTTTAGGCAAATAATCTGTATTACTACTGGTCAATTCTGAAGCCTGTATCCATTTCATCCAAATATCAGTGTGCACATATGCGATTCAGAAAAACCGATAAAATCAAAAAGCTCCAAATGTTCGCATTATCGTTATAATTTGCGCTTGCAGCTTTTGCGTTTGAAGACTTTGTCGGGGTCTTTTCGTTTGATACTCCAGCAGTATTACGTCATCATATGTCTGTCCCAAATACCATGAAAAGCTAAAGGCATTCTGGTAACAAAATCCTCATAACTTTTAGCATTTTTGTTACCAAGAAAGGTTTGTATTACCTTCACGAATAACATCCACGCTGTATTCTCCTTGTTATTCATTTTTCTGATAAATTCCATATCACGTGCCAGGGCACGAATTTGAGGTCCATCAAGAAACGCCTGATTTGGTTTTGATAAAGGACAAAGTAGAAAAGGCAGAAACTATGTGCTGAAAGCATTCTCTGTCAGGACTCATTACCTTCACAAACTGATTCATTAAATCAAGCTTGGGATGGAGTGAAATGGAACATTATTTAATCTCGACTGACGATCGGGTCATTCACAATGTTTGGCATGCCTGCTTTCAGAGTTTCATGGACGGGCCATTCATTCGGGGTTCAGTGTTTGTCTCAAGGTGGACTTCCCCACATGCAGAGATACCATGGGAATTTACTAAACCTTCCTGATATGTGAGTTAGTTAATGGCAATTTTTGTCATCATGGGTTTTTAGCAAATGCACAAAGTGACCAACAGGAACTGCACCAAAAGCCTTGTCATTAAGAAAGAGAACACACTTGAAGCTGCGCTTAGAACTATCCAAAAACAATCTTTATTCCGTAGGGTGATACGAAGAATCACCTAACTGTGCTAGAAAACGTAGGATATCGTGTCAGTAAAGAAATTGCTGATCTTCTGACAAAGGTCCACACAAATATAGTTTCGTGCTCTGAAATATGAAACCTTTGCTCAGTTGGCAAGAAGCTTTTTTCCATTTATGTAGCTTGTAGGTTAATAGTTCTGCTTATTTCTTGAAGAGTGCCAAATCACCTGCCAAGACCTTTAGTTCCGCCTGAGTAAAAGGATGAGAGGGGACGGGCTGATGTCTGTTTCGCATCAGATGACGAGTCTTCGGCTCCTGAGATCTTCTGTTGAAACTAGTAATCAGATTTATTGATTTCATCTTCAGAGGAGGCATAACCATTAAAAACTGGAACAGAAACTTTTTCAGAATGAGAAATATGTTGAATTGTAGTAAATATTGGGATAGGAGATAGTATGCCGGTTATTCTTGTTATTATCTTTAGCATTGACCAGGCACAAATATCAGTCAGGTATGCGTCCTTCGGCTCTTACTAAACCATGGGGATTGCAAAGATTAGACATTTTGCTTTTTCTTTTATCCATGCAACGTTTCGAATTGAAGGTCATCTTCTGGCTCTTTAGAAATACAAAAGTTGAGATGCAATATTTTTTTATGAATTTGATATATAAAACGAATATTGATTTAGAATTATGGTTAAAATCGTAGCCGAATTAAAAATGGAAGGCGGATAAAATTATAACTAACACCTACGAAAAACAAGCTGTTTCTGCGATAGGCAAGTTGAATGGGAGGTAGGAGCAGAGTGAAACGATCAGGATCTGTTTATATAGTAGTAGTTATATAAAGTATAATGTTGTAGAAGAATAACCAGAATTAAGAGAGAGGGTTAGGGCTTATATCAAATATATATATATATATATATATATATATATATATATATATATCATTTTACAGATTCAAACTTGCAGCCATTTACATCGTTGCATGGAAAGAATTTTAGGCTACGATTCAACCTGCCTCACTTTGAGATTGTGTCATTATTCCACTGAAATTATGAAACCAAGAGCTTTGAGCAGCAAGTGGTAAACAAAAGACATGAGTCACTCGTTTTGCGTAGCATCGTGTAGACAAAGCTGTAGAATCTACTTTGTTATATAACGTGTGCTTTTAATATGTCGGATCATTTTAATAATCTGATCCCCAAAGGTTTCTACTGAAGAATCTGACCCCCAGATTGCTTTTTCTGAAGAATCTCCCTCCCCCCCCAAATAAAAATCTTTTGCCTCTCCTGAAGAATCTTCCACCCACCCTTTCCAAAGTAAAGTTTAAAGATTTATTTATAAAGGTGGTTTAAAAACAATTTCTATAAAAAGGTTAAAAGATAAAGTTAAACTAAACTTGAATTTAAATTGTATTCGCACTAATATGCGCACACAATGTTTAAAAATGATCGGTAAATTACATGAATTCGTGCAGGTAGCTTGCCAAAAATCCTCTTCTGATGAATCTGACACCAGATATCTCTTCTGAAGAATCTGACCCTCAGATAGCCTCTCCTGAAGAGTTCCCCACCCCTCCAGGTGCTTTGGGGGTCAGATTATTCAGGTGATCCAAACATTCCTCTTCTCAGGATTATAACCAGAGCTACTTTTAAAAGTTAAGTAGGTGTTTATCGCTTTGGAGGAGAGTTCTAACAATTCTCGTAGGTTGGTTCGTCTCCATCTCATAGAAAATCACGTTTGTCTTGGTGAGAGCAAAAATGGATCTGAAAGCCGAATATTTTGATTGAATTCAAGCTAACATTACATTTTGCCAGTCTTTAATTAAGAAATATATTGTTTATTTAGTCCTGTTACCATTGTAGTCCTTCATATAAATACTTGGCGTTATACCGAAAGGCAGGAAGTCTGTTTAAAAAATTTCAAAACTTATTTATAAGCAGTAAGGGTCATGAAGTTTAAAACTAAATTGTAAATTAAATTATTATTTATTTATTTATACAGATGTTCGTAATTGGTAATGGAAAAGAAGAACAGAAAATTGGTAGACATAGAAAAACCAGTACTTGATTCGTATTTATTATAAATAACAGGAGTCAACATCTTAAGAGTAATATAATAATTTGACAATTCTTAAATATTTCTAAACTTTCGTGGATTCAGAGTAAAATTTTAGCCTCTATTTACCCAGAAAGCGATAAAAACTTCAAATATTAAAAAATTCTAAAGCAAATAAAACCCGCAATCTTGACCTGCACCTCTGCATCCTTCTTTTATTTAATAGCCATACTTCACGCTCTCCTTTCAAAGCAATGACAATGATTTTAAATGCGACCCTTTAAGTTCCAGCGGAGATTCACTCATAGCACTGGGACCAAGCGCGTTCTAGGATACCATTACGAATTAGAAACTGACCTTCTGTCAGTCATCCCTCCCTCTTTTGACCTCATCGCAAAAACTAAAAGAAGCATACTCTCTCAAATTTCCAAAGTTTTGATCCGTTGGGACTCTATTTGCCTGTGACAATTAAGGGCCGACTACTAATGAAGAATCTATGGTCTAAAAATGTTGATTTGGATTATGAAATAGGCGAAACTGAGGCGAAAGCATCGGAGTCCCTCGTTCCGAATTGGTGAAGTTAGGGGATATGAAAATTCAACAGTTCGCTTTGGAAGATGACGGTAAAGCCGAACTAAAGGTGTTTTGTGATGCTAGTAAGGCTTATTATGGGTTTGCTATCTATGATTTGTATTCTAACGAATCCCACCTCATATTTTCAAAATCCAAAGTTTCCTTTATTTCCGCGAGAACGCTCTCTTTCTTCCTTGGAATTAATGGGCGTCGTTCTTGCCGTCAAATCCCCCCCCCCCTCTTTCTTGAGTCTTACTGCCACTCTTTCAGATCTATTGAGATCTTGGTTGGCGCTCAGGTTGTATTGTACTGGATTCTCGATGACATAAATAAATTAAAACAAATGTCGTTGTTTGTCAAAAATCGACTACAAGATATCAAATTGTCCAAGAAAAAAAGTACCTCGAAATATCAAATCAACGTTTCTTTCAATTACGTTCCCACTCTTGACGACCCCGTAGACTTAATTAACCGTGGCCTCTCCCTTAAGGAATTTAATTCCAAATTAAATCTTTAGCTTCATGGTCCGTCCTAGCTGACATTGAAACGGGAAATGTGGCCCAAGGCAGAATTGAAATGATTAAGGAATCATCTAGAAATTTGATATATCTTTCCATGTGACAATTAAAATCGAGGTCATGCCCCTCTTACCCCATCGATATTCATCGGATTTAAATAAACTTTTCCGAACTTTTAGAACTGGGAGGTAAATTTATTTTCAAATTAGGGAAAAAGCCCGAAGTTGATATCCATTTTGTCACTCGCTTGTATTGGATTTCTATCTTGCACTTCAATCCTTCCCTAATGAAAACCAATTTCTCGAAGACGCCCCTCATCAAAATAAAACCCCTATACCTGCCCAAGTTAAAGACTTAGACTTGTTTATAGATCAAAAGGGTTTGATCTGAAGAAACGGGAGAATTGCTAAATCCAGCTATTAATAAATGAAAAATGCAAACATTTAGGGATCGACTCAACTCTTGCGATGCTCAGAAGTAAAGGATTCTGGGTAACTTCCCCCCGAAAAATCATCAAAAGGATCTTGAGCGAATGCATTACGTGCGAAAAGTTTAACTCATTTGACTTTTGCTAACCTAAAATGACGAACTTCTCCGAAGCCCAAACGAATTTTGTCAAACCCTTTAAACATACTGGAGTGGATTTTACCGGTCACCTTTTCGTTAAGCAAAATGGTCTCACCCCTAAAATGTACTTCCTTATTTTCACTTGCCTCAACATACGCGCGGTGCACCCTCCATGTCTACATCTCAATTTATCAAAACCTTTCAACGTTTCTCAAACCTCCATGGAGTCTCAGATTTTTTTTTTTATAGCGATAATGCCAAAACTTTAGAACTGGGAGGTAAATTTTTGTCCGATACCTTGCTTTCAAATGAGTTTGAAAATCACATGCTCGCCAACAACATCAAACACCTCATGATTCCAAACTTTAGTCCCTAGTTCAGGAATGCGTGGGAGCGTTTGATTAGAGTGGTAAAATCGTGTCTTTACAAGACAATAAGATGGTCCACTTGGGACTATTTCGATTTACTTACTCTGATTTCCTGCATTCAAAATTCTGTAAGTTCCCACTCCCTCATATACCGTTCGTCCGAGAAAGACCTCATACCTCTGTCGCCTAATTCCTTCCACAAACACCACTCCAACTCTAATCTCTCTTTCAAACTCTCTGAATAGGACGACCCTCTGTGGGAATCCTGAACTAACCCTTACGAGTAATCAAGTCCCTCTCGCACCTAACTGAAAAGTTCGAAGCTTTCCTGGAAATGTGGTACTCCTCATACTCGTATCTACTAAGCTTGTGAGAACACAGCAGAGACATTTTTCAAAGTTCCTGGGTTAATCGCGTGAAGGTGAGGGACGTAGTATTAATTTTCAGCCCATCCAAGGCCCGCCCCTTCTGGCAGATGGGTCACATCCTCGTGCTACTCCAGGGTGAAAACAACAGGGTCCGAGTCGTTACCCTAAAGAGAGGGGATGGTCAGGTTTTATGGTACTCCATAAAATTGCTATACCCAGTCGAGCTCTCTATTACCTATTCTGGGTCAACAGGCCCCAATCCA
Organism: Ceratothoa steindachneri; assembly: GCA_963969495.1. NCBI lineage: Eukaryota > Metazoa > Arthropoda > Malacostraca > Isopoda > Cymothoidae > Ceratothoa > Ceratothoa steindachneri. The sequence goes on from OZ018328.1 coordinate 97,091,081, forward strand.
GCCTCCAGTGATTTGGAAGGTTAGGAAAAGGCCACCACAAATGGTAAATTTAAGATAAGGGATTCAACCCAAAGCAACTCGGTTGCCAAAATGAACACCCCTCCCCGGCCTCAGAGGCAAGCTGCCTGGCGAGCAAAGCGTAAAATTAAGGAAATTCAAAACTAGGAAAATCAACTTGAAATCAAACAACCCCTTTTCAAACGCACGCTCCCCATTTCAAACGCACGCCCCCTTTTCAAATGCGTGCCCCCCTTTTAAACTCACGTCCCCCCTCTCTAAAACGCGTGCTTCCCTTTCAAATGCTCATTCTCCTTTCAAATGCGCGTTACCCTTTCAAATACTACGAAGTAATTCCTCTCCAATGCTCTTCTAAATTTCGAAAACTTTGACAGTTTCAAATTTTTCTTCTGTGTGTAGGAAGGCTGTAAGAAAAATGGACCTTCATTCGCCCGCCATCACACTCACACACGTGTGCTGAGCTTATTTCCCCAAAACTCCCTAGGACGCGGGGGAATGGAGCTTCCCCTTCTCCCCCTCGGGTCCTTACCCGCTACGAGATTGTCCGAGACACAATTGTGCTCGATCTTGCCTCGCAAACATCTCCATCCTCAAAATTCCCGACGCGTTCCGCTTCTCTCCTTCAAAGTACGGTCCAGTGGTTTTCAATGGTAAGGTCTCAATTCCGAATCTACTCAAGGTAAGTACACAAATTCTTATTATCCTACCACGGAAAAAACTGGTTAAGGGACTGTCCCGTTGAATATAAACCGTTAGTATTTAAAAGATTTATCAACGACTGCTTCCTTATTTTTAAACACAAAAAATGCCCCATTATTTTTTAATTATTTAAATCAACAACACCCTAGTATTAATTTTTTTCTGGATGTCACCGTTTCAAAAATTGGTTCGAAACTTAACACCTCAGTTTACAGGAAACTCACTACCACCAAACTTGGTACCCACTTCTTTAGTTGCAATCCTACTAATTTTAAACATTCCGCCATCATAAATTGGTTTCACTTCCATTCTGAAATAGAATATCTTAGGAGCTTTTTCCTTTTAATTTTTTCCCACACCACCTTTTTGGCAGACTTACTTCCAATTTCTTATCTAAAAAGTTCTCTCGTAAAACCTAACAAATAACTGTCCCTAAACAAAAAATATTCTTAAAACTGCCTTATCTCCCACTTGATAACACCAAATTCAACAACGCTTTACTCTCGACTCTTAATAAATATTTTCCCCAATGCAAGTTTCTCCTAATTAATTCTAATCCTCTTGGTGTTTATACTTTCCTTCGACACAAAGAATCGCTACCATTATGAATGCGTTCATCCATTATTTATTAATTTACTTGTGCGACCTGCCAAAGTCGCTATGTAGGCTAACAAGACTACAATTAAGATGTAGGATCGCTAAGCATATCGGAGTATCATATAGAACAAACATTCCTATCTCCAAACCCTAACACTCCTCTATACGAGAACATTCACTATAACATAACCACCCGCTTGACCCTGATTACTTTAGTATACTCTCTTCTGCCTCCTCTTCTCTGGATTTAAAAATTCTTGAATCACTTTTCATTAAACAAATAAACCTGGAACTCAATGATTATTCATCATCCCTCAAATTATTTACTATATAGACAAACTTACGACCAACCACATCCCCCTTAATAGTTTTCCTTCTGCCTAGTTCTGTCCGTAATATCAGTTAATACTCCAAGCTACAACGAAATAAGGTTAGTGGTTGTGCAGAGAATTTTATATTTTTATTTGTCTATCACGTTTATATCCAAATGATCTAGTTTACAAATGACTTTTCCTTAATTTAATGTTTAAGCTGTCCTCTCCGGCCCCTCCATTATTGCTTATTTAATATATAAACTTTCTTCGTTAGTTTACTCATATTTATTGAACGTTCAATCACTTAAATTTTAACTTTATTAAATTACTTGTTTTGCTCCACCTATTAATACCCACTTTGATTACATAGCCCCTTGTCGTGGTATGACATTATATTATATCAATACCATATTATATCTATGGGGAGGGACCAAGAACTTATAGGCGAACCAACAAGAGACGGAACGCCACGAGTTTCGACGCGCGGAATAGCCATAAAGAGTGCAACGAGGTCAGGTAAAATTTGGGCAATGGCAAAGCTCAAGGTTATAATTTTATTTACATAAAATAAGAGAATTAATGGGCAAAATTACATCGGTAAACAAGGGGAAAAATTGCAGAGTTATGCGTCAGACTCTGAAGTTAAAAATTAATGTATTACAGAAGGAGACTATTCAAATGGGGAGGATTAACTCAAGGGAAGAGGGGTTGGCTTACGAAGGATTCCAGGTGAGACGTCAGGGTAAGGCATCACGGATGTCTTCTGCAGGCAATAAACGTGGGGGCGAGAGCGCTCGGAGCTTTTGAGCGGGAAGTTGATGTTAAGACGGTTCTCCAAAAGGAGGGGGGCGGTAACGTCCGGTCCAGGGGAAAGTATTTCGGTCACTCGAAAACAAGGGGCGAACGAGGAGGGCTTCGACAGGAGTTGATGAGTGGAGTCGGAAAAATCGCTCGGTGGTGATCGTCAAATGGAATTACCACACTGTCTGGGTTAATTCCAAGACACAAAAGTTCAGCCGTCACTTTGCTTTGTCGTTAGCACCTGACTTGGAACTAGGGGAAACTTCTTGGGTCCGGGTGAGACTCCTCAACTCTGTGTCTCCCACATGGAAGACGAGCCCTATATATATATCCAAGGCTCTTCCCGCGACGGTTGTGGAAACAGCGCTACTCTCGAATGGCCTTGAATCTTCACGCCGAGGCGATTCTAACCCGCGTAAAGGTGGTCCGTGATGGACGCGGTTCGAGGCTACCGCTTGTGGATGGGGGATGGGGGGGAAGAGGCTTACCAATTTAAGCCTAACCAAATTCTAGAATCTTCTCCAGTGCATGAAAATCACTTCCGTGCTGGAAAAGAAATTCCACGTGGAATTCCTCCACACCTCTGATCTAACTTATTTTGGATTATTCGCCCTGCCCTTATAATTCTTTCTTGCTATAGTTTATATCAAATTTCTTGTATTCCGCTTAAAATTTAATTCATGTTTATTATTCAAATTTGCTGCTCATGGGATTATTTAATCATTTTTATCACTCTTATTAATCGATTTCTTCATCATTTGCTTTCGACTTTATTGCTATAGTTTCTAATTTTTGTATACCAATAAGAATTTAATTCATGTTTATTATGCATATTTTATACTCATGGGATTATTATTTAATTTAGTCATTTTTACGATATTAATCAAATTCTTATCAATAGATTTAGGATTATATATTTCATTTTAACTTCTTGCTTTCGGTTGTCATTTTCGATTCCTGTCCTGTTTTGTTTTGTTATTAGGGGAGGGGGGGTGGGTGTTATCGCTGTGTTTAATTATTCAGTTATTCTTATAAAAATAATTCTTTGTATTCAGAATTCGCTGATGATGGTTAATGACGGAAACGTCCGGAAAATTAAATGTTCGTAACCACCGCATTTGTCCTCATATTCGTACTATATATATATATATATATATATATATATATATATATATATATATATATATATATATATATATATAAATATATATCAGTTCTGGAAGGTCAATTCGATAAACCTTTAAAATCTATATATCGAAAAAAATTTCGAACTGAAATACTTTTTGAAAACTCGAATCGAAATTTAAACTCGATTTCGAACTTGAATCGATTATAAATATAATTTTTAAGCGAAAACATCGAGAATCATAAATAAAATAATTTAGGAATTCTAAGAAATAACAGTGGTTTAACTTAATATAGAAATATAGAAAATATCTTAGTTGTTCGCTCAAATTTTAATATACAGTAAACTGTTCTATATTATATGTTTCCATGGTTGGAATGTTTCCATGAAAATACATCTATATAGGTATGTGTGTAGTATATATTTGCAATTTACTTTTTATATGTCTTACTTACTTGTAGTTGTATCAATAAATATAGTTTAATTCATACTTATATCGTAAATAATATTCTATATTTGGCTTAAATAAATAGCTATAATAACAAACTAATGAGATATGTACTAGGATATAATTTCAACCTACTCTATGATTTTCTTTGAAATTATTTATGCTATTGCGAATTTAAATTTATGTCAAATATATTCAATATATTGTTCTCAAGTTTGTTTTTAAAAGAGCTTAAATTGTTCTTATAAGATATTATTTGTATTCTGTATGTTTATTGCATAATATTTCAATATAATAATGAAAGATTTTTAATGTACAATGCTTAAAAATGCTTCGTGAGTTCTGTATTTTATTGCATAATATTTCAATAGAGAAAAAAATGTAGTATCCCATTAAAAACTTCCATTTGACTGCGCTTTTTCATCCTTGCATACGGTTCAGGTGTATTGGGATTTTGCAAATATTTTACCCATTAATTTTAATAGAAAAGTAGAAGCCAGGGCAACCAAGCTGATTCCCTCTATCCGACATAAAAGTTATGAGGATAGACTAAGGGAATTAGATATGTTCTCGCTAGAAACCCGTAGACTGCGTGGTCAGCTCATCGAAGTTTTCAAAATACTTCGAGGGTTCGACAATGTTGACTACCGGGATATTTTCACACTGAGTGAGAACAGAACGCGCAATCACGGCTTCAAACTTGAACTGAAGCGTTACAACCGCAATCTGTGTGGAAATTTTTTCACCTACACGATCTGCGGTAAGTGGAACGCACTTCCAGTGGAAGTTGTCAACAGTGAATCTGTTGACCAGTCCAAGTCAAGACTAGACAAAGTCTTGAAAAGTGGCCGTTTAGGGGCGCAAAACAATTGCTAGTCCAAAGGTACCCTCTTTGAATGGACCGTAAGGTCTCCTAGGGTACTTCCTTTCGTTGTTACTCGTTGTTGTTACTCTCACCCAGCATCCCGGATTGGAGCTGGGTGGAAGCTTTGGTTTGGGGTGGTGGGTTTTAACAAGCTGTCTCACCCCCACCCTCAGCAGACCAGCTTCCTCTTAACCAGCTTCCTAGATTGGAGTTGGGTGGGAGCTCCGGTTGGGAGGGGGGGGGTAACAAGCTGTCTCAGACCCACCCTCAGTTTCCTCACATATCCTCTCTCTCTCTCTCTTTTCACTGACTATTAATTTTATGCCCAGTCTAAAATGGAGCCGCCATGCTCATGGGCTGTCTGGCAATCTTGACTATGCAGTGCAATTTTGGTCACCATATTACTGGATGGATATTGCTTTGCTTGAGTCTGTGCAAAGAAGGCTGACTAAAATGATTCATGGGTTGAGGAGTTTACCTTATAATGAAATGTTTAGGAAAATAAATATTTGTACATTAGAAAGGATAAGAGTCTGAGGGGACTTGATTGAAGTTTTGAAGTGGGTAAAAGGTTATAATAGGGGACACATGGGTAAGGTTTTTTTATTTTTAGCGAACAGGATAGGACACATAGCCATGTGTTTAAGCTGGATAAGTTTAGGTTTAGGAAAGAGATTGGTAGAAATTAGTTTATAAATTGAGTGGTGAATGAATGGAAAAGGCTAACTGGTTGTGATAGAAGCTTTCTCCATGTGGAGTTTTAAGAACAGATTGGATAGATTTATGGATGAGGATACTAGGTTGGACTAAACTGGTTAATGGGAATGGGAGCTTCCTCGTACAGACTATTTGTTAGCTTTTGGCTGAATCTTACTTTTCTTACTATACAAGGTTAATATCCAACCTTAGAAAATGGGCTTAGATTGGGGACTAACAAGTGATGCCAGGTCGCGAAATATGGGCCTTCAAGGATGAAGATAACTTTTAGGGAGAAAGGTCATTGTTAAGCAGTTAATTGCCGGGCAGAATATGAATATTCGGGTTATGGAAATTAGAACCAAGAATGTATATCTTCAAAAGGGGGATAAAACGATATGTAATTAACTGCCAGTGAGTTTGACATCGGCGGCGGAGAAATGTTTGGAATTTGTAATGGCGAAATCTATTAGGCATCATTTTGATAAATATCAGTTCATTAAAGAATCTCAACAACGTTTTACTAGAGGTAAATCATGTTTGACTAATTCAGTCCTCTCTGCTGAGTTTTAAGAAAAGACTGGTTAGATTTATGGATGAGGATGTTAGGTGGGACTGAATGGGGTGATAGGAACAGGAGCTGCCTCGTAAAGGCTATTGATTAGCCTTTTGCAGACTCTTTACTTTCTTATGTTTTCCTCTGCTTTTTATGATTTGTGATTTGTGCAAAGCTACATATAATTCTTTAACCTAATAATACTATCTACACCTCTATTATTGTTTAAATTTGCTTATCATTATTTTTTTTAGCAAACTCAAGAACTGGCATCAAGTACCAATTGAGGCTATCGGAGCTCTTTCCCAGGTCAATGACTAATGAACTACACGAAGGTCGAAGACTGGACGAATCCCACCCCTTATTAATTATTTTATTGGTCGTTGATTAAAACTGAAACCAGCATGGGCGGCAAAATATTTACAGCATGTATTGCTATGGTGTGGCAATAGATAGGTATTACCTATGCCTTCGAGGTCTCTCGTCAAAAGAAATGAATTTTGATAAGTGTACATCGTCAAAGTATGTGAAGAGATATGGCTTCAAACTATTAAAAGAGTCCTACCTTAAATTTAATTTATAATTTTCATCAATGGCGCAAATACGGACATGAAAGTTTCCCCAAAAACTTTGTGAGGTTTCCTTTTGCCTTTGGCCCTTAATGATTATTTCCCTTCATGATTTTATTATTAAGACTTCTTAAAGAGAAATCCCTCCCACTCTTCGTCCGAGAGGGAACGAGGGCGTTTTTGTAGTGCTTGTGGAACATTGAATTAGAAGTGATTCCCGACTATACTCCGGGCAACACTTTTTTTGTCTGGGTGACTTGGATCTATTGTTAACAATTCTTAATTAAAGTTGACACTTTGTCTTGGGAAGCAGGGCTAGGTGTTGAGAGGTTTATTTAAGATCTCAACTTTAATTCGTGCTCATTATAATATTATGAAATTTCTGAGTGGGTGAAAGGCCCTTGCGTGCCTCAAAGCTGGCCTTGAAGTACTCGTACTTGTCACAAGGTTTAGCCTTAATTTTATTATCCCATGTTAATGCTATTTTGTAAGTTAAAGAATAAATTTTATGCATAAGAATGTATATACTCAGGTTCGTTTTCAAGCATGTAGTACGTATATGGTCCCTTAATTTTCTAAGGGATCTAATATTGTATGTGTTTCCTTCGTAGCACGGAATCGATAGACAGCAGGAAACGAGATGAGTGTTACATCCGAAAGGGACTCTTCAGCTTTTTCATATAAATCTGTGAGGATTCGGGGAATCGCGTGCCCGAAGAGGTTTTATTTTTTTGGTTTTTGTACACGATTTACAATCGTTTCGCACCGTATGAGGTATATTTTGGTGAAAATTTCAATTTCTTCCCAAGATGGGTGGTGAGAGGAACAGTGTTAGTGTGTTTGTGAATAGACTGAATATCTCATAATCTTTCTCAGGCAGGTTCCTGTAATTACATTATAGCTCAGATAGATTGTTGATTATCATACTTCTGAATTAATTTAGTAAGAAACTGTTATATTATTCCTTATTTGGGTGAAAATAACGATCTATTTTTTGCATCGTGTAAACTATTCTGTATAATTGAAAATTTAAATTAACTCTCCTTTCGATCGTATCGTTTGCACCGCTTGAAAATCATTTGAAAATTATTTGAGTTCATACGGAATCATCTTGAATCTGAACCATTATAGCTTTTTAAATATACGAGGATCTCTTTGCATTTTGGAACGAAGAATTTTGAGGAATGCGTCTCAATGAGATTAACTACAAACTTAGGATGCTTCAAGAATCGAGTACAATCTTTAAATTCTGCGTTCTTGTGTAACGTGTTTCTTTAGTAGTCTGCTGGTTTTCGGTTCATTTAAAATAGGGTATTTTGGAGTAGAAAAATCTACAACATGACTGTGGCATGAACATATTGAATCCTAATTAAATTTAAATTAGTTGGAGATGATTAAAAGAATCAATGGAATCAACTAAATTAGTGCGGATGTTAAATGGCAGGAAATTCAAATCAATATTTTTATTCTCCCCATTCAAGGCATTTTCCAAAATGTATTCGTTAACTCGGATGACACTGTAAACTACTAATCTTATGATGTTCTTGAAATGGTAAACGAAATGCATTGAGGGAAAATGTGTAGACGGGGAATTTATTTTTACATTACGAAAAAAAAGAAACGAGCGTTACTGATGAAGGTCATATTCACCCATTGGAGAAGGAATCAATGTGGCAAGAAGAGGTGGAATAGCTAGAAACAAAAAGAATGGAATAAAACGGTTAGGAATGACAAAAACTTCAATTCCAATCCTATGTTACCTATCATGTTGGAGAAAAAGGACATAAAGACCTCCTCAAATCATTCGCACAGAGAAGCATACAAAAATAAACTCATTGTCAATCTTAAAAAACTCCCACAGCCATGCATGAATGGTGGATTGACATCCCACCCCACTCCCACGTTGCCTTAACGTGACATTCCCACACATCTCGTCCTTTCGTCTATTTGCTCTCCGCATATCTCCCTTTCCCAAAGGAAACTCGGGCTGAAAGACGCCATCTTGACATAATTAAGATGCCTCAAGCAAACGTAAAGAAGGGAATCTTTGAAAATACTGAGATAGCTATATACATACCAAAGGGGCTTAATTCCAAATAAGACGATAGAAACTATGCATTTAAGGAAGGTGTTTGTTTTTTCAGTGCAAAAGTCTTAAAGCTTTTGTGATTGCGCCTGTTACGAGCAGATGGCGTGAAAGGTGAGGGATAGGCCTATCCTTCTAGGCCTAAAAGAATAAGAAACACTACGAAAGGATAAAGAAAGAAAAGTGTAAAAAAAGACAATGAAAGAAAGGATCCACTCAAAGCCAGCCCGAAAAAGAATCAAGGTAGATAGCTCTAGCAAAGCATACTACAACTCTACCTCAGTAGACTAGCTAAATTTGGTATCTTACTTGGCGTTAAGTCTAATGCTTTTTTTGAGAATTCCAGCCACATACTTACATGTGTATGAAGATAAAAAGCCATTTTTATTGATTTGTTACGTCTAGGACTACGGATATATGCTTATCTACAAGTGAATCTATATGATTCATGTATGTTTAATCTTGTGGAACTTGAAGCCAATTGCACTTTCTCGGATATACATGGACTTGGACTTGGATATAAAAAGTGTTGAAAAGGAAATAATAGGATATACATCCACTGCTAATGAGACAATATGGAAACCCTTGTTCCAGGCAGCCCCTCGCCACCTAACAGTGAAAGGAATAGAGAGACGGTAAAGTGTGATATAATGGTTAACCAATTTAAATTCGTTTTGACGAGTGTTTGCCCTATAAGCACTCTAAAGCTGAAGCCTATAATTAATATATTGCATCTCTTCAGTATATTAAATACTTCAATCTGGTGCTGACGGAAGAGCTTACTTGCGAGAGATAATAAATCTAAGAATCGATGTCAATCTTTTCATGCTTTATTCCTAAGTTCCGGAATCTGTTTAGTTGCCCTACGATCTATCTGTTCTAACAGAGGGATTTTCTATAGAGGGAAAATGCTAAATTGTGAATTCAACCAAAGAGTATCGGCAATATATTCAAGCGTACTGGTATATTTCTGAGTACTTTCAAATCATTGCTCTACACTTTGAGGTCTGCCAGAATTAAAACCTCTAGATCATTCTGTAAGGGGTCCAAGTCTAGAATTTGGTTAATGATTTGGTAATCGGCTTTTAAATTTCGTCGTTCTATGTGCAAGACCTTATACATATTTTCATATGCTAAAATTCCTATATGATTTATTTTCCCATTCGGCATTTTACCGGGTTTTGCAAAAGTTCTGTTATACTCGGGTTTTTTAACTTTCGAGAGGTCTATTTGTACGATAGGAAAAGAAACTTAATTTCTACTTTTCCAGCACATGTCATTAAAACGACCTTTCCATTGTGTTGTGTGCAAGTGGGTCTAAGACAATTCGCCGCGGACCCCTCTCGACTCGCCCAGTTCTCCGCCGGTCCAAATGGACGCGGGCACAACTGGATACGGAACCAACTCACCACGACCCAACCTGTCGCCGACCCAACTCGGCGCGGACGCAACTTGACACTATAGTGGCATATCATAAATTAACCATAACCATACCTATAAAGATCTAGTAAAGGGAGAATTTGTTATAAAATGGAATAAAAAAAAACGAAAATGTTTTCGGTTTAGTTAGTTCGGTTTGATATCTACCGAAATCTCAAGTTGCTTTTTTTTCAAGTGTTTAGTTACGGTTAGGTTAAGTTAAGTTTGTTTAGGTTAGGTTAAGTTAAGTTTGTTTAGGTTAGGTTAAGGCTAAGCCCAAATTCGTGTAGATATCATACCGTACTGGCATCATTTTTTCTTTATTTAAAAACCGATAAGGGAATGATCAAACATAACAATATATTGCTATACACGGTGTCCTAGATTTAGCTAATTATCCGCTATTTCAATTTTTTGAAAGTATAGATAGCTAATATTGGGACACCCTGTATATCAGGCTTATTGGTACACCCTTGAATTGATTCTACCCAGCTCCTTCAATTCCATAACAACTAGATCCATTTATATCTAAATCCATCCACATCTAGCTCCAATTGGGTTATTTCCATAGAGGCTAAACGCCTATGGGACTGATTAACTTTACCTATTAACTCCTATATGGGCATTATAGACCAATTTATAGGTACAATAAATATTAAAGAACATGTGCTTGGAATGGGAGACGATAAGAGATAAATTCAGAAAATGTAAAGTTAATCTGTCCCAATGGAGCTTAGTCACGACTATAAGGATTAAACTGTGTAGATAGGGACAGAATGACTTTACCTTTTTTAATTTTTTTTTTTTTTAGAATTTCAGAAGATATTGTTGCAAGGTAAGAATTCACGTAAGAAATTAAGAAGACATCCGACGCAGAAATGAACATTGGCATGAAATAGCTCATGTTAAAACTGAAAGGATTGTGTTATTAGTAAAATAAAAGAGCGGTCTGTAAATACTGGAGAAGGAACATCTCAAGTTGTCAATGAATGCATCGGAAATTTGTCTCAAGCTTGTCAAGGGGTCATGGCAAATCATAAAGCGTTAAAAAAAGGTTCGTCGAATAAGAATAGATATCGCTTCTTACCCTGACAGCCCAAGCGATTTAGCCCATATGTGCATTCTCGAAAATTTTAAAATGCATACTTGCAATGGAGGAGAAACGGAAGATTGTTTGCTTGAACATAGTGCTATGATGCGTATCGTAGGATTTTAATCTTTGGGAGAAGGAGTAACGTGAGATTATTGGTAGACTCTGAAACATCTTTCGTTGATGGATCATTTAGAATCGCACCTCGCCTCTTTTTCCAGGTATATGTCATTTCTGGTCATAAATATAGAGGAGTGCCCCCAATTCTATACGCCCTACTACCGAATAAGCATCGATCAACTTACAACAAGTTAGATGAGATGATTTTAAAGATAGAACTCAACTTTAATCCCAGAATAATTAACTGTGATTACGAAACAGCAAATTTTCTTAGTTTAACGGAGTATTTCCCTGAAATTGAAATTAGAGGGTGTTTTTTTTTATTTGACAGAAAATATGAAAAATCATGTGTGTAGTTTGAGACTTGCTGGACAATAAAGAAACGACGCGAATTTCAATTTGAAATTTAAAATGATTTGTTCATTAGCTTCCGTTCATCTAGAGCATGTAAGTGAAGGACTCATTAGCTTCGACTGGTTCGAAGCTAATTACGTTGAACGAATAGATAGACAGAATGGCACAATGAGAGCTCCCGGTTTTTCCCCTGAAATGTGGAATCTATATTAACAAGTGTTAGACGGAGACGATCGAACAAATGACCATGCCGAAGCTACAAACCGAAGAGTGCAATGTGAAATTGAAGTTGATCACCTGAGTATTTGTAAATTTATCGATTCCATGAAGAAAGTTGAGAGAAGAAGGGACCTCTATTACAAACAGCTTGTTGCGGGACAGATTCCCCCTCTAAAACTAAAAAATATTTTGAAGCAGATGAACGCATTCTTAATATAACAAGAAATTTTAACAACGTTGCTTACATTGAATTTTTAAGATGAATTTCGCATAATTATAAATAGAAAATCAATTTTGCATCCATTGTTTATGTATTTGATCGGATTGATTTTAACATTTTATTTTATTATTTATTTTAATAATTAAAGTATTTCATCTGCCTGATTTCAAAATTTTATAATGTAATTTTCTAATTATGAATTTCCATGAATCTTTGCTGATCTTTAATGCAAATGAATCTGAACATCTATTTTGCTTATTTTTAACATCTTATTTTGTAATTTATTTTAGTTATTTAAGTATTCCGGTTTGTCTGGGATAGGTCCTTATTTATTCTTAATCGGTCTTATAACCTCTCTGATTGATGATGTTAAAAGATCTGTATCAGAGTGGTTTAATTCTCAGAGTCCCCAGTTTTATAGAAATGGTTTGAATGGGTGGTATCATCGCTTGTTATGTGTACTGGTTATTATATTGTTGACCTTGATAGCAAATAAATACAATAACCCTCTACACAAAATTAGATTGATAGAAATGAAGGTTTGATTTTTAGATTCAGCCTACATGAAGAAATGCAGTAAACACGAGGGGTTGAATAGACAATAGTCGAAAAATATAATGTAATTTAGAATTAACAAATGAAACACAGATAATTGATTGGTTATATACTAGATGTAAATTAAAATTCAACGAATTATTATTTAATGGATATGTAAAAGAATTAAAAAGGCAATTCAGAAGATATTAATTGGTAATTAAATGTATATAATAACAGGATACTAATTTGATATAAGCAAAAGGGCATTTAACAGAATAAGGTATTCACAGGATAAAGAATGTTAACCGGATAGTAACAAGTTATTAAGAGAACAAAGAATGTTAACGGATAGTAACAATATATTAAATGTTAACAGGATCACAATGGTAATAAGTAAATTGGGGTCGGTAATGAATGAAAATTTTATAAATACTCACGTTTGAGATTAATTTACACACCTGGATAGTGGAACCATTTTCTAAACTAACCTTTATGGATGGTGACGCGGGCGAGAGTGAAAGATTGTAGCTTACAAATTTTGCAACTCTGCAGTATTTTGAGAGAGTTTAATATATACACACACACACACACATATATATATATATATATATATATATATATATATATATATATATATATATATATATATATATATATATATATATACATATATATATATACATATATATATATATATATATATATATATATATATATATATATATATATATATATGTATATATATATATATATATATATATATATATATTAAGAAAAATTATTGCAGTAACGCAATTAATTATGCGGTTAAAAGGCTATTTTTGGCAAACCAGTCTTCCTCAAAGCCTTCGGAAGGAGCTCTTCTCACATACACGAAAAGGTAGCCAAAAATAGCCTTTTAACCGCATATATATATATATATATATATATATATATATATATATATACATATATATAGTTTGACTTCTCACTCCGCTTACGTTGGATTTACATTCAGATAAAAGTTACTTTGAAGAATAAAAATTGATGAATTATTTTTGGAGTACTACAGAAATACATAATATAGATCATCCTATTTACCCTTGGAGTACTGCAGATTATAACAATCTGGTAGTGCTGCACTTGCAAAAGTACTTTCACCTCAATGGTGCTTAGGTTTAAAAATAAAATTTATACTTCTCTTGTTTTGATTTTATTCCATTTTTCCACGAACCTTTTGAAGACCCCTCGTAAGATCATCTAAGTGTGAAATAATTTCTACAAGTTTCATCTGGCTCTATTTTGAGTCGTCTATTTATTCTTGGATAGCGTCATTATCTTTAATTTCTTTGCCCCGTTTATCATCTTCTCTTCCAGTATTTCCGTCATTTCCCAATCGCCTCTTTTTCTTCTTAGCTGTTAAGGAAATGATGCGCTTTGTTTCGCTCAATTTGAATCATTTGCATCTTGTTGCTCGTTCGTGAGGAAAAAGGAGGCTCATTCTTTCGAATGATGTGCTTTTCTTTCGCTCATTCTATGGATTTATCTTTCCACTACCCTTTTTTTATCGCGAAGTGAAATAAGAGATAAGAATTCGGTGTTCATTTGCGGCTTAAGGGACAGCATTCAAGCTGTCCTCATTTGGCTTTGCTTCAATTCTTCCACTACGGCAAAATGAGAGAAATGCTCGACACATTTTCGAGAACGAAACCTTTTATTCACATTTTGATAAATGGCCACAACGGAGTCCGAAATAAAAGTGTAATATTAGGAAATATTATGAAGAATGGTAGATCTTATTTTCTCTCAGTCTAGAAAGTGATACAATCGCTTGGTTTAGAGTGTTGGCAAATGTGGGCTTCTAAGGCAACAATTTGTACCTGATGACTAATACTAATTGGATCTAATAATATTTACTCTCTCATAATACTTGGACTGTTTTAGGTCAAACATGAACAGTGGTCATCTATGAACATGATCTAATTCAGAAACTCGAAAATATTAGAACTTAATTTGTAAGAAAGAATAATACTTTACATAAAACATCTGTGGCAAATATTCACATACGTTCTTAGATACACATTGAAATCCTAGAATTAAATTTAATTATTTCAAGTACAATTTGATAGATAAATAAGAGTTAATAGAGTAGAAAATAAAATCTCACAATAATACGATATACGACACATAGTATGTAAACGTACATGTATGATAGTAAGAGAAGCTAGGGTGAAAATGCTTATGGAAATAGTAAATGATCTCACAAGGGTTTAATCAATAGAGAAATCGATTTTAGAGTTTGGAATTCTGAAAGCAACACGAGTAACTTGTACAAGTTTAAAGAAATATAGAATAAAAAATTGTGACATTTGCTTTTATGTAGAAGGGAGTCTCTTTATGTACGCAGGATTTAGTTAGTGGTTGAATAATAGTCTCCTAAGACAGATTTTGCTCCTTCACCAAAACTTTAGATGCCTTCAAGGATATATAGTATGTAGCCATATATGTAGATATAATTAAATGTTAATAACCTTTTAAACAAACACGGCATAAACAACACCCAAACAGACCTTTGGCCTCTCTGCCAAGCTAACCTCCACACCGTCACGCATCTAAGAGAAGATTGCATTATCTTTGCAACTCTCAGACAACCCAATAACATTAATAATATCCTGCAGCTTTGGTCAAGTCCAGTGGATGTGGTGGCCTACCTGCACTGTACAGGCTTCCTGGAATAACAGGGCCCGGGGAACTACAATAACAACAAATTGTTAGGCGGTATGTACATATTTTCCAAAGTCTATTTAGAAGTCTTTAACGCCTAAGGTAACTACATAATAGGGTAAATATCCTAATCTATGTATTTTCCCAAATCATAAGAGAGTTGAGATTTTTTTCTGCTCACAAAAATGTCGGTCAGTGCAGAATTTCATTAACTTTGGCAACACCACAAGAGTAACCGTTTTACCTACCCTTAAATGTTTATGTAACTTAACCATTTAATTAATTGTAATTTCTTATGTATCTATTTTCATTCATTACAGTTATTGTATATCTATTTATTTCATTGCATATCTTGTGCACTTATACATAACACATCAAATTCCATTGCTCTATTTTACTTCAAGAGAAAAAGAGTTTGAAACACTTATTAGCATCTTTTCTATATTATAAGTCTGGTCCCACCTTCGTGATAGTTCAGTCATCCTACAAATAATCGGTGTTAAACTTACATCTCATAAATAGTGCAGTTGTATGCTTTCTTTCCTTCCTGCGACTGCGCGTTATGATAAGCAGCCTTATTATGTATTACTACTATCTGCCGCATCCGAGATATATAAATCGCGTTGAGTTAACTTATGGGCATACGGCAGTTTAAACTTCAGACAAGCAGTAAAGTTCTTTTGCATATTAGCCTGCCTTACGAACCGAAATCTTAACAGATTTCCTAAGTGTCGCCGTGTCCTTAGTCGTTGCTAGGGCGGTATCCGTTCCTCGTCACCGACGAATTCTATGCAGTTGTACCTTATGAGGACCATTTAGCCTTAGCGCATCCAGCAACCGTTGGCAACTCCATGATGGTGACACTTGGCAACCTCATGCAATTGTAGCTTATTTAGCTGAAACTGAGAAGAGTCAAGTCATTCTATTGTACTCGCCTTACCAGTCGTTCAAATCAATCACACGCTCCACGCCAAGTGCCAGACTCACACGTCAAAGTCCAAAGCTCTCTAGTCAGTCATGCAAGCTGCAATCACTTGACTTTGAGCAATCATGAAGAATTACCACCTGAATTTTTTAAATAAATATAATATATAATTGGAGCGTAGTTACATAACCAAACGCTCCATTGGTGATCCTGTCTACCAGCTACACTCTTTCAAGCCAGTATCATGCAACCTCATCCCTGAACAAAATTCTCCACGCACTTGCCATGGCTATTCAGAATCAAAACAACCAACACTCCTCTACCCCGAACAAAAAATTTGTTTCAGCGATTCAAGTGTCTAAATATTTTATAGGTAGGCCGAAACACTGGCTCCGTCTCTGTAAACTGGCATTTGAAGCAACAAATGTCTCGTCCACAAATACTAAATTTCGGCTGTCCTTTTCGCAATGGTCATCACACCTCATTGTAGCAGTTGACTCGTTATTCGAGTTACCTGTGGAGCAGATAAACTAAGATACTCTCAAGGCCATTGTTCGGCGGCACCAGGATCCTTCTGTTCATCAAAGAGTGCAGAACCTCACTAAAAACATCATCATGGTTGGACAGACGCCCAAAACGCAACTTCAGCAGTTCTAAGGCGCCGAGGTGCAAAAATCCTGGCATAACAGCGGAGGAAAGAAATCCACTGTCTTGTCACCATTCATGTTACATGCATCTTAGAGGCGCTGGGGGAAGTTCAACCTTCTACAGCTTGGCAGAGACTGACGATCGCAGCTTAGCTGCATGTGCATTAGGAGGCCTACAATGACGCATATAATTATTAAACCTAATGAAGTTTGCGCAGCTCTCCCGCCGTCTAGCGCCGCTCATCGCTAGATGCAAAGATTGAGAATCTCATCGAGGCAGTCCAAATTTTGCCAAAAAGTTGTCAGGTAAAAGCTCGTTCTGATGTAACAATCCTTGTTTCGGTTTACACTTTCGGATCTCGGGTTAGTTTAGTTCTTCTCTGACAAGAGATCCGTGGTGGAGTGAGTCACCTAACTGGTGCTGGTATTACTATAAATTCAAAGGTGAGGTCCATCGCAGCATGTTATTATGTGGCTTTTATGTGGAAGAAAGGGAATGACTAGCTTCACATAATTTCTCCAAGGGGTGCCCTACATCCATCGCTTCCCGTCTTTGGCTGCTAGAAGCCACTTAAGAGCGTCCTGCTAAAGTCTTAAACTCTTCACGAGCTACTCTTCTCACCACTGTGCCTCATCAGAACACTTAAGAGAAATTTTTACACCACAAATTCAGCATTTAACATTCGGCAAGTTACAAAGGAAGAGACAACCGTATTTAATGATAAAATGCAGGACGTAACTTCACCCTTTCAGAGTAATCATCCCCCTCTCAACATCCGATTTTCGGCGCCCTCCTGCTGTGCCACGAGCTCCCCCTCAAGGACAGCTTCCTCTGGTTGACTCCATCAGCATGCCTCTACAGTCACCGTGGGGGTGATGCGTATTTCGAATTCGTACTTCTTCATCCGGAATCCAGTTACGGGACTCAGGCCGCCAAGAGGATAATTACTACTCGGTACAAGACAAAATTTTGGCACCTTCTCCAGATTTGAGAAAACAAAAGGCACATATATACTTGATTTTATAGGGTGAACAATATTTCTTTCTTTGTGTAGGTGGTCATACTGTATATTAATAACTAGAAGGTAAAATATCATTTGTAGCAGTTTTTTAATAGTAGCGCGATTTCTGGTCCATCCTGTACAACGGGCAATAAAATACATCAAAAAATAATCATATATTTGAATAATGGTTCTCGAGCTTTGTTGGCAGCTTATGTTTTGATAACATCATCAAATTGTATTTTTCGTGCAAGTCTACATTTAATTTTAATTCTTGCTAAATCTACAAGCTGGTTTTGTGCCATAGTACTGAGCAGATAGTTTTTTTACAATTTTCAGTTTATTTAAAGATCGCTCAGCTGAAGCATCAGTTGCAGAGATGGTCAGAAAAATAGGAAGCGCAATGCAAATATTCTGGAATATGTTATCAAGCTGTAATTCCGTAATTTTGTTCAGACAACCGAAGGGTTTAATTGGAATGTTTCCAAAGTTGCATTGCAATGCCCCACTTTTAGTTACTCCATGTGGAATAAAAAGGAGAGAGAGAAGGAATCCCTCCCCCCCCCTACCCTGAGTTCCTCAGTTCGCCGTTTACCGCTTTAAATTCGTCTCCCATATATACTGCGATAATTAGCAAAATGGAAAGACCATTAAGAAGGCATCGCGACTTCTCGCTATGGTCCCTTATCGCGAACCAAGGCAATTAAGGAAGTCTTTTGGCGATGAATCTTTCCCCGTCTAAATAATTTCAGAGTATGTATATATTCAAGAATTCGAAGTTCACATGCAGATTGTGTCTGAAGCCGCCGCCCAGTACGTTAGCCGTAACCTCTTCGATAATCGAGAGGAAATCGACGACATTCTCTTCCAGAGAAGAATTGAGTGATTGCCGAAGAGCCAAGGAAGAGCTAGTCGTCACTTAGAGTTATTCGTGGAAATCTTTAGGCACTCTTCAACCCTTCTCACCATGGCTTAGGATTTTAAGGATCGGAAAAGCCATCCCCGAAGAACGCTCCGGTTGACGCTTAAGGATAAGAGAACCGTAACTTCAGTTTTCCGAAGTTGAATTGAGCGTCCCTCGAGACGCCCACAAATTCAAGGTCGGACTTACCTACTTCGTCCTACTCGCCGCACATCAAGGTAAAAGGGATTCAACCCCTGCTTCGTCACGCTCCTCACACCTTTACCGCGTCGAACTTCAAGGATCCCCTTTGTTCTAGAACTTGCATAATTGTAAAATCATTACTGAATTAATTATCCCTCGGTTTAACTTTAATTGATAGTTTTAATCATCTCAGCAGTGAACCGTCATTATTTAATTGCATAGCCATTTAACTTGCCCTATATGTATATGCAATCTTTAGTCCTATTAAAGTATATTTTTCTAGCCGTGTTAGAATATTCCTTGGCCTAGCAACTGTGTATTTAAAGCACTCTAAGAACCATCCCCAGGTGGAGCCTTAATTTCGATCGGACAGTAGGTTAGTGTGCGTGTAACCACGTACACCTAGTCATACCACGACACTCGAGTTCATGAATCAGTTCACTGTTGATGTCACCCTTGTATTTACGCGACGAAATCGTAGATTCTTTATCGCCAGCTTTATAATTTTCCGTTTCAGAAGGTATTATGTTTCACAGAAAGGAAAAGGTTTCCGAAAAGTTTTCTGAAGCATCAAACCGCACAGTCAAGCCACAAATGATGTTGTCGATGAATTTCTAAAAAAACACATTTCCTAAATATTGCCTTTTCTGTATAATCATCAGCTCCATTCATTTCTGTGGAATCAGCATGCGGGCTTTGATCGTCATGCTTGACGAAACATGTTTTGCTTCATTCCAGATTTTCTTCCAATTCCCACGAAGATCTTTCAAACTCGCTATCAACTCGTTGAAATTTGTGACTTCAACATCAATGTCTTGGTATGACATTACATTATATCAATACCATATTATATCTATTATATCTACCATATTATATCTAAAGGCGAAGCGACAAGGGACGGAACGCCACGAGTTTCGACGCGCAGAACAGCGAGAAAAGAGTGCAACGAGGTCAGGCAAAATTTGGGCAATATCAAAGCTCAAGGTTATTTAAAGAGGCATATACAAAAATATAATTTTATTTACATAAAATAAGAGAATCACTGGGCAAAATTAAATTGGTAAATGAGGGGGGAAATTGCAGAGTTATGCAATTGTGTCAGACTCTGAAGTTAGAAATTAATGTGTTACAGAAGGAGACTATTCAAATGGGAAGGATTAACTCAAATGGGTTGCTGAAGGAAAGAGGGGTTGGCTTACGGAGGATTCCGGGTGAGACGTCAGGGTAAGGCTTCACGGATGTCTTCTGCAGGTAATAAACGTGGGGGCGAGAGCGCTCAGAGCTTCTGAACGGGAAGTTGACGTGATGATGGTTCTCCAAAGGGGGGGAGGGTTAAGGTCCGGTCTAGATAAGAGTATTTAGGTCACCCGAAAACGAAGAGTGAACGAGGAGGACTTCGACAAGAGTTGATGACTGGAATCGGAAAAATCGCTCAGTGGCGATCGTCAAATGGAATTACCACACTGGCTGGGTTAATTACAAGACACAAAATTCAGCAGTCACTTTGCTTTGTCGTTAGCACCTGACTTGGAACTAGGGGAAACTTCTTGGGTTCGGGCGAGACTCCTCAACTCTGTGTCTCCTACATGGAAGACGAGCCCTATATATATCCGAGGCTCCCCCTCGCAGGGGTGGGGTAAACAGCGCTACTCTTGAATGGCCTCGAATCTTCACGTCGAGGAGATTCTAACCCGCGAAAAGGTGGTTCGAGGTGGACGCGGTTCGAGGCTACCGCTTTGTAGATGGGGGGGGAGGCTTACCAATTTAAGCCTAAACAAATTCTAGAATCTTCTCCAGCGCATGGACGTCATTTCCGTGCTGGAAAAGAAATTCCACGTGGAATTCCCCCACAATCAACTGTAGCATGTCTTGCTTGCATAATCTTGTTGCATATGTTAATTGGGGCCAAAATCCTGAACCAAATTGTTGACATAATCACACTGGTAAAGGATGAGACATACTTAATAGCGCCATGAATTTTAGTCCTTGTAAGATTCAATGTTAACAGTTCTTCAAGTGCAGCCCGAATGCCTGTAAGGTTTGCTGCAAATGGTTTTAAACAATCTATTCTCGAAGATCCTTTTGTATCGGACTTGTTGTGCAGCGACTGATTTCCTGTCTTGTTCAGAATAATCTCCTAACATCGTAGACTGGAGCTGAAGAGAGTGTCTTGTCTAAATTTTTCCGAAAAAAGTGATGGCGTTAGGTCAACATTTAGGAGAGTCTGTTCTGCATAAATTTAAAGTATGGCATCCACAGGGCAAAGTGGTGCCAAAGCATTTTCAAAGAGAAGACGTGCCTGTACCGCTGTGTATTTTCCTGCCACTTTGGATCCATTGTCTTAGCTTTGCCCCCTGCAACCTAAGAAAGGGATGTTGTTCTCTTTCAACGTTTTCAGTACCATTTTTGCAATATCGTTTTCAGTTTTCTTAATGCAATCAACAAACTTCCAAAATTGCTCCTCAACAACATATGCAAAATCGTCTTTCACAAGATTTCGTAGTATAAAGGCGGTTTGCTCAACATGAAAGGAGTCTTGTGTTCCATCCAGCATAATTTAAAAGTATTTCGAGAAGCTTCTTTCAGAGAGAATTTGTTTTGAAACAAGTTCGGAGCAAAGAAAAACGAATTCGTTTTGAGTTTCTGCTAAGAGATAGTGTACCTGTAATCTTCCTCCTTTCTGCTGCAATTCCTTCACCTTTAGCACATATTCTTTCCGAACAGGATCCCAATGAGACACCAGTTCTACCAAGCCCCAAAAGTTTCCATTTCTTTTATCTTCAATTTTTGGTGAAGATACTCTAAATGCTACTCGTATGTCTAGGATCCGCCTCGAAAGATTGTGCCATCTCGCGACTTCAGATTCAATGGAAGTTTCCAAAAGGTTTTCAATGCAGTTATCTGATTTTAATCATGCTAGGCCAAATAATACTCTCTTTGCGCATTGTATCTTTTGTGTTCAGGAATTATATTGGCTAGACGCCAATACAATTTTGAAGTTTAGGTTTCTTTTTTAAAGAGACAGCATGGAAAAAAATAAAGGATCTGAAGTGATGGTCTCCATAACAGCCAATCTCCTCTTGAGACTTCACCATTTTGATTCCGTACTGAGAGTATACTCTCAGATATGCTTGTTGATTAGTGTCACGTGGAAATAAAGTTCCAAAATTGAGATTGCCCCTCCTGACACATTCTTCAACTCTCTCCGCGGTTAATTTCTTATGAACACCAATATAAATACACACATTTATCATACAGACTATCATTGTACTTGCAGCATGATTCTCAACATTATTTATCTCTTTTCAAAATACCGTACCAGCAGGTGCTATTACTGCAGCAATTTCAGCACGTTGTTGCTCAGCACTTCGTTCGAGATCTGTATTGATGTCAACAAGCTTTCTTACACTGACTTGAAAGTATCAATTTTCTTTTTAAACTTAAAACATTTTGAAGTTATCAATTAGATAAAATATATAATTAATTGGTGATTGTCAAGGTATGCCTGTGTAGACTAGCTCGGCGCTCAGAGTCGTACACAAGCACGATCAGACAGCTGACCAAAGGCCGCATGAGATATGTCTGGTGCGATTAATAAAGAGTGCGATTTACGGTCGACCGGGTTTAGATTAATGGCTTGCCAAGTTTCAGTTCAAAGGACATATATGGACAATTCCCGAAAATATAATTTCAATATATATAATAAAAGGGGCAATTTATATATATATATATATATATATATATATATATATATATATATATATATATATATATATATATATATATATATATATATATATATATATATATGTATAAATTATATATATATATATATATATATATATATATATATATATATATATATATATATATATATATATATATATATATATATATATATATATATATATATATATATATATATATATACATATATTTATATATATATACAAAAGGGGTCAAAAATTACTTATGGTAGTTAGATAAATTAAGTGAAGATTAACGAGGTAATCTGGGGATGACCATACAAGATCGCTTTAACTTCAAGCGCGGGCGAATTGGGGGGAGAGGGGAGGTGAAAGACCACGACGCAGGTCTCCAAGAAGATACCTCGGCGAGTCCTAACGAGGAGGACTCGAAGATGGGGTTGGATTACTTCGTGATGAAGAATGAGATTTTATCTGCTCCAGAGAGACGCAATCTCAACTAGAGACGATTCTGCAGATCGGCAGGAAGTCTCAGTCTCGAAAGAACGGGAATCTTGAAGGGGTAGTGAAGATGAGAGGGCTGCACAACTCTCCGGGAAGAAGTGGGCTCGATAGCTTTCCTCTGAACAGAAGTCAAAGCTTAACGAAGATAGCTGACGTAATCTTCGATAACGTATGACGACGGGTTACGGGGGTTCAGGTAAAACATACGGCAGTCTGAACGGAGTGCGTGGCGGGCTTTCAATCTCCTCGAGAGATGGTGAGCTTCGGGTTAAATACCCAGGTGGCTGATCCGATAGACGCCTCAGGGCCTTGTGGTCCCTAGAGGGATTCTTTGCGCCAGTATAAGCAAACCCATTTCATGATAACGCGTCACCCAGACGATGATACTTGCCTCGCGGTATGGGGATAGGGTTAATGTGGCTGCGCAGAGCGTTATCGCAGGGGAAAGGGGGGCGTCTGAAATCAAGCACAGCTGTGACGTGTGATTAAGCGAGGGACCAATTCCTTCTCAAACTTTTAAAAATTCTCACGCTGGCGCGCGTGGTCTTGAAAGAATAGAGGGGTATTTCCGAGGGGGCTTCCTCTAACGGTGATCCTTCCAGGGAATTCCCTCACAGTTATATTTCTTTATTAATGCAATAAAAATTCTAGACCCTAGGTATATTTTTATGTATGGAGAACAATAAGAATTTAACCGAATATAAAACATTCTTTTTTATTTTACTAAAATACCATAAAAGCCATTCACTATTGACAAAGAGTAAGTATGTGATCTTCACTTTATAGTTATCGACTCCAATTATTCAATTTTAGTGGAATGAATAAAATAATTTTGTAATACAATTTAATTATAGAGATAACAAATTTCATTGTAAACTAAGTTTAAATATAAAAAATAATAATAATGGTACTACTAATAACCTTAATATAATTAGTAGAAATAATAATAATAAATTATAATAATTCTAAATAAAATTTAAATAATAATTAATGCTACTTTTGACATTTTTTGTCTAAACAGTTCTTAAAACTATTAAGTGACCTACAATTCACCACCTCCACAGGCAAACTGTCCCACAAGTTAACCACGCTCTGCCTGAAAAAAAATTACAGTCTAACCTGCACCTTTGATTTTTTTTTTAATTTTCAAACTATATCCCCTATGGCAGTGATTCCTGTCTATTTCAAAGAATCTACTTATATCTAATCTGTTTATTCCATTAAAAATCTGATAAATAAGTCAGTAAACCTGCTGTGGCAATCTTTTTCATTAATTTGCACACTACTGATGTTAAGCTGATAAGCCTATAGTTAGTAATATCCTCTCTCACTCCATTTTAAATATATTTAGGTATTATATGAACATTCTTCCATAACCTAGTGCCTCCACAAATTCAAGTGAACGAGTGCCAATTTTATTCAAACAAAGGCTGCACTCCTTATTTCTTATTTAGGGCCTAAGGTAAATTTCATCCTCTCCTGCTCCTTTATGTTTATCTAAATTAAAAAGCATTTCAGAAGTCTGTTCCTCAGAAAATGAGACAGTATTAACAAGTTGTTACAACTAACAACATGGCAATTAACAACTTAATAACAACCTGCATACACTCACCCTTATTTTGTTCGGTAATTTCGGGTATTGTTGCTCTACTTCTTAGATTATATAGCAATGATATACCTAATACATAATTTATATATTACAGTTTAGTTTAGTTTAATGCCTAAAGAAAAGAAAAAATCATTATAAAATATTTTGATTTGTAGAAAACTAATGGGAATACTCCCCTCCCCCCAAAAAATCACTAAAATTAGGTCATTTCGACAGAACAGTCACCGTAATGCCAATTTTTGCAGCGACAATCACTTTACTTCTTCGGCCTCTTCTTCTTTTATATAATGACGAAATATTATTATCAACATCGCGAGATCAAGGTCGAGTTTTAATTGCACTCTTGTTCCGAGGTAAACTAGATAATACTCTTTCCACTGGAAGTTACTGCCTACAATAAATATAAAAAAAGGTTACGATATACCGATTCTACTCCCCTTTCGGTGGGCATGACAGGACTCAACTTCCTCATTGACAGCGACTCTACCGTCTCCAATCTTCCGACTTCACCTCAAGACAGACTTCGTCCATCCTTGTTCTCCTCGCTACAAAACATCTCAAGTAATCCCGATCTATTCTAAGAAACTTATTCTGATCTCTATCTTTCCTGGGCGGTTTCTCCTTTGTCTGTTCTTAGTTGACGACGCCGGTTATCCCATCTTGTGTGATGACTTCCTGCAACTCTTCTCGTAAAGGAATAAGTTGTGTGGTACGAAGTGCCCAAAACGATCATATCCGACAATGGAACTAATTTTTGTTATCACCGATTTTCTTATTTCACTAGAACTCTAGGGATTTACCACGTGTTTACTTCTCCTTGGAATCCGAAGGGGAAATGGTGCCGTAAGGTTGTTTTATGCTAAGTTCAAACGCTCCTTGCTTTCTGGTTCTCCACCTGATCAATAGTAAAGGGGACTCTGGTACATCACCAGCACAGGATTATACGGGTGTTCTATTCACCTTCCGTTCACCTTTTCAAATCCATTATATGCCTACATTCCCCTTAGTGTATTCGCTGAAGCCCTAAAATTTATATGGGAGAATTGCGCCCCACATGATCGCGCAAGCTCCCTGTCAATCAGAAGGGGCACGTTCGCAACGATCTCCAAAATTGCACACATTTGATCTTTAGATACATGAGAAACTCTCAAATTCCTCAACAAATTTAATTGTTCTTTTCCTGTTAAAACCCGCAGACGCACTCATCTCTGGTTCAAGAAGTCTCAACTGATCTAAGGACCATGGCTGCGTGCAATCTGAAGCCAACTGACTCCTACCAAATCATCAAAAGGTTACAACTTACATCCTGATGCGAGTCTCGCCGCTAACGCAGTTACCCTTTTCAACCAATAAGCGCGTAAAATTTCTTCTAATGACATTCGCCACGATACTCACAACTTTCCCGCAAGGAGTCGCCCAAAACTTCATTGCCTTCCTCATCGGATTGTGACATTGCCGTGTTGGGGAAATAGCATTTGTCGTGGCAGTTATTTTGAAACTTATTCCGAGAATATGTATATATCTGTATAGAATAAAGTATTCAAAGCTCTCATTTAAAGTTGATCTAACTCCAATCAGGGCTGGGTGCCTTGACGCAGCCAACGATACCTAGTATCTCCACACCATTGTGGTTTATTCAGCTGGCACTAAGAAGAGTCACATCATTGTGTTGTCATCGCGCAGTCTATCGTTTCAAGCGCCTCACTCGCTTCACGACAAGTGCCAACCTCACACATTAACCTTCAAAGCTCTCCATTCACTCGAGTTGCAGCCACTTTAGTTGAACAATAAAGAAGAATTTCTGAATACCTACATAGTTGTACCCAAGTACAACTATTTTTTTAAGTATTATTTATTAGAGATATTGCTCTACAGTTAAGGAGGCGGCGTTAAGGGTTATTTTTCTAAATTTCCAAATGTTTAGACAATATGCTGTATTTAATGTAGCATTCAAAATATGTAATAGATCCTTCAGCATGTAGAGCAGAGCATTAGTGTAATTTCCTTTTATCAACCTATCTGTACCAACAGCTCTAGGTCTGAAGTATTTGGTATGAAAAGATTCTGTTACCCCACTCTTCCAGATACATAATTATTTATTGATTAGTTACTAGTCTTAGGGTCCATAACAATTAAAATATCATTGACGGCAGCTAAAGATGCAAATAATAATAGACAAGGTGGGTATATTATGTAATGGAAAATGGCAATTATATAGATAATAGTGAAATTATAATCCATCCCTATCTTCAGCTTTGAAGCCGAAGTCAGAGCACTTTCCTAATGCACTCAAGGCCAAGTTAATAAGAAAAACTTAAATCAACTTAGCTAAACATAATGAATAAAACTTACTTAGTTCAAGATAGTGTAAAAGAAGTACCTAGCGACTGGTAACCACTATTTGGTGAATGCAAGAAAATATCATCTATTTTCTAAATAATGTTAGGAAAGAAATGACATGACATTGAAGAATTATGGGCGTTAAAAAGCTGAATATGAAATGAGTATTTGAACCAAATCTGGAAAGCATGACATAGCCTCTTATAGGCGCTAATAGGATGATTTCCAATTTGCAATTTCGGTATAATATACTATAAGAAACTCGAGGTTCCATGCCAAAGCAGGTACCATTTGACATGCAATGATAACTGAGAATGCCTAAGGCATTCATTCATCGAATAGGGTAGGTTAACACCAAGTGCCCAATATTGAGCAGGCTTCACTCCTAGGGCCACCTATTTATCAATAGGAATTCCAACATCACTGAGATACAACCAAATATACTGTTCTCCTGGACGTGCTATGCAACACCTGCAAAATATCTGCTAGGATAATATTACTTTTGTAGGAGCTGTAGATTTTAATTTCAGAAATCAAAGAATTAAATTGATATAGATGACATAATTAGTGGTGTATTTGTCTTCTGATAAAAACAGAAGAGCTTGATATACTGTATATGATATACTTGTGTAAATTGTGCAATAGGATGGAAGCTTAAAAAGACTAGTACTATCTTTAGTCAGAAATGCTGAACCAATACTTAGACCTAAAACTGAGCTATCAGCTGCCTTAAATTCATAATCTGAAGCAAAAAGAAATAAAAGTATATTGTTTTTTGTATATACTCGTACTTTTGCAAAGACAAATTGAGCAAAACATTGAAAAGACGAAATAGGGAGACATGTACCAATAAATTCCTTTACCATTCAAAAAAGTTAGAGGCTAGGGTTGAGATTGGTAAAGGTGGAAATTTTATGAGTTAGAAAGAGGTTTCAAATAAAGTGATGATATTCAGTAAGAATCGTGCATGTGGACTTGCAGCTCAGGTGCATCCTTCGCAAACCCAATGATATAATATTTGTTTCAACTTCCAAGTCAAACCAAGTAGAATAAACTGCATCTATAGCTAAAGGAGTGCCCAGATACTGAACTCTATATATTTTTGAAGACTAGGAGCGACCTAGTCCAGCTTAGACCTTACAAGTGCCTTACACAAGTTTAGCAAGTTTACAGTATGAGCCCAGTATGTATTTGATTAAAAGATTAGAGGATTGTAAAAGAATAACTTTGGGCATAATTCTTGCTCACATTATTTGGAGACCACGTAAGATTGTTTTTGTTTTTTTTATCTCGCCATGGAAAACGTTACTTCCTGTTCGAGAACATTGAAGAAGTTTCGACTACTGGGCGTATTGGGGAAATATTCCTTCATTTTTCCAGAGCCCCCCCCCCTCCCCCTGGCGACAAGGAGAGACACGAGCGGCTTTGTTTTTCGCACCTCACTACTAAAAGCTAACTTCTGCGTCCGCATCAAGGATTAAGATGTCTGGAGCTTTCTCGCTCCCTTCTCCAATTCTCCCTTTCCTCCTTCAGGCTCACTCATACAAATACCCGGTTTTGACTTGAGATCTCTGAGTCCAGCCCGTACCGCAAGGTCGTCCTCATCGTCTCGAGTCGAAAGCCCCGTGAGTGTTCAACCGACAGCAAGACTCTTCTACCCCGTGATTCTACCCAAGTCAATTGGTAGCTTCTGTGAACGGCAATCCTTGGAAGTTTCGCGACAGTCCCCCTTCGTTTAATCGATCCAAAGAAAATCTCCATCGATTACCTTTGAGTAAAAAAGTTTCCTCTTCTAGTGGATTACGAGTAATCCTTAAATCTCTGTCGAGCTTCATCCTTGAAGATTGGCTATCGTCATCGCTATTCCTCGTAAGATTGGATCAGATCGTGCCCCATTTGCTTCATCCCGAGCAGAACCTGTCTCGATGTAATCGACCCGTAAGATTGAAACTCCCCTCAATCATTAATATTGTCAATCCACCCTCCCTTTTGATCTGAGCATAGTAATGCTATTTAATTCATTTTATTCTAGAATTCATCATTATCATAATTAATAATCCCAAGAAAGTATTTCATTAAAATAATTCCCTTTGCTTAATTTAAATTTTGATATTTGTAAATAAGTTAATATTTTTGTTGTTATCATCTTTGACTAACCTTGAACGATACTCTCGCCCTATATAAGTAAATATCGCCAACCATTTATGCACTTTCTTGGTCGTTAAGGATTTGAAGCCCAACGCCTCGAGTTTGACCACCGGGTCGATCGTTAATCCTTGCGCACAGTCGTTAAATGGTTCGCGTTGCAGTAGGTGATTAAGTACCCCCCGCCCTCTCCCGCATACACATAATATAGGAGTGGTGTACCATGACAAGAATAATTTGCAATTTTTTTTTTAATCTTTCACATAATAACTCAACTTCAAGCCAGAGTCATATATAGCCCCAAAGACAAAATAACAATTCCATCCAATTCTAAATGGGCGTATATAGCTATTTGTCTCTTAGTAAATATTACTTCTACGAGATGACTTAATTCGGAAAAACAAAAACCCAGTATAATAGTTCCAATCAGAATAATGAATCCAAATATATATATATATATATATATATATATATATATATATATATATATATATATATATATATATATATATATATATATATGAGGAATTAAACCACATTCTCCGAAGACAATTTAATTCAGAACAGTTTCGGTGTATCTCACACCCTTTTTCAACTGACACTGGGTAGAAAATATAAGAAAAGTGCATATAAGCATAACACAAGATCCCGTCTTTTTTCCCCTAATCTCCTACTTGTGGCTAATCTGGGGGGAGGGGGGGGTTAGGACACTAAACATATTGAAGGGCTGACATTTTACTATTTTGTTTATTTGCTTTCTTATTACAGGATTAAAAGAAAATTGACCCTGAGATAGATTTAAATTAGGAACTGACGATATCAAGCTCGATTCTACGATTCTTCTCTTAACATAGTTAGCCGATTTAAATACCATTTTACTTCCATTGAAATCGATCGTATGATTCTTGTCTCTAAGATGGCAAAATATTCCAAAATATTATCATATTCCCATTCATATTTAAATTTGATGGAGACATGTATAACATTGCCATTTAATAATAAATTAAATAGTTTAAAGGACATATTTGGAAAAGCGGGTATTAATCTAGCCTTTAAATATAATAATTCCTTAAACCAATTGATGATGGCCAGGAAACCCAAAGAACATCATAACATAGGAGTATATGCAATACCATGCAACGATTGCCATAAAGTTTATATAGGGAAAACGGGGAGAAATCTAGACAAGAGATTGTACGAACACAAAAGAGATATTAGAGGGGGCAGCGAAAGCAGTGAAATATTTTGCCATGTTAGAGAAAAGAATCATACGATCGATTTCAATGGAAGTAAAATGGTATTTAAATCGGCTAACTATGTTAAGAGAAGAATCGTAGAATCGAGCTTGATATCGTCAGTTCCTAATTTAAATCTATCTCAGGTTCAATTTTCTTTTAATCCTGTAATAAGAAAGCAAATAAACAAAATAGTAAAATGTCAGCCCTTCAATATGTTTAGGCCTAACCCCCCCCCCCCCCAGATTAGCCACAAGTAGGGGATTGGGGGAAAAAAGACGGGATCTTGTGTTATGCTTATATGCACTTCTCTTATATTTTCTACCCAGTTTCAGTTGAAAAAGGGTGTGAGATACACCGAACTGTTCTGAATTAAATTGTCTTCGGAGAATATGGTTTAATTCCTCATCTTTTCTTGCGATATTGCATTAATTTTCATCATATATATATATATATATATATATATATATATATATATATATATATATATATATATATATATATATATATATATATATATATATATATATATATATATATATATATATATATATATATATATATATATATGTCGTAGAATGGACTCTCGACGATATACCATATGTAACTATCCGTTGAGGGAACTTCTTTAATTATCTTTAGAGTGCGTTAATTGTCTGGCGGCCGATATTATGTATCTTCGATATGCTTAAGAAGTGGAACTGAGCTCAAGGATAATAATATTGCTATCATTAATAAAATAGAGTTTTATTAATAATAACAATCAACAAACACAAGACGGAAAATATTGACATAAACAGAGAATGGATATGGTCGCGGGGGCTCGGGCTAATCCGAGGATTAAAGGATCTAAAAAGGTAAAACAAATATAGAGTTAAAGAGATGGGATAGTTCGCTAAACCATTTAAAGCACAGGATAGAATTGACAAAAGGGTTAAGTACTCAAAGGTGACGTTTGGCTTACGTAACTTTATACGAGCGGTGCAGTGGAAGGCGAAGTGAAGGAATTTTCGGTCCGCTGTCGAGTTCCAGCCGAAGGGGGGGAATAAAAACATCCTGACGTGGCGTCTTGGGAATGAGAACCGTTTCTCGACGAACGGCTTGAAGAACAATGACTGTTCTACGTTGTTCTCTTCTGAACAAAGGGGGGGGTGAGAACCGTCTCTTGTCTACGGGCTCAAGAACAATGGCTGTTCTAATGTTGTTCTCCTCTGAACAACAAGGGGGAATGGTGAGAACCGTTCCTTGGCGAAGACTCAAAAGAACAATGGCTGTTCTACGTTGTTCTCTTCTGAACAATCAGGGATGGGGGGAGAACCGTCTCTTGTCTACGGGCTCAAGAACAATGGCTGTTCTAATGTTGTTCTTCTCTGAACAACAAGGGGGAAGGGTGAGAACCGTTTCTTGGCGAAGGGCTCAAAAGAACAATGGCTGTTCTACGTTGTTCTCTTCTGAACAATCAGGGGGGGGTGAGAACCGTCTCTTGTCTACAGGCTCAAGAACAATGGCTGTTCTAATGTTGTTCTCCTCTGAACAACAAGGGGGAAGCATTTTGGACTCGGCGTCGCAAAGGCTCGAACTTTGGCACTCAAGGGAGTTTGTCCTCCTTCTGGACAAGTGATGGTGAATCTCGAGGTCGAGGTCCCTTGGCGCACAAAGGGAGAGAGGGTCGTGGTGATGTTTTGCGACGAAAATCTGGATCTCCAATCTGATCTTAGTGGTAAAGTTTCCATCTAAATAGTCGAGACACTCCTTGGCGTGGGGGACAATGGAGTGGGAGCTTCGAGGGAATGCACAGCCGAGCCTGGAAACAATGCCTTATCTGCCCATAAGCCTAACTCAATCTGGCGAGGTCGGCGTATGGTGGCGAACGGGGGGACGATAACCTCCTTGTTTAAACATTGACATCCGGTGGCTGCGATAAGACGCCAAGCTTCGAAGCGAAGATGCACGTGGGAGCATCGTGTTTTTAAATAATATGTGATAGGAGTTGGGTAGCACTCTCTCTTGAATGCAAATTTTGTTGAAGACCATTGAGTATTTTGCCTTAATTAATTTCCTTTGGCAACTTTCTTCTTCTTCTAACTATCTTTTTTATTCCATCTTGTAGATGGCGGATTACTTGTCCAGTATTCATCTCTTTTTTAAATGAATGTGTTTGGTAAAAGGCAGACTAAAATGCTAAGCTTTCGATCTTATTTGATCATCTGAGGAGCGTTATGGAATTTCTTGCCTCCTTTCCTCTACGTAACGTTAGAGGAAATGAGCCACTCTTGTGCGTGGAATTTGTAAAATAATTTTAATGTACGATTCCAGCTTGTTGCTTGACTGTTGATGACCGGCTTATCTTCATTTATTAATATGGCTTCTAAGATGTTGATCCTCGCTTTATTAACCTCTTTTCTTTTAATAATGGTGTTGTCAACGAGCATATCTCTCGTTAGGTTAATATTATGTACACTATCCATATGTTTATTTGGCCCTCCGCTTTGTAGATGCATATTCAACCGCTCGAAAGTGGGGTAGATGTCATGTCAATATATTTAGAATTATTATAAAGCTTACAGTCTTTATTGGGGCAGATGTTATTCATTCATCAGAAGGATGCTGGCTTTTGTAGTTTTATAATAGATGATGAGTTGGATTTTATTGGTTTGATTTTTAACCTTGATGTTACGGTTAATAATCTCCGTGATGTTTTTTTCATCCATTTTATAGGCCGTGGACATCTGGTTTCTGTAGTACACTTTGATGTTATTGACTTCTCCATGATTACTTACAGTTTTATCCACATGTTTGTAATGGTTATTTAAAAATGATTGGAGTTGTTTGTCTATCATGCTGTTTGAGAAACCATTATTCACGAGTATTTGTTTTACTCTCGCAACCTCTTGGTGGAATAGTTCCCAAGTAAAGCAGCATTTGTAAGCTCGGCGGATGTATGAGCCGCTTACGCTTATTTTGTATCTTTCAGGGCATTCATTATCTGCATTGAGGCATCTTCCCATGTCCGTACATTTCCTATGTACTTTAGTGATGCAGTTGCCATTGATGTTATTAACCTAAATATTTTATAAAGGGAGTTTATTGCCCTTGCTCAATTCATAAGTAAATTTTAGCACGGAGTTCTCCTCAAAATGCTGTTGATATTAAGAAGATGTTCTTCGTTTTGGACGTTGATGTAGATGTCATTTACATATCGGCAATATGTGTGTGGCTTATTTTCCATGATGTCCAATAATCTCTCCTCGAGTTGACCCATCTAATAGTTAGCGAAGGTTGGCCCTAAGGGTGACTCCATAGCCACTCCATCCATTTGAGTGTATAGATTACCATCCGGTGTCCTGAACGGCGCCTCTGATGTACATGAACGTAACATGCTCCTTAAGATGTTTTGGTCAAGATTTGGAGGAGACATTGTAGGATGGTGGTGCACGTTTATTATAATGATGTCGATGGTCTAAGCGATAGGCACATTCGTGAACAGGCTTTCCACGTCAAGGGATGATATTAGTCCTGACGGTCTTGTAGCGTGGAGTATGTAATGAATTCCTCTTTGGATTTTATGCTATATTTCGAAGGGATGTACGGTTTTATTCATGCATTTAGGGTTTTAGCTAAACAGTACGTAGGAGTTGTAACTTGAGAGATGGTGGGCCTCAATGGATTGTGCGGCTTATGAATTTTTACATTGCCATACAGATAACCGATGAGTGCATTGGCTTCAGTTATCTGTGCGTTTATTTTCTTTTTTAATTCATCTGTTAGATCTTTTTCAAGCGTTTAAATTTAGTGTAGTCACTTAAGATGGTATTCAATTTGTTGTTATATTCTTCTTTGTTTAGAATGACGTATATGTTGGATTTGTCAGCTTTTCTTAAGACTATTTCTCTGTTGTTTTTTCGATTTCTGATGGTCTTACGTATTTTTGGTGTTATGAGTTTGCTGCCCGCAAAGCATCTTCGTTTGGTGGCTTCTGCGCGTAGTTGGTCTTTTAAGTTGGAGTTAATTTCAATGATGGCTTGATCTTGTAGCTTCAACATCCATTGGAACAAGGATTCTAATTCGAGTTTTTTTTTTAAATTGAATCGAATTTGGCTTGTAGGAGGAAATTCAAATGAAGGTTAAGAGCTTCTATTTCACTAGTGGAGAGCGTATGCCGGGAGAGATTGATGAATGATGTTGCTTCTGGCAATGCTATACGTTCTTTATACAGTTTATTAAGCATTTTGGTCTTAAGGCTTTTTTCGGAATTTTCCGTTTGTAAAGCGCTGTTGGAGAGAGCTATTTGTGATAGAGTCTCGTGCTGCTTGTGGAATTTCGAGTTCCTTAAGTTGTGATAACGTTTCCTCAACATCACGTTCAAGTTTGGGGATGGTTTTCTTTTAAAGTTACATTTGCCTTTTTATAAGATGGCGACGAAAGACTAAAGTTATAGGTTCATTTTTCGCTGCTAGGTCATGGGTTCTAATATTAGTGTAGTTGGGTAGTAGTCTTTCTTGAATGCAAATTTTGCTGAGGAACATTGTGTATTTTGCCTTAATTAATTTCCTTTGGCAACTTTCTCAACTTCTAACTATCTTTTTTATTCCATCTTTTAGATGGAATAAATACCCATTAAAAATCCTTTTCTTTCACTTAACTTTCTGCCAGATCCTCACTCCACTCACTACATCGATAAAAGAGGCAAGAAATTCTATAACGCTCCTCAGATGATCGAATAAGATCGAAAGCTTAGCATTTTAGGTTGTTTTTTACCAAACACATTCATTTAAAAAAGAGATGAATAGTGGACAAATAATCCACAATCTACAAGATGGAATAAAAAAGATAGTTAAAAGAAGAGAAAGTTGCCAAAGGAAATTAATTAAGGCAAAATACACAATTGTGTCCAACAAAATTTGCATATATATATATTAGGCCTAGAATCGATAAAGACATTTAAGTATATCGACATGCACATTTCAGTTTTTGCACACTTGAATACGCATATTTCAAAGGTGGAAAAGGTTTTGGGCAGAAATATTTGGATCACCCCCTTTATTTGAGCAAAAAATTTCATTTTTACATCCGGCGAAGCGCAATTTCAAGGCGTCACTTTTTAAAAAAAATGAAAAGTTCATTTTACCTGTTTGGAGCCATGAAATAACCTATTTGACCATGGGACATATGGTTATTCACCCTGGAGATTTCAAATCTGCCATCGAATTTGGCGCTGGGTGGTGTCATCTAATGGCATAAGCCTTTTTTAGCCATTTAAGTATTCAAAGGCACTTGTAACTGATTTGAACTATCGCAAACCATCAATTCAATAACCATTCATCATCTTATCACAAAACGCCGCAGGTCATGGGAGGGACTTTCCCTGTTGTCTTAATTTTCGAGCCAGAAAGATATACACCAGCAGAGTTGTTGGTTTGTTGTTTTAAGTTCTTGTAAATACATTAGAATTAGGTTTAAACTAAAGGATAATGAAAAACAAGTAAGGAGTTCAACTTTTATTATCTTACTGATACATACTATTTTTCAACTGATACATTAAAATCATGCTTCGTCTCAAACGATGGTATAAAGTCACGGGATTTTAGTACCATGAGAATATAGCCATCTCTTACTTCTTTTCAATAAACTTCGCCAAAAGCTTCCGTCAGCATTCGCAGACACCACTCTCACCTTAAGAATGACATGGAATGTCAATAGAGAGTGGCTCGTTGGCAATATTTTGCAGGACTGCATTAGATAGAACATTGTAAGTGGTGGATCAAACCTGCACTCCTCTTCAGGGAAAAGTTCTAACAGTCTTATCTATTTTGGGTGGCCTGAAATCACGTATCTTTTCCTGATACACAGTAACTTCTTTTAGCTTCTTGATTCTTTCAATAGCTAATTTCCTGCTCTTTTGATCAACGTCTGACAGCATTTCCAAAATTACGTTCTCAGGATGGGCACAGTAGGAATTACTGTGCCCATGGCAGGTTGGAGTAATTGCAGAATATTGACCTGTTCCAAAAGATGTTTAAATCCCTCCATGCATTTCGGAGAGAATTTGATGTGAAACCAGATGGGCCCAAAATGACACACGGCAAATTCTGTGAGGACATACAAGTCATTATTAGTTTTTTCTGTTGCCACATAAATTCGACATATGCTGCTGGCACAGATGAGCCATCTTGCATTAGATATTTGCCCCTGTTTCATATGTAGGAAATCATTGTCAATTACACCACTTCTAATAGCACTAATAATCCTGCACGGGTAAGCTTGGTCCCGACTATGCTCATCCACATCTACATCTTGAAGAGGAGCTCCTTTAGCAATTCATCGAAAGCCATATGGTGATACTGATAGAGTTTTACAGGTGGTTAGGTTTTTAAAAAGTCCTTTCCATCAAGTTCGACTTTTTCGTGGACCAATATATTTCCTGCACAGGTGCCTCAAAGAAAGCTCATTTAGATGCAAGCGGCAAATGATTCACTATTAAGGACGATGTAATTGACATTCCAGCCCTCTTATTGTTTCATTCTTATAGCCAGTATTTGTTGCCATGTTATCAGCTCCCACTGCCTTTATCTATCTTTAATATAATTCTCAACAGTCCGCCTGCAATACCTGCTACCTGTTCCTCGGTCCATAGTTAGTTAATCTAAATACAAAGTAACAAGTCTCCAACAAGCACATAGTGATCTTTAATTTATTTTTCTTCATATCATTTGATCCCTTTCTTCTTTTTTGTTATGTTGTGTTTTCTCTCCCATCAAAAAACAAATCAGTAATTTATAATACCATATTCGAATAGGCCTGCAGTACTAATAGCAGCAGCAGCTCTATTTAACACAGAATATTCATCGTCAGAAATGTCAGAAGATGAGGTTTCTTCATCCAAGGCTTCGTCTGAAATTGTAGTCTTCTCTTTTTGTGACTCTTCTTCTTCTCTTCTTTCCTGAATTTAATCTTCAATCTTCTCTGATTTTCCTTTTTTTAATGATTTGAAATTTTTTTACATCGACGCCTCCAATTTTCCTGTGACGCAGAGTTCTTTGGTCAATAAGAAATTCATGCTCTCGACGTGTCACTTTCATGTCCTTTTCACACTTTCAATCCAAGAGATCAGCACACCTACAGCCTGCTATATCAAAAAGTTGACCGAATGATGAGATAAACCTTTTACTCTTAGTGGCATTTTCTTCCTTGTTTTGATACCACAGACGCTTCTTCCACCAATCGGAGCAATTTGGTTTTAACATTTTTGATCGCCTGAACTGGAATACTGGCTCTTTTTCAAATCTCAGTAAGGACCTCAGATATTTCAGGAATAACATCCTTGTTCCTCTTGTATTTATTGTCCTTTACATACTGAATATATCTTCCAACCTATTGCTTTGTTAGCAGCTCATAATGAGAAAGTTCTGGAAGTGGGGAGCCAAGGACGCTGTGACCTGTTGATGTTCTAGTTCTTTTACTCATCTTAGCCCTGAAAATGAATAATAGGAAGACCCGTTAATATAAATCAGAAATAATACATGTGATGAGTGAATCTAAAACATATAGTCAAAAAGATGAAACCATATTCTTTCATAGGAAATATTCGATAAATATCTCGTAAATTCGTCATACATCGATTAATTTTTAATCATCTCCGAGTAGTTTACAAACAAAGAATTCCTCAGTCTAAACTTGTCTAAATCTTAAATACATAAGTAGTAATTGGGCAAAATTTCTTCCTGTACGAAAATGACCTATTTCTAGCTTCAGAGAAGAGAACTATAATAACTGAATACAAACAGCCTCACCTTACGAAAAAGATCATTTTTAAGCAAATTTGGCCCCTAAAAAGGGGGTGTTACAATTTTTTCAAACTTTTTTCGTTTTCATTTCCAAATTTTGGATGGTCTGCTCTACAAAACTTGAAATGTGCCTTAAAATTGGTTGCGGTACTACGCCCTAATATATATATATATATATATATATATATATATATATATATATATATATATAGGTTAAAGCCAGAACTAGTATTCGGAACATATATATTTTTTTATCTCTGAGGCCAGACCGTCGGCTCGCCCCTGTTTCCTAATGTGTGTATGTTTGTATATTCACGTGGGAACACAACGATTTCACTTGCATTATTACAAAATATTCTGCTTTGCATTTATAAATAGAATATTAAATTGCGATTTAACATTATTTACAATTATTTGTGTGTTTTACATTAATTAATTGTTACAAGATGGTATATTATTTCAATGTTCGATTTCTGTGCCCAAATTCGAGATTTAATAGGGCAAATGGGGTGCTTAGTTTGTGAGGCTTATCATACCCTCTTCAGTCATATACTGAGAATACGATTGTTACCAAAGTCTATAAATACTGTAGAGTACAGATCAGAAAAAAGAAAAGAAAAAACACAAAGAAACACAAAACGGGGGAAAAAGGTCATTAATCATGCGGTGTAAGTTTAAGATCGTTGACTAAGCTGCTTACGATGAGGTTACGGGAATGGGGGCTGCATTTCAATTGCCCATCTGACAAATTAAAATTGGGAATTTCTCCTATTTATATAGATTCTACCATTTTTCTTTCAAGGAAATCTTTACAATTATATATGATTTGTGCCTTCGAATAGTCAATTTAGTGGTTGAAATTGCTAATATTATTAAAAATACTGGATGAGGAACTGCCTCGTCTGACATTACCTTTATGTTCATAAATTCGTTTTGTTAAGCTTCTTCCGGTCCCTCCTATGTAAAGTGAGGGAGAGTTTGTAGAGCCACACAGAATTAAATATACACCTGCTTCATTCGGCTGATCCACGGGATTGGTCGAAGGGAAAGATTTAAGGATAGGAAAGGGATATTTAAATGTGGTTAGGCTTGGAGAAATAACTTTGTTCACTCCTTTGACGAAGGCAGAAAAAGTGAGGGATAGACACTTCGTATTACTAAATTTGTTTTTATTCTTGGGGCAGTAATGAGTCCCAAGGTTATATATGTAATCTCGTCTTCTAGAAAGCAAGGGTCACATATCCTAAGTGCTCTCAAAAAAATACCTGATGCAACGGCTCACTTAATGTTAATATCATGATGAGAAAAGAAATGAATATAAGAGTTAGAATGAGTTGGTTTTCGATAGACATTAAAGCTAACTTTGTTAATTACTCTAACAACTTTTACATCAAGAAAGGATATACAATTATCTTTTTTCGACTCTACTTTAAAATTGATCATGGGATGGAGGTTGTTATTTATGGGCCAAATCGATATGACATCATCTACATACCTATACCATACAAAATTATGATGGGGAATCACAGAAGGGAGCAATGATACTTCGAAATGTTCCATAAGTAGGTTACATAATATGGGCTGAAAAAAAACATATCGCTGATAAATACATTGTCAGTAACACAAAGTTTAACAAGATTTAGAATTTTATTTTTGCCTAGAGGGAGGTTTAACTTTTGATTATCTAATACCTTAGATAGAATATCAAGAGCTTCGTTAACTAGGACACTAGTGAAAAGGCTGTCTACATCAAAGATTATTAAGTATATATATATATATATATATATATATATATATATATATATATATATATATATATATATATATATATACATATATATGTGTGTGTGTGTGTGTGTGTGAAAACACTGTTCCACTAAAAAATGAGTAACTAAATATACAAGAAAACCACTGTTATTGGAGCATAAAGTTTATTATTATTATTATTATTATTATTAAGCCGGTTATTTATACGGAACTAGTTTTGATATGTAGTTTACCATATCATCTTCAGCCGAAACTAGTCCCGTTTTAATAATAATAATAAACTTTATGCTCCAGTAACACTGGTATTCTTGTATATATATAATTGCTAAACCACGACAATTTTATGTTAATGAAACTTCAGTTTCCTTTTAGGGAACCTTTTGCTTCATTTAAGGAAGTCTATTATTTTATCTAAAGAAACCGTTTGTTTCCTCTAAATAATCATTTTGTTTCATTTAACGAATCGTTTCGTTCATTAGAGGAAGTTATTTATTTCATTTACGTATCACTTTGCTTTAGTTAACGAGGCCGTTTTGGGAGAACGAATTTTGTTCATTTAATAAAGCCTTTTATTTACTGAAGTTTTTTGCTTCATTTAAACATGTCTTTGTTACGTGTAAGGAAGCTTTTTTTTATTTAAAGACTCCTTTTGTCTTCATTGAATGAGGCGGAGGAGTTTTATTTGATGGCACGTTTTTCTTCATTAAAGGACTTTTTTGTTTCCTTTAAAGAAGTCTCTTGTGCCATTTAAGAAGCCTTTTACTTGATTTAAGGAAGGATTTTGATTAATTTAAGCAGGCCTTTTATATTATTTAGGGAAGTGTTTTTGTCATATAAGGAAGCCTTTTAATTTATTTAAGATAATCTTTTACTTCATTTAAGAAAACGTCTACATTTTATGTAAGGGATCATTTTCCTTCATTTGTGGTCGCCTTTTCTTTCATTTAGGGAAGGCTTTCACTTCATTTAAGGAATCCTTTTATTTTATTTAATTAAGCTCTTAGTTTCATTTAAGTATGCATCTTTCTTTTTTATGAAAGCCATTTGTTTTATTTTACAAAGCCCTTTCTTTAATTTAGGAAAGCCTTTTTTATAAGATGGCTTTTATTTTATTTAAGAATTCTTTTGTTTCATTTAAGCAATATTTGACTTCATTTAATGAGGCTTTTTATTATATTTAAAGAAGCTTTTGGCATCATTTAAGAAGGATTCTTTCCTTATATAAGGAAGGCTTTTGCTATATTTAAGAAAGACTTCATATAGGGAAGCCTCCAGCTTCTTTGAAGGAAACCTTTTATTATATTTGATATGTCCTTTTGTTTGATTTAAGTAATCCTTTAGCTGTATTGAAGGATGCTTTTTTCCTTCATATAGGGAAGAAGCTTGTGTCATTTAAAACATTTTTCTTCCTTTAAGGAAGCTTTTGCTTCATTTAACGAGGCTTTAGATTTCATTTGAGGCAACATTTTGCTTCGCTAAGGCAAGCCTTTTTGGTTTTGATGAAGGCTTCTCCTTCATGTTAGGACGTCTTTTCCTTCATATAATGAAGCTTTTGCCTTAATTTAATGATGACTTTTTGTTCCATTTAAGAAGCCTTTTACTTCATTTAAGGAAGAATTTTGATTCATTTATGGAGGAATTTTGCTTTATCTAGAGAAACATTTTATTTTATTTGATGAAGTCTTTTGTTTCGTTTAAACCTTTTTTTTATTTAAGGAACCCTTTTGTCTTATTCAAGAAACACTTACTTCAGTTAAATTCTTTTTTCCATTTAAGGAAGCATTTTACTCCATATAAGCAAAGATTTTGCTTAATTTAAGGAAGCCTTTTGTTTTATTTAAAGAAGCCTTTTATTTTATTTGATGTTACATTTCATTTCATTAAGAAAGTCTTTTATTTTATTTAAGGAAGCCTTTGGCTTTATTTAAGGAAGCTCTTTGCTTTATATAAGGAAGTCTTTTCCTTCATTGAAGAAGTCCATTCCCTCCATTTAATTTAGCCTTTTCTTTCAATAAAAAAGGTTTCTGTTTCAATTAAGAAAGTCAATTTATTTATTTTTTAAGGTAGACTCTTGCTTCATTTAAGGAGGCCTTTTATTTAATATATTCACGCTGGGCTTATGTTATTTTATTTAAGCTCGCTCTTTTGTTGTGGGTTTATTTAAGAATGCTTGTTTACTCTTGCCTTAGTTAACGACGCTCGTTTGCTTTTTTATTTAAGGACCCTTGTTTGGTTTTGGTTTATTTAAGGGTGCTTGTTTGCTCTTGTTTTATTTAAGGACTCTTGTTTGGCTTGGCTTTTTTAATGGCGTTTGTTTGTCCTTGCTATATTTTAGGAAAATAATTTTTATGGACGCATCATTAGGAAGTTCATCTCTTTTTTGAGAAGTTGTTTAGCTAAAACCTTTAGGGCACAATTTAGTGGTTGGGTGCCTGATGTCTTTTTTATAAATTGTAATTTTAAATTGATTTAGTATTTGGTTTTAGGTTAGTTATTTTTAGTAGAATAAGGTTCAGTTACTTGCTGGAGGAAAGCTCAGTAGTAACCTTTTCAACCTAATTTCAGGTTCCTTTGCTCATCATAGTTCCCTCTCTTATAGATGGAATCATGGTATGTTTTTGATCATTTTTTTCTTCCATATGTGTACTATCTTTGTTGTTTAATATTAGCTAATATAGGTCCCTCAACTCCCCTTGTCTTAACGTTATATATAATCCAACGTGAGATTCTTTTTCTGCTCTGAGTCTGTTGCTTCTTCAGAGCTATGTTTAAGGCACTTAGGCTAGTAATTGTTGCTTAGTAATGGAGTTGTCTGCCGATACATCTTTGGATTATTCAGTCCCATTTTTAGGAATGGGGGTTTTTCTGGATTTATGACCACCATGAGCACGGCCTTGCATAAACTCTTTGTGTATTAAAATAGAAAAGTTTTTTCTAGTTCAACAACCATGAACCAGGGCTTTGAGTTTTATCGAAGACACCTATTTCGTTTTCGATGGTGCTTGACTGGTTCCCCCACTAGTAACAACTTTAGCACCATTACAACCATGACAATATTATCTCTCTTTCTCTCTCTCTCTCTCTCTCTCTTTATATA
Organism: Ceratothoa steindachneri; assembly: GCA_963969495.1. Taxonomy (NCBI): domain Eukaryota; kingdom Metazoa; phylum Arthropoda; class Malacostraca; order Isopoda; family Cymothoidae; genus Ceratothoa; species Ceratothoa steindachneri. The sequence continues at coordinate 97,134,384 of OZ018328.1, forward strand.
TATATATATATATATATATATATATATATAAGATAGTGAAACCACTGTATAGGAGCCAAAAGTTTAATTTGCGAGACTCGTTTCAGTATGTAGTTTATCATACCCTCTTCAGTCGTATACTGAGAATGCTCCTATACAGTGGTTTCATTATCATATACTATAATAACTCGCCATTGAGTTATTTTACTTATATATATATATATATATATATATATATATATATATATAACTTTCTCTCTCTCTCTCTCTCTCTATCTCCCCCTCCCTCTCTCTCTCTCTCTCTCTCTCTCTCTCTCTCTCTCTCTCTCTCTCTCTATATATATATATATATATATATATATATATATATATATATCCCTGGACAAAGTCTTGAAAAGTGGCCGTTTGGGCACGTAAGCCGTTGAGCAGAACTGTGCCTGCTCGACTGCTAGTCCAAAGGTATCCTCTTTTAATGGACTGTAAGGTCTTCTGGGGTACTTCTTATCTTGTAGCTCCTTGTAGTTCTCTCTCTCTCTCTCTTTCTCTCTTTCGCTAAATTTAATGCTTAGCAGAAATCCCAAGGCGAGGAAGTTAGTTGGCTTTATCCTTTTAATATAACGGCGACGTTTCGACCACAATACGGCCATCTTCTTAAGCCTATAATTCATAATAAACGAACAAAACATTATGCAATGTTGAGAGAACACAATGATAAGGGTACAACTAGAAATTTAATAGATAGTGCTGGATTTAAATAGGACCCTTAGAGTAAAAAAAAAATAGAAATGAGGCTTAATTCGCAGTAAATGGACTGGGAAGATTTTAAAATATTGTAATTAGTTAGCAAGTGAAAAAAAGATTAAAATTTAGAAAGTATGTGGCGTTTTGATTATGAATATATTAATCATACGAGGGTTGGTCAATAGGTTTTGCAATTCGGATATAAGGAAACGAGATATGAGGAAAAGTGTTTTATTATTTTTCAATATAACTACCCTCGACTTCAATGCACTTGCGCCACTTGTCCCTGAGGCTTCGAATTCCCGACAACCAGAAATCTCCCGAGTACTGTTCAATCCACTCCTGGACGGCGAACTGGACATCTTCATCACCTGTTACTATGCGTGACTCAAATCCCGTCGCGTCTCGGTTGTACAGCAGCAGCAGCTCCTCCGAAATTTGACGACGTTGAAGTCGATCATGGGGCGTGCGGTTTCGTGAGGTTTCTAGAGACCCAACAGGCAGAGACCTTGGTCATGGCTAAATTGTCGTGGATGATGTTGATAACACTTAGATTTGATATTCTAAGTTCTTGCTCGATTTCTTCGACCTTCACCTGTCGATTTTCGAGGATCATCCTCTCCACACACGGGTCACATTGTCCTCGTTTGTCACGTCTGACGGGCATCCTGGACGAGGGTCATCTTTAAGGGTCTCACGACCATGGCGGAACTCCCTATTCCAGCGAGCAATAGCTGCATAGGAAGGGGCAGTGTCGGTGTACACTGCAACCATGCGTTCATGGATCTCTTTTGCATTCTTGCCTTCGTTGCGCGGTGCTCAACCTTCCCCATTGTTGAAAATTTGTTTCTGACGATCTGCGATCAGCTACTGCTTCTTAAATAGACGAGGCAGGAGCGTGCGGCTGCAGGTCCTGACTTGTCCTAACTTGTCCTAACTCCCCCTCAAACAGCCATCCCCCTTCCTCTGTTTTGCCCTACCGATTCGCAAAACCTATTGACCGCCCTTCGTATAAAACTGTTTCAAATGAATCATAAACACATAATTAAAGCAAATTACCAAATCTTACTGTACAAAAACACTAAACTTGCCAACGCACAATGGGTTACACAATGCTCTAGGTAGGTTGACTTGAAAAACATTAAATGGCAACCCGCAGCCCATAAAAGAATTCCGGTAACTAAAAAGGGAACCAACGGTAAATCCCTATTCCCTTAACCAAAAATTATACATATTGTTAAAGAAATACTTTTGCAAATACAATTTAAAATTGCTTCATTATAATAGAACTCACAAGGCTCTTTGGAACAGGGTTATAAAGAAAGATTTTATATTTATTTTGATAACGAAGCAATTTGAAATTTTACTTTGCAAAAGTATTTCTTTGCCACTATATGGAATTTTCGGCTGTAAAAATTTCAAAAGTTGCTAAATGCAAGACGAATACATTACATTAATTCAGGATTCGATGAAGAAATTGGGTCCTGTTTGATTTATATTTAAATTAGGTTTTAATTTTAGAATAAAAAGCGATTCTAATGGTTGAACCAATATACGATGAATCGCAAGATTTACAACTACATATATTTATATATTACAGAGTGGCAAGGGAACGGAATTCGGTCCTTATAGCTGAAATAGGACCCAATATTATACCCATTTTTAGTACAAATTTGGGTTCGAGATATGGATAGAATTTATTTCTTCTTCTTGACTCGTTAACAAAGTCGCTCGATTTTCTACCAAAGTATATGAGACTAATGAAAATGGATAATTCTTAACTGTATTTTATTATGGATTTCCATGATGGAGAGAATTAAGAAACATTTTAATGTTTTTACACTACTGAATCAGGATAGCCATTGCTTTAAAAAATGTTGTAAGAAAGTGAATTCTAATTGTAGTAGTCTGTATGAAGAAAAATATTGTAGGCTCAATGGATAAAGGTTTTTACAAGACATAACTTAAGGTTTCTTGGCATGAAACTAAAGAAGCTTGTGCATAAACCTGGAAATATAGGTTTCCTATAGACTGAAGTTTCATAGTTTGTTTTACAACGCTTTGTTTCTATATCAAAAAATGATACCTACCAATTTTTCTCAGCCTCCATTGAATAATTTTATTTCCAAAGTCAAAAATTTAGGTATTTGTGTAATTTTTATGATTGTTGCTCTTGATTTCATTAAGACAAATGTACAATGCACATAGCATCTTTAATAGATATGTTTGTAATAAATAGGACAGTTAAAATAGGACAGTAAATAGGACAGTAAGACTTAGTTGCTCATAATGGCAGCAGAAGGTGTTAGCGAATGTTGGCGCTAGTGAAAAGCTCATCCACAACTTTTCTTTTTTATGTAAAATTATTTATTAAATATAAATACCTGTTTAAGACGGAAAATTAATTGGTATTACAAAAACCTTTGTTTTTATAATACCTGTTACTTTTTTTACAAGAATAAAAAAAAAGTATATGCAAATTTGGATGGTTTCGTTTAGCGGAAAATTTGTAAATAAGTTTTCGTCGTCATAACCCTCCATTATGACTTCGGCAGCGTCCGTACTCTTTCACAATTTTTCTACATTTTTTTCGAATTACTTGTAGTTATGGTTTAGTCATTATATGTAGCTATGTCTTCAAAATTTATAAAAGAATTCTTCACCCGCTCGGATGCTGGTGGTTATAATGGGGAGTTATGACGTCGAAAACTTATTTACAAATTTTCCGTTAAACGAAATCATCCAAATTTGTATAAACTTTGAATTTGGGCTGAAAAGTAATCGATATTACAAAAAAAAATTAAGTCATTTTTAGAACAGGGTGTCTTAAACTCTTATGTTATATTTAATACAGAATTATATTTAATAAAGAACACTAACTCAACTGTAGGAGAGAACAAAATTGTGATGCCGGTTTTATTCACCAATCTGTGATTTCCATCCCCAACTCAATTGAAAGATATTTAATGGAATCTACTTTCATCCAATATACAAATGTTTGAAATTTTAAAATAGATGACGGGATGTTTAAATTAGATAAATTCTTGACTAAAATATTTCAGCAATATATGTAAATTTATTATATTAATAAAATCAGGTTCGTGAAGTTATGTATATCATCGTCTGTTCGTTGCTATTACCTTATTATCATCTCACATAGAGCTTTTTTTTATTTGATTAGATTAATATATATATATATATATATATATATATATATATATATATATATATATATATATATATATATATATAGGTAAGGATAAGGAAGATTCGGTTCATTTTCCTTTATTATACAACGTTTCGAGTTTGCTCGCTCATCTTCAGGTATTGACATACTATAAAATTAAAAGAGAATAAAAATTAATTAAGGCCAGTTAAAAAAGAATTTGGGCTGAAAAGTAATCGATATTACAAAAAAAAATTAAGTCATTTTTAGAACAGGGTGTCTTAAACTCTTATGTTATATTTAATACAGAATTATATTTAATAAAGAACACTAACTCAACTGTAGGAGAGAACAAAATTGTGATGCCGGTTTTATTCACCAATCTGTGATTTCCATCCCCAACTCAATTGAAAGATATTTAATGGAATCTACTTTCATCCAATATACAAATGTTTGAAATTTTAAAATAGATGACGGGATGTTTAAATTAGATAAATTCTTGACTAAAATATTTCAGCAATATATGTAAATTTATTATATTAATAAAATCAGGTTCGTGAAGTTATGTATATCATCGTCTGTTCGTTGCTATTACCTTATTATCATCTCACATAGAGCTTTTTTTTATTTGATTAGATTAATATATATATATATATATATATATATATATAGGTAAGGATAAGGAAGATTCGGTTCATTTTCCTTTATTATACAACGTTTCGAGTTTGCTCGCTCATCTTCAGGTATTGACATACTATAAAATTAAAAGAGAATAAAAATAAATTAAGGCCAGTTAAAAAAGATATGACATTAAGTGAGATAAAGGATATAAAAATATTATTTAAGCCGTTTGTATATTGGACTTTCTTTGCTAAGGCTTGATTAGATAATGAAAATTCAGCTGTTTTGTGTTGGGAATGACAGAAATATCTTCAAGTTTCATTTCTCCGTTGTATCATTCCATTTTTGGCCTAATCTTACTGCGTTTTCCAGTATTATTCCATCACAGCGTTTCAGATTATGATTCCCTTTGTTTATTGATGTGGCAGCAATTGGTGAACGCAACAAATGCCTTCAAAAAACTCCATAAACAGGGAAGAAAATATATTGTAAGCGTTTCGAGCAGCGTTGCACGATGTAATTCAACAATTCCTTATGCTTGCTAGTTTTTAAATACTACTGTACACGTCATCAATGAACAAAAGTTCTATAAGTGTTCATTTATTTCTCTTATTTTCATCTTCAGAACTTTGAACTGATGCGGAAATATGGGATCGCTGTTTGGGGAAACTTGACTTTTTCTAGGAAAAGATACGAGTATGAGGGCTAGCAGATGAGTTGAATTGTGTCTGGTAGAATTTTCTAAGTCAAGAATTCTATCTATTCGATTTTTTAAGTTCTTTAACACAAAAAATTGCATTGCTTTTATTACATTTTAGACATTTATAAGTTTTACTTGTTGATACCTGCTTTTCATTTGATGGAACTTTTGAAATGTATTCATATTTCACTACATTTCTACCAGTTTTTCAACACAATAAATGAAAAACACGTCCGCTCACTATCCACCCTTGTTTATGGAATTCAATGTCATCTCTTTGAAATTATTGTTTCTCGACTGAATAAAATTTATTCTATAGGTATAAGTACCTATTTTTATATTAGTCAATATATGTCTATCTATCTAATTTAAATCTGGCAAATAACTCAAACCATAATTTCTGCGCCTTTGGGTGGAGTTCTTCTGTAGGGAATATTTTGATAAGATAGAAAATTGCCATACAATACAAGTTCTTTCCCCGAATAGCCAACCTCTTCTTCACCATTGCAACAATTTCTTCAACAAGAACGCGATTTATCTAATTTGATGGCGCCATGGAGGTTAAAGCGATCATTCGATTCATCTTCCATATTCTCCTTTGAAACATTTTTCGCTTTCATTAAAAATATCCCTCGTGAGGTGAAAACCAATAAGAGCATCTCAACTAGAAAAATTTTAAAAAGCGCACCTACCCCTTAAAAAATTAGTGAGATTTTAAATATGTGTGAAAGTAACTAAAAAAGGAGACTACCCTCTGCACTAAAAGTGAGGCCGCACAAATCTCTTAAGCCTGTCCCAGTGCGTAATGGATGGATTGCCCTTGTCGCGCTGCTCTTTGTTTCTCTTTCAACCAATTTTACGTTGCTCGATCTTATTATGTGAACAGAAGGGATCGAAATCCTTCTTTAGGAATCCTCTTTGCATTTTAGCTACTTGGTCGAATGAGATTGAATTTAAAATTTATGTTCTTGTAACGAGAACAGCAGAAGAAATACGAATTTATATAGACCATGGCCACCCGTGTTTAATAATGCCTAAATCTATTTCGACTCTTCATTCATTGTATAGTGTAGTCTAGGGTTTAGAAAGCGTCATCGTCCTTTGATATCAAGTGAGTGGGTGTTAGCTAAGTCAAGGACAGAGGATGGAATTGGGGCGTATGGGTGAGGGGGAATCGAGAAACCACCCTTAATACTTTCTCATATGCGCCTGCATCAAACACCAGATCGTCCATGACACTCTCATCTCTAATGATTCAATAGGCTTGGCAACCAAGACCTACAAGTATCGTCTTCTTAGAAGTTAATCTACCCAAACATAGGAACTTCATAGGTGATACGAGTATAGTGTTATTTCGTAATGTAATTAGTTTCTACAGTCAAATCGAGAGATATTTGAGGCAAAACCAATAATCACTTAACTATGGCACCAAGAACGATGTGCTTATTTGAGAGTCCACACTGAATGCCTCTCGTGAATGATCCTCACAAATGGCAATTCTTTTGATTCATCCTACAACTTAAATAAAGATAACAAAACGGACCCTATATTAAAATCCTGCCAGAGAAACCTGCTAACCTTTAAAGACGGAACCATCAATTGGACAAAAAAGCAACATTGCTTTATTAATTAAACCGCAGCTCCCCTTCGATTGAATTGTGCATGGAAAACTGGAACGAAGCCAACTCACAAAATGCACTGAGGGCTAGATAACGAAAGCGAATTATAAAAGTAAGTAGAATTTATGGATAAATCTTTCGGCAAAAGCCACCGAAACAAAGGACATAGATTTTTAATATCTCGTCGAGGCGAAATGAATGAGAATTTTTCCCCCTGCGAGCAAAATTTGAGAAAGATGTTATTGCAGTCTAGACCATTGTCTTCATCAGTTTATGCAAACAATACATTTTTTTTTCCTGCTTATTTTTATCTGTGTAATTCATGTTATCTTATAAAAATGGCTTACTATCTTCCTATTGATATATTTTCATCAAGGGTATTTTCTTTCCTACACTTGCGTTGAAATTATTTTAAATATTCCTCTTAATAGAGATTTTAAAATGTGTTCTTCAGGTCAAAGGAGCGATTGTCAGCTTTGCTCCACTTCCATTGCGCCTGTCCTATTTCCTGATCCTCTTTTCCTTTCTGTGTGTTTCTATCATGCTTTGTTTCCTTTCGAGAAATAAACATTTATGAGGTTGATAGCTTATTTCTGTTTCAACTCCTTTCTCTCTCTCTCTTGTCATTTAAATTCTGAGTTTCACATCAGCTTGCCCTCATGGCTCTCCCTTCATATACTCTCTCGTCCCAGGATTTTTTGAAAGAGCGATGACTTAATATATTTACAGGGTGTTTATAAAATCCTACAGCTGTTTAAAATTTTAATAACTCACGAATTACTAATGCTAGAATAATTTAGTAAAGTATATATAAAAGAACAACTATTGAAGTTTTATTTATGATGTATTTTTTATCAGTCTTCAACATGACCGCCATCATTGTCGCTATATTCATTTTCCAAACTGATTCTTAAACTGTCTGAATGTATTCCATAATGAATTCATGCTTACTGCTTGATTTCTATTTGTTATTCTGACATTGAGTGCATACAAAGAATGAACTTTTGTTGTGTAAATTGTTGTTTTAAAATGGCCCCACAGAAAATGGCTGACCAAGGAATTGGCCCACCTATGTCCATCCTTTTTTTATAAAATCTGGTATTTACAAAATGCCTTAAATGCAATGCATAATGGTAGTGTGCTCCATATTACTGAAAAAGTATGTTATTTTCAAATTTTCCGGCTTCGGCCACTATTTAGTCACTAACTCTGGGCCTCTGAGATCGTGGTTTGTCCGTAACATCCAATTTCTTTAAAGAATTTCATCCATCTACTTATTGAATTTCTGTGGGGAGCACCCTTTTGTAATGAGTAGTGAATTGTCTCTCACGGCTACTATTGATTTAAACTTGGCAAGCCAAAGCAGGCTGTTATGCTATTTGGGATATCTGCAAATAAAAGAGCAAATAAGGATAAAAAAGAGAAAAAATTACATATATGAAATTATTATATAAAAACTTCCATAATTGAACTTTTATATAGTTTTGACTAAAGCATTCCATCATTTTTAGGAAGTGATTTATTGAATTTAAAAACTGCTGAAGACTTTATGAACACCCGGTAGATCTCCTTAGTTTATGATGCGCTTGTACGGTCAAGCGTCTCCCAGGTCACCAATAGCTCTCACTCCCTCCGCGGTTGAATTCGACGGTGACAATGTTGCAGGAGACGCCAAACAAAATCGAAAACTTTCAAGTTTACAGCAAAGGAACTCCGGAATTTAGATGTTGCCCTTTAACCGGTAGCACCGATTGTTCTGTCCAAGATGCCACCCTGGAGGATGGCATCTTTGAATATTTGTCACCACGCGCTGCTCCCAAAGCTTGCAATGTAACGGAGGTATTACGTTCGTATTTATTGTAACATGCACTTAGATACAACGGAGCCTTGCCAATGTATAGAGTTTATTCCAAATATGAAAGGTGAGCTAGATTCTATAATATCTCTCCTTTGTTTGAAAATGACGGAACTCTTCTTGGTGTTGCGCCTCTCTAAACGGCCAAGCCGGTGGCAATATACCGCTTGGTATTGGTGATTACGCGCCGTACCCAGTTCGTAGATAGCTTTTAATTCAGAATGACTCACAGATCTCGCTAAGTGGTTTTTAGGTATTGGACTGGTTCGTCTTCTTCGTGTTTAGTGTCAATGAAAAAAGAGCAATTGGATTTTAAAGTGGAAGACCTGTCATCCCTGGTCAAAAAAAAAAATTCTTTTTCTGTGACCAAATATCTTGACAGCTTGTTTCCTCGAACAGGTCCAAGCCATCATCAACAATAATCTGAGTAAGTCTAAGAGGATTCTTGGCGTCTTAAAGAAGCCCTACGTGTTTCCATAGGACTCTGATGCCTCCCATATAACCCACGCAACTCAGGATTAACCAGCCAAAATCATATGACCACCTAAAATTATGCCTCTTAACCCGCTAGTCTACTAAGATATTGGCGTCGTTGAAAAGGGAACCAACAAACCTACAGTACCAAGTACTCTTTGAAGTCTGCCAGCTCTCTGAAGTTTACTCTTTGAATCTCAGCCAACTTCAAGTAGAACCACAAAATTCGTGCAGACAGTCGCTTCCAAATATGCTTTTCATCCGCTATTGAGGATAAATATGTTTTATTGATTAATAATTCACTATGCTTGCTTAAGAAACATTTATATAGAAATCCATTGCCTTTTCTGTTGAATATCTCTGCTCTTTCTTAAAGTATATTTCTTCTTCAATATCTAGCACCCTTCATTTAGTTCTGAGAAAGACCCGTTGACAAATTCCGTTCACATTTTTTAATGCTATCTTTAGTCTCGCTTATTTTTAAAAATACGAGTAGGCATTTTTGAAAAGTAATATCGTTGTCAAATATTTGAATATTCATATTCTTTTTTCTCATTCTATTGTGCTTTCAGTTTCAGCATATTTTTTTAAAAGTGGCCAATCCAGGATAAAAATTGCAGGGGCGGGGGTGGTTAACATGAATTCCTTCCTCTGAGGAGTCTGAGAGAGGGAATTGAACAATAATAATGGTTATCTTACAAACCCTTGATAATAAATAACAGCATCTCCCACAGGAGTTAGCACTAACTCTAACAGATCCGAATTTTTTCCACATATCCAAAAATTATGAATTGCAATTTTTGGACATCAGCTAAGTTATAATACTGAATTTAATAAATATTTTTTTAAATTTACTTGTACTTTAGACATGTATCATATAAGGTACATTCGATAGCATCGATTTAAAAACCTTTTATATATAGCCCCACAGCCCTGGATCCGCCTGTTTTTGACATTGAAGATCAGTTAAGTATTCTACATAAAATCATGTTTTCTGAAGATGTAACAATGTAATGACGAAATGTCAATATAAAATGGAAAACAAGCTATATAATATGTGTCGATTGCACCATAAATAATAATGGGAAGTATGACCTTCAACAGATAAAGTAAATTTCCAATAAAAGACGCCCCAAAGGAATAAACAATAATTTTTGCTCCATACTATCCACGCCATTTATTTTGGATTTTCCCCATCGATTAAAAAGTATATAGCGAAGATACTGTTGGAAATAATTTTTGAAATTTCCAATTTCTGTACTAGCAGAGGTATGTATATCTAGATAAGGACAAATTGACGCATTTCTTTTTCGGAATGATATAGATGTCCGTTGATGTATACGCTCCCTGGCGAAGACTATGCCCCTCCCTCAGGGGGCTTAAAGCAGTGTGATTGTTAATTTTTCTCTTGTAGTGCCACTGTGCAAGGTAGAATAGGTTTGACAATCAAGCCTCACACATGAGCATCATGTGAATCATATGAAAGCTTGTAAAAGACACGCTCACAACTATGCACATGCAAATAATCTAAAATAGGTATAGCAGTTTTCAAAAATAATAACTCTTTGTGTAAATAATATGTAACATCTGTTAAATAATAATGTATAGCTTTTGTAACAAAGAACCTAAAACAATATCCCTTGTAAATAATAAGATATATACTTTACTTGTAAAGCTATGAGGCGTGAAGAATGAATTCGAGACGTTCACACGTTAGCAAACCTGTGCCCATGTACACACACATACACAGTAGAACGAAGTATAGCGATTCTCACAGTCACACTAAAAGGTCAGCTGTGCAAACAAGCTTGGTAGCAAGTGCAGAACCGAAGACTCGATGGTAGTGGGCATTATTTGCTATCGGGAAACCTCTAAACACAAAGTGGTATTTTTGGAATTCAAGATAAAATGAATCGCATCTCCATGGATACACAAATTAACACAAGGTGGAGGAGGTTCCACCCAAGCAACATCATTTGCTAATGGTAGGCCACGCCCAAGGTGTGCGCCACCGTATATACCATTTTGGGTAGACCGAGAGAAGACAGTCTTACAGTAATTCAGTGAAGCAAATTCATGGGCACATTCACAATCACAGTCACAGTCACAGTCACAGTCGCAGTCGCAGTCACAGACAGTTAAGATATCAACCTAAAACAGGGAAACTCATTCCGTTTAGGAAATCCATTTCTACGGGTAATCCATATCGATCCTTTTAAACAGCCTACGTAACCTCAAGCCGAGGGAGATTATCTTTCCTCGAACAATTGGAGTCAGCCTCAGATCAGCGCCAGGTTGTCGTGTGGCCCTGTAACGAGATCGTCACTGTTAAGGAGTATCGGGTCGGATTAGTACTTTGAAGAACCTCACAACCGCATTTCCCTTAGAGAGTAACCCCAATAGTTGATGACGTACTCATATCAAGCCACCATGACCTGGTGCTACTAAACTCACCTACCTAATACAATCTCGATTTAAGCACCTTTACTCTACTAACCGCTCCATTTGTCTCGAAAATTCTCATCTGGTAAAAAGTATTTAGCGAGGACACTGCTGGAAATAATTAAAAAGATCTCCATTATCTAGGATGGCAGAGGTATGTTTTATAGTTGACACATTTCCTCATGGGAATGATACAGAGGGCCTTTAAAATATAGTGTACCTTCCCTGATGAGGAAGATGCTCACCCTTAATGTAATAGCAACTGGCTAACGCTAGAAAACTAATAACGAAGAATCTTCAGTTGGTCTGTTGGCGAGTTAATATTTGGTTATAGGATTTTCAACTTCATAGATGTTGAGGCTGAGGACAAGATGCTAAACAAACGATTCTGGGTTAAACGAATGTTGGTCATTATCAGAGTGGTGCCTAATGATGAGGCTTCTGGTTTGGAAATGGGAATGCCAGTCCTGTGAGAAAACCCCCAGTGCTTAGCGATCCTGCATTTCAGTTACAAGCTAGTTTGGCTCACATAACGACTATGGCAGGTCGTGCATGTATAATTATATACTTCACAAGATCGCAAACTCATAAGAATTGACTCCTTAAGGCGAAAAAGGAATGCCAAAAAAAAATACTATTGGGGAAAGTGGTTTGTGAGGGTAGAAAGAAGTAGTTTATTGAACTTAGTTCCTAAATGTTTGAGATAGGGCAATCTTAGGAAAATCTTCTGCTTTGGTATAGTAGTTATAATGGTTCGTAGATAGTATATTTTATAGAGGAATTTAGATATTTATTTATCAAAAATGAAATCGTGGTAATAATTGAAATTAAATAAATCTTTGAAATAAGTTATTTCTTCATGAAAAACTAAGCAGTTTGAGCAAATATGGTAAGCTCTGAAAATTCTACTTTTAATGCTAATTAACTCAATGTGACTAGGTGAGCTGCTGAAAAAATGAGTATCCGATTTTCTGGTTGCGATTTTTTTATAAATAGATGTATTAAAAGTCCAACCCACTCGAACAATGTTAGCCTCCAAGAAAGAGTTATAAAAATATACGGTTATGGATATAGGTATATATATATATATATATATATATATATATATATATATATATATATATATATATATATATATATAATATATATATATTTATTTGGGTAAAAATCACGAGAGGTAACACGTCAATAAGTATAAATATTTGGTTGTACCACGTAGGGAAAAAGAAAGATTGATTGGAGCAGGTACTTTCGTTATCTTAACAACATTTTCAAACTCACAATGGTTTATGAAATAGAGAGACACTGTATTTGTGCAAAGCAATGTTTTCCCTATAAAATAAGATGGTCATTTTTTTCTATGACTTCTGATAAGTTTAATTTTAAGAAAAAAGTTAGGACTGGATCTAAAGAAAACAAACCTGGGCTAATATTTACACTTCTCTCCTTTGTGCTGGAGATTAGGAACGATTCAAAGATATTTCTGCTAATAAAATCATTTATATGCATTATGGTATTTGCTTTTGACCAGTCAATCTGGTGACCCATCTCAAGCCTGTGGACGGCCAAAGCATTATTTGTATATCCCTTAGATACTGCATTTTGATGTTTCTTAATTCTTACAGAGATATTTTTAGAATTTTGACCTACATAGAATAAATTACAATCAAAACAAGGTATACTATATATTACATTATTATCGTTCTTCGGGCTATGTTTTATCAACATATTTTTTAATGTATAATCGTATTCAAAAACTACATTTATATCAAGTTGTTTTAAGATTGATACTACATACAAGAAATTATCATGGTAAATCAAAAGTAATATGTTGTGTAAAGGTTCTGTTTTCCTTAACATGCGGTTATAGAATGTTTTTATAGCTTTACACATGCAATTTTCCCCCAAAAATATTTCGTGTAACACAGATTGAAGGCAATCTCTTCAATTTTTGTAAATTCTTGGTTTATATAGTCAGGACTACATATTCTCAGTGCCCTAAGATACATGGAAGAAAATACTGATGTTTTAATATTTTTAGAATGACCTGAATAAAAATGGACACAGGATTAATTATTTGTCGGTTTCCTGAAAATAGAAAAGTTAAACCTGCCTGGTTGTCTATTTATTAGAACACTTAGGAAAGGAAGGCTATTATTTTCTTCTTTTTCTTCTTTATCTTATGTCCAACTACTATATGAGTCAACTCGAACAGAGCTTATTAGACAACATCGAAAATACGCCACACATATACTGCCGATACGTAGACGACATCTAGATCAACGTCCAAAATGAAGAACATCTGAAGAACATCAAGCAGCAATTTGAGGAAAACTTCGTGTTAAAATTCACTTATAAATTAGGCATGGGCAATAAACTCCCTTTTCTGGAAGTTGAGATACAAAACATCAATGGAAATTACATCATAAAAGTATATAGAAAAGGTATGGACTTGGGAACTTGCCTCAACGCGGAGGGTGACTGTCCTGAAAAATATAAAAAAAGTGTAATCGACTCATACATCCACCGAGAATACAAATGCTGCTCAACGTGGGAACTATTCCATCAAGAGATCTCCCACGTAAAATAAACCCTCGTGAACAACAGTTTCCCGAACAGCATGATTGAAAAACAACTTCAATCATTTTTAAGAAAGCAATTCAAAGACACTGATAAAACGGAAAGTAACCAGGAAACAATAAATAACATCAAGATGTTTTATATAAATTAAATGTCATCGGCCTATAAAGAATATGAAAAAAAACATCAAGGAGATTGTTAACCTTAACATCAAAGTCAAGAGTCAAACGCACAAGATCCAACTTATTATATATTATAAAACGACAAAAGTTAACAATCCCCTTATGAAAAATTTCATCTGTCAAGACTCCTCGAACCTGAAGTCTACCAACATAGTTTATGAGTTTAACTGCTCGCATTAAGACTGCAAGCTTTATAATAACTCAAAATATGTTGGCATAACCACCACCACCCTTTCGAGGCGTTTAACAATGGACCTGCAAAACAGAGCGCCCCAAAATCATATGGAGATTGGAAAGCATAAATAACATCAGCCTAACAAGGGATATATTGGTTGAAAACATCACAATTAAAAGAAAAGAGGGAAATAAAGCTAGGCCGAACATCTTAGAAGCCATCTTAATCAACGAAGAAAAGCCAGTCCTCAACACTTAGTCTACGAGCTGGAATCAAACATTAAATTTGTTTTCAAAATTCCACTCGCCAAATTGGCCCGTTTTTCTTGATATTACGTTCAAGCGAGGAAGAATAAATACCCACTAAAAAGCGTTTTCTTTTCTTTAACTTAACCTAACCTTAGACTCCATACGTTTTCCGAGCGAAGGACGAGCGCATAATAAAGCAAAATCCACATTTTCATCGGAATGAAGAAAAAAACATACCAGAAGGAAGAAACTAGTTATATATGAGACTTCTGGACTGATTGGAGATTCCTCGTGATTCCAGTAGGCGGGTTAGGTTCCCTAAAGATGGATTTAGCCTCAATTTTCACCTTTTTTCCGACTGATATTCTACACCTGTTCACGAACTAGAAAGCAACATAACTCGACCACAACTGCACTCAGAACCATTCTAAAATAGGGCGTAGTGAACCCCAGAAGGAAGCCCCGTTAGGAGGCGCGGAGAAAAAGTGTCCTTAGGACCACGAGCCCAAAATTTAGTGGAGGCGCCTAATAGCAATAGGACTAAATAGGTAGGGTGGTCGAGGCGTGCTTCTGTCAAATTAAGGTATATAGGGAACCATGAGAGGAACGAAAGTAAAGAAAAGAACGGACTGACACTCTCTATTTCTTAGATTGATAGATAAGGACGAACAAAACAAGGTCTGCTGACAAAAATCGCGTTCTCTCACTTATACTGATTAGGATCTTACGACCTTTAAAAATTTCAATAATTCCCGGACTAACCTTGGGGGCAACCTTAGAAATTAAATCATCCGAAAGAGAATGTAAAACAACATAAGGATTTCAAATTTCGTTAGAATTGGCCGTATAGTTACAATTTTATTACAAAAACAAAAAACAAAGCCAAATGGAAACCGACCGACCGCCTGACAAAGTGAGATATAGAGTCACCCGCGACTAGACTTTCACGCGACTAAAAAATACTCACTAAGGAGAGCTACAAAATAACACTGAGCGCCCTGGGTGCTCAGTAAAAAAAAAAAAAAGAATATGGCGGGGACGCCTCCCGCTCGCTCGGGGAAAAGGAGACCGACTTGAGTGTCTCCCTGTCACCTAAAGACTATTGATAATAAAAAGAAGCCGGAACGACGACAATTAATAAACACCTTATTTGGAAACCTAAAAGTTGCCCTAATTAGAGTTCCAGACGTATCCAATGCGTACATCGCTATCTGCCACACCAAGCGTGATGTCGAAAAAAATCGTCTCAGCAGAGGGTACAAAAATATTAAAAAGCATCGGGCTGGTACCAAAAATACCACTACATAAGCTTCCTATGTAGAAAAATTGATATGTGGGTATGCTCACACAAAAAGGAAGAAATCAAAATGAAAATCAAAGCAAGACAACCAGGAATTGAAATCCTCGAAGTGATTAAATTCGGAAATCACACACACGCATTTAAAATCGTGTGCAGAAACACAGAGATGATTAATAAAATATGCCAAAACGGACTATTACTCTTTGGTATGCAGAGAGAGAGAGAGAGGCACATCAATATACAGATGTGCTTTAACTATTACAAGATGAAAGACCATACTACGAAAAACTGTACAGACACAGAACCATTTCTGAAAAAACTGTACTCAACCGACTATAAAGAAATGCCTTACTTGCGAAGGATTACACCGAACGTTGGCTATGGCCTGTCCCCAAAAAATAGAAATCAAAAGGAGAAAGGAAAATGAAGAAAAAGACAAACGGAGAATTAAAAATAACAACATATGCAGGAGTGGCCGAGGCCACAGTGCAACATATGAGGAAAACAAAAACTCACAGCACAGTACCAAATAATTCCTCAATGGAACTCCCCACGTGCATTTTATAGACGCGCGTGATGGACATTGGGAAACAAGGAACTTTCTCCGAGACATTAGATACAATTCTCGCGAAGAAAGGCATGAAAAAGATATGGTTCCCAGAGAACCCACCTTCCTCGGAAATCTTATACCATAATGTGGCTAAACCCACTGGTAGCGCACAAACAAATACAGGACAAGGGGAAAAAGAAAAGGAAACGATAACCGAAAAGAAAACGGTTTCGAAAATGACAGAAAAGAAACAAGAAGAGGATAATGACTCTAAACCATTTGAGGCAGCAAACTACAAACTAAAAATATATGTAAGCGACGAATACTCCTTACCGAGGAGGAAAAGACAAAATGACATCATCAAGGCCCTAAGAGAAGGCAGAGCGAAGTGGGCGTATGAGGGGATTACGGGAGCACATGATGAGGATAAAGATGTTGTTGAAAACCTAATCTTCGACAACAAAATCCGAACATATATCACAAACACAAATAAACAAAACAAACAAGCAAAATAATAAATCAAGTAAAAGCTAAACATAGAAGAAATATAACAGCATGAATGTTACATAATACACAGAATGAAAAGGAGAATAAATTAATTAATTAACTAAAGAGATAAGACGGTTCACCCGTCAACCAAAGTGAATATAAGGCAGATTAATTGGTCTCCTGATAACTAAAGTTAAGCAGCTTGGGAATAAATGAAAAAAAGGAACGAATGAAAGATAAATAAATGCAATACGGTGGTTCGCAATCCACAATAATCAGTGGGCCCCCTTGCCCCTAAGGCTTGGGTATTCCTTTTCACCTAATAATACCGAGGATGCACATTCTGCCTCCTCACCAAACTTTATCTCTTTTATTTTTCATTTTTCAATCTTCTACTATAAATCATTTTTAAAACTTGCTCCGGACTTCCCACTAACATTTCTCCATTGGTTCACTTAAGCTGAGGGCGTGAATTGTGGGAGGTTTCTCTGCGAGTCGCATTTTCTCCCCTAAAAAAAAAACAAGTAAAAAGATTTTTCATTAGATTCGATTCCGATTCCACCATATTTCATCGGTAAAAGAGGAAAGAATGCCTAAATACTCTCTGAAGATGATCGCATAGATCTAAAGCTCAGCAATTAAAGTTTGTTTTTTAGTAAAACGCAGTTACTTAAAAAAGATAAATAAACGTAGGAGAAGTAATCTACCATGTACACGATGGACAAAAGAAGACAATAAGAAAAATGGAAAGTTTCCAAAGAAAATTAATAAGGGTGAAATATACTATGGTCTTTGATAAAATCTGCATGCAAGAAGGTCTGCTACCCATTTACACTAATATATATATATATATATATATATATATATATATATATATATGAAGGCAATGTCCCGCAGGAAAAAATGAAAAGGTGTTTCCAAATACTTTCGAACTTTATTAAGTTCCTTATCAAGGATAACTACAAGAAATAGTATTATATTAGAGGTATATATACGAAAGAAAAGTATGAAAGACCGCCTCAAAAACAAGAAATCGCCAATGAGGAAGAGGGAAGGGGGAAGGTAAATAAACACATTAAGGAATACTAGAAGCAGGTAGTAAGGTCAAACTAAATCGACTTAGTTTGACCTTACTACCTGCTTCTTGTAATTCTTAATGTGTTTTTTTACCTTCCTCATTGGTGATCTCTTGTTTTTGAGGCGCTCTTTCATACTTTTCTTTCGTATATATACCTCTAATACAATACTATTTCTTGTAGTTATCCTTGATAAGGAACTTAATAAAGTTCGAAAGTATTTGGAAACACCTTTTCATTTTGTTCTGCGGGACATTACATTCATTTGCCATCCTCAAATGATACTTTGTGAGTTTTTCATATATATATATATATATATATATATATATGATAGCACAAAATGATACCGTCCGCTTCTTATAGCCTCCTGGGGAACGCCCTAGTTACTACCAGGGAAGATCAAGTTTCAGTTACCCGAGAAATGGCTAACTTAAACTTGATCTTCCCTAGTGGTAACTAGGGCGTTCCTCAGGTGGTTATAAGAAGCCGATAGTATCATTTCGTGCTATCTCCTTACAACACCATCTGTTGTAATTTTCCACATATATAATCTGAGTGGATGGAAAAGGGAAAATAAATTATATTTTATAATATGCAACATTATTCTTTAAAGCAATTTTAGGTTTTCAAGAGGATTCTCAAAGTTAGTCGTTCGTTAATGTTCCTCTAAGTCTATTTTCCAAACTGATTTCTCCTCGATTTAATTTTCAAAGTTTTCTAAGAAGGGCAAAAATAATTCGATAAAAGTGAAACTTTGCAGCGCCCCGCTTCCTCGTCCTCTCCAAAACCTCTAGTCAATTAGGTTTTATGAGTCTCACCGTTATTAGCACTCTCCCCCTCTTCCTGGAAGCAATTACCCTACATCCTCTCTCGCACTCTCGTCCCCGTCGAGTGAATAGTATCACCCCTTCCCCTTCTCCGTTTGGTACCATGGGTGTCCTCATATTTATTGTCATTTATTTACTTTTTCTAATAATATTTTCTTTGTATGTAGTAAAGTTATTTTTCTGAAATCAGTTTCTCTAAACCCAGAACTTCTAAGAATTGATTATTTAGGCCAACCGCACTCCATTTTGATTATTTAACCCTCGTACTGGGATCTATATCCCCCTCCCTCAATTTCTGGCGTGCTCCCTTCCCGCGTCACCGTAGAATAAGTCCTTTTCTAGCATCTGCGTTCGAATCTACGACAATAGGTTTGGCAGAATCAGAAATCTTATTCCTGTTCTTGTATTATCCTCTTACATAATTCACCATCACATCTTCATAACATTAAATATCCGCCTACTTCATTCTTTTACTCAAAATTCATACTCTTTTTTTTTAAATACTGGCCCTTATTTTGGCACTGCGTTATCCAAATCCCTGCTTATTTTCCCTTCATTTGTTCTGCTGCGCATGCGAACCTTTGAGAGCCTCATTTAGGAACGCTTTTAGTCCGATAAAATCAGACATGTTTTTCCCATTGAGAGCCAAAGAAGTCTCGAATTTGGTCTGCTTTCTATCTTTGCGTGCTCGAAATCTTGAAGAAATACAGTATTCAGGATGCATTTATTAATAACAATGTATTACCACCGTGGATAACTGTGAAGAACTTCCTTTAAAAGGATATAGTATACACTATAGCAAACTACTAACAATTATTTTGATCTTGTTCACACATACTCGTAAGATTTATGTTTAATAACAGCTAAAGAATTAATG
Source organism: Ceratothoa steindachneri (assembly GCA_963969495.1). Lineage (NCBI taxonomy): Eukaryota > Metazoa > Arthropoda > Malacostraca > Isopoda > Cymothoidae > Ceratothoa > Ceratothoa steindachneri. The sequence continues at coordinate 97,154,285 of OZ018328.1, forward strand.
TATATTGTTGTACTTAGAAAGCACAGTGCTAGAACAATTTTTTCCGCCTTCAAGGATTTAAGCTCCTCGTGTTGCCTTTTACAGATAGGCGCACGACATTCAATAAACTATCTTTGAAACGACAAACGAAATCAAGCCGAATTTCAAATGCAAACATTGATCGTTAGTTTCCCTTCGCAATTTTTTTTCTTTTCTGAAATCCTTTCAAACTCCTTTTCATCCAGAGCAGAACTTTGCCCCTGTTTATTCGTTTAAAATATATAGATGTCACAAGAGGGAAAAAAGGAAAAGAAATGAGATTTGTGCACACATGAAAGACATCCAACCATGGGACATCCAGTCATGTTTGTTTTTTGTAAGGTCTGTGGTTTAGGCCAAACAAGCAAGGTAGAGATATTGTTACCGATAGACCAAATACTACCAAAATAAAACGAGAACAGAGTCAAATACATATGCAAAATTGAAGTGAACCATTTAGAAATCACTAACAAAGAATATATTTATACTTTCGTCTGTCAACGCAAAATGCTCCTCTATCGGGGCAATAAAATAAACAAATTCAGAATATCTAACGATAACAGTACAACTCGAATACTCTTACTCACTAAAACAGCATGATATGTATGAACCACCCCAGTGAGACTATCTTCCAAATACAATGTAATAGAGATATTCAAAGCGAAACATCCTACACTCCTCTTAGGAGATCTTAATTCCCGCTCTCGGGATTCAGAATAGAGAAGGAACAATAGATGGGGATAAAATGTGGAGAGGCTGATAAAGAGGTTTATAGTCCAGTGAATTTTACTTACATTTCTAAATTACATTACAGAAAATCCCTCAACGAAACCAGATATAATTCTTAGTATCCCAGATATACCATACAATCTGGGCCTGAAAACCATAGAAATCTAGTGCAATCACCTCACCGGAGTTATAGTGCAGAAAATACTAAAACCCGATGTAGGTCTCCATTCTTACTTAAAAGCTGGTCGACTAAGGGACAGTCAAGGTCAAACGTGTGATTAGATAACATGGAGCCATCGAGACCCAGCTCTATACTCTTTGTCACGTGCGATCGTGGCGGTCTCCCTGAGTCGGTGCGAGTTGGGTGCTATCCTAACGCGACATGGCATGCGTACCATTGCAATGAAGGTTGTATCATTGCCACCGCTTTGGTTATAGGAATAGAAGTTGCAGATGTGCCAATTCAAAGGCTTCACATGAAAATAGGAATTGTGCAAGGCCAAGTATGTGAATTGTGGGGAAGCAGGACCTGCTTCTTCAAAACAATGTGATTCGTTTCTCTTCGAGAAGTAGGTCGTGGCCGTTGAGGCTGCGGGCATATCCAAGGGATCGTCTCTTACCGCTCTTTTTTAGCTATATACTTTAAGGGACCATGTTTGACTTGTATCACCTGCCCCCTCCGGAGCATAAGTGTTTTACTACCCCAGCACCACGGGATGGAGGCGGAGCAGGAGAATGATAGATTTACACACGACATGATGACTGCATTCTCTCTTTTACTTTAAATACCTTTTTTCAGCCAGTCACATTGGAGCTTCAATTGGCAAAGAAGTATACTTTGATTTAAGTGTATATTCCCTTCCCTCTAGAGACAACATGATCAATCGCAGGGGTGATGTCCTTGCTGACCTGATCTCTATCTGTGATCTCCAGATTTTGAGTGGGAGGTGGTCGATAACCCTCATGGTAGTGACTAGTTTCACATTAAACTGAGAGAAGGACTAGTTTCCATAAACCCACCTGATTGAGGGAGCAACTAGTTCCATTTTAGAGGTGAAGGATGGCTTTACGGAGGATTATTTATCTGATTCCAAAGATAAACGATTTTATGGTGTTCCCCTTGGATGGGCTTATCGAAAGTTCAAGGCAAAGATGGACTTATAAAAATAGTCTTTATTCTAACAAAGGAATATAAGAATTTGCAAGCGACGATAGACGAAGCGTACTAGCCGGGAGACTAGTAGTGTCTCTCTCTCTCTCTCTCTCTCTCTCTCTCTATATATATATATATATATATATATATATATATATATATATATATATATATATATATATATATATATATATATATATATATACAAGGGGCGGTCAACAGGTTTTGCGAATCGGTAGGCCAAAACAGAGGAAAGGGGATGGCTGTTTGTGAGGGTCTTAGGACAAGTTAAGACAAGTCAGGACCTGCAACCGCTCGCTTCTGCCTCGTCTATTTAAGAAGCAGTAGCTGATCACAGATCCTCAGTCACAAATTTTTCAACAATGGAGAAGGTTGAGCACCACGCAGTGACCATATTTTTGAGCAAGGTAGGCAAGAATGCAAAAGAGATCCATGAACCCATGGTTGCAGTTTACACCGACAACACCCCTTACTATGCAACCATTACTCGCTGGAATAGGGAGTTCCGCCATGGTGGTGAGTCCCTTGAAGATGACCCCCGTCCAGGACACCCGTCAGACGTAACCAACGAGGACAATGTGGCCCGTGTGGAGAGGATGATCCTCGAAAATCGACTGGTGAAGGTCGTAGAAATCGAGCGACAACTTGGAATATCACATGGAAGTGTTATCAACATCATCCACGACAATTTGGCCATGACCAAGGTCTCTGTCCTTCGGGTCCCTAGAAACCTTACGCTCCATGATCGACTTCAACGTCGTCAAAGTCCACAAGGCCAGAGTTTCACAAGCTGCCCTGAGCGAGTGCGGATTCAAGGAGCTCAACCATCCCCCTTACAGTCCAGATCTGGCCCCTAGCGACTACTTTTTATTCCGCCAGCTCAAGGCTGCACTGCGTAGACGCCGGTTTGGGGACGATAAAGATGTCAAGCTCGCCGTCGAGGAGTGGATTGAACAGGAGTCGGGAGATTTCTGGTTGTCGGGATTCGAAGCCTCAGAGAGTAGTGGCGCAAGTGCATTGAAGTCGAGAGTAGTTATATTGGAAAATAATAATACACTTTTCCTCATATCTCGTTTCCTTATATCCGATTTGCAAAACCTATTGACCACCCCTCGTGTATATATATATATATATATATATATATATATATATATATATATATATATATATATATATATATATATATATATATATAAAGGATGTTCCATTAAGACGGATTGAAGTTAACAGTAAATAAAACAGTGTTATTGGTGAAAATTTATTGATTTCACTATTGGATCATGTTATTTGAGTCATGGCAATTATGTATGAAAAATAATATCGCCTACTCGATGGTCAAATTTTTGATGACGTCTCTGCAAAGTTGTTCCTCAATCTCACCAATATGCCTTATTATCTCATCCTTCAGCTGTTGAATTGTTGTTGGCTTGTTGGCATAGACCTTACTTTTTAGATGACCCCAAAGGAAGAAATCTAGAGGCGTCAAGTCACACGATCGTGGGGGCCAATTGACCTCGCTGTTTCGAGAGATGATGCGACCTGGGAACTTCTCATTCAATAAACCCATTGTTGCATTGGATGTGTGGCATGTGGCACCGTCCTGTTGAAACCACAAATCCTCCACATCCATAGAATTCAATTCAGGCCATAAAAAATTGGTTATCATAGCACGGTATCGCTCGCGTGTCACAGTAACAGAATTCCCGGCATCATTTTCGAAGAAATACGGCCCAATGATTCTGCTAGCAAAAAATGCACACCAAACAGTGGACTTTTGTGGGTGCAGTGGCTTTTCAACAATTTTCCTGGGATTTTTTTTTCATCAGCCAAAATGCGATAATTCTGCTTATTAACGAATCCACTAAGATGAAAATGGGCTTCATCACTAAAGATGATTTTTGGCGAAAAATCATAATCGGCTTGTCTTTGCTCGTGCACCCAATTGGCGAATGTACGGCGCTTCAAATGGTCCGCAGTCTTCAGTTCTTGTGTCAATTGAATTTTTTAAGCGTGTAGAGACAAATCTTTTGTCAAAATTCGAAGTAACTTGTTGTGGAGAGGTTCAATTCCTGCGCGCAATGACGAATAGAGGTGTCTGAATCTTCGGCCACATTCTCGCGCACTGCAGCAATGATTTCAGCTGAACAGCGTAAACGAGCACGCAATGGCGTTTTCTTATCTGCCACCCACACCGTTTGTTTGAATTTACGAACACCCAATTGCACTCTCGGTTAGTCGATTATGTTGACCCAAAAAAAATCGTGAAGTGCCTGAAATGCGTTTCTATTTGAACGTTCATTTTCGTAATAGGCTTCGATAACTTTAACACGTTGTTCGATTATAAATCTTTCCAAGGTTATAATTGCCAAAGACTGTTGTTATTGAATCTGAGAGAAAAAGAAAAAAATCATTCGACGCTTAAACTTAACTCACATTTAAATCGGTCCAAATTATTGGAACACCCAATATATATATATATATATATATATATATATATATATATATATATATATATATATATATATATATATATATATATATATATATTCAATGCAAGTACGAGTTTAAGGGCGGGAGACGGAGCGTACTAAGCAGGAGACTAGTTGTCTCTATACATATATTCAACGCGAGTACGAGTTAAGGGCGAGACAAGACTTGGCGGATTGAGGCGAGAGCGTGAACCAGGGTGTATTCGTTACTATTCTATCTCAGATTCTGTGTTCTTCACTGTCTTCTTTATATTTATATTATTTGCCACCTAAATACAGAAGGCGTGGCCTAGACATGGGACAGCTACCGTCGGACGGCCTACCTCCATTTTTTGTCATTTCTCTAACATCTGGGCGGGGCTAGGAAGACTGTGTACAATGTGTGTACACTTACATGATAAACCCTTATTTGTCTTTTGATACAACTTTCGCTGCACCATCTATTATGGTCAGCAGCTCTCTTTACTCGCGCTCTTCCTAAATTTAATCCTTCTTTTATTACTCTATCTCGAGACACAACTTGGGCAGCTTTATCAAACATAGGTATTAAACCATTTCTTTGCTCGTCTTTTTTCTCTCACGCTTCTTGCAACATATTTACATTTAAAAAACTCAGTCTATTTATAATACACAATTGGATCTATACATTTATTAGGGCATGCTTGGATTTAATAGGACCAATTCGCGTCGATTTGTAGAGGTATCTTTCGGGCCTATTGAATCCAGCAATTTTAAGGTGCCAGAAGCTTACCTATGCGTAGTCCGACCCCTACACAACTATCGAATTCTTGACCGTTGCCGACTAAGAAAACATATCGGAGGTGTTTATTATTTAAGCGGGCATGGTGGTTTTCACTTTATGAAATCAATGATCCTCTGTCCCATTCGAGGAGTTTAGGTCGGTGGGTGAACTGGTTGAGTTCTTCACCGGGAACCTGATCGGTGTGGGTCTAACTATCATTCCTACAACGTCTGGCCGTTTTGAACGCCGCCTGCTTTCTTGATCGTCGGTCGAGTGTAAGAGCCCCCCCCCCATCCCTCCCAGTGCCGTTCTTTAGGAGAATGGGTCCGCAATCTCGTATTCTGTATCCATGGTGGAGTCCTTCGCGACCGCTTTCTCCGAATTCTCTAGCCGGGATGCAGCTCCACCAGCATTCAATGCACGTTGTGATCTCGCTAAAGACCGCCAACTGAACTTTACATCAATAGGTGGAGAGCCCTTCAACAACAGATGTACATTGAGTGAGTTGCGTTCCACTCACGCTTCGTGCGGGGACGCCTCCGCTGGTCCGGACCATATCCCTTATGACATGCTTCGACACCAAGGTGAGCAAGGCGTGGTCTTTCTGCTAGGTTTGTTCAACAGGATCTGAAGAGAGGGTATCCGCAGACACTCCTGGCGAATGGCTAATGTGCTCGCTCTTTGAAAACCGGGGAGGGATCCCTCTAGCCTGGCTGGCTTCCGCCCCATCTCTCTAACCTCATTCGCATGCAAGTTGATGGAAAAATTGTTAAATTTTAGATTCTCTTTTTTCCTGTACAGCCAGGCCGACTATGTTCTGTAAAGTGCGGCTTCCGCAAGTTCGAGTCACGCGGGATCCTCTGTTATAAGTCTAAATGCAATCTGCGAGGCTTCTTTCGTAGACAGGCCTACGCCACGGTGTTTTTCGATCTGTTGAAGTCCTATGATACCCCATCTTGATACGGTATAATGGAAACTCTCATCAACCTGGGTGCGTGGAGCGAGTAAATACTCCCATTTTTCATATCGGAATTCTCATGATGTCGAGTCTGTAGTCTGTGTACCGGCGAGGGCAAAACTCTCCGACCAAATGGCAGGAAGAAGGCGTCCCGCATAGAAGTGTCCTAAGTGCATTAATACATTGAGCATCAATACATTGGTGCTGCCGGAAGATGTTCTTGTTTCGCTCTACGTAGACGACCTTCTGATTTTCTTTTGTTGCGGCTCAGATACCATTTTGGGGGTGTCGAGTCGAACATGCATTGAACGGCATCTCTCGCTATGAAGGAGCACAAAGGTTTCGCTTTTCCTTGACCAAGACTAACGCAGTGAGCTTCTGTATACACCCACACTAGACTTTTTCTTAAACTGAGCTTGACTGAATGTAATAAACTTGCATCATCTTGATCTTGTTTTCAACCAAAGCCTAACCTGAGATGCTCATGTGGGCAGATGTAGATTCTCTTATACTCGCGCCATGGACATTTTTCGTTCAGTGACGTTCATCACTTGGAGTGCTAATAGTACTACTGCTTATTTTGTTTATTATGTTCATTTGTTCGCTCAAAACTTTACCATGGCTACAAGCTTTACGGATCCGCAGCCTGGTGTGAATTGTGGAAGGTAGACTCAATCCACCACAGCTTTTTTTATTTTGAGAGCCTGCTTCTTGATCTTGGAGAAATGCTAGTTGTTAGGTATCATACACAGTGCATCATGGGCTTATGCACGCAGGCTTAGCGTCATTCTCAGTCGTCAACTCCTCTTATTGCATCCGTGACCGATTTGGACCATCCCTATGCCGATGAGAAAAGCCCATACCTTAAACCCAAAGCTCGGAAACTCCTTCGAGATCTCAATGTAGCTCTTAGGCAGGCCGGTGACTTTTATGGATTTACCTACTATTGCTTGCATGCTTCTGCTCCTAAAGTTCTACAGCTGGTGGTATCTCCTTTAACCTTGTGGAAGACACATCATGTAACCTTAGAAACCTGCTAGTCTATAGTGATAGTTCCAAGTCCTAAGACGCGGTTGGCTTCCACGCCGTATCTCTTCTGTTTGAAGTAAGCATACCTCTATCAGAGGTTTCGTTTTTCTTAACTGCGAACATTTTTTTGTTCCTCTTAATGTTCCATTTCCTTTCATAGTTGTTCAAATTCTCTATTTCTCTTACTGTGTTCCTCGCACTGTACCGATCGGAACTAACTTAGTGCGGGTTATACCTGAAACTCGCCCTCCCATCCCTCTAGTGGCTTCTAATATAAAACCCTTTATAGCTAAGGAAATGACAACCTTTACCATGTTTTTGCCCAATACAACTCAGGACGCTCACCTTTGCAACTCTTTTATGACGGATCTTGTCTCATCATCTTCAGGTCACCAAAAAGTTTCGTCTATCCGCATTTTTAAGCCTAAACAGGCATGAATTTATTCAATCTGTATTTTTGTGTTATATTTTTTAAAAAATTTGATTCCTTTAGGTAATAGAATAAGTTATCTACCCTCATTGGGTTGCCATCTAGGATTTTCTTTAGCGTAGAATTTCTTACAAAAAAGTTAGTTAGAGTTCAAGTGTGTGCCTATATTTGTGGCATGTTATGAAGAGGTGTTCTTCTGTTCTGTGTTGCGCAGGTTTACAAAAAGGATGGGTAGTGGACAAACGAGAGTCGGGGGAGATTCTCTTATGGCATAATCTCAGGCGAGCGAGTCCTACTTCTAAACTTATTGATTTTTAGCAGGCTGTGGTCCAGCTACCGATGGCGTAGTTGGCAGTAGCATCAGTACGCCATTCCCCTTGTAATTCGTTCCTTACTGTCTTGTTGTAGAATTTGGTTTAGCCTTTTGGGTATTTGGATTCGATGGGTAGTAAGAGCGATAGGTTGCCGATTTGTTGACTCTTTCAGCATACCTATTTTCCCTGATGACACATGGCTTGAGCACCAGCAGAAACTTATCTTGCATGAAAGGGCATTCAGTTGGTTCAGGCTTATTATAGCTATTGGGTGTTCTCGGTTTTTAAAAAGGGAAGGTTGACAGCAATTTTGGTGTCTGAGAATATTGTGAAATTTTGATAGAGGAGAGATTTAGTTGAATTTAGCGCCAAAAGGATGGCCATGAGTTCTGCAAACAGATTGATGCGCAGAGTGGCAGTTTTGTTGTTTTTGTTCCGGACAGAAGGGCAACGCGCATGCAATGCTATCGATGTTTTTTGAGCAATTGATAAAAATGGATCGGTCTAATTTATGGTGGGCTGGAGCTTTTGGAACATTTGTGTTAATGTCTTGGGAGGAATTTTTGATCTTGATGTGAAAAGTATTTTGTAGCAGATGATAGCGTTTGGTAGTATCCGGCGTGGAGTTTGGATGCATTTTTTCTGCTAGTAGAACTGTTTCTGATAGGTGCAATGCTTCAATGTGTGATTTTACTCGTTGTGTAAACGGATAATACGTGCGGGGTCAAAAGTTTGGAGAGTTGTTGTAGAATTTATAATACGAGCAAGTTTAAGGTCTTCCGGAAGCATCTGGGATAGAATCTTAGTCCGACGTCTTTTTAGCGAAATTGTCGGGGTGCGTAACTTGGCTTTGCACCGAGAGAGTTGATTAGTATGGATTTAAATTTTCAGATCGCTAGTCAAAGGGTCTGATGGTGTATCAGGTCTAGCTGGTTAGTGATGGAAGTTTAAGCTGTCCCATAGATGTAAGAGCCATAGACTAGTTTGAACAAGATTAGTATTCGATACAGGTGTTAAAGTGTACTCCTGTACAGTTCCGATTAAAAATATGACAGTTTTTTCATCAGGGTAAGATTGGAGTGCAGCGTTTCCCGAATATCTAGTTAATTAGGGATTGAAGTTGAAGCTGCTAAATAGTTGTGAGAGCCATATTCTAGTTTGAACAAGATTAGTTTTCGTTTCAAGTGAAAAAGTGTGTTCCTGTGCGCTCACCAGTAAAGGTATCAGGTATCAGTTTTTTATCAGGATGAGGATTGGACTGCAGCGCTCACGCAGATCTCAAATATGCTATTTCCATGTCATCCTCTAGTCAAAGGTGAGACATATGAATCTTACCTCAGTCTTAAAGGTGACCGATTGAGGGCTGAAATACAGAAAAATGGGATGATGTTCCCTCTTCTGGTGAAAGTTAGAGCAACGGATTTTTCGGGTACTATTGTAAAACCGTACCTATTTGTATAATGTTGGACCACATTTATGTCTTTTGTAAGTTATTGACAACATCGGGTGTGTGTGTTCCCAAAAGGCTAATTGCAAAGTTGTTTACATATATTGAGCACTTAATATAGAGTGTGATCTGTAATGGTAAATGATTAATTGCTTTAATAAACAATTTGATACTTAGGATGCGTCCCTATGGGCTCCCTTCACGTTAGAGTAAGCTCCAGGCAGGTTCACATTGAAGCGTCTGACACTCATGAAATGGACCAGAGGGACTCTGATTCCAAGCTTGTGTACTTGGTTTAGAATGTCTTATCCATATCGCGTCCTAGAGCTTGTCCTGATAAAAAGGCGGCTGTTAAGATTCAGCCTTCGGCGAAAGACCTGCCAATTTCATGTTCTAACATGGTCAAGGGTTAGAAGGTAGATCGATGTTTTTCTATAGGCATATTGGCTAGGTTACAGAAGGTTGTTGGCCTCTAGAACACATTTCAATCTGGCGTTTACCATACGTATCAGGAGCTTTCCAAAACATGATGTTAAAGCTATTGGTCTATAGTTGGTTGTGAACGAGGGATCTTTGGTGGTCTTCAAGAAAGGTGGGACTGTTGCCTGGCGCCATTCTTCGGGAACTTAGCCGCTTTGTCATATCTTATTTTATATTTTTATGCTGTTTGGTTGTGGTCTCTGCATAATAGGGTACGATATCTTATCGTATCCAGGCGCAGTGTTCGACAGTCTGAGAGGGAAGTCTCTATTTCTGATAGAGAGAAAGGTTTGTTGTATTTGAAATCACGCCCTGTGAGAAGACTATGGCAGTAGCTTCTAGTTTTTCTGTATTAGCGAGTGAATTGGCGAGTTTTGAGTCTGGTTTATGGAGGAGTGTCGTTAGTAAGTAGACCTCCGCATTGGTCTTTTGTTCTTGGGAGTATTGTTGGTATTGTTCATAGGGGAAGGAAGTCCTCTGTAGCCTTGGTTTCTGTAATTTCCTTGGTTAATATTGAGAAAGCCTTAATCGCTTTGTGAGGGAACAAGCACGTGGGGGGAGAAATAACGTCGCTTTTAAGCATTGCCTCCACGTGATGGGCCTTGTGTAGCTTACAAACAATTTTCGAAGCTCAAAAGCGTGAGAAAGTATAGGAGCGGGTTCATGGAATGTAGCCCTTATCAAGGCGAGTATTTGAACAAGACGGGAAGTCTTCCCTCCCTCCCCCTATCAGCCACACTGGGAGCGGTTGAGACAATCGCCACCCGGGCCGCGTTCGTCATGCCTCAAACGATGTGCGATAGTTCCCCCTCTTCTATGGGGTAAGCTCACTCACTTCTGGTGTCCATATCTACCCGCGTAACGAGGAATGATCAGATTGGTGCGAGAGACGCTCACGAGTGCAAACCATCTTACTCCTTCTCGATTCAGGTTGTCATATGCCAAAGTAAAGAAACATTGTGGGACAAAACCAAGCATCCCTTCTTGGATAAAATAAGAACTCTCCGCCCCGTAAGAATACCCGTCCGACTCCGCTCATCGACGCCATCTCCAAACATGAACTAAGTCTTATCCCAAAAAGGCTTCAGTGAAGATTCACCTTAGCGTATTACCCCCTTGGTTACGCATATCCGACCAAACAAACCGTTGACGTCTCGGAGAAACTCACCCTCCGTTTTTTTCAAAGGAATTTATACTGGAAGAATTCCCAACCTCCTTTCTCGAAGACTCTGCTCCCCTCTACCCCACGTCATCTCAAATGAACATTTCCCTACATGCAAGTTGACCTTGGACCCCGTCGAAGTGACCCAACCATCATCTCACCGCTCAGCCGGAAACGACAATCGTCTTCCCCAACCCCTCCATTTGTGTACAAATTATCGTAACGAATATTTTAACTTCCCCAAATTTATAATTGCCGTCTACCGTTCCCCATTATCATTTGTGTAACTATTTGTCTTATATGTCTGTTTATTATTGTATCATATTAACTTTAATTATTAATATTTATTAAAGTCTATTTTTTCTGACTCCTTTACTTTTCCACCATCGAGCTCATCATAGCCGTGTAACAGCCTCTAACTAAGTAAGATTTGGAACTCTCAGCCAATACCAAGTTTTAAAGTAGCATCAATTGGACTAGCCCTCCCTTATGAGGATCTGACCTTGTAACCGGACCTCGGCCTACCCAAACCATTTAAAAGGAAACCCCGCGCACTTTAAAATCAAATATAATAGATGTACGTATGATATATAGAGCTATACCAAGACACGCTTAAAAACAAACTCAATTAATCCTATTGTATTAAGCACATTTTTGTAAATCCACCTATATGGAATTTATTGGGTGGTCAATGTTACTATGAATATAATAAGGGTTTGAATTTTAATATTTTCATCTTCTTTAATCATGATGACGTTACACTAGAGAAGTATTTTTTACCAAAGAATGGTACAGTGACGTCACATTGTCTACCTAATTTCGATCAAGCTTACTTTGTCACCTTCTTCCCCCTTGGGCTCTCCTTTGGATTGAACAGCTTTGCGTTGACTTGTAGTGGATGAGAATTATATTTTGAAGAGCTAATAAAAAAGATTCGCAGTGACCGTAACCGTGCATTGTTTTTTTTAAACACTGAGATTCGCAACTTTTTCATCTATTGAGAGTGCAGTACGGTGTAGATAGAGGAGAGTAGGAAAGGGGGCAAAGAAAAAATAATAGCGTAGGCGAGTTGCGAACAGCTTCCCGCGTCGCTGTACCACTGTTAGCCAGCGGCGAATCTACTCGGCCATCCTGAGTCTAAAAAGGACTCATTCAAAGGAAGCTTTTAAGCCGCTCGCCTGCACTTCTCGTACGCTATACAACCTTCCTCCTAGAAGCGGAGCGTATTTTGAAGAAATGAAAAGAGCCTGTTTGGAAATGTTATCCAAGGGCTAACGTTCCCCTTCCCGGGTCTGGGCACTAATGTAGATAGAGGAGAGTAGTAAAGGGGGCAAAGAAAAAAAATAATAGTTTAGGCGAGTTTCGAACAGCTTCCCGCGTCGCTGGACCACTGTTAGCCAGAGGCGAATCCGCTCGGCCATCCTGAGTTTAAAAAAGAATCATTCAAAGGAAGCTTTTAACCCGCTTGCCTGCACTTCTCGTACGCTATATCGGAAAGTAAGGCATTTCTCTCTGATCACCGTTTTTGTTGCACAAAAAGCAGTGCGTAATAAAAAGCGCCGCCGGCTTTGCGTGTTTACTCGCTTTCAATTTGCGAGCACATTTCGTTTCTGGTTGTCGTAAGGAAAAAGCGGCAAAATCGGAACTTTTTTGTTCTTTCAAGTTAGTTATACTGCAAGTTGAAATAAAAAGAAAACAAGGAATGTGTGGGGTGGAACACCTACCAAAAGGGTAGGTACAAAAGGTTTGTATAGTTTCACAAACTCGTAATTTGAAATTTGAGAGATAGGTTATTTTAGCACAGGTTATTTTTTCTTAAACTATTTTTTTGTGTTTTGTTCAAACCTGTTCTTCATTTTGACGGTCATAAGGCGAAATACGGCAAAATGGAGGTTTACTCCGATTTTGACCGAATCGAAATAAAACTGTTTTACCGCATTTTGCCGTGCGACCGCTAAAAAAGAACATATTTAAACAAAGCACAATAATGCCACAGGAAAAAGTAATAAAATGTATAAGAAGTGATTATGGTAAAGTAAATAATAACCATTTCCTTTTTGCAGCTTCCATTACAGCCTGTTTGTTTTGAGTTGTAATGGATTCTTTCGCCCGGTCTTTTTCTTTTTCTGAAGGGGCTTTTGCTTGACTATGTGATTCATACCCTATTGGATTAATTATCTACCTTTGCGGCCTATAGTGTTCTTTAATGATCTCCGGTGTATTTGTACTTTCCGGAAGTGATTTTTGAGTGCGGTCTTTAGGGTGAGTTTCATCCTCAAGCAGTATAGTTTTGAGACTAAAGGTACTGATCGCGCTTGTAGTTTGGGATCCGGGCGTTTATTTGTTTTGTTTTGGGGTGAGATTGAATATTTATATTGAAAAGGGAAGGTAACTGGTGATTTGGGTGATGAAATATTTTGTTGTAAAGCGTAAGGTTTATCTGTTTCCCTTTGTACGGTTGTTATTGGTGTTTGTGTCATAATGGATAGCAAAGTTCCTTAACCAGGTAGTTGAAGTTCTGTTGGGGTGGTCGAGTTAAGAAAGCGGGATACAGAGGCGCAGGAGGGACCTCCTAGCGTGATCTCTTATTCTTCCAGTTCTTGCACACTGTGACGGCTGTTGATTTTATATGGATACGGATTCCTTGGTTGTGGAGAAAATACTTACATGTTTTCTTAAATGCAATGCGATTTTCGACCCAATTTCGGCATTTTCTTGTTGTGTGGAGATGTCGTTTTTGTGTTCGTTTGAACCGCATCTGAAGCAGAGTTGATCTTCGTATGTGTATTACGGATTTGGTATCCGTTACGGAGGCACTTTTGGGACTACAGTAGTGTCAGGAGTTCTTCCAGCATAGGAATGTGATCTCGAATCTTATATTTTAGGGAAAGTGATCATTGTTTAAATATTAAATTGACAATTATTAGTGGTGTTGTGTGGTTGAGGGTTTTCTGTCGTACAAGGTGCGTCTATCAATTTTGTAATAGTCATCCTTGAAGAACTATTAGACTGTACGACAGATGAAATCATCCGAGCTTTTAGGTCCCGGCTTAAAACACTAAGAAGTGCATTACATATCCTCGTATTGTTGCCATTTATGTCGGCCTTGTTTAGGTTGTGATCATCTAAGGCTGATAGTGATAATAATTTGGGGGAAGTTGCTTCAGTTTTCTCTTTTATTTTTCTTGTAGCTTGTGTTTTCTGGCTTATAAAAAATTCCGTTTGACATTCTCCTGTTACGTTTTGTCGTCTCGCTCTGAAGTCGAGGGAATAGATTTTTCTATTTCTTTACTTGTCGGTATAATCGACTCAGGTATGTGAGAGTATGCAGGTGAGGGGATAGAAAGGGTGTGTGGATAGACAGCGGAAAGTAGACCAGTGGTGAAAAGAGAAAGAAGTGTGGTAGGGTGCAAAGTGATGCTAGAGCCTGGTGATAAGGCCTATCGCTTTAAAAATTTATGTTTTGTAGTTCCGTTGTTGTTTATCATTTTGTTTATACATATATATATAAATATACATATATATATATATATATATATATATATATATATATATATATATATATATATATATAATATATAATTTGGTGTTCATATTTGTCTTCATATTAGCTAATGTATTTGGTTATGCTGTGCGCGTTTGCTGTTGTTTTGGTAATTCATTAATTATAACTTGCTATGTTTGTATTAGTGTCTTTGTTTTTTCGTAAATTTGCAGTGTGTGTAGTTTGTGTATTTTGTTTCTTCTTTTTAGTCTTGATTCATGTGTTTCATCTTCTTGGGTAGTTTTCCTTTTTCGGTAGGTTTGTCTCAATCGGTGGGTTTTGTCGATATCGGGAAATTTTTGTCAAAATCAGTTTGGTTTCTTAGTTTGGTTAATTCGTCTTGGTTTTGGGGAAAAACAACTCATCTTGCGTAGAATGGCACTTCTGCTCCGCCAGCTAAAATCCTAGTGGAGCTTGGAAATCTGGCGCTACATACAGCTCTTCTATTCTGGTCAATCATTTATACGATTTCATCGTCCAATTCTCGATTGACCTTTTTCAGCATATTTTTTGTCCGTTCTTCGATGACAAAGTTAATGGGGGTTAACCCCGCCTCCCGGTGCAGGTCTTCCTGTGATCTTCTTTCCATTCTGCGTGTACCTGTAATTAGATACCCGCATTTGTTCTGCACCACTTGTAGTCTCCTCTTCTGTGTCTTTGAGACACACGAGAGAGCGGAAGCGGGGTATAGCAACGTCGATCTTACTAGTGCAGTATAGATCTTCTTTTTGTTGCTTTGACAAAGATTTCTGAACCTATATGGAGTCTTGACTGCAGCAGTGGCCTTGGTGATTCGTTCTTGGACGTGCTTTGTGTACCCGGTTGAGGTAATCTAAATGCTGAGTACATTGCATTCATTGGTGTAGGGATATCGTCTATCCTTCACCCTGACGTCATCAAGTATTCTCCTTCCTATGGGGACTACTCTGAACTTTTCCTAGTTGGTGCGGATTTTCCACCGGGCCTCGTAGGTGTTAAGGTTTTCAATTTCTGCTGCTGTTATTCGAGCTTGCAAAGGCGCATTCCTCCATGGACAAGTGATTATCTGGGTGAAATCATCGGCGAATTGTAAGTTGAGGCAAGTGGGGCTTAAAGGGACTGGGACATCCGCGGTGTAAATCAAGTAGAGAGTGGGAGACAGGCACCCTCCCCCCCCTGCGGGAGGCCCACATTGAGCGGAAACTTTGGCCCGTCCGTGCACCCTAAACTGATGTACGCCGCTCTCTCCATGACATAGTAACAGAGAGTTCTTTCTAAGTTTTCACTTAGTCCCAGTCGTAAGATCTTGTACTGCATTCCCGGTTGCCACACCTTATCGAACGCCTTTGATACATCCCGACAAACAATGTCCACGTAACTCTTTTCCCATTTTGCATGGGCTAGCTTTTCCGTGATGACGTTAATCGCCATCTCCATACTTCGCTTACTCCTAAACCCGAATTGGTGTGGGTTATAGAGCGAGTTTTCCTCCAGGTGAGACACCAGTCTTTTGTTGAGGATCTTCTCGAAGAGCTTCCCGCCAAATTCCAGAAGTGAAATTGGCCGGTAGCTCTCCTTCAACTTTGGGTTCTTTCCGTGCTTAGGCAAGAAAATCATCTTCGCCGTTTTATAAGCGTCTGGAAAGTATGCCGTATTGAGACAGGCGTTAAATATTCTTCTTATTTCTTCGATGACACAGGCTGGTGCCTTTTCAAAGTTAAGCTTTGTAAGCCCCGATTGTCCTGGGGCTTTTTGTTGGAATGAGCGAAGCGCGCCGAGTAGTTCTTCTTCTGTAATCTCGGCGTCTCTGTCGCGCTGTCTATCCACCTGGTGATGAGGGTGCGTCTTGTCTATTTCTTCGTTTAGCTCGTCAATGATGTTACTTTCGAACTCTAGGTCATAGTCTTCGTTCTCTTCTCCAGTTATACTGAAGATCTTTTCCCAATAACTTCGGAATATCTCTTCAACTTTTTCTTCTTCTTCTTCTATATCTCCGTTTTCTTTCCGTAGTTCGATCTTATGCTTCTTTCCAGTCGATCCTTTAAGAATTCGGATCTTCTTCCAAAATGTTTTGGAAGTTGCTTCGTGATCGAGGCTATTGATCGCGTCCTCCCATCTTCTGTTCTGCTGTTAGAGGATCAACTGGTTCAATTCTTCTTTGATTTCTTTACTTCTTTGCATCGAGTGAACTGATGCATTCACAATGTTGTATTCATACATTATCTTCGGTTCACCATATAGTTCTTTAATATATATGTATGTGAATAAATGCGCAGTGGCGCAAAAGAACGCCTTTATTTACATACATATACAATTATTATTGAGGGCTAGGTTGGTATTCTCATATTAAATACGAGAATACCATTTTGGGTGGCCTTCCTTGCCATGTCCGTAGTCGAGAATGTTATTTTGAACACGTGGGTTTGTTCGCGGAATTTAATGATCTCACGAACTTGTGCCCATGGGTTGCTCCTAGTAATCTCCTCTTTGAGTACTTCAGTTTTGTGCTCTCCTACCCAGCTCTCCACTTTGCGGCAGATTACGATTCTGTTCGCTGCCACTTGTGGGGGGGTTTTTGCTTCCAGTCCGGTTATCGGCAGAACTCTCGCTCCCTCTTCCGATAGGAGCTGGTCCACATCTTTGGTCTCGGCACAATGGCAATGAATCCCGATGAAACTTCGATGAGTTTCACCAGTGCCACCTTGAGTTCAATGTACAGGATTTCGCAGAGGTTCTTCTTTGTTGGGGTCTGTCTTCCGGCTATGGTCCTTAAGGGGACCCTCTTACTGAGGGCCTCCATGGTCTTGGCGTTCCTCTTCTTCCTTCTTTCCCTGTAATAAAGTGTAATTAATGTGTATTTTGTATGTGAAAAAGTTAGGGTGTGGTAAAGGAGGTAAAGGATGGTGTGAGTAGGGCTGGTAACGGGTTCAAATTAATGGTGAGAAGAATGCCCCCGTCCATTTTTCCTGTTGCTCCCCCGATCGTATGCTGCCAGTATGATGGATGATAGATGGATTGGGTGGGTCTCGGGTGGGAACCTCAGAGGGTTGAGCTTGGTGGACTTAATGCATAGCGGCCGAATCAACGACCGCTAAGTTTTTGCCATCCCCTCACGGGTACATACGCCATAACTGCATCCAACTACATAGAGACGGGTGTACTTCCCTCTATGATTCTTGCCGGGTCCCCCGGGCGATGAGGATTTCTCCTCCGCCCGGGACTCGCAGTTATGCCCCAGTATCGATACAATTTCTGACTTACGCTTCTGCTGTGGGCTAGGCCTCAAACCAGTGTTCACATAAGCCCTTAATTATGCCAGACCAAGTGGCCGACATAGTTAAGACGAAATCAATGTATGACAGACATCCGCGCGGGTTCGCACGCAGAGCGATGGACGGGAGCAGTGAGGTGCTTAAGCCCTCATTGAATTACGAGGCTTCGACGTAAAAAAAGTATCTCTCTCTTCTGAAGGATGAAACTGGGTTCACCTTAAGACTTCCAGAAAAGGCGTTCGTTTATGTAGGCAGCGCTCAAAAGTCAATCAGTCACTAAAACAAGTAAAAGTGCTGTATCCATAGGTACTTCAGCAGAACGCAGTAAAACGGATTTTCGGCCGTCTGTCGTTATGATAATGCATGGTGCGGTGAGTAATTTGTCGCCCTTGCTAACGCTGAATTCCGCGTTAGTGTTATCTGACATTGGTTTGCTCTTCTTCATATCATAGTACACTCATTCTTGCATCATCTGTTAAGGAAGAGATATCGTGGTTGAATTCATCTTCCATAAATTTGGAAAAGGTCAGCTGTAGTGATTAGGATTCACGCAAGGCGCTCCATTGTGAAGAATTCTGAGTGCTTGAGTGTCAATCTGAGGAGGTGCAGATGATCAGAAAGTGAAGGATTATTCAAGCTGTGAATACTCACAAAGGGTCTTCTGGAGGATGCAATTATGCCTGTGGCTCCAGCGTTTTGAAATCAGAGTTATCATTCTCTTAGGTGGACTTCCTGTCGTGAATACGAGCTCCACCTACCCGTAGTGTTCTTATATTAAACGAGCTTTACCTACCTAAGCGTTCTGATATAAAACGAACCCCAGAATTTGCCGCAGAGATCCAGATCATCATTTACAATTATCTCGGCAAGTCAATGAGATCCATAGCCAGGGACAAGGGAGTGTTAGAGTCTCTCATTAGGCAGTTAAAGCATGAGAACATCAGCCACTATTCATACAAGATGAGAAAAAGCCAGCTCATCTAACAGAAAATGAAGGACAAGAGTAAAAATCGTGCTGCGAAGATTGAGAGCAAACTGAAGCATCCCCTCAAGTCTGGCATGTTTTAGTTCTTCAAAGACGAGGAAAATTTCTGCCAAGACTAGGTGGTGAAATAGCAAAACCAATGCTGGCTTGCTGTGCCCAGTAAAGATCTACAGTGAGTCATGTAGACAAAGTTCCCGGTCCACATTATGGTCTTTAGGGTTGTCAGTAGCAAGTAGCAGGGTAAACCCCCGTTTATCTTTCCGAAATGCTTCCGATTAAATAGGGAGGATTACATCAAGTGCAAAAAGGAATTGGTGTTCCCCTGGGTACAGAAAGTGGCTGTTAAAAGGTCATACGTATAGCATCTGAATTATGCACAATGTCGCTCATGCAGAAGGATCCAGTCTTGGTTGTCAGACAATTTATTTTACCACATTCCTCCCCACATATGGCCTCCCAACTATCCAGATTGCAATTCCCTGGAGTATTATGTGTGGGGATTAGTTGAGAGGTTGAGAGATAGACCATCAAGTCCCCGTGCACCAGCAAGGTGAAGCTTACTTCCATGATCACTAAAAAAGGATATCCTTCTGGACAACCCAATGTCAATACGCATCGTGACGACAGGTCTCTTCGTCACATGGGCATTCTGGATCGTAAGAAAACCGCACTCCAGCAGCAAGATGAATGGACAGAGGGAGTCATGTCAATGCATCGGTCAGAATAGTCCACCTCAGAGTGCTTGCACTGGAAATAAAATGCTCAGCATTTGACTTTGTCAAGCCAAAATCTCTGACGATGCCATTGAGGCCTCTTTGTTCGGGATAGTATACAAAGATTCCTCTCAACAGACATATCTTTGATACTGTAGTCTACATATTCACTGATATTTTTATCTTCTGAAGTGATGCTTACTTCTGAGAGTGGCTTATTCCTTTCTGGAGTGGTAGGTACAGGAAACTCAGCACTGTGTGGTACTGGTGTAATAGAGGATGGAATTTCAGGATAATAAAAAGCAGGTGCATTTTAGTCACTTCGATGTTTGGAAATAGGAGTTGCTTGAGTGGTCAGTCAGTTCACGACAAATGTTGGGAATGGCAAACTTCATGGCTCTTCTTTCCTCTCCATAGTATCCTTCCAAACCTTTCTTGCAGTGTTCACAAGCAAAATGAGGTGCCTGTATTTGTCTTGGTCCCCAACTGGCATGCAAAGTATGCTTTGTAATCTTGAGACATTGCATAAATGCTGTCACACCGAACCTTTTTGCTCTTGTTTTGATGAAATGTATATAATAGTGTGCATCTGGAGAGTGATTGCATCTTCTTGATGCCATTTCTCTTCTGATTGTTCACTTTGGTAGCTAGACGTGAAAGAATTTATATTTTGAGATAATTCCAAGCAGAAGTTAGTGGACTGAAAGAATCTGCATTTAAAGAATGATTATAGTTTGGGATTGATGTCTTATTGATGACAATTCAGGATCAAAAAGAGGAATGTTCGTTTTATATGCTCTGCCCAAGTGTTTCGCAATTCTATATTTTATTGTATACTTGTTTGGCCCACATAACGAATTTTGTAGGTCGCACAAGTAAATATATACACAATGAAGAATCGCAAGTACACTGGGAGCAATTCTTTGTGGCTAAGGTATGAATTAAAAGAAAGAATTTTAATTTATTGGGATAAAATTAGAAAGAATGAGGTAGTTATAGAGAATTGAAAGTTATTTTTCGGTTAAGACGATCAAGATATATTAATTAGATAAAAACTTTTTGTTTGAGAACTGTTATTTGTTGAGCTTGGTGTGAAAACAAAATTGCTAAAAAAATTAAGATTAACTTGTCAAATATATAATCAGGATACAAATTAAAATAAAAAGGGGTCTTTAGATATTATATTTGAGAATTAAAACAAAACAAACAAGAGCAAATATCTTAAACTTTCTGGATAAGATTGTTTTTTTTGTGCTGTTAAGGTTAAAGTGTTTAGACTTGCTGCTAACGAATTGCGTTCTAAGTTTGGTCATACTTTCTATGAACTAATGTTTTGGATTTAGAGCCCACTTTTAGTTACGTTGCTTTTTTTCTTTTTGGAGGCAGAATATTATAACTATTCATCCAATTCTAACGAAATTTGAAACCCTTATGTTGTTTTAAATTCTCTTTCGAATGATCTAGCTGCCATTGTCCTCCCAAGGTTAGCCCAGGAATTATTTTGTTTTAGCAATAACATCATAACTATTCGGGTCACTCTAATAAAATTTGAAACCCTTATGTCGCAATAAATAATGTAATGCATACAATCTTTAAAATAATTAAATAGTTATAATTTATAACTAAGACAGTTAAATTGTTATAGTGATATATTTCCGAGCATTTACTTTGTAATATTGTATCCCTTTTTTTTCATTAATAATATCATTGATGTAATCCTCTGTAGCCGCTAATACTTGTCAAAAATCTAAAGTAAAACTACATTGTTCGCCAAATGTTCACTATGAAAAATATGTAGGCTTTAAATGGCGTTGCTCATTGGCGCTGATAGTTCCCGTAAAATTCAACATCATTCTGCGCCTGTTCAAATTAAGTTAAAATCTGAAGCGTTCTCTCTTTGTATTTAAGAATCCATCGCCTCTTAAGCTCCTGCCCGTGGAGATTATTGGAAAATTATTTCATCGTTTCATCTATAGGAATTCAATATATCCTATTTGTCGTGATATTTTATTAATATCTGTTTATCTGCCTTTTTCTGTATTCCTTGTTCCATCCTCATTCAGACGCATCTGTGCCTCGTTAGATGTTACTATTCAATTAGTTATTTTTTCACATTTTTCATATCCCTTTTGCATCGTACTCAACACTTCTGAGTAACTCCCTGGTGTTTCGCCGCAACTCTTCTTCATTGGACACCATGTTTCTCCTCACGGAATTCTTCCTCTTCTGGATAAAATTGGGGCGGGACTTATCTGATTTACTCCCTCAAAGGAGCCTGAGAAAAGGGCACTGATGATTAATAATGGTTATCTTACACAACATTGATAATAAATAACAGCATCTCACACAGGAATGAGCACTAACTCTATCGGATCAGAAATTCTTCCACACATTATGAATTGTAGTTTTGGGAGGTCAGCTAAGGAATAATAATGAAATTAATAAATATTTTGGAGA
Source organism: Ceratothoa steindachneri (assembly GCA_963969495.1). NCBI lineage: Eukaryota > Metazoa > Arthropoda > Malacostraca > Isopoda > Cymothoidae > Ceratothoa > Ceratothoa steindachneri. The sequence goes on from OZ018328.1 coordinate 97,176,207, forward strand.
TTTACCTGAATTTTAGACATGTATCATATAAGGTACATTCGAATGCAAATGTTTAATAACCTGTTTATATATATTCTATATTATTGCATAACTCTTTCTGAATAGCAGAATGCAAGTATGGCTTAAAAAATAACTATAAACATAAACGGGTCTGAAATTTAGGGTGCTGAGAATAAGTACTTCGTACTTATTCTCAGCCTCGTCATGACTATTCTTCTCAATTTTACGTACGCAATTCTTAATTGCTGGTGGGGAGGATTTGAAGAATTAATTGCAGTAAATACATTTTATTTTTTGGCCCGGAGCATTCCTCTTTTCTATGGCATTTTCAGATGTCAGTTTAATAGTTGGTTGATGCCGATTTGGCGTACATCTTTGTAGTACATCTTTATAGTCTGTATGCCTTCCCTACCAGGTCTGCTAAGGTAATTCTGGTTGTGCGTTGAGTAGCTGTTGGCAGCTTCGAATAATTGATCGGGATCTGAATAGCAAAAGAGGTGAATGTGTAATAAAAGAAGATAAGGAAGGTTAAAAATTATTGTGTATTGCGTAATGGTGATGAGATGGTTGAGAATATAAGGTGATATATGTATGATGGCGATACATGTGAGGGTGATAATGATTTGTGTCAGGTTGCCTGGCAAGCGCTTTCGGGTTTATTTCATTTCCTTTTTTGGTGTGTAGTAGGTTTAATTTTCTGCATTCAAGCCTTTGTTATTGTATACTCATTTAAGCGTTTGTATCCTTTGTTATTTTATTTTCTGTTTTCTTTCTCAAATTTTAATGAGTGGTTTGGTTACCAAGGGTGATTTGTCACCGATAATTTTGGAACCACTCCTGGGTAGTCGCATAGGGTTCTTGGTTCGTGTCTTGATGGTTAAAAATTCGATTCTTCGGAGAGTGCCCTTTGCATTAGACATTAACTCCAGGCAAAGGCGGATCCAGAGGGGAGGGGGCTAAAGGTGCTGAAGCCGCCCCCCCCCCCCCCCACTAAATTAGTTTGGTGTTGCCCATATTTTTCAAATAATAATAAATAAGAATAATCTATCTGAAATAGCAGATTCAATTCCATATTTATCTTTATCATTTTTTCCCTTTCTCCTTTATATATATATATATATATATATATATATATATATATATATATATATATATATATATATATATATATATATATATATATAACCAAAATGTATTAAACTGAGGTTACATATTATTAGTTGCTTTTTCCACCATAGAGTTCGTTCGTTCACAGTTTCATCGTTGTCTGGAATCGTATGATTACACTTTGTAACACGATTTTTGTTACAGAGCAGAAAATAGGTGATTCTAGGTGGTTTTAGGCGCTGATTACAAATATGTCTTCAAAAGTTGCATATCACGTCTAGTTTTTGTGTAATTTGAATTTTCCTTTTCAAGCCATTTCACACTTTTGCTCAATATTGTACCAATATGCAATTTTTAATATATTTAATATATATAATTAATATATATATATATATATATATATATATATATATATATATATATATATATATATATATAGTTTAAGTGCTACCTTTTCGTCTATGTGAGAAGAGCTCCTTCCGAAGGCTTTGAGGAAGACTGGTTTGCCAAAAATAGCCTTTTAACCGCATAATTAATTGCGTTACTGCAATAATTTTTCTAATATATATATATATATATATATATATATATATATATATATATATATATATATATATATATATATATATATATAATATATATATTAACATTTTTAATATATATAAAGTAGACTATATTGAAGCTCAAATAAAATTGAATTCTAATTACTGGGGGGGGGTCAGATTTTTTCAGATTAATACATGCTTATTTGTGTTAACTTTTCTGCTACTTATAACTGGTAAAGAAGATAACACGTTTATCAAAGTTTTGCTCTGATAAGAACCTCATGATAAGGATTTCACATTGTGTATCGTTTGCTTGCTCAAGTTAGTATTTGAAATCTTGTTACGGCTTCAAGTTCTAGACGCGGATGTGTAAACAGCCCCAACATATTTTTGTTATGTTTGTGGGGAATTGACACCAGTGGCACAACGGAGAAAAATAGAAACAGCAGTAACGAAGAAGCAAGCCTACATATACCATTTTGGATGCAAAGTAGGGGACCAGGATAAAGAGTGGGACCCTCATATTTATTGCACGCATTGTAACGCAATATTGACAGCTTGGATAAAAGGAAGAGGAACGCAATGCCATTTGCTGTTCCCATGATATGGCGTGAGCCCTCAAATTACTTTGATGATTGTTATTTCTGCTTAACAAATTTGGCTGGATTTTCAAAGAAAGACAAATCTAAAATTGTTTATCCAAATTGCCCATCACTTCTTCTTGGGTTACAGTTGGGATACACAAAGTACATGTGCTTTTTGTGTCTATGGGATAGCAGAGATGATAAAAATCACTATAAAAAGCTATAATGGCCAGCCAGAGAAGAACAGATTGTTAGCAAACATAATGTTAAGCATGATGCTCTAGTAGATCCAAAAGAAGTTCATCTCCACCTCTTCACATTAAATTAGGGTTAACAAAATATTTTGTAAAGGGTATGGATCAAAGAAGTGAAGGCTTTCAATATTTGAAAAACAAATTCAAAGGATCATTAACTGATGCAAAAATAGAAGCTGGAGTTTTCACTGGACCACAAATTCGCAGAGTTGTTTCTGATGATTCCTTCACATTGTGTCTCAATGAAAAGGAACGCAAAGCATGGTTTCCTTTGAGGAAGTCATTGAAAACTTTTTCGGCAATATTAAATCTCCAAATTACCGAGAAATAATAAACAATATGCTGGAAGCCTATGAAAAGACGGGATGTAGAATGTCACTTAAAATGCATTTTCTGCATTCGACTCTCGATTTTTCTTCCTTAAAATCTTGGAGTGGTTAGTGATGAACATGTTGAACGTTTTCATCACTAACTTTGGTTATGGAGACGAGGTACGAAGGAAAATTTAAAATATGGTGGGAGATTATTGCTGGTCTTTACAAAAACAAACTTTGATGTCTCAAAAAAGAAAAACGAGAAGGCTACAGCAAGGTTTCTTTAAACCTTAAGTGCATAAGTGCATACAATAAAATCTTCATAATAACTTGGGAGGGAGGGGGAGAGGTAACTTCGCTAGTGATGTACACTGTCTGTCCTAAGCTAGAATAAAGAAGGAAGGTCCCCCACTTTTAAAATAGTTTTGCTGAAAAATTACAAAACAAACAGATTTTTTTATTTATTAATCGAAACATTACACAAAATTTAGACGTGATAGAGAATTTTAGTTTTCAAATTCGGATTCAGCGCCCTTGAACTAATTAGAAACACATATTCAGATGTCTGTAACAAACAAAAAAAATAAATTTGTTGCCTAGTGTTAGTGGATAAGTAATTTGATTGGTCGCTTTAGTGACGTGGTTTTTTAATCGTTCCTTATTGGCTGACAAATTCTATATAATTTTTCAAAGATAAATTTAGATATTCAAATTTCAAAACTGTTTTATTTGTTTTTGATAATTTGAAGTGTTTATTTACATCTTTTCATTCACTTCTCAGTTTTAATAATCTATTGTATTTTATAAATTGAATAATTCTCTTAATTCAATAATTCTCTTCACGTGTGTGTCAATTCTTGATATATTCGCTTAATCAGGTAAATTTGATTACTACTCGTACTTTAATATTAAATATTTTTCTTTCTAGTTTAATTCTATTTTATTTATTGTAATACATTTTAAATATATACTGATTTTTAATGTATATTTACATATATAGGCTTTTCCTGCACAAATTAGTGTAAAACAAAACGTGTGTTTATATATATATATATATATATATATATATATATATATATATATATATATGTGTGTGTGTGTGTGTGTGCGTGCATGTGTGTTTATATATATATATATATATATATATATATATATATATATATATATATATATATATATAGAGAGAGAGAGAGAGAGAGAGAGAGAGAGAGAGAGAGAGAGAAAGTAATTAGTCTTTAATTTTAGATTTCCGCCTCCTGTTATATATTGAGTTCATTATTTTATTTTTAGGAAATAAGGAAATTATCATTGTCAGTGGCGGCTTTACCAATATGCCGAGTAGGCCATAACCTAGTGTGAGGGTATGGAATGTACATACTCGCATGCCGCCAGACAATCGTGGGAACGAAAGAAATTTGTCGTTTGAGTTGACCTTCGTCTCCTCTGCCCCCCCCACCCTTCCCCCAACTGGTGACAGAAGGTCTGACGAAATAAGTACACACCCCTGCCCACAGGGAACCACCGCCCCCCACTCTCATCACGCTCTCCCCGCTTCCTGTCCTGCACCTTCCTTAGCCACTGCTCCCGCCCCTATCTCAACCACCTATCCTGCCCGCACTTCTTCCACCCCTCTATCAAAACCCCGCCTACCTTCCACTGCCACCACTCCTCTACCACCATTCTCCGCCCCCTCTCCCACAGCTCCCACTGTCACCCCAACCCCCACGCACTCCACCACACCCCGTGCCAATCCAAAAAAAAACAGCCCAAAGCCCCATCCGCGCACTCAGGCACGGGACAAACAAACCCCGCCCTCTCCTGTCGTCTCCACTCCTCCTTCGCTCCCTACTGCTCCCCCCCACTTCTTCTCACTCCACCCCTTCTCACTTTACTCCTTCTCACTCCACTCCTCCTCCGCCTTCCGCTCCTTTACCTAAGACTCCTTTTCGCTCAACCCCCCTCCTTCAACTCCTTCTCCTCCGACTCCTTCTCCTCCGACTCCTTCTCCCTCAACCCCCCCTCCGCCGTCCCACCCTCCTCTTTCCCCCGACACCCCTCCTCTTATAATCTGTACCTCTCCAACGATTTCTAGCCCTTCATCCTCCAGCTCCACGCCTCCCACCTCCGTCACGAACTCCCCCAACCAAGACACCACCCCATCCAAAGCCACCACCTCCACAGAACACACTCCTCCATCCACTACGGCTCCCCGCCGTGACCCACAAACAAACATCTACACGAGTCAAGGTACTCGCCCCTCATGCCTCCTGGGCAATAACCAAGGAGAAGGGGACGATGCCTGGCAAATCAGCCTCCCGCGCACTTAGACCACGACAATAGGTCGTATTAGCATAGTACAACTAAACGTACGCAGTTGGCACGGTATTCGCCATACGGTCGCCAACTGGGTACTCAACACACAAAGACCCGACATCATACTCCTGAACTCCACCAGCTTATACTCTCCCAACAACAGACTCCGCATTGCAGGCTATCACACATACTTATCCCCACAGGCGCGGCACCTAGGATCTGCGATCCTAGTAAAGCGCAACATACACCACTCCCTCGTCAACACACGCGACGCCTCCTTTCTAGCCTGCAAAATTGACACAAGCTCTGGCCCCATAATAGTTGCCACATACTACAGACCACCACGTATACAGCTAAACCTAGAAGTCCCACTCCGGGCCCTATTAAACCACAACCTACCTATCTTCTTCGCGGGGGACCTCAACGCTTTCCACCCGACATTCCTTTCAAACAATACGAACGATGTGGGCAGTTACTTGGCCCGTGCCTTGTGGCGTTACCGCTGCGAGAACATCGGCCCTGCATTCCCCACGTTCTTCGGCCCGCACGGAGGCCCCACATCCCCAAATGTGGTCTTCCGCAACGACCATGCCACACGATTCTACCTTCACATAGCACCCGGTCCCCACGTACTATCTGACCACATACCGATATGCCTTCTCATATCCACATCTCCCATACTCATCCACACATCACCTCTATATGATTACAAAAACACAAACTGGGCTGAATTCAGGAGCCACATATCCACAAACACACCACATAACCTCGACTTGGAGAACACCAATCCAGGACAAATAGACCACCACTGGTGTTCACTTTTAGACACCATCACCACCGCACGCAATTTACACTCACCACACAAAAACTACACCTGCTTAAAACACTTCACATTCTCAATACACACACAGAGACTTATGAAACAGGACAACAACCACTACACCAGAGGCCCACGACAAGACAACATAAACCAACTACGTGCCCGCATCCTTCAATGCGTGCAGCTAGATAGGATCCGGCAGTGGCGTGAGGTCATCCGCATCGCGGACGACACCCGTTGCATGGACCCTTCCTTCTTCTGGCGGCACGTAAAAAGGATGCTGGGTACGGAACCATCCAAACCAATTACACTTAAAATAAACAACCACACACTCACAGACACTAATGACATTCTCAACGCATTCAGGTCCCATTGGGACACAGTACACACGGACAACCCACCAGAACCACATGCGCAGGAGCACTTCCATGAAATCCAGGAGTGGTGCCGGACTCATGCTCACGAGCTGAGGCCTGCCCCCCTGATACGAATGAAGCTGCTCGATTATACGTCCACACTTACCACTCCAATCACCGTCAAGGAAACAAAACACTACATACAATTGACACCAAAACGCGCTCCCGGCCCCTCTGGTCTACCAGCCACACTCATACATAACCTCCCCGCAGACATATACCCCACACTCACACATCTATTCAACGCCTCACTAGCCTCAGGCCACTTTCCCAAAATATTCAAAGTCTCTCACAACATACTCCTGTATAAACAAGACAAAGACCCAAAACACCCAAACAATTACAGGCCTATTGCTCTATTAGAGCACCTAGGCAAAATACTCGAACGAATGGTCAACTGCCGCCTGCGGGAGTTCCTGGAAGAGAGGGACTGGTTCTGCCCTCATCAATACGGGTTCAGGAGAGGCAGGTCCACTCAGGCGGCCGTGACTATCGTACATGACAGAATACAGAAAAAACGACAGATACACCAAAAGAATCTCTCCGTCAGTAAGGACGTGGACAAGGCCTTTGACAAGGTGTGGCACGAGGGACTCCGTTGGAAACTTGCCAACAACAGAAGGCTCCTCTCGCACTACCTCACTGGACGGCGCTGCCACATCAGATACAACAACACCCTATCAAGACCCTTCACACCACGCTCAGGCGTTCCCCAAGGAAGCGTTCTGGCACCCACACTCTACATTATGTTTACAAATGACACCCCCCGCCCACCAGAAAACTGTATTCACACATACATAGTGGCCTACGCCGACGACGAGACCATTCTCATCAGCAGCCGGGCCCCTGAAGAAATCGCGCTCCACGCACAAAGAATACTAGACGAGAAGACAGATTAGGAGAATATATGGCTGATTGCCAGAATCCTTAGAAGACACAGATGACACTCTACGGCGCTAGAGATCACTTCATGCACAACCTACAAATCTACTCACACACACCAGACATGATCCACCAAAACCCAACAAGGCTCGCATACACACAGTGCACCGAAATCCTGGGGGCAACATTCGACAAATCCCTCAGGTTCAACTTACACCAAAACATAATACAAGCAAGAGCCTCACGCACAAACGCATCGCTGGGTAGGTTCTACCCAGCGAGCAAAAAACTAAAACTACACTTATACAAAGCACTCGTGCGTCCCATTCTCACGTACGCCACACTGTCGCTCGTAGCTGCGAGTGACACGTGGAAGCAAAAGGCTCAGCGCATTCAGAACTCTGCTCTGAAGCGCGCTTGCCGTTCGCCGCGGTACTCGAGAATGGACGCACTACACAACAACAATAAACTAGCTCCTCTCAACACTTACGCTCATACCAGACTCACCAAACAACTCGACAAACTCACCACAGACCCACTTTACACCTCGCTACACGTAAGAAGGTACGCGATGGCGCCGTGATATCCCGCGGCCCACGAACACCCGCCGCCCGTACCGTTCTTCGCATAATCCAATAGGCATCATGAATAACGCGTTTCCCGATGAGCAGTCAGCCTCCCCCGCGTGACTTACCTCCAACCCTCGTCCAGTCAATACCACATAACCTACACCCTCACAACAACACATCGCTTCGGTGTATAGCCACTGACCTATCTACTCTCGCTGTCCCTTTCGTAAATGTTTTCCGCAACGCTCCTCTCTGACTACCTGACTGCCGTATCGCATACAGCGGTCCCTCTCTGTTTTTTCTATACACAAAGTAAGTAGTCCCTCAAGAGCAGTGTCCCAAACCTACTCGCGTAATCCTCACGTTGAACGATAGTCGTTGCCGTAACGTATCGACTGCCAACGCGCCGCCGATTCAACTTGGTCGCTGTCTCAAAGTGTTCCTGAAGTAAATCCCGCCCCGCAGAGTCTGTGACTAGAAGAATACGCTCTGTTGCTCAACGTAACTTGAGAAAGAAAAGGAACATCCAAATAGTTACTGGAAGTTACTATTTGTTAGTGTCACATCCAGTTAGGAGTCAACTAACCGGAACTGCAGCCAGCAGCCCCGAACCCGTCACCTTATCCCCCCTCTCCCCGAGAACTCGTGTTAACGCCAGCAGAACCACCCCGTCTGGACCTGAGTAGTCATCTCTCCAATCCATCGCAAATAAGGGTAATCTGTAAACCCAGTGTCCCTCTATTCTTAAATTACCTATTTAATTAACAGTGATTGATACTCCCATTGAGTCATTATAAATCTAGACGCTTAACGTCAGTGTTTAATATTTAATCCTTAATTTTGCCCGTTTAACTATTGCTAATTATTATATTTGTGTAAAGTAAAGTTTATTTTTTTGTACGTGTGTTTCTTTGTGGCTCCTTCCTTTAGACGTACACTTGGCAAGACTTTAATTAAGAATCCCTTCGGCTAATGTATTCAACCTGTATTATGCACTCTTAGAATTCAACAATCACAAACCTCCGCCCAGTAACAAGTGGGACTTTTATAGTGAGAATCCTGGCTACGGCACAACCCGCCTCTAACCAGCTTTCGCACATTCAGTAGGAATTAAAGCCTACATATATATATATATATATATATATATATATATATATATATATATATATATATATATATATATATATATATATATATATATATATATAATCGTAGATTGAGTTATAGGGTCAATACCATCGACTGAGACAAAAGCGGTGTGTCCAGATCAAGGACTAGAATAATTATTGGACCAGACTATGAGCAATTCTACGACACCTAGGGCCCCACGCCTCGGAGGGCCCAGCGCCCTCACATATAACGTTGAATTCACTATAAATAATACGATTGATCAATTAGTTGGAGTGCATTGTGCACTATTTAATGTCACAATATTAGTGGTAAAAGGAAATGTAAATATCCTAGAATTTTTTTGTTCTTTTGACTTATACGCGTTTGTGCGACGAAGATTTTTCGAGAATATTCTGGGAATTTTGCGGATTGTAGACTTTCTCGCGTTTGGAATATCGTGGAAAGTTCTCGAATGCTGTCAGTGGTGTAAAAAAGGGAATTCAAACGGGGTGAGGGAAGTTTGAGTTTAATACGCTTCGTGTGCAGTCGTTTAATTAAGAAGTGCATATAGCTGTGTATTGCTAAGTGAATTTACATCAAGACGATAACGTGTTATTAAGTTGTTTGTTTTAACGTGTCAGCATCTTACTGCTCTCTATTGTTTGTTTTAACGTGTTTCATATTTATAGGACGTATTTTTTTTATTTTTTTGTTCCGCATGTACAGTGAAATGAAGCGATCAAGTGAACCTCAAAATATCACAGCATTTTTAAATCACGGCCTAAACGCGTTCAACAAGATAATGCTACCACAGAGGCAGATGTTCCGAACAACGTTAAGACTGCTGATGTCCCTCATCTTCACAGGAAAGTGGTACAGTTGCAGTGGCAGCTCCTCAAGTACCTCAACCTGACATTGCTAATTTCTTTGAGAAGAACGAAATGAATGATTAGAAGATGGCCATCATCCACCAGAAAGCCCCAGCTATCGACGATCTTCCCTTGAACTATGAAGGTGGTCAAAAAAGGTGGTTCCAGCCTATCTGGTGCTCAACATACCCGTGGCTCAAGTTTTCAATGTCGAAAATTGGAGGATACTGCATTGCTTGTGTGTTTTTAGAGGGAGTCTCCGTCGGGACTGAAAATCAGGTTAAACTTTGATGTCTCGTTTTGGAGCATATGTCCAAGTACAAGAAGGTATAGCAATGCCTCTGGGCATTCCTATAGTAAAAACCTCCTGGAAAACTCAAATATAAATATATATATATATATATATATATATATATATATATATATATATATATATACACATCAATTATTATGTAATTTTATATGCAATTATTTTACTTAACCCCGTCAATTTAATATTTCAATTTTTTACTTAACTTTTGTAAATTAAACCATTTCATGTACAACTTAATAATTAATTAATTCATTTATTTTACTTGTCAATTCATTTAACGTAATACTGTTCCAAACAACATCTCTTAAAATTTCACACACGAACAAACAAACACGCTTTCAGCTCGACCAAATAGCACACTATTCTTGCCCATTCGACGCTCACCATTCTTCGTATAAAGCCCCTAATTCACAGTCCATCATAGTCACTATAATATTTCACCATATTATTCCACCATATTATTTCATATTTATTTCACATGCTTCAATTCTCTTCGCATCTTGTTACTGTAAATCATATGTTACAATATCTTACATTGTATACCTAATCTACTTATCTCATTGTACATTCGATGATTCTATAAATATATTTTTATTTGTTTAATTGTTTTTCTCAAAACCCAGTTCATTATTTAAAAATTTATTTCGCTGTCGTCTTAGGCCTAAAAACTATCAGCCGACAACTTCGATCAAAGAAATTTATGGTTATGGTTTTCGAAATGCTATTTAGGCTGATATATTAACAGAAAATAAATCAAATGAATAACTATATACTATAAAGGCCCTTAAAGTCTTAGCAAACCACAACCAGAACAGCTACCACAGTGCAGCCATCACTCGAAGCCTTCCCCGATATCATGCGTGACCCTTCGAAGGCCATCGACGTAATCATTACCGCAAAGAAGCAAAAACAAGTTGAAAGAAACCGTCGTTTGCTAGTTCCAGTAATCGAGAGTATTCTCTTTCGCGGTCGCAACATGTTCCCCCTTCGAGGACACCGTGATGACGGCCCTTTGGATATCTCTGTTCCTAGTTTGACTAGAAAGAATCTTCCGAGCCCTGTTGTGCTACCGTGCCAATAGAGGTGATTCTGATCTAATGACTCTCGTCACAACTTCAAAAAAGAACTGCACTCTCATCAGCAAGATAATTTTAGACCAAATAATTCAAATTTCCAGTGAGAAACTTCTCTAATTGTATTTCTTATTTACCCTTGGAATACCATATAATTAAGAAATTATATATATATATATATTAAAAAAATATTGAGATTGGATCATAGAATAAAGTAATCGGGGGTAAAAAAAATAAAAAGTCATATTAATCCCATCTTCCCTTCCATATTTGTTTCCTCAGTCTCTAATCTTTTCTACCCTCTTCTCTTTTTTGTATCTTCTCCATTCCTTTCTAAATTTGTTCTATCTATTTAGCTTCACAAATACAATGTGACATACACACATACATACCCAAAGATTATTAGATTGTGAGGAAGGATGTTTAAATTATTACATCTTGGTTTGCAGGGCAGCTGGTGCTAGAAAAGGTAATTTCATCCGTTTCTGGAGTTTTTGCTATCATGATGGACGAGACGACTGACGTTTCATTGAACGAGCAGACCTCCATTTGCGTCCGTCACTTAATCAATTTTCATCCAAGAGAGGACTTCCCCGGCTTTGTTCATGCTAAGGACTTTACTGACAAAGGACTGGCTCGTCTTCTGCTTAGCACTTTGAAGAGTGTTGGCCTCGACATGAGCAGCTGCCGTGGTCTTTGTTTTGACGGGGCCACTGTTATGATGGGTAAGTTCCGAAGCTGTGCAGCCTTTTTAGTGCAAGAATATCCACTTTTAAAGGCAATACATAACTTTAATCATTAGCTAAACTTCGGCCTGATTAAGGCCTGCGACCCGAATGAGGTAAAGATCGAACTCCAAACCCTCAACGAAGTTTATAACTTCATTTATTCATCAAACATGCGTTCAATGAGATTTACTAAGCTCGGGAAAGACCTCTTGTCCACTTATCGAAAAAAAGCTGGTCAGCTTCTGCTGTACTAGATGGGTTGAGAGACATGATGCTTTCATTGTGGTTACTAAATTCCTGCCAGTAATTGCTGTCTTCTTTGAGGATGAGAACAGCTCGGATGCAAAGGTGTAACGGAACTACTATTGATCGCAATTAGAGAGCCACGCTTTCTGAATGGTCTCATCGTTGCTGAGTCCATTCTAGCTCACACTTTGGAGCCAAGCCGATCCGTGCAGTCTCCTACAGTTGATCTAATTTCAGCATACACCACGGTTAATGAAGTCGTGGTGGATCTCAAAAAGACCCAGGAAGCTGATCTGATCAGATTCCATGACGTCTTTAAGAAGGCAGATGAGCTTCTTCGGGTGATTGGCTCATCACATGACACCAATCCAATGCCTCTAATTTGCAAACAACAAACGCAGCGAGCAAATTTACCATTCCAGACAGCTAAGAATATTATCGCCGGCCTGTCTACGTCCCTTCCCTTGACTTTGTGTTGAATGAGCTACTGAACCGATTTGGTGTGATACTTTTCGGGTCGCATTCAACATCAAATATCTGCTCAGCGGCACCAACGAAGATCTTGCTGTTTTAATGAGCGCGGCAAAAGTATACGAGACTGACATCGAGGCCTTTAGCCTTGTCAAGTCAGAAATGGAGCGCTGGTTATCGTCAACAGTCAAGTTTGACTCCATTAGAGATGCTCTTATTTACGCCCAGGATCGAATGTATCCTAACCTGGCCAAGCTCCTCCAAATTCTGATCACCTTCCTAATCTTGAACACGGAAGCTGAACGTTCATTTTCAACTCTGAAGCGTTTGAAAACATATTTAAGGAATATCATAAATCAAGAACGCCTGAACGGCGTGGCACTACTCGCGGATCACAAAGAAATTGAAGTTAAAATAGACAGTGTAATCAACCTACTTACCCAAAGAAACAGGAGGTTTATGTTAGTGTGAAATAATAAATAGCGAATATCATATTTGTTATTGTTATATTTATAATGCTATTTTTATATTGCTATTGTTATAGTTATATTTATATTTCTTTATTTTACAACACAAAGCATTCTGAAAATCTTTTCTTTAGCTGAGGGTTATATCTCAGACTTATAGCCCATCTTAAATTTTTATGCTGGATCCGCCCCTGACTCCAGGTAGTAGAGTTCTCTTCTGTCTTGATTGCAGGCTGAGTAAAGGTAATCAGGGATTCTTTACGGGTAGATAAATCTTCGGTGCTGAATTCAGTATTCTTTATTCGGCGAAAACTTGAAATTTTTCAGATGTTGCTAGCTCCATCATGAAACTTTGATTGATTGTATAGGTTTATTGGGCAATAGGGTACATTTATACATAATCTAATACAAATACAAAAATAATCCAATACAAATACAGTAATAGTATGATACAATAATATATAAATACACGTAGTATAAGCGTACACATTACACAAAGTGGGGAGCCCGTCAGTGTTGGCGTGCAGTAAGACGCAGTGGAGCATCCCACGCGTGTCTTATCTGCTGCAAGTGGGTGGCGGCGGTCTTCACCACCCGTCACCCGGCTAGGCGCGGGCGGCGATCAGCGCGGAGGGGGTGCTGTTTTCAGCACCTCCAGCAGTTCGTTTTTTGGGTTGTGGCGGACCACCTGGAGGGCTCTTGCCTCTCGCACCCTGAGAAGGGCGCCTCTTACAGGGGAAGGGGCTGGCGCTCGCTTTGGCCTGAGGCGGGCGGTGGCTGGGCAGGAGAGGAGGTAGTGCACCAGTAGGCGCCGGGAGCAGCCGCCGCAGTGTTCGCACCTCCCTGCCACAAAGTCGGGGTGCAGCTCTTCCCGCGTGGAGTAGCCCAGCCTCACACGCTGTAGCACACGCCGTTCGCTCTGGGCTGCTGTAAGGATGGGTTCAGTGGGCGATAGGCTGTGGCTGCAGCATACCACGCCGCTTGCCTCTTGATTGCTTCCCATTCTTGGTGCTGCTGGTGGGCGTTGTGGGCGGCCCTTCGTTTAGCCTGCACCTTATCCTGCTGCAGGCTGGGGCGCACGGTCCAGGTGATGGTGGGGCCGTGGGCGGCTTGCTTGGCAGCCTCGTCGGCAGCATCGTTGCCGCGCACGCCAACGTGGCTGTGAATCCAGTGGAGCCGGATACGCCTGCCCTGAGCTACCAGGTTCTTCAGGTTGCGCAGGATGGTGGTCGTGAGGTGGATGTTGTCCTGGGTGTGGTTGTGGGCGTGGGCGTGTTGCAGCGCCTGCAGTCCCGACCGAGAGTCCGTGTGTATCACCATAGTGGCTTCCCGGTGGAGCAGAGCGTGCTGGAGGGCGTTCAGGATTGCTACCAGCACCGTCTGGAGGGTGGAGCAGTGGTCTGATGTCCTCCACGCCTGCGTCAAGCCGCTCCTGACGAAGACGGCGCTGGACCTCTCGCTGTTGGGGTCGACGGAGTCGTTGGTGAAGTAGACTGCGCTGCCTGGCTCCGTTACCTCAGACATGGCCCTGAGGGCGTGCTGGAGCAGCTCCTCGGTGAGGCAGTTCGCTTTGCTGGTGGGCAGCTGTGTGGTGGTGAAGTGGGCTGCGGATGGGGTCCCATAGTGGTGGTGGAACGTAGGCCTGGTTGGGGGTGTCGGGGTCGCGCCACAGCCAGTTCCCTGCCTGGTTGAGGGAGTTAGTTGCTAGGCTGACGTTTACGAGCCACCTGTTGTTACGCAGGCACTTGATGCCTTGTGCCGCGGCCATTCGGAGTCTCCTCTGCGCAACACCCTCCACGTCGCGCTGGAGCACTCTGGCCACCCGACAGGCCACACTGCAATCCACCCTGGTGGTGAGGGGCACCAGGTTGGCCTCACTCTGCATGACACAGGCACTGCACCACCTGGGTGCCCCCAACATGGTCCTCATGGCGGTGTTTTGCATCACCTCCAGGCGCTGTTGCTGCTGCCGGTGTAGCGCTACAAGGACCGGTAAACTGTAGTCCACTAGAGAGCGCACTGCCTGCAGGTAGTAGAGGCAAAGGACGGGGAATGTTGCACCAAACCTCGGCCGCGTCATGGCCCGCATCACATTCAGCCGGGCCTGCGTCCGCTCCCTCAGGTGCGTGACATGCTGCGGGAAGGACAGCCGCCTGCCCACCCACATTCCGAGGTACTGGCCTAGACCGACTTCTTGGGCGCGAAGCTGCTGGCCAGCAGGTGTGCAAGTCTTGATGGCCATAACTTGGGACTTCTCTGCCGAGATCTTGAGCCCCAGCTCTTCGCACTTGGCAGTGATGAGGTGAAGCGCTTCACTTTCCAATTATCTTTTATATCAATGTGTCGCACACCCTGCGTCAAACATGGGTTACAAATGGAATTCATTTTTGAACATTCAATATGAGTTTCAAATAACTAAATTTGTACATTCTACTTACGAGTACATTAATTTTTCCTTAATGTTTTACCCTACTATTTCTCTACTAATCATATAGCTTCCTTATGTTTATTTGTAATCTTTCTCATGTCAATAGTCCATCTAGGATGGGGTGTTGGCTGATATTCGCTCGGCATTTCCCAAATCTTTCCCACATACCTTGGACAAAATATTTTCGTGGCGGTATTGAGATCTGAATGGGCGCGAGGAAGATTATTGTGAGTATAATAATCTCGGGACAAGAGGTCCCAGCGAACTATGATGGTTGAATGGGAAGTCGCGGCTAGTCTGGATTATATCATGCCTCATAGCTACACGTGATGTCGCGTATATGGGGAAGTCAAGTGCAACACTTTTGAACTTGTTGCAGTCTATTTAGAGTTCCAGATTCCTTACCCTTGCGTTGGTCCTAGTGTAGCCCGCTGCACCTAGGTTTGCATTAAGGTCGCCTCCGAAGAAGACTTTCCTACGGTGAGCAAAGAGCACGTTAAAATTGTGAAGAAGCAGGTACCATCTCCTTGGTGGCTTATACGCTGCCGCCCCTTCAAGATCTCCAGTGTCGGTATCGCGATCGCCATAAGGACTCCTCAAGTTCTGGTAGTAGTTTGAATTTGAGGTCTCGCTTTATCGCGATCGCTACTCCATCATACCTTTCCTGAGTGCAGTTTTTCGCAAGTGTCGTGTAATTTGGCATCTTTATTTTTTGCATTTGTGGGTTGACTCCGTGTTTTATGATTAATATAATGTCAGGCTCTGTCTTTCTGAAAATGTTGCAGTAAACTATCCTTTTGTCTGTCCATCTGTCTACATTTAATGTCAATATCGTTAATTTTTTGTTTGTCCATTTTATCTTCTAGGTGTGTTACCCTGTCCTTGGTAGTCTAATTTCTCTTCTGTCTTAGTTATTTGTTCTTCGTTTTCTTATACTGTTGAGGGTCAGAGTCAAGAAGGTTTCATCATGGAGCACTACATGTATGTCGGCGAAGAAGAGAGCTTCTTCTACCCTCTTCTCGTCCACGTAAGCGTCGTAGCTCCACTTGTACCTCTCCGTTCTAATGCCCTCGAAGTCTTGTAAGGCGGTTACTTTTCTGGGAAAGGGTGTGTCCTCTCAAGCGTAGATTTTAAGATTGAAGTCCTCTTCATCTAGCTTTTTCGTCGATTTTTTCTTTGTCCTTTGCTGTGGCCCTGTGGTTGAGTTTGTGTCGTCCCTACTGTCTTTTTCGGTAGTGTCGTTTTTCCTTGCTTTTTTTGCCTCGATGTGGTGATCAGGTATTCTTGTGGGCTGTTGGTTTGCGTCTTCTGGTTCTGGCTTTTCCTCTTTGTCTTCTCTTCTCTTCTGGTTGCTTGAAGCATCTTTGGTATGTACTTAATCTGCAGGACGTCTTCTGAGGAGTGGTTCTTAGGGAAGACCATTAGGCCAATCCCGTTCGCTTCCAGCATAGTATTGAGTTCGTCTTGGAACGTCCTTGGTTTCATTATGCTCCTGGCGTTAGCGTACATGATGAAGGTTAGGATCTTAACCGGCATCTTCCCCTCTACGTCGAGGTACACCCTCTTTGCCTTATAGTGTTAGATGGTCGTCTTGGCCACTTGAGTGTAGCTTGTATTTTTTCTCTTATCTTCTGCTTCCCTTTTCTCTTGTTTTTGGGGCAGATGATCTCTTTTTTAACGCAAATATCATCGCGATTTTTCTGTGTCTCATCTTGAAGTTCGGAGACCTTTCTTGTGGAATGTGCAAGTTCCCCATTTGTGCCTGAGCTCGCCACATCTAGAACATGTCTCCTTTTCTTGTTTGCAGTCTTTCGTTGTGTGTTCTTCCATCTTGAAGCATCGAAAGCACATCTAGATTGGGACGAATTCCTATCTCTCTCGATTTGCTTGTTGCTTACTTAAACAATTGAAGCCCGACTTCTTTGGCTTTTTTCACCATGGTTGTCTCCGCAAAAGTAACTTTGAATACCTGTGTTAATTCTGAGTTGTCTTTCTTGTTCTTTAATTTTATTTCTTCTGTAACTTTGGCCCATGCGTGATTACGGGTGATCTCCGCCGCAATTTCTTTTCTGTTGTTTAACCCTATCCGAGGGTCCAGCCTACTATATATAATACTGCGGTGTGTCAGTATTTGAGGTGGTATAGCTGGCTCGAGGTGATTTTTATTAGGGCGTCTACGGAGATCTCCTTGGTCAAGCTTTCCATGTCGCTCTCTTTCTCGCAGATCTCAATATAGCCGGAGGCGACGTTGAGAGTTCCATAAACCACCTCAAACACTTTCGCCCTTTCAGGTTTCTCCTATCAGGGAAGCGTCCTCACCGGAATTTTTGTCGTGATCCTGGGCTACATTGTTGTGACCATAGGCTCCTCGGAGTTGTCCTGTTTCTTTTTCTTATCGATTTATCGATGTCCTTGGTGGGTTGGGAAGATAAAGCCTTGCCTATCACGTTGTTGGAAACTCCTTGTTATGATGAACCTTTCGGAATGTTTCCCCTCTTAGAAACCGCTTGTTATGATTAACCTGTCGGAATGTTCCCCCTCTTAGAAGTGGCCCCGCCTTCGTGATTTTGGATTGCCTTGGAAGGATGATATGATGAAGGATGAACCTGAGGGGGTGTCTTCAAACCAGAACATCACTTCATGTCCTGGTTTGAGGAACAATTATTCAGCCCTGAACTTGGAAGTATTGAACCCTTACTTTACCGCTGCTTTGTTGATGATACATACTTTCTGTTCAATACTGAGGAGTCCTGCGTTAAATTCTTGCAATATGCCAATCATATACATCCTAATATTAAAATTAATTGCGAAAAGAAACTCAATTCCTCCATCTCATTTTTGGATATATACATTTCCCGTTTCCCAACTGGATTTGTAACCAAAGTTTTTCGTAAGCTAACCTTAGGTGGTCAAGGCCTCAACTTTTTCAGTTTGTGTGACTTTTCTTTCAAAATAAGTGCCATCAAAACACTAATATTCCTGGCTTTTAATATTTGTTCATCCTACTCCTGATTTCACTAAGAAGTCGTATTTCTGACTAACTATTGCAAACGAAACCGTTTTCCTGTCTCTTTGATTGAAAAAGTTACGGCCCAATTTTTATACAATATTTACCATCCCAAACTAAAATTCCCTACTGTTTGAAAAGATATGCGTTACATAATCTTTCCGGATCTGCGTTTTTTAAATAAAAAATTTAAAAAAGAAATTACATCCCTATTAAATAAATTCTTTTTCCATACCAATTTTAAGTTAATTTTCATAAATAGACACCACATAGGAATATACTTCAATTGTAAGGACAGAATCCCGCCTGAAGCGAAGTGCTCCGTTATTTACGAGTTTACTTGCCCCAATTGCAAACTGGGGAGATACATAGGTAGTACGGTGCGCTCTCTGAGGGCGAGGTTCTGTTCCCATTTGGGTGTTAGCCACAGGACAGGGAAGGTTCTCTCTACGAAAGAATTCTCACCTGTTAGGCTTCACTCTATTAAGTGTAAAACTGATATCACAATGGACGATTTTAAAATCTTAAAAACCACCCCTGATACCATATCATTAAGGATTCTTGAATCTATGTATATTTAATACCTTTTTTCTTCCTTAAATTTCGATTCTTCTTCTCACCCACTACTTCTACTCTAAACAAAAATATTACCAACCTCCAAACCTTCTCTTTCTTCTTACGCTTCTCGCCCTTTCTCCCCAGTTATCCGCTAACGGCTGATTGTTTAAGGTTAGTTTATCTCCATGTGTTTCCAGTGTTTCCTAAATCGTTAAATTTTTTAACTCCCAACATAATAATCCAAAAATATCAATTACCTGTAAATTTTCGCAATCCTCCCTTAATAAATATTAAACTCTTTCTATAAATTTATCATTTTGATTGTCTGTTAAAATCTAACTTAAATTGTTTGTCTACTACACGAATTGTATTTTTCAGTACCAGAAGATGAGTGAAAAGTTCACCCGAAACGTTGTACTCGTATCTATCTAGAAATTAAAATGAATTTCCCTTTATACGGCCTCTCGTTCATCCTTCAAATTAAATTGAAAATCGATAGGAGAAGCCCTAACCAATATATATATATATATATATATATATATATATATATATATATATATATATTTCTATTTCATTCATAGTCTCCGTTCGAGCTTGCGAAAGTGTTCCTTAAAAGCTACTCTATTCAGAGAATTTTTTGGTTCTCTGCGTAGCGTAGTGAAATAACGGCATACTTTTAACTGTGATCAAAGCGGTGCTCGCTGCCTCAGTGTGACTGGTTAGAATCGCTTCCCTGCACGGATTTTTTCGAAAAAAGGTAATCAAAATATTACTGCAAGGAAAAATTATTCCGTTTTCTCTTTCAATGTGGTTTAATGGATTCATATATATATATATATATATATATATATATATATATATATATATATATATATATATATATATATATGTGAAGTAACTTTTGGGCCATCCGTTATATATATATATATATATATATATATATATATATATATATATATATATATATATATATATATATATATATACGGATGGCCCTAAAGTTACTTCACATTTTTAAAAATTAATAACACAAAAACTAAATAAGTTATAAAAGTTGTTGATATAAAAAATGAAAGAGGAGATCTTTGATTCTTATTATTTAAATATAATATCCTTCAAATGTTCTCCATTATTGTTAAAACAAAGGCGGATTCTTTGCACCATATTTTCCATGACATTTTCCAAAACATCAGGAGTGATTTTGTCGATTTCTTTCTTCAATGATGATTTGTTTCAATTCTTGAAGATTATTAGGTTTATTTACGTATACCTTTTCTTTAAGATATCCCCAAAGGAAAAACTCTGGAAGGGTAAAATCAGGTGATCGTGGTGGCCAAGAAACGTTACCTAAACGTGAAATTAACCGACCAGGGAAGGCTGCTCTTAGTGTTGCCATGGTTTCTCTCGCTGTGGGTGGTGTCGCGCCATCTTGTTGAAACCACATATCGTGTCTATCCAAATCTTCCAGTTCTGGCAATAAATAATCTTGTACCATTTCTCTGTAAGTGTCCCCTGTTACTGTCACTGTTTTTCCGTCAGCATCCTCGAAGAAGTAGGGACCAATGATTCTCGAACTGGTTATGCTGCACCAGACCGTAACTTTCTGTGCATGAAGAGAGTGCTCGTGAATTATCATGGGGTTTTCAGCACACCAGAATCTGCAATTTTGTTTTTTAACGTATCCAGTAATGTGAAAATAGGCTTCATCGGACATGATTAGGTGCGAGGTAAAAGTCGGATCATTTGTTAGTCCCAAAAATCCGCGTGCAAAGTATATTCTTTTTTGATAGTCTGCAATATTTAATTATTGAGTTATTTGAATTTTGTATGGATGAAGTTTCAATTCTTTTGTTAGGATGCGTTGCAATGATGTTTGAGAAATCCCTAGTTGACTGGAACGTACCCTAGTTGACGTTTGTGGCTGTTGCCATTCTGGGTTAATAATTAGTCGGGTATTATTGTCTATTATATTCTTTATATACTTATTATAGATACACAATAAAAATGTGAAGTAACTTTTGTACCACAATAAAACCCTAAGATCTCCTCTTCCATTTTATATATCACCCACTTTTATACCTTAATTAGTTTTTGTATATTATTTTTTTAAAATGTGAAGTAACTTTTGGGCCCCCCGTTATATATATATATATATATATATATATATATATATATATATATATATATATATATATATATATATATATCAAGAGCACGAGTGAATAATGAAATAAATCCCACATGCCGCAAGAAAGAGAAAACGAAATATTTTTTCTTCGGAAATAGTTATTTACTACTTCGAAAGAACGAGCAACCGCTTTGAGCCCAATTAAAGTGAGCCTTTAACCACTGGGCTACGCGGAAGACAAAAAAACTTTCGAATAGACAAGCTTTTAAGGCACGCTTTGCAAAGTCGATCGAGACTGAAAGAAAGAGAAATCAATTGGGAATTCAAAGAAGAATTGAGTTAAACACGCGGCGAATATACAATGTATATCTTACATGAGCGCGAGAGAATGATAAAATAAATCAAACATGCGGCAAAAAATAGAAAACGGAATAATTTTTTCTTCTGAAATAGTCATTACCTACTTCAAAAAAATAAGTGCTGGGGTGGGATTCGAACCAAGCACACTGAAGCAGCGAGCAACCCCTATGATCTAAATTAAAGTGAGCACTTAAACACTGGGCTAGGCAGAAGACCAATAAAATGTTTCGAATAGACAAGTATTTAAGGCACGCTTCGCAAGGTCGATCGGGACTGTGAAAAAGAGAGAAATTATTTAAGAATTCAAAGGACAGAGGAGAAATTGAGTTGAACATCCAGCGAATATACAATGTACGAGGGGCGGTCAATAAGTTTTGGAAATCGGTAGGGCAAAACAGAGAAAGGGAGATGGCTGTTTGTGAGGGTGTTAGGACAAGTTATACCAAGTCAGGACCTGCAGCCGCACGCTCCTGCCTTGTCTATTTAAGAAGCAGTAGCTGATCGCAGATCGTCAGTCAACAATTTTTCAACAATGGAGAAGGTTGAGCACCGCGCAGTGATCAAATTTTGACCAAGGAAGGCAAGAATGCAAAAAAGATCCATGAACGCATGGTTGCAGTGTACACCGACACCGCCCCTTCCTATGCAAATATTGCTCGCTGGAATAGGACGTTCCGCCATGGTCGTGAGTCCCTTGAAGATGACCCCCATCCAGGACGCCTGTCAGATGCAACCAACAAAGACAATGTGGCCCGTGTGGAGAGGATGAACCTTGAAAATCGACGGGTGAAGGTCGAAGAAATCGAGTAAGAACTTGGAATATCACATGGAAGTGTTATCAAGATCATCCACGACAATTTGGCCATGACCAAGGTCTCTGCCGTTTGGGTCCCTAGAAATCTCACGCCCCATGATCGACTTCAACGTCGTCAAAGTCCACAAGGCCAGAGCTGCACAAGCTGCCCTGCGCGAGTGCGGATTCGAGCAGCTCAACTATCCCCCCTACAGTCCAGATCTGGCCCCTAGCGACTACTTTTTATTCCGCCAGCTCAAGGCTGCACTGCGTGGACGCCGGTTTGGGGACGGTGAAGATGTCCAGCTCGCCGTCCAGGAGTGGATTGAACAGCAGTCGGGAAATTTTCGGTTGTCGGGAATTCGAAGCCTCAGAGGGAAGTGGCGCAAGTGCATTGAAGTTGAGGGTAGTTATAATAAAAAATAATAAAACACACTTGTATATATATATATATCTTGATGTGCTCTGCATTCCGCACACAAAGTAAATTTTGGTCTACAATAATCTATATTTTGAAGTACTAGAAGGAAAGATCTTTCGCAAATGTAACCCGTCTATCATTATTTTGGGAATCTCGGACGGATTCCACGGCATTGTAATCATTTCAATCACTCTGATAATTCTCCTTCATTCTGTTCTGGGCTATTTAAAATTTGGTGTCTATTCACAATTGTTTGACTATTTATAGCTTACAAATTACTTTCCTCCCATTTATTAGATTTGGTAATTTTGCTCAATTTAATATGTGTATCAATACCGTATTTTGACTTCCATTATGAGATTCTAATTTGCACACTTTATCGTTGCTTCTGACAACACGGAACGGGTCTACATAATGCGCCTCTAGATGTTTTTGAACGCTATCAACACGAAGCCATACATTCGTGGCCTCTCGTAATTCCTTCGGTAGGGGTGATTTCGGTACTGAGTGAAGATGCCTTTCAGATGTGTAATCAATGTATGATATGGCTTTCGCTAATTCATTGATGAAATTGGAATCAGCTTTCGACGAAGAGAAGGCAACTAAGGGTTTTGGACAAAGAGGAGTTGTCCCTTTGACTACAGTAAATGGCGAGAAACCCGAATTCTTAGGCAAAGATCGGATGCCCAGAAGAATAATTGGTAGAGCCATTATCCATTCTTGCCGACGAGCCATAATAGAGCTCTTCAGAGTCATATGTGATCTTTCTGTATGTGATTGGTCGGTAGACCGTGGTTTGCAGGCGATGAAAACCAACGAAGGCTGATAACTCGGGCAGGTTTTAGGAAATAGTCATCCTCAGACCTTTTTTAACTTGGAAATAAGGAAAGGTAGAGTATAAGCAGACACTACCTAAATTACAACCTTTCATAGGGGGGGGGAGATTATGAAAAACTGAGAAAGTTGCTAAATCAGATTATCTGGGATGTAAAATTCCGTGTAAAGAATACTGGCAGGAAATGGAATATTTTAAAGACTATATTAATTGCACTACATGAGCAGTGTATCACAATGAAGGAACAATGTAGAAAGCAATTGTTCTGGAACCAAGAGATTGCTAGGAAAATTTCAGAGAAAAAAGAGCATACCAAAGATTACTGGAGGAAGGTACTGCTGAAAATTTCCCTTATTATAGGGTGACTAGGAATGAATTAAAGAATATAATTAAGAAAATCAAATGAACAGCAAAAGTTAATTTAGCTGAAAATAATAATAAAAATCCAAGAAAAATATTTAGTTATTATAAAATCAATAACAAATCTAGCAAAGATAAATTAGGACCTATTAAATATGAAGGGGTTGTGACAGAATCTGATGAGGAAATAGTAGAGTTAGTTAATGATCATTTTGCTTCAGTATTTACAGAAGAGAATCCGAACAGTTAAGTAGTGGTATGTAAATAGTGAAATCATTAAGGGCTCATAATTGACTTGAATGCTAGTAATGCATCTGGCCCTCATAACATTCATCATAAGTTACTTAAAGAATGTGCAGAAAGATTTGCAGTAGCTCTTGAGAAGATACTTGTATATTCTAGATCACTGGAGTTTGGAGAAATACCTAGTGATTGGAAAATAGCAAATGTAGTGCCAATTTTTAAGAAGGGGCATAAAAGGAGCTTTGGACCCGTAAGCATAAAATGTATAGTTTGGAAAATCTTTGAGAGAGTAGGTAAGTATGAGATTTCTGAGCATCTCAAAGGGGTAATTCAATATCAAAATAAATCTCAGCATGGCTTCGGAAGTGGTAGATCATGCTTGTAGGGGAATCGATCATCTCCCTTCTCTCCCAGTTGAGACACGGGACGTTGACTGCAAAAAACATCCAGGCCAGGCACCTTGGGTCAATCTCGTAAACACAGCCCATCACCCCTCGTTCCTATGAAAAGCAGAACGGTTTAAACTGCAAGATATCTCCTACGAGTGTATATTCAATTTCACTTCAAGTACGAAATTAGAGACGCTTTTCTCTCAAGCTCGAAGGGTCAACTGGACCAGAGGGAAGACTTGCTGAGAAAAACCGTTTGAGTAAGAACCCTCCTGTGCCCCGTCCACAAGCCACCCCCTACCCCTACCCCAGTTGGGTGACGAGGTATAAATACCAAACACTTAGGAAAAACGTGGTAGAATCCGTGAGTCAACGAGGCTACGAAGTCCCCGGCAAGAGAGGCCAAGCAACCTAGGAGATTAAGAAGCAGCTCATCCTCGAGCTAGTCCCTGGTTATCAAACCGTAATTTAAGTTAACTTTTTCAAGTTCAACTTACTCTCGTCAGAGAGACTTCTCCTATCCTGGTGCATCCTGAAGCCTAGGGATAGTCCTCGCCCTTGAAGAAGACCCCCCTCGAGCCCGTTACCAGGTGATCACACCGAACTCTAAGTTAACTTGGTTTAGGAACCAAGTTCAACTGATTCTCGTCAGAGAACCGCTCCCCCCCCCCTCCACTATCCTGGTGTAGCACAAAGCACCATGATAGTCCTCGCCCTTGAGGAATTCCAAAACGAAGAAGAAGAAGCTCCTACTTGAGCCCGATCCACGGTGGTCACACCGAACTTTAAGTTAACTTGGTTTAAGAACCAAGTTCAACTTACTCTCATCAGAGAGACCCCTCCTATCCTGGTGCATCCTAAAGCACAGGGATAGTCCTCGCCCTTGAAGAAGATCCCCGTACCCCGAGTACACTCTTCGCCCTTGAAGAACTTCGCCCCCCCCCCCGACTCACTATCCTGGTGTAGCACAAAGCACCGTAATAGTCCTCGACCTTGAGGACTTCCAAAACGAAGAAGAAAAAGGCTCCTCCTCGAGCCCATTACCCGGTGGTCACACCGAACTCTAAGTTAACTTTGTTTAAGACCTAAGTTCAACTTACTCTCGTCAGAGAGACCCCACCTATCCTGGGACATCCTAAAGCACCACGATAGTCCTCGACCTTGAGGACTTCCGAAACGAAGAAGAAAAAAGCTTCTTCTCGAGCCCGTTACCCGGTGGTCACACCGAACTCTAAGTTAACTTGGTTTAAGAACCAAGTTCAATTTACTCTCGTCAAAGAGACCCCGCCTATCCTGGTGCATCCTAAAGCACCGTGATAGTTTTCGCACTTGAAGAAGACCCCCCCCCCCCGAATACCGTGTGGCCCCCCATCTGCCACACTCGCCCAAAGTCCCTTGTGACTGCCAAGTCATCCCGTCCACCGCCAACCATCTGGTCGAGGCATTCATCAAAGAACCCACCGGATTTCTAATGTGTCTGGGCTCATTGAGTTCAAGGTCAGACTCAAACTCGCCGCCAGAGCAACCAAGGTATTTAAACTCCAGTAGAGACAATTAGCCCATTGCTTTTATATTGAAGTAAGTAGCGAGTTAACCAACATTATAAGGTCAAGTTAAAAAGCCTTACTTAAAAACTTATTGAAGTCATTATTGTGTATTTAAATTCGTAGTATTTCTGTAGTTCATGTTGTTTTTTGTAGTTAATTGTTAAATTTAAAAAACATGTTTATTTAGGGATAATTCCTGGGCGTTTCACTAAATCCTTACGTGTTTGAGACCGTCCCTTCCTTAAAACAACAAAAATAGCATAGTTCGACAAAAGTATTCTTCGGCAATGTTTAACAAACTTACCGGAATTTATGCATTATGTAGCTGAACAATAAGATAAAGGAGAGAATGTTGCTGTAATTTACTTATATTATAGCAACGCTTTAGATAAGGGTCGGCATAAGAGACTAGTTTACAAATAAAAAAATCATGGGATATGTGGGAAGGGTTTGAATTGAATAGATGAATGGCTGAAATGCAGAAAACAGAGGGTCGTATTGAATGAGGTGAGGTCACAGTGCAGATACTTTATCAGTGGTGTATTTCAGGGATCACTCTTAGGCCCATTATTATTTCTAAGTTATAAAAATGATCTTTGGAAGGATATAAATAGCAAAGTGTCCATTTTTGTTGATGACACAAAATTGGCAACTGTGGTAAATGCAGTTGAGACTAACTTTAAAGTTCCGAGTGACCTAAATAAGTTCTTTAGTTGTTCCGAAAGGTAAATTGGCGTGCCGTAAAGTGCAAGTGAGCTGTTAAAAAGCTTCGCTTGAATTAGACTTTTTGAGACTCAGGATGGCCGAGTGGATTCGCTACTCGTGAACAGTGGCCCAGCGACGCAGAAAGTTTTCGCAACTTGTATACGCTACTTTCCTTCTTTATTTTTTCTTTGTCCCTTTTCCTACTACCCTCTATCAACAATGGTGCCCAGACCAGGGTGGGGGAGCGTTTCCTTTGATAACGTTTCCAAGCGGCGTTCGTCGTTTTCATTTCTTCAAAATATGCTCCGCTTATAGCAGGGGGCTGTGCAGCGTGCTGAGAAGTGCAAGCAAGCGATTTAAAAGCTTCGCTTGAATGAGGCTTTTTTGAGGCTCAGAATGGCGGAGTGGATTCGCCGCTTGCTAACAGTAGTCTGAATACGTGGGAAGCTGTTTGTAACTCGCCTGTGCTAATTTCCTTCTTTATTTTTTCTTTACCCCTTTTCCTACTTCCTTTTATCTACAGTGGCAGATGAATTTTAGCCATAAAAAATGTAACTGTTATTTACATTGGAAGTAATAAGAGAAATTAGCTATGAAATCGAAAGGCATTGGCTGAATGCAGTAGATAATGGGAGGGACTTAGTAGTATTAGTAGTAGACAGGTCACTGAGGTTTTCTAAGCAGTGTGTTGGGGCCAAAAAATAGAGCAAATAGAGTGTTTGCTTCATTAAGAGGAATGTTAATTACAAAGGTAAGGATGTACTCTTCAAACTATATAACTCATGCCAGGACACATTTAGAGTAGTGTATCTAAGCATATTTCCCATACTTTAGACATGATATCAATTTGCTAGTCAGTGCAAAGGAGGGCAACAAAGATGATACCTTTCCTGAAGCACGTTGAATATGTAGATAGACTGAGGGTATTAAATATGTTCTCATTTGAAAGAAGATGTGTGAGGGGACATATGTTTGAGCTTTTTAAAATCTGTTCTGAGATGGATATGTTAGATTTTAGCAAGTTATTTGAGCTGGAAGGTAGTAATAGGACTGTGGCCACCACTTTAAAATTTAAAAAATGGAGGTGTAGGTTGGATATGAGGGAGCATTTTTTGACCAACGCTGAGGTCGATTAGTGGGATGGTTTAACATTGGAGACAATATGCAGTCCATATTTAAATGTTTTCAAGCGCAAGGTAGATAAGTATATGGGGATGGTAGGTTATCATATTTTTTTAACTTCTATTGGGGCAAATTACATATTGCAATATCAATTTTTTTATATACTAGCAAAAATTCGCCCTACAGACATTATTTGCTAGGCCTGCGGTGCTTGTTCGTTTCTCTCACAAAATTAAGAAAGTGTGCCAAAGAAAAGGATTTTTATTAGGACCGTTTCTGATTTTTTTGTTAAATTAAGAGACAGACACACACACATACACATACATACACACATATATATATATATATATATATATATATATATATATATATATATATATATATATATATATATATATTATACGCTAGGATCATATTAAAATAAGATTGCATGATTTAGTTTTTTGACAAGCCATGATTATGATGCATTTATAAGCAGTTCAGACACAATCTTGTATATGCAGTTTATGGGATTTGTGTTGACTCTGATATAAATACAACGAGTGAATAATATTTCTTCTTCCAATAATTTTTATTTTACGTTGATTCGCGTGACTAAGATTTACACACACACACACGATACACACACCTATACTAGTTAAGAATCAAGATAGTTACATCAGCAGCTTCGTTGACAACTCACACCATTACGATATCGCATGCTGGCCTTACTTTTTCCACCAATACGAGTATATCTAATGTTACTTCCGCAAGCATCCTTCATAATTCGTCCTCCATGCATGAAGATCGATCACGATTCCTCCCTTTCTCGATTGTCCTCTCAAGATATGATTCGAGCAACCCAATTGCCTGGTTAGAAATGGCAGAGATTATAATGATGCATCACGCCATCTCTGAACAAAACCTTATTTTCTGCATCATTCTGAATTTACCATTAAGTATCTTTTCGCTTTTTAAAACATCTTGGTAGAAAGTAGTACAATTGGGGCTTGGGACAAATTAAAAGAGGCTTTTAGGGAGGAGTTTGGAAGATCGCAAGTCGAAGATCTAAGGATGCTATTAAATACTCAGGAGATGGGTGACCGGCGTCCCACGCGATTTCTGGAACATCTAAAAGACTTAATTCGAACTGAGGGAGCTCAGTTAGAATTTGTAGACTCCCTGCTGACAGAAATATTTATGTGTGGGATTCCTGAAAATATTAGGCCACTCATCCTAATAACATCACCCACTAATGTGCAGTAAATGGCAAAGGAAGCCGATGAGTTGTTCAATAATACATACGTAAGCTGGGTAACTATTTCAATCTATCATGAACCATGTTCAAATGTGTCTATTTCACAGGTTCGTTTACCGAGGGAGTCTTCAGACAACCGACCAGAACCCACACGTAAGTCATCCCTCCACCCCATCCCGGCACAGGATCTTGCTGCTATGTTGGAGAGGATAGAGAGCGATCTTCGTGCCCTAAAGGTGCGACAAGGGGTGCAGCGAGGGCAGATCGATTCTGTTCTTCCTCCCGAAAGAGAAACCAACGAGGGAACTCCAGCTCAAGAGGTGAGGCATGGCAGAAGGATTTTCATTTTCGACCCAATTCCGCCTATCCTGACAATAATTATCAGAGTCTGTGCTGGTACCATTCTAAATATGGTAACAACGCTGTACGTTGTGTACAACCTTGTAGCTTCTACCAAGCATTTAATCCTCGTTCTTCACCTAATCCTTATTCGCAAAATTTTCACCCTCCGACAAATCATGCTGCTCAAGTTTCTTTCCTCCAACTTTAAAATTGTTGCTGGTACCATTGCAGGTTTGTTGCAAAGGCAGAAAAATGCTTACACCCATGCACGTACCAACATCCTGTGCGTTTTACAATTCCAACTTTTTCACATACCCTAATTTCACTAACCTCGAACGCGCAAAATCAGCAAAACTCTACTGGTTCTTTTACCCAAAATTTAAGCTCATCAGCGCAGCATAATCGTTTAAACTAAAAACGCAAGTGATTCGTGGGTCTATCACCTCTGCAGGCTCAGTTTTTCCTTAGGTCAATCCTCCTTTTATTATTTATGACCCACTTTCCGGTTTTTCATTCTTGGTTAACACCGGTTCTCAATGCAGGGTCATTCCAACCTCTCCGGACAACAAAGCTTTCCTGTTTGACCTTGTCCTTAAAGCCGCTAACTCTTTGGATATAAGGACATATGAAAGACGTAACCTCGAGCTCTCTCTTGGGTTACGTCGTGTTTTTCCATGGACCTTCATCGTCGCCGAGGTCGACATTCCAATTTTGGGCCTCGATTTCCTTTCGGCTCACAACCTTTTAGGCGATTCTCGAAATCGCAAGCTTGTCGACAGAACCACTACTCTAACAGTTTCTGGTTCGTGTTTTCCCTTTCAGAGTTCTCTCCTGTGTGTTCGTCTCCCTACAACTACTGCCCCAAACTTCCAACAACTCCTGCTGGAATTTCCTGGCCTTCGTCTGCCACCTTCAAAGGACAGGCTTATCAAGCACGATGTGGTTCATAAGATAGACACGACAGGATAGCCTGTATTCTCACGCCCCCGTCCACAGGCCCCGGATCGAATTCCTCTAATGAATCAGGAGTTCAAGTTTATGGTGGAGGCCGGAATAGCTTTTCCATCTACCTCTCCCTGGGCTTTACCGCTTCACGTAGTACCAAAGTCTAGGCCATGTGATTTCAGGGCTGTGGGTGATTAAGGGCGACTCAATGATTGTACCATTCTATATAGATATCCTCTTCCTTACCTGTCTGATTTTAATTCTGCTCTTTTCGGTTCTTTAATCTTTTCTCGACTCGGTTCGTGCTTTCAACTAAATCCCTATTCACCCAAATGACCCCCTAAAGACGGCTATCACCACGCTATTCGGTTCCTTCGTTATGAAGCGAATGCAATACGGTCTTCGTAACAGTGATCAGACCTTCCAACGGTTTATGGATCAAGTTCTGTGAGGTCTTCCCTTCGTATTTTGCTACATAGACGTCCTCCTGATAGCATATTCGTCTTTAAAGGAAAATCTCTCTCACCTTCGTATGGTATCGTACTCAACACTTCTAAGTGTCTTTTTGGTGTCACGCACTTCTCTTTTTGGGGGACACCGCATTTTCCCTGGCGGAATTCGTCCTCTCGAGGATTAAGTTTCAATTATTCAGGATTTTCCCCGACTTTCTACATTCAAGCAACTTCGTAGATTTTCTTGTATGGTAAACTTTTACCACAGATTCATTCATAACATTTCTAACATCATGCGACCTGTCTAAAATCTTTTTGCAAAATCTAAAAAGAACCTTCCTCTATCCTGGTCTTCCGAAGCGTGCGAGGCTTTCTCTCGCACGAAAGAGGCTATGGCTTTCGCTGTTTCCATGGCCCATCTTTGCCCAGGAGCTTCCATAAGCGTTTCTTTGGACGCGCCCGCTGCCCATGTTAATGAAACGTTGCAGCAGAAGGTTAGTGACTCTTGGCAACCGCTCGCTTTCTTCCCCAAAGCACTTCTCAACAGAGGCACAATACGTTTTCCTGCGAACTCCTCAGTGTTTACTTCGCCCTCCGCCACTTCCGTCAATACTTGGAACGGCATGAATTTACTGTTTTTTTTACCGACCATAAGCCGTTGGTTGGAGCGCTTGCCGCTAGTAACACCTATTCTGTGCATTCTGCCGTTGATTCTCGTCATCTTTACTTCATCCTGCAGATGACAAATGATATTCACTACGTTCCTGGTTCATCAAACATCATTCCGGACGCTCTCTCTCTCGCATTTTATCGATTTCAGACACGCAATTCTTTCACACTGCACCCGTTGATCATGCGACAATAGCGCTCGCCCAGGAACAAGATGAAGACACACAAACACTGCGTCACTCTTCTCAACTCGTCGTTTGCTAAATCGACTTACCGGACAGTCCTTCCAGGTGCACCCTGGTTGACTATTCATTGCCTGAATGTCCTCGTCCACTCATTCCTCTCGTTTACCGTCGGCACATTTTTAACCAAACTCACGGTCTCTCGCGAATTTGGCATTCGAGCAACCCGCAAGCTCATAACACAACGTTATGTGTGGCCAGATATGAACGCCGACGTGGCCAAATGGACCGCGCATGTTCGCCTTGTCAAAGCGCAAAGGTTCAACTCTACACAAAGACCCCTCTGGCTGCTTTCCCTCTGACATCAGCACGTTTTGACGCCGTTCATATCGATCTGGTAGGTCCTCTGCCCTTTTCGCGTGGTTGCACAGACCTTCTCACTATGATCAACCGATTTACTCGTTGGCCAGAGGCAGTTCCTATCTCGGACATCAGAGCTTCCACTGTAACTCAAGCTTTCGTTTCATCACGGGTTTCTCGCATTGGTGTTCCTTCAACGATCATGACTGATCGTTGTAGCCAATTTGAATCCCACCAATGGGATGCACTATTGTCAGTGCTTGGCTCTTTTCGTCTTTGTACCACTAGCTATCATCCCCAAAGCAACGCAAAAGTCAAACGGTTGCACATAATTCCCAATTAATTTTCTATTTCTTTCATAGTCTCCGTTCGAGCTTGCGAAAGTGTTCCTTAAAAGCTATTCTATTCAGAGAATTTTTTGTTCTCGGCGTAGCATAGTCTACTAACGACCTACTTTTAACTGTGATCAAAGCGGTGCTCGCTGCCTCAGTGTGCTTGGTTCGAATCGCTTCCCTGCACGGATTTTTTCGAAAAAAGGTAATAAAAATATTACTGCTAGGGAAAAAATTATTCCGTTTTCTCTTTTAATGTGGTTTAATGGATTCATTTTCATCATTCTCTCGCGCTACTTTGAGAGAAATATATATATATATATATATATATATATATATATATATATATATATATATATATATATATATATATATATATAAATATATATATATATATATATATATATATATATAAATATCTATCTATCTATCTATATATATATATATATATATATATATATATATATATATATATATATATATATATATATATATATAAAATTGCATATCATTTTCTTAACTATCATATATTTGTAAAAAAAGTCTTCAAAAACAATTGGCAACATTTACACGCACGTACTAATAATGCTTCTAAATATTCTCTATGGGAGACAAAATTTTCACTTGTTCTCTCGCCAGCACCATCATGAAGGTCAGTTTAATTCTTTCTCCATTTCATACTTAAGTTTTCCAAAAAAAACACTGTCTAATTCCTTATATTTCCTTTCCAAACTCTTATAAATTTCCCCTTTTAACCATCGTGATTTTAATTAGTTACAAATACATTTTAATTAGTTTCTTGATACCATTACCCCGTTACCTATTTACCCTCACCATGTTACCTGTTTACCATTACCATGTTACCTATTTACCACTACCTTGTTACCTACTTATCATTACCTATCTCCCTTACACCAAGTTTAGTCACGATGATAATTCAGTATTAAACTCATGTTCATTTTGTATAATTAAATTCAAATTCAACCAATATAATTTCAAATATGTTCCATTCGTGTTAATCTATAATAATATATATATTTTGTTGTATCCTCGTTGTATTTCATCCATTCCTTAACGATTTCGTGTCCAACCATTAAGCCTAACTTCGCCATAAGCTTAGCCGCTCGAACTTTTTTTACGATTTAATAGCTCTACTCAAAAACTTATAGATATAGGTTTGTTGTGAAGTATCTATCTAGGTTCATACCACGATGACCCTATATGTATACTCGTAGTCTTAGAAATAAGTTATTTAGTTATATTATTGATGAATATATAGATATAGGTAATATGTGTACTAGAATCATGGGTTAATGAAGAAAGTTTAATGACGATGTGAGTGAATTTGAACTACAGGGTTATACTCACAGATACTCACAGACGATCTTCTGGAAGAGGCAATTATGTTTGTGGCTCCAGGGTTTTGAAATCAGAGCTATCCTTCTCTTAGCTGACTGCCTGTCATGGCTACGAACTTCACCTACCCGTCCCCACCGTGATGCCCAGCCACAGATGTAACCTCCCTAGTAAATAGTGTCAGCTTCTTTTTCTTTTTTTTAAAGAATCCGGGTGGAGATTCGAACTGCCGACCCAACGATCTCTGGACAAGCGCGCTAACCACTATACTGGGCGGGAGTCGGGAGACTAGCATAGTTACGATATTTAGTATGTACATTATTCAAAGGAAAGATAGGACTGGTGGTCTGTTGGCTATATATATATCAGAAATAGCCTTGCTTGAAATCTAACTAATTCTATAAAGCAAGGAAGTGTTGAGTCACTGTGGATAAATATTAAGGTTAATAAAAATAGGATAATACACTTGGAAGCCTTTTACAGACCAGCCAGATAGACTGATTGTATTGATGAGTTAATGATTAGAGAAATAAGTAAAGGATGTGAAGTAGATACAGATATCCTTAGTGACTTTAATTTAAATTATGTGGACTGGGAAAATATGATAGAAAGGGATAGAGCAGGTTGTAAGTTTATAGAATGCTTTGAGGATAATTTTTTGACTGAATTTGTTAATAAGCCAACAAGAGGTGCCAATATATTAGATCTAGTTCTTTCAAATAATGATAACTTGGTTCAAGAATTGACTGTCGGGGAAGCATTGGAAAATACTGAACATCAGATGGTTCGTTTCAACCTTGGAATAGTGAAAGGTAGAACATCAACAAACTTCACAGAAACTCCAAATTTTTATAGGGGCAATTACGATAAATTACGCAACTTGCTAAATCAGATTAGGTGGGAAATAGAATTCAGGGGGGAAGAATACTTATGAGATGTGGGACACTTTTAAGACTATATTAAACATATTCCAGGGGCAGTGTATTCCAATGAAGGTTATTAGGAAGAAATGTAGGAAGCATTGTGGTGGAATCAGGAGATGCTAGGAAAATTTCTGACAAGAAAAGTGTATAGCAGAGATTATAGCGAGAGCGTACTGTTTGCAATTTAATCATTATAGGTCGACCAAAAATGAGTTAAATAAGATTATTAAGAAGAGCAAAAGGACGGCAAAAATTAATATAGTACAAAAATAAAATAAGGATCCAAGAAAATTCTTTTGCCTTTATAAAATCAATAACAAATCTAACAGTGATAATATTGGGCATATTAAATATGAATAAGTTTGGAAAGAATCTGATGAGGAAATAGTAGAGGTTCTTAATGATCAGTTGCTTCAGTATTTACAGAAGAGAACGCACTGAGCTTAATTGATGATAATTATGGGTCAAGGGAAGTAGTAGTGAATACCGATAATGCGGATAGGTAAATAATTAAAGGGCTTATATTGGAATTAAATATTTGTAAGCCATTCATTCTAGCTTACTCAAAGAAGGTGTAGATAGTATTGCAGTAGCTCTTGAGAAGATATATACTAGATCAATAGAGTTTGTCGAAATACTTAATGAATGGAAATTAAGGAATATAGTGCCATTTTTATGAAGGGGGAGTAAAGAAGACCCGAATAACTTTAGACCGGTAGATTCTGTTTAACAAATTCCCTAGATTTTATGGATTATGTAACTAAACAATTAGGTAAGGTGCAGAGTGACTTAAATAAGTTATTAGCTTGGCTCAGAAGTAACAGATGACTTTTGACCTAAAAAATGCAAAGTTCTTAACATGGGAAGGGATAATAGGGATTTTAGCTATGAAATGGATAGGCATTGGCTGAATTCAGTTGAGGATGAGAAGGACTTAAGCGTAGTAGTATATAGATCGTTGAAGTGTTTGAAGCAGTGGATTGAGACAAAAAATAGAGCATATAGGGTGCTAGGATACATTAATGTTTTCAAGCGCAGATTGGATGATTATATGGAGAGAGAGGGTTAACTTTTCTGGGAGGGAAGGGTGGTATTCTGAACTCATTCCTCTTCATGCAGTTTTTATTATTGTATATTTTGGGTGATTTGGATTTTTACTAGCCTTGATGTTGATGCTTTTATGTTCTTGACGTATTCCTGTGGATTATTTACATTGTATATTGTAGATGCATGATTTGACACAATCCTATGGATGCAGTTGGGGGGAGGGTTTTAATAGGCCCTTGCGGCATTTGTCTTCCGTGAAATTATGTTACGTTAGGTTATGTTAATTCAGTTTATGAGGGGATGTTTTGGTTGGTTACTGTAGCAGGGCGGTTTATTCGGATGTCCTTTGATAGACTCTTGTTGCTTTTATCATCAATAAAAAGATTATATGAAGATTGACTGTTTTAACGATAAATGGAATACGACGGAAAGACACTCGGTGTGCCTTAGGGTGTAGTGCCCAATTACATGGTGGAATAGAGCTAGCAAGGAGACTCACAAATAGAGCGCCCCGTTGGACGTATAAATTTTTAAATTGTGCACGAACCACAAGCCGCTAGTGTCGGCGTTCTCTTCACCATTGTTGCCAAACCGGAGAAGCAACAACGCAACTGGACGGCGATACTGGAGTATATCAGCGATATCACATACGTACGTGGTGAAGACAACGTCGTTGGTGACTGCTTATCACGAAACGTAAATTCGGTGCAAATCTACTCATTTGACCTCTGAACTTGGTCGGCAGCACAGAATAACGATGAAGAAACAGAACTACAGTCGTGATTAAAATCTTTCCCTTTTCCCGAAGAAGCTCAACTATGGTGCGAAATAACATCAAGATACCCACGACTGTTCGTCCCTACGGCATGCAGGAGGATAATCTTCAAACAATTGTACAATTTTTCCCACCCTGGAATTAAGGCATCCGTCCGTCTAATTAACTCTCGAAAGTTTTGGCTTAATATGTAGAGGAACATTCACTCCTGGCACGGGAGTACCTCTCATGTCAGTCCTCCAAGATCGATCGCCACACGAAATCTCCCGTCTTGCCCATTTATATCCCCTCATCAAATTCGAGACCGTGAACATTGACATCGTCGGACCACTACCACCGTGTACGTTGCCTGGATAACCCTACCCGTCGCATAACCATTATCTCTTATAAAGCATTGACAGGGCTACAAGATGGATCGATGCATTACCGATTCCGGTCATAAGTGCTGCAACGGCATCTTTGGCCCTCTTAGATGGATGGATTTCCAGATTTGGAATCCGATTATACGTGGTAACCGACAGAGGAACCCAATTCAAGTCCGAGTTGTTCAAGGAATTATCAGCCCTCGTTGGTTTCCATCCTCTCCGCACCACGGCAAGATGGCAGAAAGAGCACACAAAAATCTGAAGAGTTTCATAATGGCTCGTCGACAGGGATGGCTGATCGCCCTCACGGTAGCCCTTTTGGGCATTCGCTCCTTACCTAATGACTCAGGTTTTCGCCTCTCCACTGCAGTTACAGGGACTACGCTAATGTGTCCAAAGTCCTTGGTTTCTTTCTCATCATCCAAAACTGACTCACAATTCCTCAGGGAATTGGCCATAACCATGTCATAAGTCGATTTCACACAGGCCTCCGAAGGACACCTGCACTCGGTATTTTATTTACATAAAAATAGTGAGAGAGATGATGGGCGAAAATAACATCAGAGAATAAAAGGGGCAAATTACATCAGATGAACGAAGGAGGGAGGGGGGGAATTGTAGTTATGAATCAGACTATGGAGTTAAAACTTAAGGTGTTACGGGAGGAGACTATTCAAATGGGGGAATTAACGCAAATGGGTTATTGGTGGGGGAGAGGGGTTGGCTTACCAAAGATTCCGGGTGAAAGGTCAGGGTAAGGCTTCACGGATGTCTTCTGCACGTGAGACGAGGCTGCTCAAAGCTTCTGAGTGGGATGATAAAGTGATGACGGTTCTCCAAAAAAGAGGGAGGCGGTGACGTCCGGTCCAGGAGAGAGTATTTCGGCCACCCGAAAACAAGGGGCGAACGAATAGGTCTTCGACAGGAGTTGACGAGAGAAGTCGGAAAAATCACTCGGTAGCGATCGTTAAATGGAATTACCTCATTGGCTGGGGCTAATTCCAATACACAAAAATAGTTCAGCTGTCACTTTGCTTTGTTGTTAGCACCTGACTTAGAACAAGGGGAATTTTCTTGGGGTCCGGGCGAGACTTCTCAACTCTGTGTCTCCTCATGGGAGTCGAGCACTATTTATGTCCAAGGCTCTCCCTGGGGAGGAAGGGTTAGCGGGAAACAGATTTACTCTCGAATGGCCTCAAATCTTCTTGCAGAGGCTATTCTAGCCCGTGTAAAGGTGAATCGTGGTGTACGCGGTTCGAGGCTACCGCTTGTGGAAGGGTGGGGGGGGGGGGAAGTAGGCTTACCAATTTAAGCCTAACCGAGCCTTCAACAGCGCATGGAAGTTCCGTTCTGAACAAGAGATTCCACGTGGAATTCCCTCACACACTAGAAGCGCTATATACTGGCCATTTCCCGGTTGTCGACACCGACGACAAAATTTGCAAGCTGGAATTCCCTAATGGCAATCAAGATACTGTCTTAGTGGACTGGTTGAAACTGGCGAAACTGCTACCCTCGTATAATGGTAATGCACTAAACGATCAGTGACATTCAAGGAACACGAAGGAGATGGAGTAATGTCAGAAGGAATGGAAGGAAAACCTCTTCAGGCACCCGAAAGGTTGATACAAAGCCAAACGTTTGTACACGATGAGGGAGACGAGAATCGTTTGCTAAAGAACAGTCATTCTTTTATTTTTAAGAAACCAGGCGCATTGTATAAAGTGAAGAAGAAGAGGGAACAAGGAACAGTAATGTCAGAAGGAATGGAAGGAAAACCTCTTCAGGCACCCGAAAGGTTGATACAAAGCCAAACGTTTGTACACGATGAGGGAGACGGGAATCGTTTGCTAAAGAACAGTCATTCTTTTATTTTTAAGAAACCAGGCGCATTGTATAAAGTTAGGAAGAAGAGGGAACAAGGAACAGTAATGTCAGAAGGAATGGAAGGAAAACCTCTTTAGGCACCCGAAAGAGTGATACAAAGCCAAACGTTTGTACACGATGAGGGAGACGGGAATCGTTTGCTAAAGAACCGTCATTCTTTTATTTTTAAGAAACCAGGCGCATTGTATAAGGTAGGTTGATCTCAAATTATTAAATGTACACGTTCATTCTGTTGCCACGGCATATTTATAATAAAAGGAGGCAGATTGTTAGCACGCCTCAATATTTTTTTGTTACGCTCATAGAGATTACCTAGAAGTGCAAAACTCCCCGAAATTATATTAAAACAAATATTTAGACTATTTAAATTGTGTTACAATTATGTATGCGACAAAATGATTATTCCCAAAAGAGTGTATTAGAATTAAAGAATAGTGTTTGTAAAGCTCCGTGGTCTAATTACAATGCGCCTAATTACAAGGCGGAATAGGGCCAACAAGAAACCGCACAAATTGAGCACCACGTTGGCCCAATAAAATCTTGAATTGGGTAAACAAATCAAACATTTAAATAATATGCCATCAGTTAACAATTAATTAATGCAAAACAAAGTAAATACTTGTAAATAACACTAAGTCGATAATAAATAATTGTCGTGGTATGACATTACATTATATCAATACCAAATTATATCTATCAGGGAGGGACCAATAACTTGAAAGCGAACCGACAAAAGGGACGGAAAACCACGAGTTCAGACGGGCTGAGTAGCGAGAGAGTGCAACGAGGTCAGGGAAATTATGGACAATGGCAAAGCTCAAGGTTATTTAAAGAGGCATGTGCAAAAATATAATTTTATTTACACAAAAATAATGAGAGAATTGATGGGTAAAATTACCTCAGAGAATTAATGGGCAAAATCACATCAGTAAATGAAAGGGGGAATTGTAGTTATAAATCAGGCTATGAAGTTAGAACTTAAGGTATTCCGGGAGGAAACTATTCAAATGGGAGGGGGATTAACTCAATTAGGTTACTAAAAGGGGGAGAGGGGTTGGCTTACGGATGTCTTCTGCACTTCAAAGCGAGAGGTTGGAGTGATGACGGTTCTCCCAAAGCAATGGGGGGGAAGAACTTCCGGTCGAGGGGAGAGTATTTCGGCTACCAGAAATGTGGAGGGCTTCGACAGGAGTTGATGAAAGAAGTCGGGAAAATCAGTCGGGGCGATCGTTCAGTGGAATTACCTGCTGGCTGGGGCTAATTCCAAATACACAAAATAGTCCAGCTGTCACTTTGCTTTGTTGCTAGCACTTGACTTGGAACCATGAAAAAAATCTTGTGGGTTCTGGGCAAGACTTCTCAACTCTGTGTCTCCTCATGGGAGTTGAAAACTATTTATGTCTGAGGCTCTCCCCGATGGGGGGTTAGCGGAAAACAGCTCTACTCTCGAATGGCCTCGAATCTTCTTGCAGATGCCATTCTAGTCTGCGTGAAGGTGAATCGTGGGGGACGTGGTTCGAGGCTACCGCTTGTGGAAAGGGGGAAGGGGGGTAGGCTTACCAATTTAGGCCTAACCGGGCCTTCTGCAGCGCGTGGAAGTTCCGTCTGCTCAAGATATTCCACGTGGGGTTCCCTCACAATAATCAATGTCTTAATTGAATGCAAAATCTTGTAAATAATGCATAAAAACGGTCATACGCATAACATAACGTAACTTCCACACATATCCCATGCATTTTTCATTTGTGAACTAGACTCCTATGTGGAACCTTATAACATAACATAAGCCATAATGGCCTATAAAAGGTCATCCGCATCTGTCAAAACCTACCCACAAAATGCATCCATAGGATTGTGTCAGATCATGTATCTACAATATACAATTTAAACCATCCATAGGATTGTGTCAGATTATTCATCTACAATTTAGAATTTGAACCATCCACAGGTGCGAGCCGACGGTTTGGCCGCAGAGATAACAAATGAAATTGAAACAGCTGTACAAACAAAGTAATGAATTTGTTATAGAGAGGGAGTCTGACCCACCAGCCATTGACAGGGACCCGTGAAAGACGAAATCTTATTTGGCTACAGATATTGGCCTGATAAAGATCGGCCAGATTGTCAGTTGGCAGTGCTCCCTCCCAATCTGAAAGACTTTATAAATCATCTAACCATAACATTTCCCGAATAAATATGGAAGGTGCATCAAACACAATGTGCGGCAGTTGTAACTCAGTCTTCCCTGCAAATCCTATAGGTTGTGATTCTTGTTCCAACTGGTTTTACCCCTGACCAATGTGTATGGGACTTCCTGACACCCTTATTAAAGAAATAGAGAGGGTAAATGGTGTTGGCAAAAGCTTTAAATGTCTTCACCTTAGAGTGGGTAGGGCAACACCTGGCACCCCCTCCCAGCAAAGAACATCCTCTTTTTCGCTCAATGTTGTAAGTTGTTGTTAGAACCCAACCCTTTTCAAAATTCCTCAGCCCGAGGGAGAGATGTCTATAAACTGATTAGTCCGATGTGAGCGTGGATAAAATTATAAATACAAATCAGAGTGCAATTAAGTTTCAGAGTGCAGTTTAGGTTGACCAATGCTTAGATATCTTAGAAGGTTCTGGGGTAATAGAAACGGAGTACAAATATATTCTTTGCTACTATGCAGATAATATATTTACAAAATTAAAAGGGTTTTAATTAAGGTATATAAACATAAGAGACCTACACGAGTCTCGGCTTCAAAGAGCTACCTGGGTGGGGGCGGGAGCTTTCACAGGAGAGTTGCGCGTTGCGGTTACCTTCAAGATTTGTTCCGAGGGAGTAGTACTGCCTTGTTAGAGATGGCGTAGAGTCCACAATAATAGCCTCTTGACAAACGAGTATTACGCGAGATGAACTCAGATCTTGCCTTCGGGATTAGAATACTGATTTGAGAATTTGACGCATGGTGTATGGCTAACGGGCACCAACGAGTACGGGGTTGACTCTCGCGAGTTCTAGGAGAATACATGGAACTTGACGAGTTCTGCAAGGGTTCGCACGGAACTACCGGGGACGGGAAGATGGAAGATACTCGCGGATACTCGAGGCACAGGCGGTTACTGGTGGTTACTGGCGGTTACTTACTGCTGTCCAAATCTTGCGAAGGACGTTTTATAGGGGTGAGAAGGAGGAGGGTTTTGCCCGCGCCTGAAGGGACAGGGTTCAAGTTGACAGACGCTTTGCTGGGCGAGGTGGACATTGCCCGGTTCACGCCATCGCAGGATAATCCCCGGCGGGACCCTTCGTGCTCTTAAGCACATCTCGGGCTTCCACGAGGTTGGGCCTCCAGCCCATCACTGCTTTAGCGATTTTGCGCCTCCGTTAGCGTGGATTAAAAAGGGTCGCGCAGGTGTGTCCTCTCTCTCCTCGAAAGGGACGATTGCGCACGTCTCTATCTCTCTCTCTCTCTCTCTCTCTCTCTCTCTCTCTCTCTCTCTCTCTCTCGTAGTGGGGATGCTCCCGAGGTGGGGTCCAAGCCGGACTGCCCGCGTGAGGAACATGTCACTAAACCGGCGCCTTGCAGACCTCTGTACGGCGGAGGGTGTCTTTTTTGTCGACCCCCTACACCGTATTCTATGGTAGAAAAGACCTCTACCAAAGGGATGGGGTGCACCTCTCCTTTAAGGGCAAGGCTTTGCTAGCCAACCTCATCCAGGATGTCGTGGAGCGCACCAAATGAAGTGTCCGGCCCATTGGGAAGGCGGACGTACGCCAGTACACTCGAGTCACTCCCCAAACAACCTTCTCGGAGGTTGTCAAAAATGGTGCCACCGCGACAACCAAGAAGCCGGGAAACGGAAGAGTATAGGGGGTCCTACATTAGGGGACTCCTTAAAAGTTTTATGTTCAATGCCTGGTCCATCAGGAACAAGTTTCCTGAGCTCCGTGGCCTCGTAGCGACGGAAGAACCCGAAATGGTAGCCATAACAGAATTGTGGTTAAAAAACTCAAACCGAGACTTTGAAGGCGAATTCACGGTTCCTGGCTACCAACTCTTCCACAAAGATAGGCCAGACAGAGAGGGTGGCGATGTAATGTTGTACATATGTCAAGGATACAATCAAATCTATGAACTCCAACATTATATCCGATCACGAGCTTCTAGGCGTTGACCTAGAGATAGGTCCTGTCAGATACAGGACTCTGGTGCTTTACAGACCCCCTTCCCAACCCGCTGAGAAGGACAGGGAACTGTACCAGCTGCTGGGTGAACTTGTTCAAGGCAGAGTGTGCATCGTTATGGGCGACTTCAACAGCCAAGTTGACTGGGAAACCAGAGCAGCCTGTGGCGAGAGCGCGCTACTCCTGGAGTTCGCCAACAACGAGTTCCTCACTCAATGGGTCAGAGAACCGACGAGAGGTGACAATATCCTCGACTTGGTCTTCACCTCTGAGGATGATATCGTTGAGGATCTCTCTGTAGGCGAAGAGCTCGGTGGAAGTGATCACCAGCTAATTAGATTTACCATCAAGATCCCGAAGGTAAGGTCTGTTGCCAGTCAATCAAGGAAACTTGACTTGAGAAGAGCGAACTTTGCAAGCCTCCGTGCTGGACTAACTGACGTGATGCTAGAAGTGTGCGATGCTGTTGAAGACTCGTGGAATAGTTTCAAAACCAGATTCATGAGTCTTCAATCGCGTTTTATCCCTCTGAAATGCCCCCGTCGGTCTTCTGTTCAACTAAAGTGGTTTAATCAAGAAATCGGCCAACTGCTTAGGGAGAAGAGAACTGTGTACCGGCAATCGAAGATCTCGGGTGACTTTGATGAATACCGGAGGCTAGCCAGGAGAGTGAAGTCCAGCATAAGGGTGGCTAAGCGGTCTGAGGAACTCCGATTGGTGAGACTCTGTAAAGAGAATCCCAAGGAGTTCTTTGGATATGTAAACAGCCGTAAACCAATCCGTCGAACGATTGGCCCTTTGAGGAATGAGGAGGGGACATTAAAGCATTCAGATGCAGAAAATGCTAACCTCCTCAACGACTACTTCTCTTCAGTGTTTACTGAGAGAATGTGGTCCTATCCCCCAGCCGACGGATTCCTACTCGGGGGAAAAGCTGGAGGATATGGACTTCACCGCAGTTGAAATCAAAAAGAAGATCAGTGACCTAATGACGAAT
Organism: Ceratothoa steindachneri; assembly: GCA_963969495.1. NCBI lineage: Eukaryota > Metazoa > Arthropoda > Malacostraca > Isopoda > Cymothoidae > Ceratothoa > Ceratothoa steindachneri. Next base: position 97,220,221 of record OZ018328.1, read on the forward strand.
AAGTCACCTGGCCCGGATGGGTTTCTACCCAAAGTGTTGAAAGAAGTGCACGATCAAGTGTCATGACACCTGAGCGCAATCTTCAACATGTCAATCCGGACCAAATGCGTTCCTAGAGACTGGCGTGAGGCTGAGGTGACTCCTATCTTCAAGAAAGGAGACCGTAACCAACCGTCGAACTACCGACCTATTAGTCTGACTTCGATAGTCTGTAAACTCATGGAAAGCATCATGGTGGACAAAGTGACGTCGTATTTAGAGTCAAACCTGCTACTGAGGAGTTCCCAGCACGGCTTCCGAAGGCAACGGTCATGCCTGACGAACCTTGTGGAATTCTTCCACTTCGTTTTCAGTGAGCACGATCGGGACAAGGCAGGGTATGTGGTCTACCTAGACTTTCAGAAAACCTTTGATAAGGTACCACACCTCCGCCTTCTCCGGAAAGTGCAAGCGCAGGGCATAGACGGAAAGGTAGCCGGCTGGGTCGAGAACTGGCTAAGTGGCAGACGGCAACGGGTGGTGGTAAATGGACAGGCTTCTGAGTGGGTGCCCGTTACTAGCGGGTGCCTCAAGGTTCTGTCCTGGGACCACTACTATTCATCATCTACGTCAACGACATGGACAGTGAGATGGTTGCGAAGATTTCCAAATTTGCCGACGATACCAAGCTTGGTATGAACGTTGCAAAGGATGGAAATACTGCACGCCTGCAGGAAGATCTTGGGAAGATTGGGGAGTGGTCTCGCACGTGGCAAATGCCTTTTAACGTGAACAAATGCAAAGTGATGCATATCGGCCACAGAAACCCCCAATCTCAGTATATCCTTAAGGGCACTGCTATTGAATCCACCGACACTAAGAAAGACTTGGGTGTAACTATTACTAGCGACCTCAAGTTCTCAAAACAGTGCATCGAGGCAGAGAAGAAAGCCCAAAGAATGTTAGGCTACATAAAGTGCCAGTTTGGATACCGTAACAAGGAGATAGTACTTTGTCTGTACAACTCCCTCGTTCGGCCGCACCTGGAGTATGCCATACAATTTTGGAGTCCTTCGTTTCGAAAGGACATCGCAAGGTTGGAACGCGTACAAGCTATGGCAATCAAACTGATTCCCTCTATCCGACATAAACGTTATGAGGATAGACTAAGGGAATTAAATCTGTTCTCGCTGGAAACCCGTAGACTGCGTGGTCAGCTCATCGAAGTTTTCAAAATACTTCGAGGGTTCGACAATGTTGACTACCGGGATATTTTCACACTGAGTGAGAACAGAACGCGCAATCACGACTTCAAACTTGAACTGGAGCGTTACAACCACAATCTATGTGGAAAATTTTTCACCTAAAGTATCTACGGTAAGTGAAACGCACTTCCAGTGGAAGTTGTCAACAGTGAATCTGTTGACCAGTTCAAGTCAAGAGTAGACAAAGTCTTGAAAAGTGGCCGTTTAGGGACGCAAAACAATTGAGCAGCCATGTGCCCGCTCGATTGCTAGTCGAAAAGTACCCTCTTTGAATGGACCGTAAGGTCTCCTAGGGTACTCTCTTTCCTTGTAACTCCTTGTAACACTCTCTCTCTCTCTCTCTCTCTCTCTCTCTCTCTCTCTCTCTCTCTCTCTCTCTCAACACAACCACCTTGTCGTCGGTGAGAGAGCTTGCGTGATCTGCCTGAGTTAAGCTAGCTAAGCTGGGGGACTTTTAGTCCGGTAGGGTCACCCATGCCAGTAAGGTAGCTGTAGTAGGATCCAGACTAATGGTTGTCAAACTTCTCTACCACTTCTTTGATGCGTCTCCTTGCATCCTCCTAAATTTTTCAATGGCACTTTGCCGCTATGACTCCGTCCTTTTCTTACGCTATCCCCAACCTTGAAAAAAAAAAAAAAAAAAACTTCGATACTATTTGATAGTAAGGACCTCACCAGCTACCTTATGCCGTGTGGGAAGAGAGGCTTTGGAACCTCTATAAATAACACTATCTAACGCTCACAGGTCGCGAGAGACTAGGATTGAAGGGATCCTAGGCGCCGGGGTGCGATTAATGGAGATGAGCTAAGTGCCCCGTTAAGCCTTCTCCTAACGTGCAATTGCCTGACCAGCTCCCTGTGACCGTTCCTTAGTGCCAGTGGTTGCACCGACCCGAGGTGACGGGTCCTTGTTACCAGGTTGGCTGCCAGGCCAACTAAAAGCCCCGGGTAGAGTCTCTCAAAGCGAGCACGATATCCCTTGACCGCTCGCCAGAGATCCTGGCCGCTCCGACTTCAGTCATTAAGAGTTAGTAAGGTGCATGAAACTGTTGTCTCCCTGTGCATTCGCCTGGTTGGGAGCCACGGTGCCCAGGGCTCGACAGTCTAGTCGCTACTAGCTGGACGGCAACGCCAAAGCGGATTGCACTCCAAAAGTCCCAAAGCTGAAGGAAGGGTAGGCGGGAGCGACTCTCGCGAGGATAAATCACCACCCCCCAAAATTTTTTTCAACAAGTGGTCTACAAGTGATAACAATAATGCCTGGCGCTCAAACACTAAAAAGCGAATGCCCAAAATGCGAAAGCACACGCTGGTGTATCGACTTCCCGGAAGGCAACTTCAGGGACATTGCTCCAACGAGCAGATGCCTCTTCTGCGTTCTGGAGGAGAAGCTCGAGCAGGCGGAGGAAAGGAGGAGGAAGGAGATTGCCCAGATGGAGGAGAGGTACACCGGGCAGATCGCCGACCTTAAGAGCCAGGTCGCCCTCCTAAAGAATGCACTCGACCTCAAGCACTCGAGTGACGACTCAAGCGCTACGACTGAGGAGAAGACCGCTGAGGGTAGTGGAGGGGACAATGATGGCAGCTACGCAGCAGCCGTCAAGAAACCCCCCAAAACTCCCATCACAGAAGATGAGAAAAAGGAGAGAAAGCGAAAGAAGCAAGAAAGGAAGAAGAATAGAAGGAAGCAGAAAGGGGAAGAAGAGAAGATTGAAAAGAAGAAAAAAGAAGAGAGCGAAGCTGTTAACTCGAAAGAGAAGGAAAAGAGCACGAAGCCAGATGGCTGGAAGAAGGTGGAGAGGAAGAAAGAGAAAGCGTCTAAGAAACCGGAGGTCACTGTCTATGGTGACTCTCAGGCTCGAGGACTAGAACCGTTCCTGCGAGCACGGCTCCAAAATAAAGTGGAGGTCAAGTGCCTGCCCGGCAAGGGTGATAAGGCACTGAGAAAGGAGGTGGAGAAGAGTCCCACTCCTGACTCTTCAGTAGTTGCCATTCTGGCTAGTGGCAACGACCTCTACTTCCGCAACGGGGGAGCAGGGGCGACAGAAGCAATACTCCAGAACGTCATGGGGGCAGTCGACGACTGCGGACTAAAGACGAGGAGGAGGGTCGTTGTCGGGATCCTTCCACGGAGGAGCCCTAACCCCATTACATACCGTCGCAATGAGCTGGTAAACCAGAGGTTGAGAGACCTCTGTACAGCTGAAGGGGTCTTCTTCGCGGACCCTTTCCGGACGTTCTTTGGTAGAAACGACCTCTACCAAAGGGACGGAGCCCACCTATCGATGAAGGGAAAAGCCATGCTGGCTAACCTCATCCAGGAGACGGTTAACCGCTGCGTCCGGTCTGTTCGGGAAAGGAGGACCGTTCCTGCCGCCAAGCCAAAGGCGGCGGGAAACGGTCGAACTTAGGGAGACCACCAGCCGGGAACTCCCTTAAGGTTCTTCTGTTCAACGCGAGGTCCATCCGGAACAAGTTTCTGGAATTAGTGGCCCTCGTAGCAACGGAAGAACCAGATCTGGTGGCCATCACGGAGTCGTGGATTCGAACCTCTGTTCGTGACTTTGAGGGCGAATTCGCAATCCCGGGCTACCAGATCTTCCACAAAGACCGGCTGGCGAAGGAGGGGGGCGGAGTGGTGGTGTACGTGAGAAGTGTATTCACGGCAACGAGCAGCACCACCACCGCCCACCAAGAAGTCCTATGCGTGGACTTGGAGCTGGGTACCACCAAGTACAGGACTGTTACAGTTTATAGACCCCCATCCTCGACGGAGGATCAAGACAGGGACCTCTATAATCAACTGAATCAGTTAACTGAAGGCAGGGTGAGTATCGTCATGGGGGACTTCAACACTCACGTTGACTGGGCAACCAGAGAAACCCGCATCGACAACATACGGCTCCTTAACTTCGTAAATGAAGGATTCTTCACTCAATGGGTGAGAGAACCAACACGAGGTGCAAACATCCTCGACCTAGTTCTCACATCCGAGGATGACATCATTGAGGAAGTTAGTGTAGATGAGGAGCTAGGTGGCAGCGACCACCGCCTCATCAGGTTCTGCATTCGAGTCCCAGCTCGCAAAGCAGTAGCTCGTGCTGCAGCCAAGCTGAACTTCAGAAAGGCAAATTTCGCGGGACTTCGTGCTGGCGTGGCAGCGACAGAGGTGGAAGATAGTGACAACGTCGAGCAACCATGGAAGAATTTCAAAAACTCATTCATGGCCCTGCAGTCACGATTCATTCCATCAGAACGCGGCCGAGTCGGAGCTACTCAACCCAAGTGGTTCACCCCCGAAATCATGAGAACCCTACGGAAGAGAAAAACCGCCTATCGCCAAGCGAAGAACACTGGAGAATTCGAGCACTACAGAAGTCTATGCCGAAGTGTCAAGTCCATGATAAGGGTGGCGAAACGCGCCGAAGAAGTCCGTGTGGCGAGACTCTGCAAAGGGAGCCCCAAGGAATTCTTCGGATACGTAAACAGCCGTAAGCCGACACGTAGACGGATCGGTCCCTTGGTGAAAGAGGATGGTGAGCTAGAGCTCAGTGACGAAGCGAATGCGACCATCCTCAACAAGTACTTCTCGTCAGTTTTCACTGAGGAGAAGGACACCACCCCTGAGCCTCGCGACAAGTACGAAGGCTCAGAGCAATTGGAGAGATTTCACTTCGAAGAGACGACAGTGCGTTCAAAGATCGACGCTTTGAACCGCTACAAGTCGCCAGGGCCCGATGGCTTCTTACCACGGGTGCTGAAGGAAGTGCGAGATGAGGTCTCCCCACATCTCTGCTCGATCTTCAGGAAATCGCTCGAGACTGGATGCGTGCCAAAGGACTGGCGAGACGCGGAAGTCACCACAAATATTCAAAAAGGGTAACGCGAGCGAGCCATCTAACTACCGGCCGATCAGCCTGACGTCGGTAGTAGGAAAATTGATGGAAAGTATCCTGGTTGACGAAATAACGCAGCACGTCGAGTCCAACCACCTATTGAGGAATTCCCAACACGGGTTCCGGCGGCACAGGTCATGCCTAACGAACCTTTTGGAATTCTTCCACTTCGTGTTCAGCGAGCACGACCGGGAGAAGGCGGTGGATGTCATCTACCTCGACTTGAAGAAGGCCTTCGACAAGGTGCCCCACCGCCGATTGCTGAAAAAGGTTCGAGCGCTAGGCATCGCCGGAGCTGTAGGTGACTGGATCGAAAACTGGCTGCATAGTCGAAGGCAGCGAGTAGTGGTGAACGGGCAAAAGTCCGGTTGGCTACCGGTAACAAGCGGCGTTCCCCAAGGCTCCGTGCTGGGCCCCCTACTCTTCATCATCTATGTAAACGACATAGATGATGGCATAACTGCGAGGATTTCCAAATTTGCCGACGATACCAAACTAGGTATGAACGTGGCAGACGCGGAAAACGTCGAGAGACTCCAAGCCGACTTGAGGAAACTCGGGGAGTGGTCAGACAAATGGCAAATGCCGTTCAATGTCGAAAAGTGCAAGGTGATGCACATCGGCCACAGAAATCCCCAAGCCGTCTACAGCCTCAAAAACTCGGCGCTCGAGAGCACAGACATGGAAAAAGACTTGGGAGTCGTGATCACCAGCGACCTCAAGTTTTCCAAGCAGTGCATCGAGGCGGAGAAGAAAGCCCAGAGAATCTTGGGGTATATCAAGCGACAGTTTGGGTATCGGAACAGGGAAATCGTTCTCACTCTCTTTAATTCCCTGGTCCGACCTCACCTGGAGTACGCAGTCCAGTTTTGGAGTCCATCCCTTCGGAAGGACATCGCCCGACTGGAGCGAGTACAAGCCAGGGCGACCAAACTGATCCCCTCGATCAGGCACAAAAGTTACGAAGCCCGCCTAGAAGAACTAAACCTCTTCTCACTGGAAACCCGAAGACGGCGCGGTCAATTAATCGAGGTCTTCAAAATCCTCCGAGGTATTGACCACGTAGGCAACGGGGACATGTTCCAACTAAGCGAGGGCGTAACGAGAAACCACGGCTACAAAATTGAGCTGCCGCGTTATCACCGGGACAGATGCGGGAACTTCTTCAGTTACAGTATCTGCAACGAGTGGAACGCGCTTCCGCCAGAAGTCGTGAACAGCGACTCTGTGGAGCAGTTCAAAAGGCGCCTGGATAAAGTCCTGGTTTGCTGACAGGCTCACGAGTCCCTGACTCGTAACAAGTACCCTCTCGTATGGACCGTAAGGTCTTCTAGGGTACTTCTTTTCCTTGTGACTCCTTGTGACTCTCTCTCTCTCTCTCTCTCTCTCTCTCTCTCTCTCTCTCTCTCTCTCTCTCTCTCTCTCTCTCTCTCTCTTCTCTCTCTGACGCCCCCTTGTCGCGGGAAGAGAGCTTGTGCGTACCCTTGACTTTTCGAGCTATGTCGGCGGGGGTACCTATCTTCTGGCACCCCTGGCAGGGTTTCTCTTGTCGATTTGGTCGGAAATTAGGTTCCAGACTAAGTGCGTCTTTTCTTTTCTTTTTATCCTACTCTATCCTTCATCTTTCTTTAAAAATTAATCCTATTTCTTCTACTTATACAAAAAGAAAAAAACAACAAAAAAAAACAACCCCTATACCTATCATGTCACTCTTACCCTTTTTTCATCTATCTACATATAAGGACCTGGCAGCTACCTCACGCGTCAGAAGAGAGGCTTTGGAACCTCTATAAACAACGCCAATCGACGCTCACTGGTTGCGAGAGACTAGGACTTGAGGGGTCTTAGGCGTTGGGGCACGATGAATGGGATGAGGGTAGTGCCCCGGTAACCCCTTTCCTGGCACATAATTATTGACCATTCCCAGTGACCGTTGACGGGTGCCTCTGGTAGCATTGGTCCGTGGTGACGGCCCTTTGTTCCCATGTTGGTTGCCAGGCCAATAAAAAGCCTTGGGTCGAGTCTCTTGGTGTGGCGGGATATCCACTGAACGCTGCTCCGAGATCTTGGCCGTCGTGAAGGGAACTAGTAGGAGTTTAGTACGGGGTGTGCTCCGTTGTTCACCTGGTGAGAAATCGATGGCCCCTTCGGGGACCGTCAGTGCTGCTTGGTTGGGAGCCACGGCACGCCGAGGTTTGACGACTCGGTCGGACGAACAGCAGCACAAGGAGCGTGCCTTCTGAAAGATCCGAAACCTCTCTGATCGATAGGCGGGAGCGACTCACGCGGGGCGAACTCACCACCCCCTTTCTTTTTTATTGAGTGGTCACAAAGTATTCAGAGTTATAAAGTGTTCAGCATGACTGGAAAGAAAGGACCTGGTGCGTTAAAGTATACCTGCTCCACATGCCAAAAGGACAAGTGGTGCGTAGATTTTCCGGAGGGGTGTTTCTCAAAATGCCACCCTGGAAGTATCTGCACGGACTGCGTCCTTAGGGCAGAACTTCAGGAGCTTAAGGAACTTTTTAAATCTTCTGAGGAAAAAACACGACGGCTGGAAGAAAAGGTGAAAATCCTCGAGTCTGAGCATGTGACTCAAATCCGTCATCTCGAAGCCATCATTTCAGAGATTAAAGCCACCAATGGACAGCAACGGCAACAAGAAACTCCCAACGACGCGGATGGCTCCTCTGTTGGGCCCTCATGCACCGCGTCGATAGAGATAGGCCAACCATCCGACGTCCCAGAGCCAGCAGCTGCTGGGGTTACTCAGGGCGTCAAAAAGAAGAAAAGGAAGAGTAAGAAAGGAAAAACAGAAGAGAAAGTAGAAACGGAAGATAAAACGAAGAAGAAAAAGAAGAAAAAACCCAAAAAAGTGGGGAAGAAAGAGGAATCGAAAGAGCCCATACTGAAAGGGAAGCCTCTGTCCTCTGAACCCAAATGCGCGAGGGTCATCGTGATCGGTGACTCCCAAGCGCGGGATCTACAACCCTTGCTAGCGGCCCGCCTTCGCACCAGTGTGAAGGTAAGCTGCCTTCCAGGAAAGGGGAACGGAGAAATAAGGGTGGAGGCTGAGAAATCTCACATCTCCGAGAACTCAGTAGTTGCCCTCATGGCAAGTGGCAACGATCTCTACCTACGAGGAGGAAATGTAGGCGCCAGCGGGAAGATCCTGACCACGGTTATGGGAGGAGTTGACGACTGTGGGCTAAAAACCCGCAGACGTGTCGTGGTCGGGATACTCCCAAGACGAGGTCCATCCCGCAATGCTCACGCGAGGAACGTCTCCATAAACCAACGCCTGGGAGATCTATGTACGGCGGAAGGAGTCTTTTTTGTAGACCCCTACCGCACCTTTTACGGGAGGAATGACCTGTACAAAAGGGACGGAGTGCATCTTTCCTTTAAAGGGAAAGCTGCACTCGCAAACATGATCCAGGATGTTGTGGCACGGACCCAAAGAAGTGTCAGACCCCGAGTAAAGGAGGACGTACGCCAGTACACCCGTGTTACTCCAGGAACGACCTTTTCTAAAGTCACAAAGAGTGGAGTGATCCCGCCACAGAGAAAGAAAGCGGGAAACGGAAGAGCGTAGGGAGTCCTACAGTCGGGGACTCCCTAAAAGTTCTTCTGTTTAATGCGAGGTCTATCAGAAACAAGTTTCTAGAACTTCGTGGCCTCGTAGCAACGGAAGAACCGGAGATGGTGGCCATAACGGAGTCGTGGATAAAAACCTCAAGCCGAGATTTTGAATGTGAATTCACGATTCCCGGTTACCAGCTCTTCCAGAAAGATAGGCCAGACAGAGAGGGTGGCGGTGTGATGTTGTATGTCAAGGATACTCTCAACTCGACGGATTGCAACATCGTATCCGACCATGAACTACTAGGTGTTGACCTAGAGATAGGTCCTGCCAAATACAGGACCCTGGTGCTTTATAGACCTCCTGCCCAACTCGTTGAAAAGGACAGAGATCTGTACCAGCTACTAGGAGAACTTGAAAAGACAGAGTGTGTATCGTCATGGGTGATTTCAACACACAAGTTGACTGGGAAACCAGAGAACCCTGTGGCGAGAACGCACTACTCCTGGAGTTCACGAACAACGAGTTCCTCACTCAATGGGTGAGAGAGCCAACGAGAGGAGACAATATCCTCGACTTGGTATTCACCTCTGAGGATGACATCGTTGAGGACCTCTCTGTTGGCGAAGAGCTCGGTGGCAGTGACCACCGATTAATTAGATTTGTAGTCAAAGTCCCCAAGGCAGAGCCTGCAACTAGTAAATCAAGGAAACTGGATTTGAGAAGAGCAGACTTTGCAGGTCTACGCGCGGGACTGACTGACGCGAAGCTAGAGGAGTGCGATGCTGTTGAAGACTCTTGGAACAGTTTCAAAACCACATTCATGAGTCTTCAATCGCGTTTTATCCCTCTGAAATGCCCCCGTCGGTCTTCTGTTCAACCAAAGTGGTTTAATCGAGAAATCGGGCAACTGCTTAGGGAGAAGAGAAATGTGTACCGGCAATCGAAGATCTCGGGTGACTTTGACGAATACCGGAGGCTAGCCAGGAGAGTGAAGTCCAGCATAAGGGCGGCTAAGCGGTCTGAGGAACTCCGAGTGGCGAGACTCTGTAAAGAGAATCCCAAGGAGTTTTTTGGATATGTGAACAGCCGTAAACCAATCCGTCGAACGATTGGCCCTTTGAGGAATGAGGAGGGGACATTAAAGCATTCAGATGCAGAAAATGCTAACCTCCTTAACGACTACTTCTCTTCAGTGTTTACTGAAGAGTGTGGTCCCATTCCCCAGCCGACGGATTCCTACTCGGGGGAAAAGCTGGAGGCAATGGACTTCACCGAAGGAGAAATAAAGAAAAAGATCGCTGACCTAAAGACGAATAAGTCCCCTGGACCGGACGGGTTTCTACCTAAAGTGTTGAAGGAAGTGTGCGATGAAGTATCACGACATCTGTGCGCTATCTTTAACATGTCAATCCGGACCAAATGCGTTCCTAGAGACTGGCGTGAGGCGGAGGTGACTCCTATCTTTAAGAAAGGAGACCGTAACCAACCGTCGAACTACCGACCTATCAGTCTGACTTCAATAGTCGGTAAACTCATGGAAAGCATCATGGTGGACAAAGTGACGTCGTATTTAGAGTCAAACCTGCTACTGAGGGGTTCCCAGCACGGCTTCCGAAGGCAACGGTCATGCCTGACGAACCTTGTAGAATTCTTCCACTTCGTTTTCAGTGAGCACGATCGGGACAAGGCGGTGGATGTGGTCTACCTAGACTTTCAGAAAGCCTTTGATAAGGTACCACACCGCCGCCTTCTCCGGAAAGTGCGAGCGCTTGGCATAGACGGAAAGGTAGCCGGCTGGATCGAGAACTGGCTAAGTGGCAGACGGCAACGGGTGGTGGTAAATGGACAGGCTTCTGAGTGGGTGCCCGTTACTAGCGGGGTGCCTCAAGGTTCTGTCCTGGGACCACTACTATTCATCATCTACGTCAACGACATGGACGGTGACATGGTTGCGAAGATTTCCAAATTTGCCGACGATACCAAGCTTGGTATGAACGTTGCAAAGGATGGAAATACTGCCCGCCTGCAGGAAGATCTTGGGAAGATTGGGGAGTGGTCGGACACGTGGCAAATGCCTTTTAACGTGGGCAAATGCAAAGTGATGCATATCGGCCACAGAAACCCCCAATCTCAGTATATCTTTAAGGGCACTGCTATGGAATCCACCGACACTGAGAAGGACTTGGGTGTAACAATCACTAGTGACCTCAAGTTCTCGAAACAGTGCATTGAGGCGGAGAAAAAGGCCCAAAGGATGCTAGGCTATATTAAGCGCCAGTTTGGTTATCGGAACCAGGAGATTGTACTGTGCCTGTACAACTCACTTGTCCGACCGCACCTGGAGTATGCCGTACAATTTTGGAGTCCTTCATTGCGAAAGGACATCGCGAGATTGGAACGCGTACAAGCCAGGGCAACCAAGCTGATTCCCTCTATCCGACATAAAAGTTATGAGGATAGACTAAGGGAATTAGATCTGTTCTCGCTGGAAACCCGTAGACAGCGTGGTCAGCTCATCGAAGTTTTCAAAATAATTCGAGGGTTCGACAATGTTGACTACCGGGATATTTTCACACTGAGTGAGAACAGAACGCGCAATCACGGCTTCAAACTTGAACTGAAGCGTTACAACCGCAATCTGTGTGGAAATTTTTTCACTTATAGTATCTGCGGTATGTGGAACGCACTTCCAGTGGAAGTTGTCAACAGTGAATCTGTTGACCAGTTCAAGTCAAGACTAGACAAAGTCTTGAAAAGTGGCCGTTTAGGGACGCAAAACAATTGAGCAGCCATGTGCCCGCTCGATTGCTAGCCTAAAGGTACCCTCTTTGAATGGACCGTAAGGTCTCCTAGGGTACTTACTTTCCTTGTTACTCCTTGTTACTCCTTGTTACTCTCTCTCTCTCTCTCTCTCTCTCTCTCTCTCTCTCTCTCTCTCTCTCTCTCTCTCTCTCTCTCTCTCTCTCTCTCTCTCTCTCTCTCTCTCTCTCTCTCTCTCTCTCTCTCTCTCTCTCTCTCTCTCTCTCTCTCTCTCTCCGACACTCAACAATGACAGTTCATTCCAGCAAATGTATCAGATGATTATGGCCCTATGCTCCACAGTGCAGGCTATGATGTCACGTTTTGATTCTTTACAAACCCAGTTTTCATAGCTTAATAACTCTGTAGCTCAACTAGTCCCATAGCTGGTTGAAGTCTAGGGAGTTTCTGGTGGTAAGTTCAGTGTGGAGCCTTTGACTCTCCGGATCAAGTAGGAGGTAACAGAACAAAGGGGAAAGGGAAAGGAAGAAAAGGAAGAGATATATCATTATTTGAGGCATTAGTGTAGGTTATCCTGCTAACATTGAGAGTCAGCTTAGCTCTATGTCCAAGGTTATCCTCAATAGAACAGTAACCTTTTCCGAAGTGACAACGAATGATCCTGTTTAATAGATTTATAGAGCCAATGTAAACAATGGTGCAGATTGAAAGTCTCTACTCACTGAGGCAAATAAGTTGAAGGACAGTACGCATTTTATTTCTGTTTATATTCTAGACACTTGACTTACACCAGAGGAATGACCTACTCCTTCGTAGACAGATCAGGACCTCTGGCCCGTCCTCTTCCTCTGCTGGTGGTGATGTCTTTGGCGGAGCCTCCCAGTCACAGGCAGCAGCTTCAGCGAGTATCCCCCCTTATGATATGACCTTTTGTTCTCCTACATTTCATTAATTATTGTAATAGTTCCTCTTTGACTACCTTGATTTTTAGTCATGTTAATATTAATTCTATTATAAACAAAATGTATTTTGTTTTTCATTTGTTACACGAATATAAGATTTTTTTTCTAGGGATTAGTGAAACTTGGCTCATACGTTCAACACCCTTATCATTTAGTACCATTCCAGGGTACACTTTACTAAGAAAGAATGCATTCGGAAACACGACTAACCATGATGTTTGTATATACATTGCTGACTCAGTACGCTATACTGAATCTTCAGTTGATGTTCCTAATAGAGTGGCTGTGTATTTGTGTTATTTTGATTTACTTGTTATTGTCATGTATCGCTCTCCATCAAATTTGATTAATGATAATACTTTATTGATTAATATTCTGTATGATTATTGTATTGGCAAAGAATCTCTCCACCATCACTTGGAATACTATTATCAATATAGGGGAATCGTGGTATTCGATCATGGGGACACAATTTACTTGCAGTGCCAAACAATTGCGGCGAAACATTGCCGTACGTGAGGGCAGGTGGGGCGATTGACATCCGTTCTGTTCCCCCCAAACTGGCGTCTGACGGGAGCTGGCTGTTATGAGAATGGCTCTCCGCTGCTGACGAGGGATCCTGCAACAAAAGGAGAGGGAGAATTGGGTGTTGGAGAATGGTTTTCAGGAGGGTTTTGAAGAAAAGTATGAGAAACCACTGGATCACTAACAGTCATTGTAGTGGGAGAAGACAGTGGCTGCTTAACAGTATCCGGCACCATCAGTATCCTGCTTGGTGCCAAACTGTAGTACAAAGAATTTCGGTTTCCTGGAGATGAAGAGAAAGGGTCCTTCATAGACTGGTTGCAAGGAAGAGCGAGTTGAGACGCGACGGACAAAAATGTAAGAACAGGTTGCCATCTCCTTTGGCAGGAAAGGTTTCTGATGAGCAGGCACTCTTGGGGCGGTAACCTTAACTTCGGTCATCGCCCGTACTAAATTACGTACCTATGCAGTAGGATTAACATAAGATGGTAGAGGATGGTCAAAAGGAGAAAAAAATTGACCAGGAGGAACTACAGAACTACAGAAATAGAAACCAGCAAAGACCCTAAGGTCCGCCCAAGGCCAGTCCGCTTACACATTCTAACGTAAGTGTATCATGCTCTTTATATATATATATATATATATATATATATCCCTCAAATACACTAACATAACACGCTTTTTCGAACCAGGGACGGGGGGTGATAGGACAGTACTCTCTTCTCCCGCAGGCGTCGCCTGCTAGTGATGAAAATTATATACTTATAGGACAGACAGAAAAAGAAAAGGGGAATTCACATTCACTCCATGCATGAAGGCGTCGCTGGCATCTTTCTATTCATCATTTCATTTTAATCCTCAACTCCTTATAATATATGCCGTTTTAATTTGTGCTCCTACTACGTTATATTTACGCTATTGAAGTACTCATCAAGTCGGTTTTTGAACATATTAACTGACGTGCTTTCAACTACACGGTTGGGAAGGTCATTCCACGTTTGCGTGATTTTAAACGTGAAGTAATTTGGGGTTATAGTAGAGTTAAAACGCTTGTTCACTAATTTTAAACCATTTTGGCGTGTGTTGGCCCTTTCGTCCAGCTCGAACAATAGTCTGTAATCAATATTAGTAAATCCTTTTAAGATTTTTAATAATTAATTCTATCAATTGCCCACGTAATCGTCTACTTTCAAGTGATAGTAGGTTTAATAAGCGTAGTCTATCTTCGGACGGTTTGTTTCGGATTTCAGGAATTAGTTTCGTAGCCTGACGTTGCACTCTTTCTAACTGCGCTATATCCTTATTTAGGGAGGGACACCAAAATTGGACCGCGTATTCGAGGTGTGGGCGCACGAGCGATTTGTATAGTGGCATGATTATATCTTTCGATTTGAAAGTAAAATTCCGAGCAATATATCCTAGCATTCGGTCTGCTTTTTTTGCAAGCTTCTGCGCATTGCTTTGATACTTTAAGGTCCTTCGAGATTAAAATCTCTAGGTCTTTTTCTAAGTTAACGTATTCGAGAATTTGGTCTTTCATATGGTATTCTACTTTTAAGTTTTGACATCCTAAATGCATGACCTTGCATTTACTTATGTTGAAGCCCATTTTCCATTTATCCGCCCATTCCAAAATTTTATTAAGGTCCCTTTGCATTTGCTCTACATCGGGTCTCGCAAGGGCACGGCTTCCTAGCTTTGTGTCATCTGCAAATTTAGAGATCCTACTAAACACTCCATTAACCAAGTCATTAATGCACACAATAAATAATAATGGGCCTAGGACTGACCCCTGTGGTACCCCGCTGGTGACTGGGGCCCAGTCTGAACACGCCCCATTTACAACAACCTGCTGTGAACGATTTGATGGCCAGTTTCTAATCCATTTAAGTATGTTGCCCCTCACCCCAATTGCTCTAATTTTCATCAATAGCCTTTCGTGCGGGACTGTATCAAAGGCCTTTTTTAAAGTCAAGGTAAATTATATCCGCCGCTTTAGTTTCATCCTAGATGCAAATCATGTTATGAAAGAATTCGAGTAAATTGGTTAGGCATGAGCGCCCCCGTCCAAATCCATGCTGGGAGTATGAAATTAAATTATTTGTTTCACAATGGCTCACCAACCTATCTCTAATTATCGATTCTAAGAGTTTTTTAATTACAGAAGTTAGACTGATGGGACGGAAATTAGTAGGCTCAGTTTTATCCCCTTTTTTGAATATCGGCGTAACATTAGCACGCTTGAACTCTAATGGAACTAGGCCTTCCTCTATTGATCGATTGAAAATCGTGCAGAGCGGTCTTGCTAATTCATTTTTTAGTTCTTTAAGATGTGTTGGGTACACCCCATCGGGCCCGGGTGACTTCGACTTTTTCATTTTATTAATATACGAGAGAATCTCCCCTAATTTATATTTATATTGGATAGGGTATTTTGTCTTTCAAAATTTATGTCCTCGCCTAGTGTTTCTAATTGCGTCACGTCTTCAATAGTAAAAACGCTCGAGAAGTGCTCATTTAATATTTTAGCAAATTGTTCTGGGACGTCCGTCATAACACCATCTTTACCTCTGATCGGCCCTATTGAACCCTTTAGGGGCTTTCTACTGTTAACGTAACTGTAAAACCGTTTCAGTTCGTGTTTCGAATTTATAGCAAGGTCTTTTTCATATTTCAGCTTAGCTTCTCTAATGGTCCGCTTTACCAGCCTTCGAGAGTGTACGTATTTTTCCCGATTTGTTGTCGTTTCGTTTTTTTTTTAACTTTGATAGTCTTTATTACGCTCCCGAATTAAGTTCATTATTAAAGAACTAACCCACGGTGCTCTCTTTGACTTTCAATTATTTCGACGAACCTACTTAACTAACTCGGAATCCACCGTGAGCATATTTCGCTGTAGCTCCGAGTACATTTCTTGTACTGTCTTATTATCAAAACATCTCCCCTAGTCTATCCTTTTAATCCGGTTACGGAAGGTTTCAAAATTACAACTCCCAAATCGTGGGATTAGTTGTGAACTCTCTTTTACCTCAACGCTCGTATTAATTTCAAGCCTAATTACATTATGGTCACTCATCGCCAAATGCTCACCCACGCAAACGTTTTCTACCAAAGTTTCCTCTGTTGAAATAATCAAATCCAGTATATTTTGTTCACGCGTAGGTTCCTCTACTTTTTGCACAAGAAAATTATCCTGGATGAAATCTATTAATCTCTCCCCAACTTTATCCGAAGTATAGTTTGTAAAGTTAACGTTAGGGTAATTGAAATCTCCGCAAATTATTGTTTTTCCTTTTCTCACTATGGATAAAAGGCACTCAAAGAGTAGCACGTTCTCTGATTCTATTAGAGATGGTGGGGCGATAGGTAACGGCTAAGTTAATTTTATTATTTTTAGCACACTCAAGCTCAATTAACAGAACCTCGCTCTTCATAATTACGGTCGTGGCGGCCATCGATATCGTATTTATCCCCTCTTTTACGTAAGCTAAAACTCCACCGCCTCTTCCATTTTGTCGGTCCTTATGATGGATTTTGTACCCTTCTATAATCAAATCCGCAATAAAGTCTCTAGAAGCTGTATCTAACCGCGTCTCGCTGATACATATGATATCGTAATCGCCCTCCTGAATCACGGCTTTAAATTCGGGCAGTTTGTTTCTCAAACTCCGAACATTGGCGTAAATAAATTTCAATTTTCCTTTTAAATAACAACGTCCCTATCTCGTATGACTGAACCGTTTCCCTGCTCGCGGCGTGAAATCTCGTTCGGCGCATTTATGGCTTGGGGGCAAATAACTTACGTACTATAGAGGTTGCGGATGCTCTCGATATACAATCCTGCCCAGCTTCGAATTACCCAGAGAATTAAAATGTATACCATCATTAAAAAAAAGTGAGGGTCTGTCCTGAAAATCATTCCAGAAATTATAAAACTTAACTCCCATTTCCTGACATAAACGTTTGAGACATTCATTAGTGTAAATTGACCTTGACTGCATTCTCAGAGTCGCTCTTAATCTTGGAATTATCTCAATTACCCCAACTCTATTCGCCTTCGCTTTGGCCGCTATAATTAGGTCCCTTGCTCGATGAACAATCTCGGTAGTCGAGCTGTCAAAACGGTGTACGTCATTTCCCCCCACGAGTGTGAGGATAGCTCGATCTCCACATGGCTCGTTCAATCTTTTAATTTCATTAACCACGTGGTTTATTCTGCCCCCCCGGTAGGCAGAATTTCTTTCGCTTAGCTGGATTTCTTGCTTCGAATTCAGAATCCTGGTTCTTTATTAAAGAGTCACCGATTAGAATACTCTCTGTTTCCCCCTCGATTTGAGTTAATAAGGCAAATTTATTAGAGCACGTAATTTCGAAACGCTGAGATTGTCTCGTTGGTCTAGCGCCGTTTCTAACCGGTCTAAATTGAGGTTCGGGCAATGTATACGAGTTTAAGATACGTGCTTGTTCATTTAAAATAAATTGCGGGTCACTCTTCTCTATACGGCTCGATCGGCGGCTCTGAGGGCGATTTTCGCTTCTCCGAGGCTTATCGAAAGATGCCCGCACGCCGCTGGCCAGTTCGTCAATCTTACGGATCGTTGCTTCTATGTCTCTCCCGACAGAGTTAACCTCTGATCTAACTTCACGAATCGCGTTGGTCAGTTTTAGCTCGAATGCCTCATTTAGCAGACAAAACCGACATATTCTAACGTTATTAGTATTTGAGGGAGCGTATATTTCCTTATTAAATGAAGCCCGGCAGCGTTCACAGTCAAATTTCACGATAGACATTGTAAAACACTAAGATTGTTTAAAATGAATTGAAATTTATGGAGCTAATGGAATATAACCGACACGAAATGTAGTTTCTATCTCTTTAATTTTACGACACGAAGTTTGGGCACAGACAAAGTAATTTTTTTTTTTTTAAGGAGCACAGTGATAATACGTCTTAGCAGGAGAAGGGTTTGGTGGAGAGTTGAGTACCATAGACAAGTTCCGCCGCAGAGCAAGCCAAATCCTTTTTCAAAGATGCACGAATACCCAGGAGAATCAAGGGTAGCTTGTCCAGCCAAGTGATGTTGGGACCAGTGGAGCGTAAGCTTGCCTTGAGAGTCCTGTGCAACCGTTTGACCTTTGCGTTGCTTTGGAGATAATAGCTAGTGGTACGAAGACGAAAAGAGCCAAGCACTGGCATAGTGCATCCCATTGGTGGGATTCAAATTGGCTACCATGATCAGTCATGATCGTTGATGGAACAGCAAAACGAGCAACCCATGCTGAGACGAAAGCTCGAGTTACAGTGGATGCTCTGATGTCCAAGTTAGGAACTGCCTCTGGAAAACGAGTAAAACGGTCGATCGTGGTGAGAAGATATGTGCAATCACGCGAAAAGGGCAGAAGGCCTATCAGATCGATGTGAACAGTATCCAAACCTGCGGATAGAAGAGTAAAAACAGCCAGAGGGGTTTTTGTGTGGCGTTGAACCTTTGCGCGTTGACACGGCAGCAATGAATAGTCAACCAGGATGCGCCTCTAATCACCTACAGCCCTGAACTCTCCCAGCGTAGACTTTGGCCCTACGTGAAGCGGTGAAGCCCAGGGAGAGGTAGATGAAAAAGCTATTCCGGCCTCCACCATAAACTTGAACTCCTGCTTCATTAAAGGAAGTCTT
Source organism: Ceratothoa steindachneri (assembly GCA_963969495.1). Taxonomy (NCBI): domain Eukaryota; kingdom Metazoa; phylum Arthropoda; class Malacostraca; order Isopoda; family Cymothoidae; genus Ceratothoa; species Ceratothoa steindachneri. The sequence continues at coordinate 97,238,868 of OZ018328.1, forward strand.
CATTAAAGGACTCTGAGAAGGGAAAAAACAAAACAGAAACGGTTAGAGTAGTGGTTCTGTCGACAAGCTTGCGATTTCGAGAATCGACCAAAAGGTTGTGAGCCGAAAGGAAATCGAGGCTTAAATGTGGAATGTCGACCTCGGCGACGATAATGGTCCATAAAAAAAACACGACGTAACCCAAGAGAGAGCTCCAGGTCACGCCTTCCATATGTCCTTATATCCGAAGAGTTAGCGGCTTTAAGGACAAGGTCAGACAGGCAAGCTTGATGTCCAGGGAGGTTGGAATGACACTGCTTTGAGCACCAATGTCAACCAAGAATGAAAAACCGGAAAGTGGGTTGTAAATAATAAAAAGATGATTGACCTGAGGAAAAACTGAGCTTGGAGAGGTGATAGACCCACGAATCACTTGCGTTTTTAGTTTAAACGATTATGCCGTGCTGATGAGCTTAAATTTGGGGTAAAAGAACCAGTAGAGTTTTGCTGATTTTGCGCGTTTGAGGTTAGTGAAATTAGGGTATGTGAAAAAGTTGTAGTTGAAAAGCGCACAGGATGTTGGTACGTGCATGGGTGTAAGCATTTTTCTGCCTTTGCACCAAACATGCAATGGTACCAGCAGCAATTTGAAAGTTGGGGAAAAGAAACTTGAGCAGCATGATTTGTCGGAGGGTGAAAATTTTGCGAATAAGAATTAAGTGAAGAACGAGAATTAAATTCTTGGTGGAAGCTACAAAGTTGTACACAACGTACGGCTTTGTTACCATATTTAGAATGATACCAGCAGAGATCCTGAGAATTATTGTCAGGATAGGCAGAATTGGGTCGAGAATGAAAATCCTTCTGCCATGCCTCACCCTTTGAGCTTGAGGTCCCTCGTTGATTTCTCTTTCGGGAGGAAGAACGAAATCGATCTGCCCTCGCTGCACCCCTTGTCGCACCTTTAGGGCACGAAGATCGCTCTCTATCCTCTCCAACATAGCAGCAAGATCCTGTGCCGGGATGGGGTGGAGGGATGACTTACGTGTGGGTTCTGGTCGGTTGTCTGAAGACTCCCTCGGTAAACGAACCTGTGAAATAGACACATTTGAACATGGTTCATGAGAGATTGAAATAGTTACCCAGCTTACGTATGGATTATTGAACAACTCATCGGCTGCTTTTGCGATTTACTGCACATTAGTAGGTGATGTCATTAGGATGAGTAGCGTAATATTTTCAGGAATCCCACGCATAAATATTTCTGTGAGCAGGGAGTGGAAAAATCCTAGCTGAGCTCCCTTAGTTCGAATTAAGTCGTTTAGATGCTCCAGAAATCACGTGGGACGCCGGTCACCCATCTCCTGAGTATTTAACAGCATCCTTAGATCTTCGACTTGCGATCTCACAAACTCTTCCCTAAATGCCTCTTTTAATTTGTCCCAAGCCCCAAGTGTACTACTTTCTAGCAAGATGTTTTAGAAAGCGAAAAGATATTTAAGGATAAATTTTGAATGATGCAGAAAATAAGGTTTTGTTCAGAGATGGCGTGATGCATCATGTGACTGGGTTGAAAATTAATATTTGATTTTATAATTAAGAATGGATGAACGTACGGGAGATAATTAACAAATTCTGGGCACCAATTTATAGATATAGGGCAATTGTGGTGTAAACCTAGATGTAAACCTAGTAGAATGAAAGGTGTTGTGACAGGTGTGCTTCCAAGAATGGATGTTGGGGTAGAATGGATGTCTCGTGCAATTGGGCTGAATGATTATGTGAGGAGGATGTGTGAGATGGAAGGTGTCATGTTTGTGGATGTGTGGGATAGGTTTGTTGGAATGAAAGAAATGTATGCGATGGATGGACTGCATTTGAGTAGGAGGGGGGTAGATGTGTTGTGGGAGGAGTATGATCGTGTTATTAGGTCTTTGCGGGCGGGAAACTAGATACTAATAGTGGTCAGGGAATTATGAGAGGACATTATAGTACTGAAAGTAGAATGGACTTGGCAGATAACAGAAATAGGTTCCAAGGCGATAGAGGTGAGGTCATTCAAGTTTCAAGAGGTGCTTCAGGGATAGGGGGGTTAAATTGTTTCTATACAAATGCTCGTAGTCTTAGAAACAAGAAGGATGAGCTATTTAGTTATATTAGCAATGAGGATATAGATATATTATGCGTTACTGAATCATGGGTTAATGAAATAGAATTTAGTGACACTATAAGTGAATTTGATTTTCAGGGCTATAATATGTACATTAGTCAAAGGGCAGGTAGGATTGGTGGAGGAATAATTATCTATATAAAAAACAACATTGTTTCAAGTTTAAATACTTCAATAAAGCAGGATGGAGTTGAGTCACTTTGGATAGATATTAGGTTCAGTAAAAATAGAATGGTGCATTTGGGAGCTTTTTACAGGCCACCTGGGCAGACTGATGATATAGATGAACTAATGATAAGGGAAATAAGTAAGGGATGTGAAACAGATGCAGTTATTATTGGGGACTTCAACTTAAACTCTGTGGACTGGGAAAATATGATAGGTAGGGATAGAACAAGTGGCAGGTTCATAGAATGCTTTGAGGATAATTTTTTGAATCAATTTGTTAACGATTCAACGAGGGGGGACAATATATTAGATTTAGTACTTTCTAACAGTGATCATTTAGTTCAAGAATTGACTGTTGGGGAAGCATTGGGAAATAGTGACCATCAGATAGTTCGTTTTAACTTGGGAATTGAGAAGGGTAAAATAACTGAGAATGCTGAAAAAGTTCCAAATTTTCATAAGGGAGATTATGTAAAACTTCGAAGCTTGCTAAATTTGGTAGACTGGGATATAGAATTCAGAGGTAAAAATGCTTATGGGATGTGGGATACTTTCAAGCATATAATAAATGTAGTCCAAGAACAATGTATCCCAATGAAGGCCATTAGGAACAAAAGTAGGAAACCATTATGGTGGAATCAGGAGATAGCTAGAAAAATTTCAGAGAAGAAAAGGGCATATAAAAAATTACAGGTAGAAAATAATATTCAAAATTTAAGTGATTATAGAATGGCTAGGAATGAGTTAAATAAGATTATAAAGAAGAACAAAAGGGTGTCAGAAATTAAATTAGCTCAGGATAGCAACAAAGATCCTAGAAAGTTCTTTAGTTACTATAAAATTAATAACAAGTGTGGCAGAGTTAAAATAGGACCTATCAAATATGAAGGGTTTGTGAGAGAAACTGATGAGGAAATAGTTGAGGTACTAAATGGTCATTTTGCATCAGTATTTACAAAAGAGAAACTAAATAGTCCTATGTATAGTACTCATAGGTCAGGAAAAGAGGTGTTTACTAACATTTGTGTGGATCGGAGGATGATAAAAGGACTAATAGGTGATTTAGATACTACCAAGGCCTCCGGCCCTGATAATATTCATTCTAGGATACTTAAAGAAGGGGTAGAAAGTATCTCAATAGCTCTGGACAAGTTATATACTAGGTCATTGGAATATGGAGAAATACCCGATGATTGGAAGAGAGCGAATGTAGTCCCCATTTTCAAGAAGGGTAGTAAAGAGGATCCAAATAACTTTAGACCGGTTAGCCTAACTCCTGTAGTCTGTAAAATTCTTGAGAAAATAGTTAAAAAAGGGATTTGCCAACATCTAGAGAGGGAGGGGTTAATCAGCGATGCTCAGCATGGGTTTAGATCAGGTAGATCATGTTTGACTAACTTACTAGACTTTCTGGAGTTTGTAACAGATCAAGTAGATAAGGGAGAGAATGTAGATATAATTTACTTAGATTTTAGTAAAGCATTTGATAAGGTACCACACAGGAGACTAGTTCATAAATTAAAAATGATTGGGATATGTGGGGGTGTTTCAAATTGGATAGCTGAGTGGCTGAAAGACAGGAAGCAAAGGGTAGTGCTAAATGGTGTAAAGTCAGAGTGGAGGGATGTTATCAGTGGCCTTCCTCAGGGATCAGTTCTCGGTCCATTATTATTTGTCATCTATATAAACGATCTTGGGGAGGCAGTTAATAATAAAGTGTCAATTTTTGCGGATGATACCAAATTAGCAGCTGTAGTTAAAGATATTGATGATAATTTTAAAGTGCAGGGGGACTTAAATAAATTGTTATCCTGGGCACATAAGTGGCAAATGACTTTCAACCTTGATAAGTGCAAAGTTATTAACATGGGAAAAGATAATAGAGAATTTAACTATGAAATGGATGGGCATTGGCTGAGCTCAGTAGAGGATGAGAAAGATCTAGGAGTAGTAATAGATAAGTCATTAAGGTTTTCTAAGCAGTGTATTGAAGCAAGAAATAGGGCAAATAGAGTGCTGGGTTTTATTAAGAGAAATGTCAGTTACAAAAGTAAGGAGGTTATTCTTAAACTCTATAACTCTTATGTTAGGCCACATCTAGAGTACTGTATACAGGCATGGTCCCCACATTTTAGACACGATATTAACCTTCTTGAGTCAGTGCAACGGAGGGCAACAAAGATTATTCCTTCCCTGAGGCACCTTGAATATGAAGATAGACTGAGGGTATTAAATATGTTCTCGTTCGAAAGGAGGTGTGTGAGAGGGGATATGATTGAGCTGTTTAAAATTTTTTCCGGGATAGATAAATTGGATGTTAGCAAGTTTTTTGAGTTAGATGATGGAAATCGGACTAGAGGTCACCACTTGAAAATTAAAAAGCAAGGGTGTAGGTTGGATTTAAGAAAATATTTTTTCACCAATAGAGTGGTAGACTTCTGGAACAAATTGCCGCAGAGGGCAGTAGGTAGTCCAAATCTAAATGTATTTAAGAGTAGGTTGGATGAGTTTATGGCAAGGGAAGGTTGTGATGGTTCCTAAGTTTTGTATATATTAATATTGTTTGTATATATCTATAGCTGCATGATTTAGTTCTTGACAAGCCTTGATTGGTGATACCCTTGTTTCTGGATGCAATCCTCTGGATGTAGTTTTCCTGGGAGTTTGGGTGCCTTGAAAAAGAGGCCGCTTGACTCGGATGACCTATGATGAGCCCTTGTGGCTTTTGTCATCCGTTATATTATATTGTGGGGGACTTTGATTTTGTCTTCCCCTGGTGATGGTGCTTTTTGTGGGTGGGTTTTGACGGAGGCGGATGACCTTTGATAGGCCCTTGTGGATTTGTCATCCGTGTAATTATGTTATGTTATGTTATGTTATGTTATAGCTATAAGTTTTTGAGGAGAGTTATTGAATCGTAAAAAAGGATCAGGCGGCTAAGCTTATGGCGAAGTTAGGCTTAATGGATGGACACGAAATCATTAAGGCATGGATAAAATACAACGAGAATACAACAATATATATATATATATATATATATATATATATATATATATATATATATATATATATATATATATATATATATATATATATATATATTATTATTATTATTATTATCATTATTATTATTATTATTATTATTATTATTATAGATTAACAATAATGGAACATATTTGAAATTATATTGGTTGAATTTTAATTTAATTATACAAAATGAACATGAGTTTAATACTGAATTTTTGTCGTGACTAAACTTGGCGTAAGGTAGTTAGGTAATGGTAAATAATTAAAATGTAATTAACATGTATTTGTAACTAATTGAAATGTAATTAAAATGTAATTTAAATCACGAATTGTGAGTAAATGTAATTGATGGTTAAAAGGGGAAATGTTTTTGTTTGTAAAATCTAAAGATTATATGGAGAAAAAATTCAACTGACCTTGAGTTGTAGATGGCGAGGGAACAAGTGAAAATCTTTTTGTCCCCCATGCGAAATATTTGGATGCGTTAGTCGTGCGTGTAAATGTTGCCAAAAATGTTGTCAATTGTTTTTGAAGACTTTTTTACAAATATATAATATTTAAGAAAAAATATATAGAATTTTAGGTATTTATATATATATATATATATATATATATATATATATATATATATATATATATATATATATATATATATATATAGCTGCTACACTACATCTAACCTTAGATGTATGACGCATAATGATTCGAAATTTTTCAACTGTTTTAACTATTTGGGTCTAACTCAGTGGGTAAAAGAAGGAACCGTCCATCCTTCTTGCAATATTCTTGTAATAATCTTAACTTTTGAGCATGATAGGATAGGGGACGTTTTAGTTATTCTCCGCATTTCCTATTTGTAAACAATCCCTCACCATTGGCATATTGACATATCATTTTCAGCTGAGACGTTCTCTGAAGCTTCATCTGAGTGTGACTGGGATTTTGAATTCAGTGGCTTGCCAGTTAATAGTATGTATATTCCTTTTTGCCATTTTCTTAATTCTTTAATTAGCGCCCATATGCTATTTAAATCTGCCCTTCCTAAATCTAATCGGCTAAAGCAGCATAAGCCTCCTACATACATGCTAAAGCAACATGCTAGACTTTGGTCAATGTATAAATTTTCAGCGAACAATTTTGGTAGGAGATCCCTAGAAACACTTGCAGTACTTAGTAATTTCCAAGGTGTAAACTACCAATATAGAAATTTTCCCCTAACTAGTTGGAACAATTTTGAAGCCTCCTTAGTGCATAAGTTAAATTCTAATCCCAAACTTGGTCCTCTGGAAAGCAGTAATGGCCGTCTTTTACAGAATCCAATGGATATGGCCGAGTGGTTGGCAGATACATTTGCTTCTGTCTATTTTATGCACTCCATTAATAATCCCGTTCCTCGGCAGTCTTGACAAAATTCATATTAACGTTTCTCTTGTTACAGAAGCTCTGCTTAAGTTAAATCCCAAATCTGTAATGGGTCCAGCCAACATCCACCCATTAAGAATTAAGTCTTGTGTTCCATTATGAGTGCCCAGTGGAGGCACGTGGATAGGCCCTGCGGAACTGCAGCACCCCCTATTTCCACTCAATATTATTGATAACATTCAATATAATGAGTCCTTTTTTCTTTAATTCTTTATTTATACTTGTACATTATATAACCCTTAAGCTTAATGACAGGAGCCATCCCCTAGTTTATGAAAAAAAAACAAAAATCCTTGTATAGAACTCTGCGCTTCACAGTTCCAGCGACGCGATGTTTGGCTGTTGTGCGCATGATTACATGTACGAGATGGGAAACTGCATGCTAAGAAGAGGGAGCAATATGGCTCACGTAGTGCCGAGCCTGGCATGCTGGTGGAAAGTAGTGTTTCTTTTAAACTCCGCGTGTGTTGTGCTTAAAAACGTCTTTATATTCCTGAATGTGATAAAGTGTAGAATTTAATTCATATTTTTTCAGTTCTTTTTATTAATTAATTGAGTTGTTTAAATTTATCTTGGAAAATAATCTAGATGATGTTCTTAGTGAAATTATGAAACTAATCAAAATCCTCTTGACAATTCCCATGACTACATCAGAGGCAGAACGCTGCTTTTCAAAACTGAAAAGAATAAAAACTTTTCTAAGGAACACTATGAATTCTGAAAAACTAAATGCACTTGTAGTGCTTTCAATCGAGACAAAATTCCTCAGTAGTCATCCAGAGATCAAGGAGAAAATAATTCATCTTTTCACGCAAATTAAAACAAGAAGCATGGATTTCTTTTTTAAATAAATGGATCATGCTTGAACTCTAACAATTTAGGCTATTAGTAAGTAAAAAATGTTTGATTTTGTTTTGTTTGATTTTATCAAGTTTATCTATAATTTTTCCTTTATTTCCTTTTACATAATATTAAAATAATGCTAAAAAAAATATAATGCGTCACCCCCACTAATTTTAGCTATGAGCCGTAAGTCCTTGGAGAGGAGTAATTTATGACTATATGGAAACTAATAAATTATTTACTCCAGCTCAGTATAGTTTTATGCCTGCAGGTCAACAGAAGACCAGCAAATTTTAAACTACAATGATATTTCTCATTGGCGTTATTGTGGCTTTAATGTTAATATTATCCTATTTGCTTTCTCTAAATCATTTGACGTTATGAATCATCGGGTGCTTGTTGACAAACTCTCTTTCCTGGGTATCATAAGTAAACTTTTGATTGGTTAAGAGAATTCTTGATAAGGAGGACTATGAAAGTTATGGTAAATAGATATTGCAGTATATCTAGAGGGTTTACCAGTGGTGTTCCACAGGGCTCAGTCCTTGGCCCAGTACTATTTTTGTTGTATATTATCTTTATTAACTCACTATGTTACCATCCCATGCAAAATATTTGCTGATGATCTTAAATTTTTTCTTCAAGTTAATACAAACTCACATACTGAGCTCCTAAATGATTGGATTACTTGTCAGTCTTCTATTAATTCTTTGTACTAAGCTTTCGTTTCATGGCGACTGAACATGAATACCAATAAATGCGTCTTAAGGGGATACTACAATCATTTTTTTAACATTATACTACGTTATATTATCATATATGATATTAAAGATCATTAAAAGCCCTTTTATTCCTAGCAAAAAGATAATAACCTACGGCGCCGTTTTTGAGATACAGGGGGTTCTTTCATAACCCCCCCTTGAAACCTGATATCATATAAATGGCTATAGGATTACTAAATAATAAGCAATTGAACTCAATTCACGACCAAAATATGTAAATATGATTTAATTATCATTTGAAATCAGTTTTCTTTAGTTCAATTAAAATTTATGTTAATGGTGACTAAAACATATTTTTCGGACAAGGTCAACTATAAGCTTTGTTCTAAGTTGGAATAGTAGTAGTGTAATGAATGCCATAGAATTTAGTTCAATCTATATTCGAATGATCATAAAAATATAAACCAGTTCTTAGGCGTCCCTTTTTTTTAGCAAATATTCAAAATCGAATGGTATAGTTTTGTGTTTTGTTCACAAATCAACTTTAGAAATCTATGGAGAATTTCCACGAATGTATAACATTTTGCATTATCATAATTTTTAGTATGTTCTAGTCATGTTGCTAAAACAAAATATATATACTATAAAAAAGTGCATACAATTTCCAATAAAATGATATAAAAATCAATGGTGTATTTTTGTTTTATTTTTCACAAATGAGCTTTAAATATCTAAGAAAATGTTTCCAAATATGTATACAATTTTGCATTATCTTAATTTTAACTATGTTCTAGTCATGTTGCTAAAAAAAATAATTATACCATAAAAAATGCATAAAATTTACAATAAAATGATATACAAAACCAAAAAATGCGAATTTTGAACGAAACAACGTGAAAAGTAACTCAAGAAGAAATGTGGTATCCCGTTAAGAATCCAGCGGTATCCTGCCAATTGGGATGAACTGAATCATTCTGGCTTATACACTCTGAATAACTTGTCCAGCCCCATTTCAGCATCTGCCAGTGATCTTGTAAAGGGTCTTTCAACAAGGACGCTTGAGCTTTGTGATGCGATAGTGGCCATGTTGTTAAAACGACATCTGAGATCACCGAGATCATGCGATTTAACACCATTAGACTACTTTCTTTGGGGATACCTTAAATTGCACGTCTATGAGAATAATCCGCAAACAGCTGATGTCCTCAAAGTCAACATAACGAACACCATCCAGCAAATTCAGCCAGATTTATGTGACAAAGTCTTTGAAAATTGGGCCTCCCGAATACGTTCCACCAAGCGAAGCCGCGGCGGACATTTGAACGACGTTATAGTCCATACTTAATGCCATAAAATGTACTTTCCAATTTAAAATAAATTGAGTGCATATATCACACACAACTTGTTTTATTTACATTTAAAAATCGAGCGACCTTATTGAAAGACCCTATAGTAACAATAGATACTACTCTCAAGTTCCATCAACATATTAGTAATATTGTTAACAAAGCTGCAGGCTTAGCTAATAATCTTTTAAGGTCAACTGTGAACTGTGATATAACATTTATGCTGCCTCTCCTTGTGACTCACATACGCCCACTGCTTGATTAATGATCTCCACTTTGGAACACAGGTTACATTGGGGATTATAAGCCTTTAGAATCAGTACAGCGCCGCTGGATCAAGTAGGTCAGAGGTCTGGAGCTTCTCCCTTATATAGAGAGACTTAGGAATCTTAGCATCTTTTCTGTTTAGGGTAGGCTACTGAGAAATGACTTAGTTAATACTGGAAAAATCTTCATGGCCTTTCATCCGTTAGTCCTGACGATATCTTCACCGGAGCTCCCGAAATTGGCACCAGAGGTTATTAGTTTAAACTTTCTATCCAGAGACACTCATTGGGTGGCACTGTCGAATTTGGAGGAAAGTCCCTGAAGGAGACCGTGTCTAGTGACAACTGAGGTTAAGGATCTGAGGTCTTGCATATCTCAGCAGGGTGAAAGTGTGGACGGCAATATTGACATCAGAGAGACCATTAGATTGGAGGTGAGAGAGCTTAGGGAAATAGATAAGAGGATGGACAGTGTCATTATTTAGGGCTTTCCCGTTGGTGATAATCTCCAAAAATCTTCAAATAAATTTCGATAATGTGGTTTCCTTTCTTTTGCCAGAGCGGAATGAAGTTGTTTGTCTGTTGGATATTAAACCCATTAACTCTAATATGGCGAAGGCTAGGATTGCGAATATGCACGTTAGAAACGAGCTGCTTCCACGCTTGGGTTAAAGTCGTTTCTCCTCAATTTATATATCCAGAAACCTCACATATCATCAAAGACAAGAATTGCGTACTAATCGGGCGGCCAGACAGGGGGCTGTTGGTGTTTGGGTGGCCCAGCGGAATAGTGAGCCAGTCCATGGTGGGACGGCAGCTTTGTTATATGTGCCACCTCCTCCTTTTGCTTTGGGTGATATTCCTCTGCCCACAACACCTGGTAGGTCCGTCGGTGCCAGAGGTGATAGACTTAAAAAAAACATGTAAATCCCTTTTCTCATAAAAATCCAAGTGTAAATACTAGTCTCTGCTATTTTTCTTTTATATTATTATTAATTAATGTCAATAATCTTGTAAATAAGTTTAATAGCTTTGCTGATATGCTTTTCAATTACAATGTTTTGTATGTGAGACCTGGTTGAATTCTATAATTGCAAACTCTGACATAAATGTTCCTGGCTTCAACTTGTTTAGAAATGACCTGCCTACAAATACAACAGAACATGGTGTTGGATTCTTTGTTCGTGATAAATTAAGATTGGGAGAATATTAGTGGTCGACAGACCGCCAAGTAATTCACTTGTAGATAACATTGCTTTGGTTTCATTCTTAAAATCTTTTTTGTGTTGACAAAAAAGTTATTTTGCTTGGTGATTTTAACCTACCTTCTATCGATTGGTCACTTGATGTGTTAATAGGTTCTACTTCAACTGATTTTAAATTTCTTGATTTATTCACTCTTTTAGGTCTGACTCAGTGGGTTAAGATGCCCACTTATATTCAATCTAATAATATCCTTGATTTAGTTTTTACAACTGAGCAAGATAGAGTTTTAAATATTGACCTAACTGCCCCACTTCTTAGATGTGACCACTTTCGGGTTTTGTTTGTTTACTCTATAGGGCGGCCCGGGTTTTATACGTATAAGGGAGGGAAACGACCACAGGTTACTAGTTTGCTGGTAGAGACGTAAAGGTTGCCAGTTAAGGTTGAAGCAGGAAGGGCATGTTACCCATACCTTTATAGCGTGATGAGGGACGATCACCGGTTGTAACTTCATGGTAGGAGGAGAAAGGTCGTCCATGGATGCCGCTTTATGGTACAGATAGGGAAATGTAACAGTTCCAGTTATGGTTAAAAATGACGCAAATATTTCGCGAGGTCCCTACTGTCCCCGGGATGAAGTGATAGGTGACGTTAAGTTTGTATCTGACTCAAAAAGATACTTCAGTAATATATCGGCTTGGTTGGGCTTACCGAATGCTTGTAATCGAGAAAGGACTGACAAGAATTACGTACAAAAAATAAGGGTTTAATTCCAAACAAACAAAACAAACAAGCAAAATAAAAATGAGGCTCGCATTTACAGAGTACGGTCAAGGAAGTTTCTTACTAACAGTTAGGAAAGATAGAGTAAGGAGAACAAAACCTCGGCGGTTAAGACGGGAGCTTCGCTACGCTAAACTAAACGTAATTAATAACGGGGTGACTCTGAGATCGAGAATTAAAATCAAGAATGAGTATGCATTCTCCATTTTTCTTCTATAAGTAGGGCAGGAGAAAGGCGTAGCCTATTCCTGCCTCCAGGTCACGCCGTCTTTAGCTCTGCCCGCAGGGCGGGATTTCCTCAACCGAGGTTAATCCCTTGCCCCGTGTTTATGGATCCATGGCATATAAAGATTTACGCTTTCTTGATATAAATTTTATAACACCTGACGCGGCAACAGCTTTCTCGTCTTAATCCCTTTTCCAGAGAAGAAGTGTTCGTTTTTATTACACTATCGCTAAATCTTTATTGATATCTTAATTCACGATTTCCGTTTACCGTATACCACTCAATCGTTAAACGGAAGATAAACTCTACCCTCCTTCCGACGGACGGACTAGAAAACCTCACATCAATAGACATATACTACCATGACAATTAACACAGGCCATTCATTATACACCGCAACCTTTCCCTAGCCAGCCCCGAGCATAAAATAAACTTGGTCATATATTACAGGACCAGAAAAACACGATCATTCGTCATGAAGAACAGTTGTCTCCCTGCGATGAACTCCCTACAAGAGGCCAACCTATTGTATGAATACTCGTGCAATGACGGTGACTGCGTTCACCGCAACTCTAAATACATAGGGATGACTTCTACAACTTTGTCGCGCAGATTGACGATGCACCTCCAGGGCGGGACTATCAAGCGACATGCCGCAACACATCACACGTGAATAGCAAGAGAAACGTTCACACAAATCACATGCATCATCTTCCGTGATCTTGACTGCCGAAGACTCTGAATGGCCGAGGCAGTTTTGATCTCCCAAAACAGACCTTCAATCAATATACAACTCCAGCCAGAGAATATCCTCCAAACGACTCGCCAGAATCTGCAACGCCCCCGCATGGAACCAAGATTTCTATAAACCTTTTCCTCCTTTTGTTTATACCCAACATCAATTTTTTGTTCTCGAACATTTTTTTAAACAAATCCATCTATTTTCATGTTAGTTGATTGGTCCGTTTCCTTACAATAATGTTCAAAATATTTGTAAACACAAATCTATCCATGTATTTTTAGAGTTAGTTGATTGGTCCGTTTTCTTATGGTAATGTTCAAACATATTCAATATATTTTCCTGTAATTTCACGTTCACCATTCTTCCCCGAAGATGACCTACTGTTAGGTTAAAAGACATCTAGGCAAATAAAGTGATGCCTCTTCCGTGCAATTTTTCCTTGCCTAGAGCCATCTGTTGAGACTAGAGTCAAATCTATAAGAAAGCTGCAACCAAAGGTAAACAATACAGCCATTGCTGTCGACTTAAATGGACTCCTTTCAATATATATATATATATATATATATATATATATATATATATATATATATATATATATATATATATATATGCACGTGGACATTTGATACAATTTTCATTATTCCTGCGAGGCACTTTGTGGTACAATTTTAATGCAAGGGACATGCTCTCCAGAGAGAACTTACTTCCCAGTTGCACATCCTTAACTAGACAAGCAGGTATATTATAATATATGCAGAGGGCAATGAAATTAACATCACTTATACATGGATACAACTGTACTTAGAGAGGGCCTGTACAACCTGCCAAAGCAACTATATATATATATATATATATATATATATATATATATATATATATATATACCTCTTATGACATACAAGGGTGGCCATCGATCTTTTTATTATTACGCAAAACTCAATAATAATAATACAGATTGTCCCTGCCAAACGAGATCCTTCTCCCGGAGCGCGTGACCATTTCCGCCTGCACGTTTTTTTACCCGGTTCTCGCTGTAGCGTCTTGCGCGTTGCTAGAGGTCGCATCTTCTCCTGTTGCCAGATTTTCACGCGGTGAATCACAACTGGTCCTCTTGTGCTCATCCTGCGTCCTTGAGAGTCGCTGATAACCCGGCACGTCATCATTTCGTAAGGTGGGCAATTTCGTCAGTTTGAGTATGTCTATTGAGACAGTGTCTCTTCCTCCATTAGGATATTTCAGCATGAATACCTTGCTGCCACGCTCGCTCGCTGGAAAAGGGCCAGCGTATGGCTCTTCAATTGGTTTGCGAACGTGATGTATCCGGACCTAAACATGCATTGCATTCTGCAGGTCCTGGCTAAGATAAGGCTTAGACACCGAGTGCAGGTGTCCTAAAGATACTCTCGCGAAGTCGATCTGTGCCATTGTCGATGTCAGCTCTTTAATGAACTTAGCATCCGATTTAGAGGAGAACGACGAGAGTAGAGGCTTTGAGCACCTTCTTAGCCACTAAGTGGACTGGTGAGGCCCATCGCGAGCCCCTCCTTCAAAAGATCTTCGAGAGTTGCTTTGGCAACATGTAATCTCTCCATCGAAAGAATCCTAGGCCGCGCAAAGGACGGTGGATCACTGCCAGTATCGATTTGTGGGCAACTGAGTGTGCTGATGGCGGTGATGGGTCATCGGGAACAGGTCCGTACATTTCCCCATATGCCTTCTGGATGGCCCTACACTGGGAGTTATGTTCTGAAGTTCATCTATGATCAGGGCTCCCGCTGGTTCGACAGATAATTTAACACTTGACGCAAGTGGATTCGTGCAATTCACTTGACCTAGCCATTTCCGCCGCGATTATTGAGGCACTTACCCCTGTGTCAATTAAAAATTTGCGCTTTTTATCATGCATTTTCTCAGCGACGGTGAAAACCAATAGCATACCAGCGGCCGCGCCCGCTAAGGCATGCCTGACTAGTTCTCCCGTGGGACTGGCGAAGATGACCTGGAGGAAGGTTGCATTTGCAAGCGTTCTCCTCTTGTTGGCTACCTGCACCAGGGCTTACAACACTAGGCCTCCTCGCCAAAGTACAGGAGCGAGCGGCAAAACACAGGTTTCCGGTTTTTTCCGGAATGGTCGCAATCCTTCCGGTATATTACGCACACAGTAATTATCCGTAGGCAGCGATCGTGCAAAACCCGATGTATTATTTATGCACTTATCACGCGCTTTGTTAGAAAACGCACCGGACCCGGATACGACACTGCATTTTTCAGAATTTACACTATGACACCGCTCTTTACCGAACGCAGTAAGGTCATCCGCCAGTTTACCCAATTTGGCCAGGGTTAGTTCTTTTTGTGCAGCAATTATAGGCGCAATGTTCGCCGTAAGGATTGTATAAATTTGTGACGAACAAGGTCCTCGCTTACTCCTACCTGAATAGGAATTCTTCGCAGTTCTTTAAGATTGATTGAGGGCCGGCCTGCCACTGCTGATTCATTGAAGATGGTTGTTTGCAGAGTCCATTTCTTTGATGCCTTCACTGTTCGCGACGTAAGGGTCATCAATTTATAGTCGTACCAGGGCTTACCACTTTATAGGAGTGAAAGGTCACCATACTCTTCACAATTCTTTCAATATTCTGAATTCAGGTTCATTTGTAAATCCTGGTTTTGAGTTTTTCAAGGGTAATTATACCCTAATGATTTTTTTTAAAGAATATCAACTGGGATGTTTATTTTTTTGGCTTTAGTGTAGAACAATTTTACACAAGATTTAAGAACATTTTGTATAATGCATTTCATCGTTATATTCCAATGAAAAGTGCCCATTCAAAACAGCCTCCTTGGATTATAAACATTTTCTTTTCCGTGAAACGTCAATAGCGGCGAGCATGCCTAAGTTATAAGGATGCTCGTAATAGATTTGGTAGGACTTCACCTATTACTATTATGTTGTGGAATGTATTTAAGACCAAGTCATTGCAGTACAGTGCATCAGTGAAATTAGCTGTTGCTAGGTATGAGCTATCCCTAATCTCAGGTGGTCAATCTGATGTCAGATGTTTCCACAGTTATTTTAGTAGAAAAAAGGTAGATAGACCTACTATTGGCTCACTGCTTGTTGATGATGCTTGGTATGTTGATGGTGCTGATACGGCAAATTATCAAAAGCAAGATTAAATGTAAGGAAGAATGCATTCCCCTGCAAGGTAGTGAATAACTGGAATAAGTTTCCTGAGAGGGTAGTTGCAGCAACCTTAGGACAGCAGTTTGAGTCTAGACTGGATAAATTTTGGATTAGTCAAGAATTAAAATACAATTATAAAGCACAAATAAAAGACCGCACGCAGCTACAAGTTGAATATTTATATCTGTAGTCACAGGTGTAAGCCTCTTCCAGAAATCTTCTGTAAGTATCTGTAAGTATGATTACCTGTCTGATAGGAAAATGAGGGTGGTGGTGCTATAGATATAGGGCCATCGTGGTATGAACCTAGATAGAAACTTCACAACAAACCTATATCTATAAGTTTTTGAGGAGAGTTATTGAATCGTAACAAATGGCTCGAGCGGCTCAGCTTATAGCGAAGTTAGGCTTAATGGGGCGGACATGAAATCGTTAAGGAATAGATGAAATACAACGAGGATACAACAAAACATATATTATTATAGATTAACAAAAATGGAACATATTTGAAATTATATTAGTTGATTTTGAATTTAGTTATACAAAACGTACATGAGTTTAACACTGAATTTTTGTCGTGACTAAACTTGGCGTAAGGTAGATAGGTAATTAATTAAAATGTAATTAAAATAATTGAATTAATTGAAATCACGATTTGTGGGTAAATGTAATTGAAATATAATTGAAATGTAATTGTAACTATCAAAATGTAATTAGAATAATTGAAATCACGAATTGTGGGTAACTGTCATTGAAATCACGAATTGTGGGTAAATGTAATTGAAATCACAAAATGTTGGTAAATGTTATTGAAATCACGAATTGTGGGTAAATGCAATTGAAATAATTGAAAATGTAATTAGAATAATTGAAATGAAATTAAAAAATTAATTATAATAATTGAAATGAAATTGTGGATAACTATTAAAATCACGATGGTTAAAAGAGGAAATGTATGAGAATCTGGAAAAGGAAATATAAGAAATTAGACAGTGTTTTTGTTTGTAGAATCTAAGGATTATAGGGAGAAAGAATAAAACTGACCTTGAGTTTGAGATCGCGATAGCACAAGTGAAAATTTTAGTCTCGCATGCTGAATATTTGGAAGGGTTAGTCGTGCGTGTAAATGTTGCCAAAAATGTTGCCAAATGTTTTTGAAGACTTTTTACAAATATATAATATTTAAGAAAAATTATATATAAAATTTTATTATATATATATATATATATATATATATATATATATATATATATATATATATATATATATATATATATATATATATATGTATATATATATATATATATATATATTATATATATATATATATATATATATATATATTGTCGTAGAATGCCCCCCCCCTTTTCTGATCACTCCACACCTGATACCACTTTTATGTAGGAGAATGCCCCTTTTTTCATCTTTCTACAGACAAACCGCTGTTGTAGTGGTATTCTTTGTGGTCGTGATACACTTCTTTGATGAAGTAGGCTTTGTTCTAAGAGTGCTAAGAGTGTTAATATTGTTATTTTAAAGAAGAGCCGTTGGAAACACATAAGGATATAGAGAAACGCACGAAAATTCCCCAAATAAACTTATATTTTAACTTTAACAATTTACTACACAAATTAACCATTAACCACAGAAATACTCCGAATATTAAAATAAACGATAATTAAATCAATTAGTTTGACCCTCTAAAATTTGCTAAATTTGATACGCACTTTAATATACAATATGTAGGCTTATTGACTCTACTGGAGTTTAAATACCTCAGGAATGTTATTGGCTCCACGACGCGTGCCGACCGGCCAGATGTAGGTGGGCGAGATCACGAGGTCTTTTTGGCGAGGGTAGCAGATGGGGGTCCACACGGTATTCAGGGGGAAGGGGCTTCAAGGGCGAGAACAATCACGGAGCTTTAGGCGGCACCAAGGTAGGTGTCGTCTTTCTTGCGAGAGTAAGTAGAACTTGGTTCATAAACCAAGTTAACTTAGATTGTGGTGTGACCACCAAGTAACGAGCTCGAGGGGAAGCTTTTCTCCTTCGTTACATAATTCCTCATGGGCGAGGACTGAACTCGGGGAGGGTCTTCTTCAAGGGCAAGGATCGAGGAGGGAGGGGGTTGTTTCTCTGACGAGAATAAGTTAAACTTGAATAAGTTAACTTAAAGGTCGGTTTGGTAACCAGGAACTAGCTCGAGGATGAGCTTCTTCTTAGTTCCTGTCTTCCTCAAGGGCGAGTATAACGGAGAGGGGTTTCTCTGACGAGAATAAGTTAAACTTGGTTCCTCAACCAAGTTAACTTATGAGTTTGGTGTGGCCACCGAGTAACGGGCTCGAGAGGGGGCCTTTTCCTTCTTCTTTTCTTAATTCTTCAAGGACGAGGAATACCCCTGGTGTTTAAGATGCACCAGGATATGAGGAGTCTCTCTGACGAGAGTAAGTTAGACTTGAACAAGTTAACTTACCATTCGGTTTGATAACCAGGGACTAGCTTGAGGACGAGCTACTTCTTAGCCCCTTAAGGTAGGTAGCCCTGCCTCTCCTGCAGGGTATTTCTTGGTCTGGCGAACCAAGTAATCTACCTGTCCAGTCTCGGTAGCTCGATCTTAATCTGAGACTTCGTCACCTGGAGACTGACGTATTCTACCAATCCAGTCTCGGTTGCCCGTGGTCTTAATCCGAGGACTTCGTCACCTGGAGACTGACGTATTCTACCAATCCAGTCTTGGTAGCCCGGGGTCTTAATCCGAGGACTTCGTCACCTGGAGACTGACGTATTCTACCACGATTTTTCTCAGTGTTTCTTATTTATACCTCGTCACCCCACTGGGAGAGGGGTAAGAGGGGGAGGCTTGAGGAGGGTTCTTATTCCAAACGGTTTTTCTCACCAAGTCTTACATCGGCTCCTCGTTAGCCTTCGAGCTTGGGAGAAACGCGTCTCCAATTTCTTCTTTGAAGTGAAATGCAATATCGCTCTCTTATGGGAGATCTTGCATTTTACAACGTTTCGACTTTACATAGCGACAAGTGGCGAGGCGCTAAGGTTACGCGCTTGACCCGTCGGTGCCGGGGCCGGATGTCTTTGCGGTAATCGCCTCGTGACTCCACTGCGAGAGAACGGGGGAGTGACGATTCTCATACATATATATATATATATATATATATATATATATATATATATATATATATATATATATATATATATATATATATATATATATATATATATGTAGCTGCAGAGCTACTACAGTGCATGGTGACTATAGTTATAGTGTTAATGTTGCAATGGTCGGTGTTCCTCAGGGTTCCGTTATTGACCCTCTGCTTTTCCTGATTTACATTAACATGTTGTTTCAAGACTCTCATGTGATTATTGTCTATTTGCTGACGATTTTACATTATACCTTGCTTTTCACTATCAAATTCGGATTATGAGACTTATCATAATCGTCTGCAGAATGGTATTACTTTGTTATATTAAACCAACATTTCATAGGGCTTGTCTTTCTTGGTTGGTAAACGTGCTGTAATGAAATTCTGTAGACCCTTTCATGATAGACCAGTTTTTCAATAGTATTAATCCAATTCAAATCGTTAACAATTAATCAGATCTAGATATTCATCTAGACTCCTATCTTAAATTCCATTTACATGTGAGAAAAACGGCTGCTAAAGCAAGTGGACTTGCTTACAGTATCTTAAAAGGTACTGTCTGTCGTTCACCCAGGTTTATGAGACTAACTTTTATTACCCAATTCTTGATTATGACTCTGTAGTTTGGTTTACTGGTTATTTGGGTGACCTCACTTTTTGGAGATGGTTCGAAGGAGATGGACATAATGAATTATGGGATATCAGATTTTTCCGTATGGTGAACGTCTTTCTAGAGAAAATTAAATGTCGTTTAATTATAGCTGATCTCATTATGGTGTTCAAAAATTTGAAAGGCTTGGGTCCCCATTTAGAGCATCTCCTGGTTAAAAATTTGCTTGGTATAACTAGGGGCCAGTCGGAGAAGTTAGTTGTTCAGCGCTGTAACACCGATGTTAGAGTACGGTTCTTCTCTCATAGGGTCATTAATATATGGAACAGTTTGTCAGATTCTGTAGTTTCTGCTGGGTCTGTAAATTACTTTAAGTGCCAACTCGGCTTACATATTGGTGACATTTTATATGAGTTCGATTGAAGTTTCTATTTAAGCCAACTTGGTGAAGCCACAATTACCCAACCAGCCCAGGAGCATACAACCCAAGTTTTGACAACGCAGAAGTCCTTAATTGGACGTTTCATCTGTTTCTAGATGAGGTGTTAAGCCTCATCTAGGAAGGAGCTTAGAAAGTGCTCCTTTGGTGTCAGGCATATACTCACATGGAATTCCTTACCTAACACTCTGGTTTCAATAACACCCACCCCCCCCCCCTTTCAAACGAGAGCTTACTGTTTACTTAGGGGATGGCTTATTTAATTTTGATGAATAACTGGCCCTCTGCCATCCATTACGCATTACCGCTTATGATGCACTTCCCAGCCGACACTCTAAGTCATTATTAAATATTGATGTTTTCTATATGTACTGTAGCTAGCTCACCAGCAGGATGCGGCATCCTTGGCCCCCCTCTCTTTATGGGTATATGGGTCTTGGAAGTCAACTAGGTGAGAACAAGCGAACATCAGGAGTCAGATTGAATTCTACTGGGTAATCCACAGTCGCCGATAGCTTCCCGTCAAATATTAACATAACACCAAAATCTCACTGATAACAAAAGCCACAAGGGGCTATTAAAGGTCATCCGTATCTGTAAAAACCCACCCACAAAATGCATTCATAGGATTGTGTCAGATCATGCATCTACAATATACAATTAGAACCATCTAAAGGAATGTGTCAAAAACTAAAAGCATCATCATCAAGACTCGTCAAAATCCAAATCAAACATAATATACAATAATAAAAACATTCCATTTACAGAAATGAGTCTAGAATACCCCCTTCCCACAATCACCACCACAGTTAACCCTCCCTTCCCATATAATCATATAATCTGCGTTTGAAAACATTCAAGTTTGGAGTGTCTACTGTCTCAGATGACAAACTATTTCAGTAATCTACCACTCTATTGGTGAAAAATATTTTCTAACATCCAACCTGCAGCACTGTTTTTTTTTTTATTTTTAAGTGGTGACCCTTAGTCCTATTACTACCTTCCAACTCAAATAACTTGCTAAAATCCAACTTACACATCACATAAAAGAGTTTAAAAAGCTCAATCATATCTCCCCTCACACATCTTCTTTCAAATGAGAATATATTTAATACCCTCAGTCCAGTAAATCTTCATATTTAAGGTGCTTCAGTGAAGGTATTATTTTTGTTACCCTCTTTTGTACTGACTCTAACAAGTTGATGTCATGTCTAAAATGTGGTGACCATGCTTGTATACAGTACTTTAAATGTGGCCTGACATACGAGTTGTAGAGTTTAAGGATAAGCTCTTTACTCGTGTAGCTAACCTTCCTCTCAATGTATCCTAGCACCCTATTTGCTCTATTTTTTGCCTCAATACACTGCTTTGAAAACTTCAGTGACCTATCTACTACTATGCCTAAGTCCTTCTCATCCTCAACTGAATTTAGCCAATGCCCATCCATTTCATAGCTAAATTCCCTATATCCCTTCCTATGTTAAGAACTTTGCATTTTTTAAGGTTAAAAGTAATCTGCCAATTCTGAGCCCAAGCTAATAACTTATTTAAGTCACACTGCACTTTAAAGCTACCCTCAACTTCTTTGACTACAGCTGCCAATTTAGTGTCATCAGCAAAAATTAATACTTTGAGCTTTACAGCCTCCCCATCTCATTTATATAAACTATGAATAATAATAGAGGGCCTAGAACAGATCCCTGAGGTAGGCAACTGATAACGTCCCTCCACTGTGACCTTGTAGGGGTGCGAAGATGTATCAGAGAAAAATTCCTTCCAAGTCGATAATATAAATAGCCCATAAAAATTACCAAATCAATACGGACTCCGCCATAGCGTGATGGTTAGAGTATTGGCCTTTATTTAGATCTAAAGATACCGCGTTCGAAACTCTCAAAGTCCACAATTTTTAAGAAGAAAACGGAAATCAAGGAAAACGCTTTAAGGAAGACTCAAGATAAAATGGATCGCCTCCAGAAGAAACGGAACTCAAGGAAAACGACTTAAATGGCTAACTCATCAGGAATAAAAGAATTCAGCAAGAAGAACTCATCCCATCAAATCGTTAAGAAGTATCAAGAAGAAATCATCACGCCTTGTTGTTATCAGGAAGATGCATCAAGAAAGGAAGAATACGAAGATAGAGAATTAACCCAGCCAACTTAAAGAAGAAGGAATCTCGGCCAACGAAAATACCAAGAGTCAGATAAATGGAAGACAATTTTTCAAGGGGCAACTTCAGTCAAGAAGAAATAAATAGATTCGAATATAGAAAATCTCAAGATGAAGAATGATATTGATAAATAAGTAAAGTTATAATAAATGCCCCCCACCCCATAGCCTCACCCCCCTTTCAGCACAACTCCCTGTTTCCCATGCATTTGTAATTTGTGAACTAGTCTCTTATTTTGAACCTTATCAAAAGCTTTGCAAAATATAAGTAAATTACATCAACATTCTCTCCCTTAGCTAATTGTTTAGTAACATAATACAGAAAATCCAGTAAATTTTTTAAACACGATCTACCTCTTCTAAACCTATGCTGAGCATCATTTATTTATCTATCCCAATCTAGATGGTCAGAAATCCCCCTTCTTAAATATCTTCTAAATAATTTTACAAACAATTGAAGTTAAGCTTACCGGACTAAAGTTATTCGGGTCCTCTTTACTTCCATTTTTTTAAAAATGGCACTGCATTCGCTAATTTCCAATCATTAGGTATTTCTCCAAACTCTAGTGATCTAGTATATATCTTCTCAAGAGCTACTGCAATACTATCTACACCTTCTTTGAGTAACCTAGTATGAATGTTGTCTGGGCCAGATGACTTACTAGTATTTGACTCAAATATAAGACCTTAAATTATTTCTTTGGTCATATTAATGGTATTCAACACTACTTTGCTTGGCCTAGAATTGACATCAATTAATCTATCTGGATTCTCTTCTGTAAATACTGAAGAAAAATGATCATTAAGCACCTCTACTATTTCCTCATCAGATTCTTGCAAAACTCCTTCATATCTAATAGGTCCAATTTTATCACTGTTAGATTTGTTATTAATTCTATAATAGCTAAACAATTTTCTTGGATCTTTATTATTATTTCGAGCTAAATTAATTTCTGCCGCCCTTTTGCTCTTTTTAATAATCTTATTTAGCTCATTTTTGGTCGACGTATAATGACTTAATTTGTCAAAGTACTTTCTATCCGTAATGTCTGGTATGCGCTTTTCTTCTCAGAAACTTTCCTAGCTATCTTGTGATTCCACCACAATAGCTTTCTACTTTTCTTCCTAATAGCCTTTATTGGAATACAATGCTCCTGACCTATGTTTAATATAGTCTTAAAAGTGTCCAATATCTCATAAGTATTCTTTTTCTGAATTCTATATCCCACCTAATCTGATTTAGCAAGTTGCGTAATTTATCGTAATTACCCCTATAAAAATTTGGAGTTTGTTTATGTTCTACCTTTCACTATTCCCAAGTTAAAGCGAACCATCTGATGATCACTATTTCCCAATGCTTCCCCGACAGTCAATTTCTGAACCAAGCGATCATCATTTGAAAGTACCAGATCTAATATATTGGCACCCCTTGTTGTCTTATTGACAAATTCAGTCAAAAGATTATCCTCAAAGCATTCTATAAACTTACAACTTGCTCTATCCCTTCCTATCATATTTTCCCAGTCCACAGAATTTAAATTAAATTCATCAAGAATAACTGTATATACTTCACATCCTTTACTTATTTCCCTGATCATAAACTCATCAATACAATCAGCCTGCCCGGGTGATCTGTACAAGGCTTCCAAGTGTATTATCCTATTTTCATTAAGCCTAATATCTATCCACAGTGACTCAACACCCCCTTGCCTTATAAAACTATTTAGATTTGAAAAAATGCTATTTCTGAAATAAATAATACACCCACCACTAGTCCCATCTCTCCTTTGACTAGTGCACATATCATAACCCTGTAGTTCAAATTCACTAACGTTGTCAATAAATTTATTTTAATTAACCCATGATTCTATTACACATATTATATCTATGTTTTCATCAATAATATAACTAAATAACTCATCTATGGTGGGGGGGTGGGGGGCTCTTGACGGTCGTCCCTAATTATTGGGGAACTTTGAATGTAATCGTGAGGACAACACAAGAGCCTTGGAAAAGGGACGCTGGTTGCCATTAGTGGTTATAGATTACCGAGTTATCGCGTCATCTTTTGGCAAGGACTCCGGTCGATACAGATGCTCCGGTTGGTTTGCGTTGTCCTTCCTTATTTCCGACGAGTTATTTTTGTTGATTGCTATGGGATGCCTTAAGCCGAGGGGTGATCTTATTTTCGCGACAGGGTCAAATAGCCTGGGGATGGGGATAGACCACACCAGGTAATTCGGGAGTTATGTAATCGCGAGGAATTGCGATTAATGAGGAGAATGCGCAACGGCTGTTTTCCCGAGAGATCGGAATGAACGATATATAACGCGATTTATTGCTATATCAAACAGTAATCTAATTATTCTTGTTCTGGCTCCACACAGTTATATATATTTAATTTAAGCCACGCCCCACAAGTTCCTCGTCTAATTAAGCCACACCCCTCTCTTATGTACCGGCCTGTTGATTTATCGGTATTAACATAACTCGACTTTTGATTGGCTACTGCCGAACATATTGATAAGGAAGGCACTCCGACTATTGGGTAAGATTCTCTGTGGGCGGTGTCATGTTGCCATGGAGACAGCTTCCTTAATCTGGTTTCTATTTGTTTAATAGTGATAGATAACCTATTTATTCCTGATTCTGCCTTGATTGTAATATTTGCCTAAGATTGCCTCGACTAACTCTAGCAGAGATAAGTGTGCTCCGTTTACTACCGTGTGACATTCTCGTAAACGGCGCTAACTTTACTTTTCTCTCTCTGTGTACTTTATGTGTGTAGCGACTCTCGCGTGTGTCCTATTTTGGACGTACACGCCAGTCGCTACACATCTTTCTTATTTCTAAGACTAGTGCATTCGTATAAAGACAACTTAGCTGTCCTATACTCAAGCACCAAGGTTCGTCATGCCTGACCAACCTCGTGGAATTCTTCCACTTCGTGTTCAGTGAGCATGATCGGGATAAAGCAGTGGATGTTGTGTACCTTGACTTCCAAAAGGCCTTTGACAAGGTACCATGCCACCGCCTTCTCCGGAAAGTGCCAGCACAGGGCATAGACGGCAAGGTAGCAGGTCGGATAGAGAGCTGGCTAAGTGACAGACGGCAACGAGTAGTGGTCGATAAACGGGCCTCTGAATGGGCGCCCGTATCTAGCGGTGTCCCTCAAGGTTCCGTCCTGGGACCACTACTGTTTATTATCTATGTCAACGACATGGTCGGAGACATGGTTGCCAAAATCTCCAAATTTGCCGACGACACTAAGTTTGGTATCAATGTGGCAAAGGAGGGAAACACTGCCCGCCTCCAAGAGGACCTTCAGAGGATTGGAGAGTGGTCTGACACGTGGCAAATGTCTTTCAACGTGGGAAAATGCAAAGTAATGCATATCAGCCACCGAAACCCCAAATCTCAGTACATCCTTAAGGGCACAGTTCTTGAATCGAGTGACACTGAGAAGGACTTGGGTGTAACTATCACTAGCGACCTCAAGTTCTCGAAACAGTGCATCGAGGCAGATAAGAAAGCCCAAAGGATGTTAGGCTACATAAAGCGCCAGTTTGGATACCGTAAAAACGAGATAGTACTTTGTCTGTACAACTCCCTCGTTCGGCCGCACCTGGAGCATGCCGTACAATTTTGGAGTCCTTCGTTTCGAAAGGATATCGCAAGGTAGGAACGCGTACAAGCTAGGGCAACCAAGCTGATTTCCTCTATCCGACATAAAGTTATGAGGATAGACTAAGGGAATTAGATCTGTTCTTGCTGGAAACCCGTAGACTGCTTGGTCAGCTCATCGAAGTTTTCAAAATACTTCGAGGGTTCGACAATGTTGACTACCGGGATATTTTTACACTGAGTGAGAACAGAACGCGCAATCACGGGTTCAAACTTGAGCTGAAGCGTTACAACCGCAATCTATGTGGAAATTTTTTTCCTTACAGTATCTGCGGTAAGTGGAACGCACTTCCAGTGGAAATTGTCAACAGTGAATCTGTTGACCAGTTCAAGTCAAGACTAGACAAAGTCTTGAAAAGTGGCCATTTATGGACGCAAAACAATTGAGCAGCCATGTTCCCGCTCGATTGCTAGTCCAAAGGTTATCTATTTGAATGGACCCTAAGGTCTGCTAGGGTACTTAATTCCCTTGTTACTCATTGTTACTCCTCTGCATCTCTTTGCTTTCCCTGACCCATCCTGTAATCTTATATTTCCCTGATCACTATCAATAACTAGTTACCCGCCTGCAAAGACCCAACGACACTATCTAACTCCTGCCACAGTACGTCAACCCCAGCCCGGCTTAGATGAGTCCATCCAATGCATGCAATGCCTTATTCCCATAAAACCCATCCCTAAAATCTACAAACACTAATCCCGACTCCTCACACAGGCCTTCCATATACTCATTCAGTTCAATTACACGATATAGCCATTATATCTCTACATTCAATCTCGGAAGCACACCTGAAAAAAATGCCTTTCACTCTAATTTCACATATCATTTTAACTAACCTTTTGTACCTCTCTCGTAACTCACATGAACCCACCTTCTTTACATCATTTACTCCCACATGCGTAATCACAACTGCATCCCTCTCACACCCAGACTGCCATACTTCTCAAACACATCATATTACACTAGCACCCTGCAAACAAACTCTCACTCCCTTCCATTTGCTTGCACTCAACTTCCTATCAAAATATCTAATCTGAGAGTCACCCATCACAAGCACCTCAGTCATACTCCTAGTTTTTCTAGGCCTAGCTTCACCCTCCCTCCTATTCTCATTCAAACTACCACCTATTCCACTTTCTGCCACAACCACATCAGACAAATCACTTTCAACCTCTTCTTTTCTCAGGGCATCGAATCTGTTAATCAACCTAACAGGTTCCATGTCCCTCTTACTCACACACCTGAGCTGTCCTAACCTATCCATTCTATCCATATTAACCCACCATTCATCTTCACTTACATCAATCACTTCTTTCTCTCCAGTCCCTAGTCTAGGTCTATCTTCCACCCTTCTGGTACCAGCCACATTCTTCATGCGTACACTCGCATCCTTTCTCACTTCACGCACCAACTCACTTAATCTCTTGCACTCATCACTTAATTGACTCACCTCCTCTAAATAAGCCACATTCGCACGAGTCATACTACACAAGAGGCATTCCGGTACATTTCCTTCTCTTTCAACGTCACAAAATTACAAACTACATACACACTACTAACATCAACGGGCATACTCACTTCATCCAAAGCAACAGCCATACTGAGAAAAAATTCCAAAACCCTTTAATTAAGCAATAAAATGTGTGGACAAAAAGGGAGGAGAAAATTAGGCACCTCTGAAACGTAAACAAACGGGAGCTACTTCACGATTTAATTGAAAATATAATTAAAAATTCCTTTAATATATTGTCCAAAACTCAATGTTAACTATCTTCCCGAATTCAAATATATTACACCGAAAAAACCCAAACAAAATACGTCGCTGAATAGAGAGCTCGCTGACAACACGTCCAATCGCTGCTGACGTAACCAATACCATTCATTCCACTTGCCTTCAATAGGTGGCCTACCAATAAACTTGAAGTGGCCTTACCTATAAACAAGTGACACACCCACCTATAAGGGTATTTTTATATTCATTTATTTATTTATGTTCTTATTTGCTATGCACATCAAATGCGAATAATTCATGCGTAATGTTATGGTTCACAATCCACCTTTTCCATATTTTTTATTTTTATTTCATTTACTAAAATAATAATCTTAACTACGAAAAATTCAAGAAATGGGTGTTTTGTCGTTGTGTAAATTTGAACCTCTCAGTAAAATTTGAGCCAAAATAGCACGCACTTTTTGTCGATTTGGCGCATTAATTTTGACGCACTTTGTTTCAATTATAATAATAGTCGCTCCAATATTTACTTCTTTTTGGGTTGTATTTCTCACCTTTTGTACTTGTAAGTTTTTAGTTCTATTGTACTTTTCATAAATAATATTCTCTTAAATCGTTTATTTTGTTTTATGTACTCTTGAGCTAGTTTCAGTTTCTAAAGATTTTTTTTTTTTTAAAGGAAAACTGGCGCAATGTTATTTGTCATTCAAAGCTCCATGAGGAACCTCCATTTTTGCCCATGCCATTAACCTCTCCTACTACCAAATATACTCTTAATAAAATAAACTTTGATAGGCCCATATAGCTTTTATATCGTGTATTTTTCGCTTTCAAACATACTATAGGATAAAATTAGTCTTCTGTTTCCTTAAAATTTGGTCACATTTCTCTAGCAAATCATTCAACTTAGGTAGGGGTATTGTTAAGTTTAGCGGCTGATGATTTTGCGCTATTTTGTTTTACACCTATCCCAATGCCCAATCAGCCTGCTGTATTGAGTGATGGTAAAACTGAAGATCCATACCCTCAGAGATTCTCCGCTTGCATTCCCATAATATTTTCGGTAAACATATAGACGAGCGGCCCGGCCGGAAAAATTATTTTGTATAAATATTATCATTCACCCGTGTCATTTCTGACATCATACCCAACCCCTATTATAATTCACAAAACGATTAAAGGTGCTGACATGATGTAGTTAAGGCATTCACTCTGTAAATGTCAGAACATTATAAAAATTAGTAGGTAAATATGCAGATTATAAGTGCAAAGTTATTAACATGGGAAAAGATAATAGAGAATTTGGTAACACTTCAGATTCGTGGCGCACGGTAGATGGCGCTGTTAGTCGGCTACAATTTTGGGCTACAGCATATCTCTTATGACGTCAGACGGTAGCGTCAGATGTGAACAATATCGGCGTAATATTTTTTGGCATAAGTATATACTGGGGGGCTGTGCCCCCCAGACCCCCCCAATTGATTGAAACTCGGGTCATCGTAGGGTGGTCTCCCTGCAGTGCTTACTCCCCCACGAGCAGCTTTTTACTGGCAGAAAAAACGTAACCTAAAGACAAACAATACTAACTTCAAGCGGGCGGGTATAATTCTGCTATGGCTAGCAGAAATTCGTGGAATCGCTCTTTGATACTGGAAAATTTCTTCACGAAAAGAGCGGTTGCGAGATAGCCAGCAGAATGTTTACCGTTTTCGTTTAAATAGAACTTATCACAACGAAACAGTAAATTTTCCGAAAAATGTAAATTCGCACTGTATTTTGGGCATTTTATAGTTTTCTTAATTAATTTATGAGCCTCTAGATAATCTAAAAGTTTTTCGCGGTTATGCAAAATAAAGCCAAATTCGAATAATGACGAAGCACAAGTAGAGCACGCAGACGACATAACTACAAATTTTTTTTTGCAAAACGGGTCATAGTTATAAGCTACGACGTTGCCAGTAAGAAGCTGTTATCGTTCGTAACAATACAAAATATACGAAAACAATAAAAGACATCAAGAAACCTTACCTAACTTAGAAAAAACTATAAACAAGCAGAGGCGCAGATATTTAGTAAATAATACAAACTAAAAGTTACAAATCCCCAAAACAACAAAACAATATAACGCCGTGATTGGTCATATCTGAGGCTACCGTCTGACGTCATAAGAGATATGCTGTAGCCCAAAATTGTAGCCGACTAACAGCGCCATCTACCGTGCGCCACGAATCTGAAGTATTACCGAGAATTTAACTATGAAATGGATGGGCATTGGCTGAGCTCAGTAGAGGATGAGAAAGATCTAGGAGTAGTAATAGATAAGTCATTAAGGTTTTCTAAGCAGTGTATTGAAGCAAGAAATAGGGCAAATAGAGTGCTGGGTTTTATTAAGAGAAATGTCAGTTACAAAAGTAAGGAGGTTATTCTTAAACTCTATAACTCTTATGTTAGGCCACATCTAGATACTGTATATAGGCATGGTCCCCACATTTTAGACACGATATTAACCTTCTTGAGTCAGTGCAACGGAGGGCAACAAAGATTATTCCTTCCCTGAGGCACCTTGAATATATAGATAGACTGAGGGTATTAAATATGTTCTCGTTCGAAAGGAGGTGTGTGAGAGGGGATATGATTGAGCTGTTTAAAATTTTTTCCGGGATAGATAAATTGGATGTTAGCAAGTTTTTTGAGTTAGATGATGGAAATCGGACTAGAGGTCACCACTTGAAAATTAAAAAGCAAGGGTGTAGGTTGGATTTAAGAAAATATTTTTTCACCAATAGACTGGTAGACTTCTGGAACAAATTGCCGCAGAGGGTAGTAGGTAGTCCAAATCTAAATGTATTTAAGAGTAGGTTGGATGAGTTTATGGCAAGGGAAGGTTGTGATGGTTCCTAAGTTTTGTATATATTAATATTGTTTGTATATATCTATAACTGCATGATTTAGTTCTTGACAAGCCTTGATTGGTGATACCCTTGTTTCTGGATGCAATCCTCTGGATGTAGTTTTCCTGGGAGTTTGGGTGCCTTGAAAAAGAGGCTGCTTGACTCGGATGACCTATGATGAGCCCTTGTGGCTTTTGTCATCCGTTATATTATATTGTGGGGGACTTTGATTTTGTCTTTCCCTGGTGATGGTGCTTTTTGTGGGTGGGTTTTGACGGAGGCGGATGACCTTTGATAGGCCCTTGTGGCTTTTGTCATCCGTGTAATTATGTTATGTTATGTTATTATCGGCACGAACCATGGGATGTACTATTTCGTCCGTGTTCCAAAATGTTTCACGTTTTTGGAGTACATTTAAGTTGACGGCTCGTGTGGGGGTAAACACAATGGGTGACTACACTACGATGATCCTGAGTTTCATTAAATTTGGGGGGGGGGGTCTGGGAGGCACAGCCCCCCAGTATATAATCCTAATTTTTTATAGAATAATAATTCGAAAAGGACTCAAACGCGCATGAACATTCCGACACCAGTGAACGATAATATTTACACACAAATTTTGTTTCGGCCGCGCCGCTAAACTACATATTTACCAATTAGGATTATATACAGCCCCCCCAGACCACCCCCAATTTAATGAAACAGGATCATCGTAGTGCGTCCCACGCATCATGTTTACCCCCTCACGAGCCATTCCCTATAAATGTATTTTGGAACACAGACTTACCCGAAATACTACATCTTATCGGCCGGGCCGCTCATCTACATATTTACCCCAGGAACAAGTAATAAAATGACAGGCAAAACATATCAGGGAATAGAAAATATGGTAAATATGTAGATTAGTAACTCAAACGACAGGACATACTATTTTGTCCGTAGTTCAATCCCTACATACGGTAGAATTTATGGTAATTGTGAAGACGATGGGTGGATCGTAGGCCTAGTTTTTTTAGGGCTATTTTGGGCTACTTTTCGTTGTGACTTTTTTAGAGATGAAATGGAAGAATTTTAGGCCGATATTCGTTTTTATACTGGGGGGCTGTGCCCCCCAGACCCCCCCCAAAGGATTGAAACTCAGGGTCATCGCAGTGTTATCCTTGCGGTGAGCCGTACCCAACCACGAGCCGCCGCTCAAAATAATCGTTAATACTTACGTCAAATAGGTGGGTAGAGTTTACCGGCAGCAAGCCAGAATTCGGTAAGATGTTCGTATCCACCCCTCTGACGTAAGTATTAACGATTATTTTGAGCGGCGACTCGTTGTTGGGTACGGCTCACCGCGGGGATAACACTGCGATGACTCTGAGTTTAAATCCTTTGGGAAGGGGTCGTATATAGGGCTATTTTGGGCTACTTTTTGTTGTGACTTTTTTAGAGATGAAATGGAAGAATTTTAGGGCGATATTCGTTTTTATACTGGGGGGCTGTGCCCCCCAGACCCCCCCCCAAAGGATTGAAACTTAGGGTCATCGCAGTGTTATCCCCGCGGTGAGCCGTACCCAACAACGAGCCAACGCTCAAAATAATCGTTAATACTTACGTCAGACGGGTGGGTAGAGTTTACCAGCAGCAAGCTAAAATTCGGTAAGATGTTCGTATCCTCCCGATGACAAATTTGAATAGGCTGCCCATCCGTCAGATACAACCGTAGTGCCTGGCAAAGTCCACTTTTTTATCGCTGCAAGGAGGGTTTCTCGATTTCGATTTGCCACCGAAACAATAAAAATTCTCTGTTTCACGTTCGAACCCTGCAAAAACCCACTGCCCTTCCACTACACGGCCCATGGGCTTCGAGAAACGCAACATATTTCTTGTCAGTTAAAATAGCACCGAAACGTTGAATAGGTAGCGAACAAACTTCACACGAAAATCACATTTTGACAAATGAGCGGGAAATGGCGTGGGTGGTTGTTTAAATGTGAGGCGCGCGGATGGAAAAGTATTTCATTGTTCACAGAAAATTTGTGACTTTTTTTTTTTACTTAAATTGCCCATCTGTGTTTCTTGAACTACACATATATAGTAATAAAAACACTAATACTGAACGCATCTATTTGGAACAATAATCAAAATGAAGGTTGTAAAAAAACCTGTTAAAAATATCAAAGAAAAGAAATAAATACAGAACAGAAAAAATGAAAAAGTACTCTTTTCGTCAGAATTAAGACGTGAGACTTCATTAACACCGAAATATGGTTTAATCGAACATTAAACAATGGGAAATTAAGTAACAAGTAAATAAAAAGACTAAATAATGTCAGGCATAGGGTAGGTAGCATATATAGAAAAGAAATAAGGGGGAAAAACATCTAAAATATAAGAAAAACCAAGTTTTGATCAATATAAAAAGCACAAAAAGCCTTGAAACAAATACAGCTTTCTGATCGGTCATTTATGAAACTGAATCCAGATCTGTGATTGGCCAGTGTGATAGCAGAAAAACAATGAAAAGTAGCCCCCAAAATAAACTAGTCGCATCCACCCAGTCTTCACAATTACCGAAAAAACGAACAGTTCAACGCCTATCTCGTAAGGTATATTTTGATTAAGGACTCAAACAGGGTTTTTTGTTTGTTTGTTTTTTTTCGGGCAATTTTATAAAAAAAAAAAAAAAAAAAAAAGCGTGCATAAACAGCATTTTCTGTTTGTTTACTTTCAGGCATTTTTTTTCTAAAAAAATTGCGCCAGCTATAATTCAAAAAGGACTCAAACGCGCATTAATATTTACACAAAGTAATAGTAAAATGGGGAAAAATATATTGACAAATAAAAATGACTCCGAATGAGGATAATAAAAAGCTATTAAGTGAAAAAAAAATTGAAATCAACCCTATTATATTTCGCAAAGCGATTAAAGGCGCTGACATGATGTAGTTAAAGCATTCACCTCTATAAACGTCAGAACATTATTCCCTAAACAATTAGGATTATATACTGGGGGGCTGTGTCCCCTAGACCCCCCCCAATTTAATGAAACTCAGGATATTCATAGTGTGTTTACCCCCACATAAGCCGTCCCCTTAAATGTGCTCCAAAAACGCTAAACATTTTGGAACACAGACAAAAATATTACGTCGATTATATACAGGGGGCTGTGTCCCCCAGACCCCCTCAATTTAATGAAACTCAGGATATTCATCCCATCCCCTTAAATGTACTCCAAAAACGTGAAACCTTTTGGATTACAGACGAAAATAGTACGTCTTATCGGCTGGGCCGCTCTTCTACATATTTACCAACTAGAGGTTACAGTAAAAAAAAATTCTTTAACACTTCAGTTTTGGGGTGCACGGTAGGTGGTGCTGTTTATAGGCTACAATATATATCTTATTACATCAGACAATAGCGTCAGGTGTGAACAATTATACGGCATTAGATAAACAATACTTACTTTTTTAGGTTTCTTGATTGTTTTTTGCCCCTTTAAATAATCTAAAAGTTTTTTGTGGTCATGCAAAATAAATTTGAATAATGAAGAAGCACAACTAGATCATGTATAAGCTATAACGAAACAAACAAATGAGAAGGATGACAAAGATGATTGGTGGGCTAAGGAACTTACCTTATGGTGAAAGGCTCAGAAAACTAAATCTACATACATTGGAAAGGAGAAGAGTCAGAGGGAATTGATTGAAGTCTTCAAATGGGTAAAAGGATATAATAAAGGGGATCTGGGTAAGGTTCTTATACTTAGTGAACATGACAGGACACGTAACAATGGGCTTAAGCTTGATAAGTATAGGTTTAGGAAGGAGATTGGGAGGAATTGGTTTACAAATCGTGTGGTAGATGAATGGAATAAGCTCACTAGACATGTGATAGAAGCCTCCTCTCTGGGTAGTTTTAAGAATAGATTAGATAAATATATGGATGAAGCTGCTAGATGGGACTGACTTTTTTTATGTACATATGTATATATTTTTCTAAGGAGTGGGGAGATTATATTTTGGGGTTGCATGAATGGACGTAATCCTCTGGATGCATTTTATGTATATTGTAGATTAGATCTGATGAACTCCTGTAAAGGGTGACAATGTTGATAACTTTTCTCTGGTAAGAAATCTTTTGTGTGTTGACTGGAACAGGAGCTGCCAAGTGTAGGCCATGAATGGTCTTTTGCACTCTCCTTCTTTTCTTATGTTCTTATTATCTCCTGGAGACTTCTGGGTAAGTTCTTTCAGTTTTTCTTTTACTTTATTTGGCGACAGGTCAGTTGAGATGAGCACAGTGTCTCTGTAGGTTGGCATGGTGATATGTTAGAAATTTCATTTTCTTGTGTGAAGACTGGTGAACTGTTCATTGAGAATATTTACCATATGTTTTTCATCATATATTAGTGAGTTGTTAGTGTTGATGAGATGAGGGATCTGACTGATGCCTTTACCGCCATTTTGCTCCTGGCATATTTATAATGGGCCTTGGGATCATTTTTTTTATATTCTTGGCTAGACGAGCTTCATATTTCCTTTTGGCATGTCTGATTTTTCTTCTAGTTCGTCTCATTGCACATTTATACTTCTCGTAGTCCTGCTGCCTGTGGTACTCTTGAAATCTCTTCCACCATCTTTTATTCTTTGCCTTTTGTATTTGGTTGTTCCACCATAAAGGTTTTAGCTTACTGTTTTCCTTGTTCTTCTAGGAACAAATTTGTTTACAAGGTTGGTTTAGACCTCAACAAATGTGTCCCACTGGTCTACGACGGACTTTCCTTCAAGCATATCCTTCCAAATGATGTGCTTCAGCGCTCTCCTCATTTTTGAATACTTGACTTCCCTGTATTTCCGTACTTCAGTTTTCCAGTTCTGTTCGTAAGATTGCACATTAATATAGAATTCTACAGTATTATGATTACTTGTTGAAAGTGGTGGTGAGAATGAGAGCATAATGTCCAATATTCATGCACCTTGTGCAGACTCAGTAACATGCTGTGTTAAAAATTTAGCCATATGGTTAATCAGCTCCTTGTCCCCACTTCTACCATGTAGTGTATCCCAGTTTATCTCATCTCTGCTATGCAGACAATAACCGGATCATTAGCATCATATGGCATTTTCACCTATTGCTGTATTGCACTTACACCAGACACACTCTGCTTCCAATTTATGTGTCAACTCATCTAGTGTGGGCTTTATCAAAGATTTATAGTAGATCAGACATCCGTCACGTCTTTGGTTAATTCTGTCCTTCCTAAATAGGTCATAACTTTTGAGGTTAATTTTATCTGTTGCCCATAATGACTCAGTGGTCCTTTTCATAACCTGTTAATTAAACTTCTTGCACTGAACATTGAATCCCCCCATAACACATGTAGATAGAACTTGAACTATTTATATTATTAGCAAAATCCTCTTGTTCAGTTGTTAGTTTATTCCCAGTTTTAGGTTCTGTATTACTATTTTTCCATTTTGAATGATCAAGTTTTTTTCATGGTTCCTTCTGTGCTGGTTTTTTCTTTTCCTTAGGTGGTAGTCGTGCTCTTTCTCTGCTTTAGTTCCATCATGTTTGATAAGACATTTTTCCAACCTGAGATTCCTAGCTTTCCTCAGCACTTGATATTTCTGATCTTCACTACCAAGTTTAGCTAATACTATTCTAGTTCTACTGTCATCTGTATTCTTCGTAACTAGAATTCTCTTGATTTCCAAAACTACATCTACAGCATTTAAAACATTTATACACATTGAGTAGTGATATGTCCACTTCTGGAAGTGGTAGCGATCGGATGTGTTCTCAGCGAGCTGTCTGTTCAGTGACGTTTTTTCATTTTCAATTTTTCAGTGTAATATATTTATGTTCAGGAAGATAGTTAACTTTGAGTATTAGACATAATACTAAAGGAATTTTTAATTATATTTTGATAAGTTTGTCAGTATGGCTGTTGCTTTGGATGAAGTGGGTATGCCTTTTTATGTAAGCACTGTGTATGTAGTTTGTGATTTTTGTGGTGTTGAAAACAGAGCAAATGTATCTGAATGCCCAGTTTATGTGACTAGTGCAAATGTGGCTTTGGTAGAGGAGGTGAGTCAGTTGCCTGTTGAGTGTAAGAGATTAAATGAGTTGGTGAATGAAGTGAGAAGGGTGTAGTGGACTTCCCCTCACCCTCTTGTCTGGAGGTGCCTTCAGGCACCTCCCTTTTTCCAGTAGCAGTCCCCCTTTACTGTCCAAGGGGACTGCCAAGAAAGCCAGTAGGCAGCCCATAGCTGACTGCTCTGCATTGAAGTGGCTCAGTAGGGCAAATCCCCTTAAGGGGCAGAGGGAAGACAGGACCCATAGGTCACTTCATTCAAAAGACTTGCTGGCTCGAATCTTAAACCTAGCCTGTGCTTCCCAATATTCAACTAGAGAAAATGTTGTCAATGGGACCTGTGATGTCCTGGCACTGGATGGGCAAGTGGAGGCCCCCCTCCCCCACTTCCCCCCTAAGATAGACATGGTCCTTGAGGCAACCCTGCCTCAGAGGGTAGAGCCTTCCATGGGGGCGAAGCACCAAACTCTAATCCACCCCTATGCAAGTCCTTAAACGGCTTGGTTCTCCAAGGTAGTACAAGGAGGGGAGGGATCTCTTCCTTTGGCTGGTGCCCCTGCGACCTCCAGGACCTTGCAGGCTACTGCAAGGGGTGATTAGTGTTTGCATCCCATAAAAAATACGGGTCACCATGCTGAATTGTGAGAGAAGAAAAATCTCCCCTCAATTTCCCTTAAACCACCATCTAAGCCGCCCTCGGGTAGCTCCACAAAAAAAGTGGTTTCCCCCCCCCCCTCCTGTCTTCTCGCAGGAGACCCTCAAAATCCCTTTAACCTGAGAGGAGGCTTACTCCTCTGCTTCGCCTATGGGTGTAGGGGGACTCCCTGGCACCTCCCTCTTTCCAACGGCAGTCCCCCCTTTACTTTCCAAGGTGGCTGCCAAGAAAGGCAGCCCATAGCTGACCACCCCCCATTCAAGCGGCTCAGTAGGGCAAACCCCCTTAGGAGGGCGAGTGAAGACAGGCCCCATCGGTCACTTCCTTCAAAAGACTTGCCTGCTGGCTAGAATATTAAACCTAGGTGGGGTCAAAGCCCTGCCCAGACTCGGCTTGTGACACTGCTGCCAATGGGACCTGTGATTTCCTGGGGGTAGGGGATGGCCAACTGGAGTCAACCCAGCCTCAGACATTAGGGCCTTCCATGGGGGCGAATCCGGGCTTGGTGCCAAGCTCCGAACTTGAGTCTGCCCCTATGCAAGGTCCTCCTCAAATGGCTTGGGTCTCCAAGGCAGGACAAGGAGGGGAGGGATCTCTTCCTCCGACTAGTGCCCCTGTGACTGCCAGGATCTTATTAAGGTCAGTTCATCCGGCCTGTGGAAGGGAGATGCAGGTTCATTCCCTGCCCTCCTCTCCTAAAAAGAAAAAAGGGGGGAGCTCCTCTCCATCCCCGAGGGCTGCCGGGATGGATGGGTCTGCTGCCACTTCGGTAAGTGACCAAGCCAAGATCGGCACATCCTTCGCCCCCGGGTTCGGACCTCTAACTAAGACCAAAAGTGCTCGTGCGCGGAGCGGGGTCCCTCATTCAGAGACTACTCGGCGTTTCCGAGCCCGTTGACTTCAAACGCTTCCTGGTTATTTGCTCCACTGATGGTAGCATGTTGGCTAAGGGTAACATGATCCGAGGCGGCCATGATTAATGCCCTTCAGACATTTGATGGCACGGCCATGAGTGACGCTGTATTCTACCATGAACTTTGTGAAGTAGTTTATGCGAAGGAACTCCTAGACTACTCCATAGTGGACATCACCTTAGAGCTGTCCGACCACAGGGCGGTCAAGGTCGAATGTGTGATAAGAAAACAGGGAGGGGGCCTCGAGACCCACCCTTACACTCTGTCACGTTCGACTGTGACAAGCTCCCTGAGTTGGTGCATGCTGGTTGGTATCGCTACTGTGTGAAAGCATTCTTGCTACTCACGCGGAGGTGCCATTACTGCCACCGCCTTGGCCATACTAATCACTCCTGTCGACGCGCAAAGTTGGGGTTACCGGAAACCTGTGTAAGTTGCTCCAAGACGGCACACGATAAATCCAAATTGTGTGTGGCCAAGTGTGTCAATTGAGGAGAGCCGTATCTCACTTCTTCGAAGCAATGTGGTGCGTATCTCTTTGAGAAGGAAATCCTGCCCGTTCAGGCTCAGGATTGTCTCTCATTTCGAAAGACTAAGGACTTGGTCCTTGCGCGCCTGGTGCTACCCGGGACATCCTATGTCTCAATGTTGAAAAAGGCACCCTCTGTTCATGGCCCCTCCAGGCCTATGAGTACGGTCGTTTCTCTGCCCATTCGGAACCCTTCTGCAGGTTCTACCCACCCCGGGCGCTCCCCTAGTAAAGCTGGCGGCACAAAGGGTCCACACCTAGCTCAGGCTAAAACCATGTTTCCCCCCTTCCGCCAGAGTGACCGTTTCCCATAAGGATCCACCGTCTCCGAGCCCCCCAGCCCCCCTAAGGGGGGCTGGGTGGCTCGGAGACAGTGGATCCTCGAAAAGAAGGCATCCCCGAAGCCGCAACGCCTGCCCAAAGTTTCGAGGCGGAGGGAGGAAAAGACTTGCATGGCCGGCCTAATCTGCCCCAATAAGTCGTCGAAGGTTTCAGCGCATTGTCCGGCCAACAGCGCCCGGAGTTCTGCCACCGGGAAGCGTACGGCCATTCCCGTGAGGGTCTTCTCTTCGAAGAGGCCCCAGGCATTTCCTCCGAGCTAGGCCTGGAGGTCATATTCCGTCAATGGAATTGCCACGGCCTTCGGGCCAACTGGGGGCAGCTGCGGAGGCTCGTCTCCTCCCGTTAGCTATCTTTTTGCAGGAGACCATGCTGGCCGCATGCCCCCTGCCCACCCTCCCGGGGTATAAGGGTTTTGCTACCCCACCACCACTGGATGGAGACCTGGTGGGAGGATGTGCGATTTACACTCGGCATGATGTCCGTTCTTCTCTTCGGATTAGATACCTCATTTCAGTCGGTCGCTGTGCAACTGCACCTTGATAGGAGGTATACTGTTATTTCCGCGTACATTCCACCGTCAGCCGACTTGGACGCGGGGGACTTCCACCGCATCATGGCACGGTTGCCGAGACCCTTTCTCTTGCTCGGAGATCTAAATGGTAGACACCTCCTCTGGGGAGACTACTCTATTAATCCTCGGGGGTCAAGTTTTTGCCGATCTGATCGACGAGCTTGAAGTCGGTGTCCTAAATGTGGATGAGTTTACGCATCACTGCCCGAGAACCGCTTCATTTTCCTGCCTCCATCTATTTGTGCTCTCAGATGGACAGCCTGATTTTGATTGGGGGTGGTCGATGACCTCCATGTTAGTGATCACTTTCCAATTCAATATTTTCTGGGCCGCTGCCGCCCTAGACTCCTGTTGTACTTGGCGTGGGCGTCTGCATTTCGGGAAATAACTGAATTCTCTCTCTCAGTCGAGGAGTTTAGGTCGGTAGATGAGGCCGTTGAGTTCTCGGGCCTAGCTACTATTCCTAGAAGGTCTGGCCGTTTTGCACGCTGACCACTCCCGTGGTGGTCAGCTGAGTGTGAGACGGCCCTCAAGAAGAAGCGCTATGCCTACATGCGCTATTATCGCCGCTCGAACTATTTCACTGTCGGTGATTTTCGTCGGGCTAGGTTCCGGTACCCCATAAGGGGCGCGGCGATTTGCCATCCTGGCCGCCGTGCTGACGGGACTCAGCACCCCGTCCGACCCCAGCTTAGCCTCTTCTTCTTCCTTCAAAACACTTGTTTCCTCGCTTTTCATACAACCTCTCCCACAACTTTCTCTGGTCAGCCTCTAATTTCACAGGGTAGATGCTGACCTTCCTCTCAGCCAACCGTCCCGCATCGGGGCTGAGGGGGGAGGGGACAATGTTCCCTAACCCCTGAGCTCCGGTCGGGGGTGGCTGGTTTTTAACAACTTGCTTCATCCCCACCCATACCTTCCTCACATCCCTTTTCCTCTCCTCTTCACATTCTATCAATTTTACGCCGTGTCCAAGGTAAAGCCGCCATGCCGATGGACTGCCAGGCCACCAGGCGGGAGGGGTGGTCCTAAATGTCGGCGCCTGGCTCTGCCAGGCCTGTAAGCACCTCTTGCAGTGCGGGCAACTGCAAGAGGTGGTGAGCTATTGCGTCCTGTATAAAAAAGAGGGTCAACATGCCCATGTATGAAAAAACAACCAAAAAAACCCTAACCCCCAACTTCCCCAAGAACATCCACGGAGCCGCCCTCGGGTAGCTCCACCGAGAAAATGGAGGCCCCATCCCTTGTGCTTGCGCAGGGAACCCTCCATACTTCTTTAACCGGAGAGGAGGCTTACTCCTCTCCTACGGGTGTAGGGGACTCCCCCTCACCCTCTTATCTGGAGGTGCTTTCGGGCACCTCCCTATTTCAAGCGGCAGTCCCTCCTTTGCTTTCTAAGGGGACTGCCAAAAAAGCCAGCAGGCAGCCCATTGCCGACTGCCCCTCGTGTAAGCGGCTCAGTAGGGCAAACCCCCTTAGGGGGGAGAGGGAAGCCAGGCCCCTTCGGTCGCTTCGCTCAAAAGACGTGCTGGCAAGAAAATTAAACCTTGCCAGGGTCAAGGCCTGTGCCTCCCCACAAAAGACTCATGACGCTGCCAAGGGGACCTGCGATGTCCTGGGAGGGGATGGCCAACTGGAGGCCCCTTGGTCCTTTGTCCTTGAGGAAAACCAGCCTCAGACGGTAGGGCCTTCCATGGGGGTGAATCCGGGCTCGGCGCCAAGCACCGAATCCGCCCCTATGCAAGGTCCTCCTCAAACGGCTGGGGATTCTGAGGCAGTACAAGGAGGGGAGGGATCTCCTCCGGATGAAGCTCCTACGACCACCAGGAC
Source organism: Ceratothoa steindachneri (assembly GCA_963969495.1). NCBI lineage: Eukaryota > Metazoa > Arthropoda > Malacostraca > Isopoda > Cymothoidae > Ceratothoa > Ceratothoa steindachneri. The sequence goes on from OZ018328.1 coordinate 97,280,574, forward strand.
CTTCTCCATTTTGGAGAAGGACCTGGCTGAGGCCGGTACATCTGGCCTGGGGTCTTCTACCGGCGGAGGTGAAAAGCGAGATCATTCCCAGCCCTCCTCTCCTAAAAAGAAGACAAGAAAGACTAAAAACACTCGGGGCTCCTCTCCATCCGCGGGGGCTGCGTGGACGGATTGGTCTGCTGCCACTCTTGCAAGCGACCAAGACAAGATCGGCATATCCGGCCCCTCTGCCCCCCGGGTACGGAGCTCCTGACCATGACAAAGAGTAAAAGTGCACAGGGCGAAGCCTCGTTGACATCGGGGCCCCTGATTCAGAGGTTACCTTGCGTTTTCGAGCCCGCTGGCTTCAAACGCTTCCTCGTTATTCGCTCCACTGATGGCACCATGTTGTCCAAGGGCAACATGATCCATCAGAGGAGAGGATTAGCTAGTGCAATTGGTAGAGAGCCGAAGGTAACCCGTTTCTCGGACGGGAGCCTTCTGGCGAATCCCGCCGAGGCGGCCAAGATAAGTGCTCTTCGGACACTCCATGGCACCCCGGTGAGTGTGACGCCGCACTCTACCATGAACTTTGTGAAAGGAGTAGTTTATGCGAGGGAACTCGTTGACTACTCCATTGAGGACATCACCCTAGAGCTGGCCGACGATGGGGCAGTCAAGGTCGAACGTGTGATTAGAAAACAGGGAGGGGCCTCGAGACCCACCCTTACACTCTTCGTCACGTTCGACTGTGACAAGCTACGTGAGTCGGTGCGTGCTGGTTGGTACCGCTACCGCGTCAAGGCATTCGTGCCACTGCCGCGGCGCTGCTATTACTGTCACCGCTTCGGCCATACGAATCGCTCATGTATACGTGCAAAGTCGGGGTCACTCAAAGTATGTGTAAATTGCTCCAAGGTCGCACACGATAAGTCCAAATCGTGTGTGGCCAAGTCTGTCAATTGCGGAGAGCCGCACCCCGCTTCTTCGAAGCAATTTGGTGCATATCTCCTTGAGAAAGAAATCCTGGCCGTTCAGGCCCAGGATCGTCTCTCATTCCGTGAGGCTAAGGACTTGGTCCTGGCGCGCCCGGCTCTGCCTCGGACGTCATATGCCTCAATACTTAGAAAGGCACCCTCTGCTCCTGGCCCGTCCAGGCTAACGAGCACGGTTGTTTCCGCGCCCATTCGGAGCCCTTCTGTGGGCTCTACCCAACCCGGACGCTCCCCTGGTAAAGCTGGCGGCAAAGAGGTTTCATACGCAGCCCTGGCTGCCCCCTCTTTCCCCAGCGTGACCGTTTCCCGTAAGGCGAAACGGCCACGCGCCTCCACCGAGTCGTTAGACTCACAGGAGGCAACAGCCCTGAAAATGGTCGCTAGGCCATCTTCCGGGGTTCCTAAAGCTGTCCCCCGAAAGGAGGATAGCAACAAAGGAGCTTCGGTTCCTTCGCCCACGCCCGGAGGTGTGGCGAGTAGCTCGGAGACGGTGGTTCCTCGAAAAGAGGGTCCCCCGCCTCCGAAGCCGCAACGCCCGCCTAAGGTTTCGAGGCGGAGGAAGGAAAAGACTCGCATGGCGAGCCCAACCTCCCCCAATAAGTCCTCGAAGGCGACAGCGCTTTGTCCGGCCAACAGCGCCCGGGGTTCTGCCCCGGGAAGCGTACGGCCATTCCCGTGAGGGTCTTCAGTTCGAGGAGGGCCCCCGCGTCTCCTTCGAGCTAGGCCTGGAGGGCATATTCCTTCAATGGAATTGCCGTGGACTCCGGGCCAATGGGAGGAGCTGCGGAGGCTCGTCTCGTCCCGTTCCCCGTTAGCCATCTTTTTGCAGGAGACCATGCTAGGCGCGTGCCCCCTGCCCGCCCTCCCGGGGTATAAGGGTCTTGCGACCCCACCACCGCGGGATGGCCGGGCTGGGGGATGCGCGGTTTACACCCGGCATGATGTCTCCGTTCTTCCTTTCTCTTTAGATACCCCCTTCCAGGCTGTGCAGCTGCACCTGGATAGGAGGTATACTATCATTTCTGCGTACATTCCACCGTCAGCTGACTTCGACGCGGGGGACTTCCGCCGCGTCGTGGCACGGTTGCCGAGGCCCTATCTCTTGCTTGGAGATCTGAACGGTTGGCATCCTCTCTGGGGAGATTACTCCATAAATCCCAGGGGACAAGTCGTTGCCGATCTGATCGAAGAGCTTGAGATGGGTGTCCTAAACGTGGATGAGTTTACGCATCACTGTCCGAGAACCGCTTCATTTTCTTGCCTTGACCTATCTTAGTGCTCTTCGGATGCACAGCCTGATTTTGATTGGGGGGTGGTCGATGACCTCCATGGTAAGGAGCACTTTCCCATTCAAATGTCATTTTCAGGGCAACTGCTGCCTGAGAGACCACCTCGGTGGTGCTTGGCGCGGGCGCGGTGGCCTGCATTTCAGGAAATGACCCAATTCTCTATCTCAGTCGAGGAGTTTAGGTCGGTAGATGAGGCCGTTGAGTTCTTCTCCGGCAACCTCCTCGCCGTGGGCCTAACTACTATTCCTAGGACGTCTGGCCGTTTTGCACGCCTGAATACTCCCATGGTGGTCGGCCGAGTGTGAGACGGCCCTCAAACAGAAGCGTTATGCCTACATGCGCTATAAGCGCCGCCCGAACGATTTCACTGTCGCTGAATTTCGTCGGGCTAGGGCTAGGTTCCGGTATATTTCGAAGCACGCCCGCCGCTCTTCTTGGCGGGCATACGTGTCTTCACTTAACGGGAAGACCCCTTTAGCTGAGGTGTGGAAGCGAGTCAAAAGGATTCGGGGCAAGTTCTCGCAGGACGCCCATCCCGTTCTCCAGGAGAATGGGACCGCAATCTCGGACCCCGCGTCCGTGGCGGAATCCTTAGCGACCGCTTTTTCCGCATTCTCTAGCCGTGATGCTGCTCCGCCAGCATTCAATGCACGTCGTGATGTCGCGGAAGGCCGCCGGCTGGACTTTACCTCCAGAGGCGGAGAACCCCTCAACGACAAGTTTACTGTGAGTGAGTTGCGTTCCGCTCTCGCTTCGTGCGCGGACACCGCCCATGGTCCGGACGATGTCCCGTACGCTATGCTTCGACACCTAGGTGAGCGAGGCATGGACTTTCTGTTAGATTTGTTCAATAGGATCTGGGTGGAAGGTCTTCTCCCAGACTCCTGGCGAATCGCTACTGTGCTCGCCTTTCACAAATCTGGGAGAGATCACTCTACTCCGGCCGGTTTCCGCCCAATCTCTCTAACCTCTTGGGGTGCAAGTTGATGGAGAAATTGGTAAATGTTAGATTAGCCTTTTTCCTGGACAGCGGAGGCCATCTGTCTTCTGTACAGTGCGGCTTCCGCAAGTCCACTTCACTTCGGATGTTTTGCTCCGACTGTAAAATGCCGTCTGCGATGCCTTCCTTCGTAGACACTACGCCACGGTGTTTTTCGATCTGGAGAAGGCCTATGATACCGCATGGCGATACGGTATCATGGAGACTCCACACGATGGGGGCGAAGGGATGCCTTCCAATCTTTATATCTGAATTTTTGCGAGATCGTAGATTCCGCGTGCGGGGACCCCTCTCCGGCCCACTGGAGCAAGGAAGTGTCCTCAGTGTCACACTCTTTGCCCTGAGTATCAACGGCATCATCTCAGTGCTGTCGGACTATGTACTCGCTACGCTCTTCGTGGACGACCTTTCGATCTCTTTTGGCGCGGCCCAGATGCCAACTCTGGAACGTTGACTCCAACAGGCATTGAACCGTGTCTCTCGCTCTGCCGAAGCGCACAAGTTATGGTTTTCCTTGGCTAAGACTAAGGTGGTGCACTTCTGCCGCCATCCACGGCTCCACCCTGACCCAGACTTGTTTCTTAATGGGGTACGCCTGGAAGTGGTTGAATCGCACCGTTTCCTTGGTCTTGTATTTGACCAACGCCTCACCTGGGAAACTCATTACCACCCTTAGGGTCTCTTGTACCCGCATCATGGATATTCTCCGTTCCGTGACGTTCAGCGCTGGTAGGGCTACTGCCTTACTTTTTATCGATCCTTTGTTCGTTCGAAGCTCGACTACGGATAGCAGTTTTATGCATCCGCAGCCGATCTTGTATTGCGGAAGGTGGGCTCGATCCACCACACCGGCCTTCGCCTGGCGACCGGTGTCTTCCCCACTTTTCCTATTGAGAGCCTACTAGTCTATGCTGGGTAGATGCCACTCCGCTCTACGCCGTGAACAGTCCATTGTACGCTTGAGCCCTGCGCCTCCCTCAGTCGCCTACAGCTCTCACTGCATCCGCAGCTGATTTCGACGGTGCCTATGCCGCCGACAGGCGCTAGTCATACCCTAATCCCTTCGCGTTTATGGTAGAGCGGATTGGCATCTCCCCAGCATCGACTCACTATGTCAGTCCCCATTTTGCTAATAACGTAACTATTCGGCCGATTCTAGTGAGATTTGAAACCCTGATGTTGTTTTACATTCTCTTTCGAATGATATAATTGCCAAGGTCCTCCCAAGGTTAGTAGTTTATCGGTTATAAATTACCCCAAATTTATATAGGCTTTTTTCGGCACCTATTCCCTTGTTGGCGTTCGCCAGTGGAGACTCCTTGAATTTAAAGTGCAGAAACACCTATTTTCCCTGCCTTGCAGTCTTTCCTGCCAGTGCTATATGACACGGATCAGGACATCCCTTTGGTCTTTCTTGCAAATAAGTTGCGAAGCAGCAGTTGATAATGTAAAGTTGTCAATGCCTCGATGGCATCATTTTTTGTTGCCTCTCATTTGGACAATTACTACTTGCGGGAGGGACTAAGACCTATTAGACAGTGCTTCTCTGAACCTTTTGTGAATATAGATTTAGGTCTTCCTGAAGAGTATCCATGTCTCTCGAGAACCTTTGTAATTTTTCTAAAAGCTTTGCAGCATCTGCAAACGTGTATTACTGGATTCAACTTATGTACACTATGAATAAAACTGGTCGAAGCAGTCTCTTGTGGTATTCCGCTCAGTACTTCTGACCACTTCAGGAGAAAAGGACCTTCCTTTCTTATTATATATTGCTCTTTTGCCCTCCTGTAATTTTGCTGGCTTCGAGAGCTGTAGTGAGCGGGGTGTAAGACTGAATTAGATTTAACGAGAAAGATGTGTAGATGCCATTTAAATTTGAGGATTCAGACAAAAAATATTGTTCAAAATCAATTTTTTAAAACTGAAAACTAGACGGGTTTAAATATAAGTCGTATATCTAGTTAAATTTGCAGTATAATTTTCTTCTTTTTTTTAATCGGTGCAATGAAACATTTTTTACGACGCCTATGCCGACATATCAGCTGCAAATAATATTTGTGTATTTGAAAATATATTTTTTACTGCTAATAACTCGACTAGTGTTTTGCGCGCCGGAAAAATAGCAAAAGATTTGAGATGCCTGTAAGATTGAATGATTAAATACCTTTATTAAAATTACCTTTATTTTAATTAACTGAGACATGGAGTTATTCCCTGCGGCACATCAAATGCCTAATTGTACCCGTTTTGATTTTATCAAATTATATCATTTACATACCAATAAGTTTTCCCCCTCTCGTTTGCAGATTGACTCAAAATGCAAATTTTTGTTCGCTCTCAGTCTAACCATGTGTTGGACTTACCAGAATCAGCTCTTGCTTCTGACATAAAGAAATTCATCAATGAAAAGGAGAGCCTTGGCGGAAATGAGGTATGTAGCTATTGATTAAATATTGCTCATCCAACACTTAGCTAACTCAGGGTTGGAAGATATTACTAACATTGTCTCATTTTGTCACTTTCTTGAGATTTCATCTTTAAACGCATTCAAGGGATTATTCATACAAATGAAATTATTGATTCATGCATGGCTAAATTTGGACTCCTTAATAAATATTCTTTATTGAAGCAAAAATTGTAGTATATTCTATCATTAGTGAAGATAAATTTCTTCTTAGATTCTCCTGTATGCTGCCGGCGTTCCTTTAGATGATACAGTATCTTTAGCAGCGCTCCCATCAAATGAAATCGATGTGAATGTACCACTTAAGGGAGGTAAGGATTACTATCACATACCATTATAACTACCGAACACTAATGAATATTTTAATTTCATTGCGTGATTAAGGCATTCATTTCTGCTTTCCCACGTGTCGGTGCGCATCAAATCTACAAAAAGACGTCCCTTTAGCTTCATTATGTAGGCTAGTTTCCTAAACCGTCTACGACTTAGTTCTATTACAGACCCTCTACCCTCCGTTATTTAATCACATGCCAATTTGACCCCCCCGTCCCTCTGGTTCCCCTTCATCAATTCGCCTTATTTTGCAGGTAAGGTTCACGGCTCATTGTCACGTGCCGGCAAAGTCAAAGGACAGACCCCGAAGGTAGAGAAGAAAGAAAAGAAAAAGGCGAAGACCGGCCGTGCCAAGAGACGAATCCAGTACAACCGACGATTTGTCAACGTCGTTCACACCTTTGGCAAGAAGAGGGGCCCTAATAGCAACTCCTAAATTATGTAATGGAAAAAAAAAATACTTGGCTTTTTCACTTTACTTTTCCTTTTTTCCTAACTGCAGGGATGAACCCATGGTTTAGAAGACTAGTACGTCGTCCTCGCGCTCTCAATATGAGATTCTTTCCACAAATGAGACAGGTTGAGTCTTCTCCATACCCTGCAAAAAAACTTTGTATTAATTAAAATCCCAATTTTGACAACCAAACACGATTAACTAAGATTGGATAAAACGATTTTTATCAATGCCCCCCTACAATCTAAGGCACCCTTAGTGAAAAATTGTATCATACATTAGTGATTTAGACTCTCGAGGTGCGGGTTTATCTCAACATTACGTCTTGTATGCAAATGTAATGGTGGTGGTTCACCAACTTGCCTTTTTCCTCCTGACCGGATAATGAAAGACAAAGATCAGTATGGCAATAGCTGGTGACCATAAGGCACCAGCGGTTTTCTTTAGGGAGAGGTGCCAGGATGTTTTGACAAAAGCGTTCATGTGCTGTGTTTCGTCCTAAGTGTAGGGCATACTAATAGATATGCTGCTGCTTGCGCGTCACCTAGGCATGACTACTTGGTGGATGCTATGGCGTTTAAATTCCTTTTTGTTGCTGCATAATCACGGGCACTTAGAGTCTAATTGACATACTGCCACCGCTCTAACTCTCAAGTATCACAGTTCATACACAGGTTTTACTGAAAAATGTAATGACAGCAGTAAGAGTGTATCAACTCATAGGGAAAGCTTTATGGCGCGCGCGGCTTCATTAGTGGCGTAAAATTTATTAAAAATTTCCAACCTATATCGTTCAAAATTCATTTGATACCTTTAATTTCCTTTTCCCCCTCCCTCATTACACCATGTCGAAGACCCCTTGGCACTGCCGCCAGCATATATGTACCAAGTTATTCAACGATCTCTGTTCCCACTCGAAGTGGTCTCGGTACATACATACATATTTATATCTAACCACAATTCAGAGCCGGTCTTGAGCCATCTCTAGGATAATATTTGCGTGCGTGGTTTTTCCAAGCCAGGCGCCCTTATTCGAGCCGAGTCGTCTTATAGTATTATTCCGAAGACGCTATTACTAACCTGATGTAACGGGTACTAAATAAAAGTACCACCCGCGAAAGTCTAACGACACCATCGTGTGTAAGGAAACTATGAAACGGTTGAGCTATACCGGGATACTCTGGCATCCCGTCACCCCCAAGCCCTCTAGATGTCAGGGAAACTTACTCTGGGTCGGTGCAGGTTGTAAGGTGGCTTGCCTAAGGACGGGGGTCCAAGACACTGATTGGTTTCATGTGGACACTAGGGCTCTGTCTATAGAAAAAAAAAATCCCGACTCAAATGGGCTTGGGGGGAACGAAACTTTGTAAAAATGGCAGTATTACGAAAATCAAACTAGAGAAGAACCAAAGCTTGCCAAGCTTCGCAGTAGGTTCCTTCCGCTTTTCCTTTACGACAGAAGCTGGTCCGTTCTCATATTGTAAAAGTAGTAGCGAATGTTCCCATACACTTGATTGTTTGATTAGACTCCGACGCCCTCATTGGCTTGCTATTATTATTAATGATGGTCTGGATCTTAGCGACAAAGGAGTCCTTTTCGTATCAAAACGCTTAGAGTGAGGTCTCCGAGCAGCCGTGCACAGGACTCGTACAACTCTCGATCTTCTACACCGTCGTCTGATTAACACTAAACAACTCAGATCTTCGCATTAAAGCTCCCGACGTGAATCCCAGCCACCACCATAGTATTATTTATCGCTTCCTTCACAGATTAGGCACAACTGATTCTACTATGATAGGAAGAAGAATCTACTGGCAAGAGACACGGGCATGCGTGGTTTTCAGATTTGCCAACGGCGACAAATTGCCCACCGTAACCTGTGATTACAAACCGTGTAGATCCCGGTACCGGGATAAGTAGCGTGCGCGAAGATGACCCAGTAAGGTGTGGGGATGTGCTCGATTCGGAGACGGCAAAAGCAACCCTGGGGGTTGGACCAGGGTAACAGTAGCGGGGTGATGTAGCACAACTTTAGATTCCCGTCGGCCATCTCGCATCTTCGTTAGGCGGGCCGAAAGAATGACTTGAATCGTGCCGTGTAGCAATTAAGTGTGAAGAACGAAATGCTGGTACGTTCGCCCAGTCCTCGCAGACGGCCTAGGCAACCATGCCAAGACGCGGCGAAAGTTGCTCGTGCCGAAGTCGGCTAACGATGATGTACGCAGCAAAAATAATAAACCTTCTTTTAAGGAATGGCAGCGCAGCTGCACCTAAATAGGAGATATTTATAGAAAGTAGAAGAACGGAGACATCATGCTGTGTGTACATCGCTCAAGGGGAGAGGAAGAGAGTTGGCACAGTAGATGTTAGCGGAATAAAGAGAGGCTAAGCTGCGGCAGGACAGGACCAGACGCTGAGTTCCGTCAGAACGGCGGTCAGGAAAACATTTCCATGCCCCTTACGGGGTAAATAATTAGCATTTCAATTAAAAACTTACATTCCGAAGTTTTGGGGTGGTAATACAAGTCGCAGTGCAAACATTTCAAATTGGGTGTTGTCGAAATTAGAGATTTCGGACACCGTGGCAAGCTGTGTCCTGAAAATGAAGGAGTGAGTAAATATCGGCGTTGGGAAACTTTAAAGAGCACTGAGAGAACGTGTTAAAAGAACTAGTGTAAATAGGTTGAACAAAATTACACACCATTCGTTTTTAGATAGTATACAAAATTGGGAAACCTCGAGTGAACTGTATAAACCTGGATGTTTCCTTTCCTTGTAATAGTTGTATCATTTTGGTGTATAATAATAGGGAGGTGCATGATTAATCAAAGTGTGCGGAAATTGATATAGTATAAAAGTTAGTGATGACTTTGTCTGTTGAGAATGAATATAAAAGTTTAGGGTAGGCCAGTGGTTTTCAACCGGGGTGCCGCGGGAACGACCAAAAAATCTTTTTTTAGAATGGCTAAATTGAAAAAAATGTATTAAAAAAAATTCTCAAAAAATCAAACGACACTGAAAAGTATTCTGCCACTTAACTTCTCTGCATTGTGCAACATAAAAAACAACGAAAAGAGCAAGATTGCAGAGAGTGAGTGAAGAAATGAGAGTTGCCATGTCAACTATACGACCCAATATTAAAGAATTATGTGATACTCATCAAGCTCAAATTTCCCATAAAACTTTTTGAGTTAAGATTGATTTATTTTCGCATGTGTATGCTTTATTTCGATTAAATTAGGTTAAATGTCAATCGTGGTAAATTTTGAAGTTCTTTCCACGTATTTGAGTAGTATTTATACGGAAATTATTTTATATTGTAGAGCCACGGCTGCTTCTAGATAGCAGTTAGGGTGCCAGTATCATAAAAAGGTTGAAAACCACTGGGGTAGGCTATTCAGAGTACATAGAAATACTCTGTGGTATTTGGGGATGAGCAGAGAGGTTTCATCTCTGAGAAGCTGTGCATTTGAGCTGTTTGCACTGTGAAAGTTATTACCAAGTAACTTTTGAGAAAAACATGGTTTTGTGGATCTAAAATGGTTAGTAAAAAAAGTGTACTACTATTATGCAGCGCCATCCGTCTTTCGCTAGTGGACGAAAACCTCCACATCCGGATAATAAAATAACTTAGAGCAAAATGACAATCGCTGGTAAACCCATGAGCATCAAGTACCAGTTCTCAGTCTGTGTTGTGTCAGTCAGTATTGTGTTGTTTTTTACATTAACTCGTGATCGTGGAACCATGATATTAATGACAACTAATGACAGAATTGCCTTTCAACCAGGAAAACATAAGAACAAGAAATTCTTAGGGATTTTTACACAAATTTGTACCTATTTAAGATTAATTTCATTTTTCACTAGGGACCTACAATGAACGTATGATAGTTATATCCCCTGAGCAGGGATGAATCGTTTGTGACGAGTAATGGTAAATGATGTATAAGGGGCCCTACTTGGAAGTACATGGCTCGGCAGGTAAAACCCTGACATGGGGGGAAGGGGTGGGGTTGCCTAGGCTTTAGTACCACGCCAATGAAGCCCTTCAAGTGAAAATGATTAGCTATAACGAGGGCTCATGTCCTAAGGCAAGTGACATACCGGACAAATCCTCTCTAGGAACTCTATTTTATACGAATCCTACTCCTTGCGAGGATGGCATACCTAATGTCTACTCCTCGATCCGTAATGAGGAATCACCCAAAAGATGTCTCCTCTTATAGGCACAAGTAGAAGAATTAGACAGCCAACAGTATCAAGGACAATAGGCGTGGGGGGGTGAGTCAATTGTGCCCAGTATGAGCTTATAGGAGGAAATGAGAACAGTGGATGGTAAATGGTAGAAACTACATACCGCAAAGAGCAAAAAAGACTACAGGTCACTAACCTTGAGAGCACCTCGCAATTTTGTATGATGTAAATTCAACTTTACTTTTGCAAACAATGCAATTCTCGACTCCGCTGACATTTTTCTTTTTTAAACAGGCCTTAATGCTCTGAAATTCGGGACTTTCAATAAGATACAGAACCTGTGGTTGTGCTTTTATTCATTAATTATGCTATATAAGTTAAATAGATGGAAACTCCAATTTTTAACTTCTATATTTCCCTTCATTATTAAGTTAAACTTGCAGAGTATCAAAGTGGAGAACAGGGATTCTGTTAAATAATCCAATGAGTAGTAATATCCAAGGCTATATCCGTTGAAATGGACTTTCAACTGCTGGAGGCCCTAACCAATACCATGAAACTTTACTGGTCTTCTTGCAATATGTTTTGGTTTCTACTACATCTGTTTCACGACATGGAGTTTGTTCGAAAGACCTGGAAAAAATAATTTGCTGGGGGCTTTACCCCTACTCGACACTTTTTTATGCATTTTATTTCTGAAGGGGGACCTGGAGTTTAACGTGGGAGCAGTCGAAAACTCATCTCGAATCACACCTCCATCCGGCGACTGACCACACATGATGTGGGTTAACATCGCTGTAATCAGGAGCGATGTTTCCATTCTGCTAAGCCTCAGCCCGACTATTCAAAACAAGTAATAGCTCCTCCTTTTCATTATAGAATTAGAATAAAATCTTATAAAAATAAGCAATAGCTCCTCCCAAGTAACATTCAAATGTTAAACCCTCTGGGATAATAACTAGCTCTTCCCATATATCTTATATAAAAAAACTTAAATTTTGATCTAGGGAGGCAATATGAGCAAATCTTAAATCTAAATAAAACTTAAAGCCAAACAGCCTCCTTTGCTCTTCGTTACTGAGTTATATGAGATCTTCGTCGGAGAAGGGCAAGCATTATGTCTAGTCACTGTTACCACTTGTTTAACAAGCCACTCTACTACGATTCGATTTGTTTATAAGAAGCGTCATTCCATATCAGCTTGAGTCTAGCAAAGCGCCACGCAGTCCTTCAGTACCAAAAGGACTCCATTGCGCCGAATGCCTGCACACCTAGACAGCGCGCCGCGTCTACCGAATGAGGGTCCTGTGCGCCCCCACTAGTCATTGGCACCATAGCACAAATTTACAAGGCCAGTAGGGACGGGGTATAAGACAAACTATCCAGCCTCTTCAAAATTCAGAAATTCTTCATGGGTATTTTGAGATCATGTAAAGGTATATTGTAATTAAAAACCAAACCATACTAATTATGCTGATGGAATCTTTTAGATGCCTCCAAATTTATATAAGATGTTGTATATTTAGTTTTGCAAGTCTGTACAATCTACTCTAATGCACAGGTCAATTCGATTTTCAAGCATACAAAAAACTCGTAAATAAAATGGAAAATTGGTACTGTCGAATGGCTCATGGACACTAAAAATTAAGGTTTACTGCTGAAGAGGTTAGAAAATAGAGATATGGATTAAGTTAATTCTATAGAAATGTTACATTTCACTCTAAATAAATTCAATAAATAGAAATAATTGCAAATATGAACTGTGAACATTTTTGTCAACAGGACTAATTTAAAATAATATGAAAATATTAGAAATAAATCATGGAAAACTCTTAATTACCTTTATCATAGAAATACGATGGTTTGTCATTTGAAGGAAAGTACACATCTGATGCAATGAGAGCTGATGCAAGGGGTCACTAGGAAACGATTTAGGGTTGTACTTGGAGAGGACTTTCGTAATGTAATCAACGAGAATACTTTCCTCAAGGGCTTTTATTAATTTTTCCTGAAAAAAAAATCTTAATCTCCAAAACTAAATTTAGGCAAACATTTCTCTTCATGCTCTTCTCAAATACAGGAATAATTGCAAGGCCGGTGTGAAGGTTAGAGAGAGATAAGGGCTGCATGTTGGGAAAGTGGCTGCGTGTGTGATGTTTGTCATAAGATGCATCATCAATAGTGTTCTTTCTCTACTAAAACCCTTAAGGGAGAAGGCTAATTTCGTTACATAATGGAGGATCTATAGGAAGAATTATACAACCTTTCGGTCTTTATCTCTCAACGAAATCTACTCGGGTCAGAAACCTTCCAGATTTTTCATTTTCTCTAACTTCATCGCTTTCGCAACAAAACCATTTTCAAAAAACTCCTGGCGCCTATTAAATAAGTATATTCTTCTACCTTCATCTCAATTTCAAATATTGGCACCAAACCAGATTCGAAATTGTTTCCAGACCACAAAACTTAATGCTCAATTAACTAGGGTTTGAGAGCTGCATATCAAGCTGGAAAAGAATGAGTTCCCGCGAGAGTCAAATGAATCAATCAAAACTGATTCATTGGAAGCAACAAGAAAAATGAAAGTATCTAAGGATATATATATATATATATATATATATATATATATATATATATATATATATATATATATATATATGTATTATTTATGGAAGGAGAATATAATGTATGAGGCTATAATATACCTTTGTTTGTCTGGCCGGGGAGAGAACATCTCTGGAAAGAGATCCTAAGTCGATAAAAGTGATCCATAAATAAGCTCTCTTGTGATGAGGGCTCAATGATCCGACATCTTTGATATTTAAACCATCCGAAATTGGATCCTCTTTCCTATAAATCATTAATCTAAGGAAGGAAACAGCGCAATTAGATTTATTTCCATATGAAAAATCAATAAGCAGTCTTTTGATAAAATAGAGTATTGGATTTTTTAAATTAACAATTTTCAGCTCTGATGATTATCGGGCAAATAGGAAACCTTCAATGATATTGAAGAAAATTATTGTATATATTTTCTTACCTGAGTGACTCGAAAACATCAACTTGATTTGCAAGTGGTAAAGAATCATTTGTGAGGATGTGACGGAGCAAAGTATCATAGGTGTTTATTTGAAGCAAACTAAGCACTGTGGGCTCTTTCATAACAAGATGATCGTAGGGAACAGATACACTGAAACATGCAAACGTGAGATGAATCCTTTATTTGGTAATTCTACAGATTAACAACCTTACCGTTTTTGCGCAAAAATTTAATTTCAATCTATTTTATAGGAGGACTATGTGAATTTTCTGTTGCTATTTATTCGGTGGAGAAATCATTATTTTCCAAGTTATTAACATTTGAAAGTAGTATTTTCCGAGGCAACGAGCTATTATTTGCTGTTGCTCGTATTGTCGGTATGGCATCATAAAGACATTGGTGGCAAGTAATACCCATTTCCCACGATGATGATTGGCATCACACTTAGGTAAGAAGCTAATTTAACCGTGAGGTAGAAATTTAGGGGTAGTATGTTATTTAAACATGTTTAGTTTTGTTAATTCTACAAATTAACGAATAATATTCAGGGAGAACACAAGCACCGTTGTAAACATTCACAAAGATCAGCCATTTATAACTAAACCTAAGGTTGCGTCACGATTAGTTCGCTAGAAATAGGCTTCTTGTTTGGTTCTTTTACATAGGAAAAACCCACACAAAACCTTACAGAACTTACTAAAAGAAACCAAAGGAATCCACACAAACTAACCTAGCATAAACACACACAAAAAAACAACAACCAACCATAAATTCCATGTAACCCAAGCATTATCTTTTGGTTTAAAACAAGCTATCAATGACAAGATGGTAGCCAATCTATTTTTTTTTACAGCAGACTAAGATTTAATTTCCGCAGCATAAGTGAAAATGGTATATAGTATATATCTATAATATATACCAAACTCTACGTTCACATTATCTATGACATTCATAATTGCAATCTACATACTTCAACTCACTCTATGATATATACCATATAGCATTTTCACAAATTATGCTGCGGAACTTTATACTTAGCCTGCTATAAGGAAAAATAGATCGGCAGCCATCTTATCATTGATAGCTTGTATATATCTATGATATATACTAAATAGCAATTTGCATATTTTTTTCAAAATACAAATATCTATAATAAAGCGCCTTCGATTGCGTTGGAGTCGTTAATCTGTAGAATTACCCCTTTATTTTACATCTCCTTTAGCATTGCCCAATTAGTATGAATTATTTAGACAAAGCGAGGCATTAAGACGAGGAGGATAAATAGAAGAAAAAGAGGATATTTACCACGACCGTCCCAAACTCTAGAATGCCATTATCTATGATATTCATATCTGCACTCTACATACTTCAACTCACTTTTTCCTAAGCTACGCACCTTTTCAATCACCTTAAATTTCCCCTCATATCCTTATTATTATTTTCGTACTCCCGTACCACGTCAGTGACTTCCTCGTTACCTTGAATGAATGAGATGCAGTTTGGGGAGAAATCTTTATCCATAGGACGAGTTTCAGAAAGGTTATGAAATTCTTTGCTCTCGCTGAGAAGCCAATGAATTAGAGATGTAAAGTACTTGCTGGGATCTCGTGCAGCACATAATCATGTAGATAGGTAGGCAAGGCATGGTAGATTCTATGTAGTGAGTGATGGTAAATTGCTGAATGGTACTTGTTTGGACGAAAGATGGCTGAAATTAGTAGTTTGAGATATGTGGGAATTTTTTAAGGAGCCCATGTGGCGACTGCATACCAGGGCAAAAGTTAGCGTAACCACGCTACAGCCTAATATTAGGCGAAATTTAAAAAAAAAAATGAAAAAAACAAATAACAAAGATATAAAAAAAACGAACAAAGGCAAAGAAAAAACAAAATAAGCAATAAAGAAAAAAGGAAACACACTCCGGCGTCGGGGAGGCAAGCCTCTCTCCGACGTACAACAAAGTCAAATAAAGTGGAGGAGGCCAGCCTCGTCCAAAAAGTCAAATCGTCCACAAGCCTGTGTACACGAACCCGTCTCGAGTACAAGGAACAAGTGGTAAGGACTCGTTCGTCCCGATAAGGGGGCAGGTAACGTGCTCGAAGATCATCCGGACTGTGACAACGCAATCGTCGCAATAAGGTGCAAGCGAGTACTGGCTCAAATGGCGGTGCGTCCCGCGAAAAAGCACGGGGGAGGGACTTCCTTTTCAGAGGTGGAGCTGCTCGAAAGAGACTCCAAAGAAGCCCCTTTGCAGCATGTAAATGGTGAGAGGAGATCCTCTCCACCAGTCGAAGGGGTCTCGTGTTACCCCATCCTCTCCGAGGGCGAAGCCGTGCACGGAGGCGGATTTGCATGCGGAGTCCCGCTAATACTTTCACTTGTGTTCATAGTATCAGAAAAGGGAAAAAAAGAACTCATGGAAAGTAGATATGACCTCCTAATGTCTTTGGGAGGTTAAAAGAAAAGTCTCCATAGAATCAGAAATTCCAGAATGAGATCATTTACACATGATCGGTCTCGGTCCAGCATTGATGGGCTTTCCCAACCCGGCCACCCATTCAGTCGAAATTGTCCTGGAGCTTTAATCATAAAGGCTGGCACCGGCGTGGCCACCGTAGGTGTTTACTAGAGGAAGGTGAACAGAGTCGACGGCCCAACATACCCCGTACCTAATACTTGCCATAACCCGCGGGCTTTCAGCCCTCGCAGCAGGTAGGGACCTTACGGTATACGCTGGCCCATAAGAGGACGAAAGAGCGCCGGGTAGCCAGAACCTGTGTAGAAGAGCAAGTTTGGAAAGGGGGTATATAATAAAGAGAAGTAAAGATAGGCGGTCCACTAACAATAGGGTAGGCGGTCCACTAACAATAAGGTAGGTGATCACCTATTATTATCAAACCCTGGTGCTAGGTGATGTCAGGATAACAAGGCATTATGGCTACCTGACCGAACTTTGTCCAGGTAGGAACAGTCCTCATGGTAGAAAGTGCGGGTAGAAATGGTTGAGGAGATCGTCGAACTAATAATAAATAATACTAATAATACTACATAATAAGCAAGGATGAATAATAAAAATAATACTACTGAATAATAAGAATGATAGCAATAATAATAAAAAGGTAAATAAAGAGGCGCTGAGAGGGGATGCGAGGAAAGCGCACATCTTTCCCAGGCCCCATCCTCCGGCCCTAATTTGCATTAGGGCCGGAGGAACGTGAAACCTTTCCTGGTACCAAGTGTAACAGGCTACATAGGTTTATGACTTACTTACCCTTTGCGGGGTAAGTAAACCATGGCCCCTTGTAGATAGTGAAGGATGTAAGAAAGAAAATAAGTGCTCTTGCCAACACTAACCACCCAAGAGAGTGAATCTCATGTTACCGACAACAAATACTATTCTCGCAGCACAAATGCTCGTAAATATGAACATTTTTTCTTCGTGAAGGATTTGCTCGTAAATCTGACATTTGCTATGAGGGTGAATATAAACATTTCTTCTTCATGAAGGATTTGCTCGTAAATCTGACATTTGCTATGAGGGTGAATATAAACATTTCTTCTTCATGAAGGATTTGCTCGTAAATCTGACATTTGCTATGAGGGTGAATATAAACATTTCTTCTTCATGAAGGATTTGCTCGTAAATCTGACATTTGCTATGAGGGTGAATATAAACATTACTTCTTCATGAAGGATTTGCTCAGTAAATGAGAAGACTTCATTGGGACTAGTTGGCCGTTAATGGCCCCTATTTACAAATTTACTGCAATTATTACGCATTGTAAAAAAAGTCTTTCCTGAAAAATAGGATTTAATGATCTATAAAAGATATAAATAATATTAGTGATTTTCCATTAAGAAAAATATCTATAAATATGTATCTCCCGTTGGTCGCCGGGTGGACGGGGGGGGTTACAATTAAAAAGAAAAACAAAATGTATGGCGAAGATAATACTTAATGGACAATCGGATACAATGGGGAAATAAAAATTTAGGAAGGAAAAATATAACTATTTTGGCAACTTGCTTTCTTCATGAATGCTTCAGGAATTAATAAGAGGGGAAATTTAGAATACCAGGGATAATTATTGAACATTGAAAAAAAAATCGACATCAAAGCTAAGAACTTTGGAACATCCTGGCTTGAAGAAGAGGAATTTAATGTCAATGAATTTCTAAACTCCACCGGAAACCGATGTTTTCTCTCATTATCATCACTACACATCTAAAATTGCGGGTAGGCAGTCGTCAAGTCAATACCATAGAAAGGTTAAAAAAAGTAAAATGGAGATAGAATCCGCAAACTACCCCTACCTTTCCCTATACACCTGCAACAAAGACATAAAATTCTCACCATTCCAGAATTGCCATAAATGAATAATTTGGAGAGAAACAAAATCCTTTATAGAGAACGCCATCGGAAGAAAACAATAATTGTTTGCTTCGAATTAAATGCGAGTTCTTCTTGAGGTCGTATTCCATCTCAAATTCGAAGAATTGGCCATCTTTGGCACTCGCATAGACCAAATTTGAATCGACGGCTTTCAATCCTGAAACACGGCATATTAGCAAAATCATCCACCAAAGATGGAAAATAAGAAATGAATAGCCGTTAGCTGCAATCAATTTTATCAGAAATAATGATTTTAAATAAAGATATAAATGAGATCAATCGAGATCTATATAACCATCATTTTGAAATGGTTCTCAATATTAGGAAAGCGAACCATGAGAAAACCTAGGTATCATGGTCTCCGAAGTTATTTTCTTATTTACGAAGCCTCTTTTTATGCCTGGAAATGGGTCACGAAGAATACTTATACAGCCTTCCACCGCGGGTCGTAAAAAAAAGACTAAACCGTGATAAGGGCTGCTATAGTGCCACATTGCAAGGTGGATTAGGATCAACAATGAAGACTCGCAAATGAGTACCATGCCATGGAATCCTATGAAATCTTGAAATGGGCACGCACATAATTATGCACATGCAATTAATCTACTAAAAGTGTATAACATTTGGTCATATAAATAATATCTAATATTTGGTCATGTAAATAATAATACATACTGTTCTTGTAAGGGCTATAGGCAAAAATGAATTCGAGACGCTTTCACACGCATACGCACTCACGCGCTTACACTCGGTCACACGCAGAAAAGACGCTTCTCGAGCTACATTCCCTGACCTTTACGGGCCGCGCCAAAATTCTGGGAGACGCCGAAACAGCTATGCAGGCATGTTTATCAAAACAGACCAAGCTGAGAAACAGGGAAGATGCTGTTCCGTTTCACAGAAAAAAAACTGCTAAACACTTAAGAACTTCACCTTGGCCATCCATCAAAATCCAAACACTTCATTCAACTGCCACCACTCTTCCACAGAATGAGGTCAGCGCTTATCCATGCCAAAAAATATGCCTCCCCATCCACCATAGTGAGGGAGGAAAAAATTACCTGATATAGCGAAACCTCCAATGTAAGTATGGATGGAATTTAATACTTTCACATCATCCTCGCCCATGCACAGCAAGTGAGAGAGCAATACATTATGCTTCCCGACGAACATAACATACATATTTCTAGCTTCGTCGAGGCGTTTCATCGTGATTTGGTTGGTAATCATTCTGAAATTTAAAAATAGGAAAATAATAAATTGAGGATAGATAAAAAAGGGTAAATGGTAGAGTGAGGATCGATGAAAAAGGCAAATAAAATGAGAGATAAAAAAAGTAAAAGGTGGAATGAAGATCGACGAAAAAGGCAAACAAAGTTAGGATAGATAAAAATAGTAAATGGTAGTGAGGATCGTCGAAAGGGTAATTAAATTGAGGATAGATAAAAAAATAGTAAAGTGATTATCAACGAAAAAACAACTAATTTGACGAAAGATAAAAAAGTAAAAGGCATAGTGAGGATCGATGAAAAGGCAAACAAATTGAGGATAGATAAAAAAAAAGGTAAATGGTAGAGTGAGGATCATGGACAAGGCAAATAAATTGAGGAAAGATAAAAAAGTAAAAGTTAGAGTGAGGATCGAGGGAAAAGGGAAACAAATTGAGGAGATATCAAAATGGTAAAGTGAGGATCGACGAAAAAGGTAAATAATAAAGGATGTTATGGACAAAGAAGCGAGAAATACAATTTGTGAGGGAATTCCACGTGGAATTTCTTTTCCAGCCCGGAAGTTCCACGTGCTGGAGAAGATTTTGTTAGACTTAAAATGGTAAGCCTAACCCCCTCCCCCCTTCCACAAGCCTAGAACCGCGTCCACCACGGTCCACATTTACACGGGTTAGAATAGCCTCGGCAAGAAGAGTCGAGGCCATTGGAGAGTAGAGCTGTTTCCCACTACCCCCCATCCCTCGCGGGGAGAGCCTCGGTCATAAATAGTGCTCGACTCCCATGAGGCAGACACAGAGTTGAGAAGTTTCGCCCGGACCCAAGAAGATTCCCCTAGTTCCAAGTCAGGTGCTCAACAACAAAGCAAAGTGACGGCTGAACTAGTTGTGTATTGGAATTAGCCCAAGCCAGTGAGATAATTCCATTTAACTATCGCTACCGAGCGATTTTTCCGACTTCACCCATCAACTCCTGTCGAAGCCCTCCTCGTTAGCCCCTCGTTTTCGGGTGGCCGAAATACTCTTCCCTGGACCGGACGTTACCCGCCCCCCCTTTTTGGAGAACCGTCATCACTTTAAATTCCCGCTCAAAAGCTCCGAGCGGCCTCGCCTCACGTGCAGAAGACATCCGTGAAGCTTTACCCCGACGTCTCACCCGGAATCCTCCATAAGCCAACCCCTCTTCCCCTCCAGTAACCCATTTGAGTTAATCCCCCCCCCAAATTTGAATAGTCTCCTCCTGTAATATCATAAATTTTAACTTCATGGTCTGATTCATAACTACAATCCCCCTCCCCCTCGTTCACCTGATGTAATTTTGCCCAATAATTCTCTGATGTAATTTTGCCCTTCAATTCTCTCATTATTTTTATGTAAATAAAATTATATTTTTTGTAAATGCCTCTTTAAGTAACCTAGAGCGTTGCCATTGCCCATATTATACCTAACCTCGTTGCACTCTTATCTCGCCCTCCGCCCGTCGAAACTCGTGGTGTTCCGTCCCTTTGTCGGCTCGCCTTTAAGTTATTGGTCCCTCCCCCATAGATATAATATGGTATTGATTTAATATAATGTCATACCAAGACACAATTACTTGAGATATCGAAGAAAAAGACAAGAAATAAATGGTGCAGAAAAAAGAGGGCTAATAACAAATAAATGGTAGATAAAAAAAAGGTAAATGGTAGAGTGAAGATCATTGAAAAGGCAAATAAATTGAGGAAAGAAAAAAGTAAAAGGTAGAGTGAGGATCGACGAAAAAGGCAAACAAATTGAGGAGAGATAAAAATGGTAAAGTGAGGATCGTCGAAAAGGCAAATA
Organism: Ceratothoa steindachneri; assembly: GCA_963969495.1. NCBI lineage: Eukaryota > Metazoa > Arthropoda > Malacostraca > Isopoda > Cymothoidae > Ceratothoa > Ceratothoa steindachneri. The sequence continues at coordinate 97,301,762 of OZ018328.1, forward strand.
AATGGAGGATAGATAAATAAAAGGAAAATGTTAGAGTGATTATCAACGAAAATGGGCAAATAATTTGAGGAAAAATAAAAAAGTAAAAGGTAGAGTGAGGATCGACGAAAAAGGCAAACAAATTGAGGATATATATATAAAAAGGTAAATGGTAAAGTGAGAATCGACGAAAAATGTAAATAATCTAGGATGTTAAGGACAAAGAAGCGAGAAATACAATGACTTGAGTTATCGAAGAAAACGACAAGAAATAAATGGTGGAGAGAAAAAGGGGCTAATGAAGTAAGCTAACGACGAAAAGGGAAATAATAAAGGGTGTTTGGGAACAAAAAAAGTGGCAAGTAATGAAGTACTAGTTCGACGAAGAAGGAAATGTAGGATGTTATGGACAAGAAAGGGGCAAATAATAAAGCCACATCGACGAAAAATGTGAAAATCAAACCGTTTTATCGGAAAATAAAAACACGATAATGTGGCTATCGAAGAAACAGGCAAATAATAAAGGATGTTATAGGCACCAAACAGTCAAATAAGTCGTGCAAACTCACCTGAAAATATAAATGGATAAAACATTTTTCCATTTCAAATTCCTAAACATTTCCTTCCCAAAAGGAGCGCCCTCCTTTTTTGTCTTCTCGGGTTATATTCATTCGTTTTCAATAATCGTTATACGTATGTAAATATAAGTTGGTTTATTTGTTCGCGTTAGTCGCCATATTCCTGGACTGGTTTAGCTTAAATTTAGCGCAGGAAATCTCTATAAAGAGGTTGTGAGTTTACGTTAGGTTCCGGCAACCCCACAAAGCTTAAAAAAAAAATTGGGGGATCTCGCAGCCAGAATGCAAGAAAAACTGAATTGTGCAAATCAAGTGTCTTCACTCTCGAGATTTTAAATTTTAAAAGATTCTAAATATCAAAAATAGAAGAAAAAATAATATAATAAGTTAATACCTTCATTTTCAGCTAATCAATGTTTGTTGAAAGAAATATCTACCAATTTTAAATCTAAATTTTCGCCCAAGCAAAGCAAGGGCTAAGTCAACCCGTAAATGGGTCAATAGATTTGTGAGAAAATCCAAAAATAAACGTTTGTTTACTTTGGGGCCCCACTTTTTTTCAGCTATTCAATTGTGCCCAGAATGTTCAGTTTGTTAGGTTAGGTTACATAGTTAACCTTTACAAATTTCAATTCATAACGTAACAAACTGACAATTGTGACCTTAAAATCTAATGGGTGGTCACTTATCTACGCTTCAAAGGGCCTCCACAACAACTCTTTGCCGAGGCTCTCACGATTATAGGCCCATAAAGATCTCCTAACGGTCTAACCCAAATAAATAAATTCAAATATATACAAAAGAGACAGCGACACCTGAGGCTGGTAGCAAACATCTACGAATCCATCAATCCACGTTTCAAAACAACGAGAGCAGGTGTAATCAACGAACCAATTAAAGCATCTACACCAAGTGGGGAATTTGGGTATAGATTGATTGAAAACTACATCGCCCGAGCACCAATAATACGAAGCTACTTAGGGCGCTCTTGAACGAGAAAGTCCCTAATTCTCCTGAAATTGGCTCCCTTCTGGCTGGGCGTCAAATTCCCAAATGCGATCAGCCCTGACATGGCGATACTCACCCCGCCAAGGAGTTCTCGAATCGGTAGAGTCGCACAGCGGTCACTTCGGTTTCCTGGAAAACGAGTCGATGGATCTCGACCTCTCCTCTGGACGAACCAATTGCCAGAAAACCTGAATGGGTTCGAACGGTCAAGAACGAAGTAAGCGCAAAAGGTTTCTAGAGAAATAAGTCAAAAACGAAAGAAAGCGGAGGCATCTCCATAATAGACATCTGCAAAGATGGTGGTGAGGTAGGGGGAAGGAAAAATGGGTGGAAGAGGCATAAACCGATTAACCAAAGAAGAAATTACTTCAAGATGCAAGGAACCGGAGAAAGCATCTTTATTCCCTGAACCTATCCAACCCAGGCAATGAAAATCGATCCTCCCAAGGGACAACCTGTCTGTAAATCGAAGCAAAACAAGCAAGAAACGAGAGGCACAAAGAACCAGCCTGGTTCTAGTGACCCTCTCCCAATCTCTGCCACGTTCGTTATCAAAACTAGTTATAAAGAGCCATAATGCATGCCCTCCTTGATCACATGCGTCCAAACATACTCTCCTAAATCACATGCCTCCACCTTTAATCTCCTTGGTCATATACAGATCAACATACTATGGATTTCCTCGACCCTACCCTTAGCACCTCATCTCTACCAATTCAATGCCAATGGGGTGCTCCATATACACTATTACACCTGGAAGAGCGGCACGTCCTCCAGGCCACATTGAAACTACCTGAGTTTTTTCTTCTAGACATCCCCATTTTACCCCTTTCTTTACAAACCATCGCTTACCAATTTTCTTGGTCGGCGACTAATTTTGCAGACCAGTCACCGACCAGCTCTCGTCCACCCATCCCCTGGCCATAGCCGGGAGGCGAGGAAGCTCATACCCGCCCTCTTGTCTTCGGTGGGGCTGGGGGATTTAACATGCCTGCCCTCTTCCCACCCTTTTCCCTTTGGCAGCCCCGGCCTTTGTTTTCCATTACCACCCCTCGCAAGGTGCCAGCTATAGCAAGGGAACAATGCTGCAGCATACATCTGGATTATTGCGTGTCCTTACGGACAACATATGCGTTCCCTCCTGGACCCAAAGTATCTATGAAGCTCTGCTGCTATATATATTCTACATATCATCACTTCCACTGCCTTCATCTTTCTTTATAGATATCTCCTTATAAACTTTCTGCGGGACACACCCTCGTTAGTTTTCGCTTTAAATTTTGAAACAAAATCTCTACCAATCCTCCGACACGAAAGATCTTCCCTGTTCGACTCCGAAAATCAAGGGCGATCGAAGTTTCTTACGATCTTCAAAAAGATTAAATGATAATCACCTTCATTTTCCTTCAGGAGAAACCAATCAAGGGCGGATATTTTTCCCTTCGTATCCTCAAGGACGAGGCAGTCAAGTACAGATGGCTTGAATGGCACCGAGTTGAAAGTAGGGACCTTTATTAAGCCTATATGAAAGCTAGCCGTTGCTAGGATCAAGATGCAAAAGGATTCACCGCAAGAGCTCGTAAAAAGATTGGTCCAGAGCACGTCTGTAAAAGGCAGCATTGAATGATTAAGAGCTCGCAAAGTATGATAGGACGGGAGTCAAAATTATCCCCTCCCCCCTAAATGGAATTCAGTTTCCGCGCACGTTCGTCTCTATATATAAAAGACCGTGAAGATCCTCAAATCTTTGTAAATATGAGACATCCTCGAAATGGCCGAAAAGGAACAAAGTATTCATGCATTTTATATTTCCCACTTTTGCCTATGCCGCAAAGAGGCGACTAAGTCCAGATAGTGTCTGTGCGAAGAAGGATGACTATGATGATTTATAGGTTGAGGAGCTTACCTTAGGGTGAAAGATTTAGGAGACTAAATCTAAATATGTTAGAAAGGAGAATAGTTCGAGAGGACTTAATTGAAGTCTTAAAGTGGGTAAAAGGTTATCATAGGAAGATATGGGTAAGGCTCTTATTTTTAGTGAACAGGATAGGATACGTAACAATGGGTTTAAGCTGGACAAGTTAAGGTTTGGGAAAGAGATTGGTAAAAATGGGATTACAAATTGAGTGGTAGATGAATGGAATAGGTTCAGTAACCATGTGATAGAACCTCCCTCCTTGCAGAGTTTTAAGAAGAGACTGGATAGATTTATGGATGAGGATGCTGGATGGGACTGAAATGGGTGATAGAAACAGGAGCGGTCTCCTATAGGCTATTTGTTAGCCTTTTTCAGACTCCTCCTTTTCTTATGTTCTTCTAAAGGTCACTGGCCTGGGCATCATCCTCTTAGAGATCTCTTCTTCCACGACTGCATCAGCGTATGGCATTGATGCACACAATCAGCGTAATTATCACCAGTACTATCATCACTCAAAAGTTTCTTTGACATTGTTAACGGGGGTCTAGTCATTTAGCCATTCTAAGATTGGTGGTGAATTATAAGAATGTGTTGTATGTGAAAGCCGATGGGTATAGGACTGTTAAAAATATGTTAGCTGTGAGGGAGGATGGGGGATTTATGACAAGAATATATTGGCCGTGAGAGCCGATGTATGGTGATGAATGTCAAGAATGTGTCTAGTGTGATAGCACAATTTCCTCATTTCAGTTTCGCCACTTTGCCTCTGACCTGTCGTTTGGACCTTCATTCCCCTACCCCCTTTTATTTCTTCCTGAATTGTGGTTGTAGCGGCGCGTCATAAATGTCTAAATATAACCACAGCATGTATTAAATGCGCAGTTGATGCAGGGTGGCTAACCCGTATTGCTCCCGTTAAATTCCCTAGAATAGGATATGGGCATTCGTTCCCTCCGACCTGCCTTGAGGCGGCTCATTCCATCCTCACACTTATCACTCTTATTTCCTCTTCTTCCTTTATCCTTTCCTTCGACTCATCCCATCGTTCACTTGCTGAACACGATAACTAAGACCAAGACAAAATACTTCAACTTCAAGCCATGTTTATTACCGCTTCATTACAGTAACATACTGGTTTTACTTCTTATTACTTCTGTGTCTCTTTACACGCGATTCATGGAATCATTTTCACATTTTACACCAATAAAATAACTATCAACCCACCTACGACAGCTATGGTTAGTAATGATACACAAAACGTAATTGATACACTGCAATGAATAGCCTCTAAGGCAGCGTTTCACAATCTTTTTACCTTTACGAAACCCTTGAAATACTCGATATTTTCATGTCTTAGGCAACTCCTACAAAACAATTGTATTCACAGAGCAAAAAAAGTCTGAAATCAAACTGATCGTTTAAGAGATCTTATAAGGGTAGGGGGGGGGATCATTCACGCAACTTGCATTAAACATAACTAAACACAAAAATAAAGTATAAATCAATTTTAATTTCAGTTTTATATAACTGGTTGAAGAATATTTTAATATCCAAGTTTAGTTTTCTTTCAAGAATATGACGTACGTCGTCATCGTCGGGACCAGCTCGGGGCGAGCATTGGTTTCGTCCTCTGTTATCCAATCTTCTCTGTGGAAGTTTGTGAGTGATGTGACTTAGAAGGCCTCATCTGTGGTGGAAGAGTTGTGGGCACTGATCACATTGGAGGGTGGGGGGAGGACGAGGTTGTTCCAGTCTCTCTTTTCTAAAGCAGAGTCCGATGTTTGCCCCACTTTTTCTAGGGGCCTCCCAGTGTGGGGTGGGCTGCGGTGAAAGGCAAGCCCAGTCACGGATCCAGCTGTCAAACTCCGCTGTCACGGCAAAGTCAACGGAGAGGGACCAACTTAGACCCGCCGCCAATGTGTGGTCGCGAACTAGGGGCATCCAGCGACCCAGGCCTGCCCACGGCATTCACGGTGCCATGGCCATTGGGCTTTGTAAGGGGATGGGGATGAAGGGCAGAGAAGAAGGAAATATGGTGACGAGAAGCCAGCAACTAACTATCTTGTTTGGGGTGATCGTGGCTGCGGGACGGCCACGCGCACTCACTTGACCAGTAGCATGTCCACCGCGGCTCAATGAGGATGAGACGGGCAGTTTCAGTGATGCTGGCTGCGTCGAGCTGCCGGGTTCTTAGTATGTCAAGGCCGGCCTTTATTACGTCTGCACGCCAGACGGAGCTCTCCTCCGCCGGTACCGGAGAGGTTCGCCGTTGGGGTTTCGGGTTTGGTTTATCATTTGGAGTTTTCCTTCTCTTAGTCTTTACCTGAAAAGGTTTACCCTACAAGACAGCAGAGGGTTTGGATTCAGAGTTTTCCTTCTTCTAGCCTTTTTTCTGTTTTTTTTTCCGTGCTTAGTTTATCCTCACAAGAGTTGGAGCTTCACCAATGTTTATTCGTCAAGTTGAAGCTCGCTTATTTCACAGCTACCCATCGTATCTGATGGACGTTCCACAATCCGACATCCGTAGGCGCGTTAGGTAGCCTGCAGCTCGGCCCCAGAATATACTGCTGAATATATTTAGGAGCGGGGAGCTACGGGTAAACACGTATGTTCGCCATAATAAGTAAACCTTCTTATTACGACCTGAAAGAGGCCGTAAGACGACGTCAGCCAGCCTCCAATAAGCAATCCGACGTACGTAGGTATAAAATAAAAATAATAAAATTAAGAATATTATAAAATTGGAATAAATAATTTATTTTTATATGATTAGCCTTTCTAGCAGTATCTCTCACGAAATCCCTAGCACCCTTTAGCGAATCCCAGGGGTCCCAGAGAACCCTGGCTACGAAAAGATGCTCTAAGCCCTTCAGCTGAGCCACGGTTTTCCCGTGGCCCATCGCCTCTCTTCTAATCCATCGCGTTAGGTTAATGTACAAAAATAATAATAATAATAAATTAGATTGTTATTTAGTTTTATATATTCATGATTTACTTTTACTTCTTATACTACAAAACTTTTCCAATCTGGGCATCCCCTTCTTCAGAATGGGCTCGCCTTGTTAACGATCCTGAATACATTCGAGAGGGTAGAGCAACATCCTTAAATAAACTTCTATTCGCACTCAGATACCGGGTGGTCTTAAATTCCTTGCCCTGCTTAACAAGTTTATTACTCGAAGTATTATTATTAAGGTAGAGGATTATGACCGTCGATCGACGCTAAGGCGTCCATCTCAGCGAACGGTTTAAGGGAGTAGGTTACTGATGGATGAGGTGTGTACAGGTGATGGAAAGGATTTGTGGAGGGCTAGATCGTGGATTTGAGACCGGCAGCGGACAGGAATGAGTATACGGCATCTATCAAGAAATGGGGTTTTCGGCCAGAATCATCTTTAGATCTTCCCTGCGGGGGTAAAGAGATAAGTAAGGGAAAAAGGGGCGACGGATGGCGGAGTACCGGGTATAGTCTACCAGAAAGTAGGAAACCGTAAGCCTTCCTTGGCATGTATTGCAAATGGGATGGGGCTCACGGGAAATAGGGTACCCGTGAGTTAGGCATGTATGACCAAAGCGGAGACGGGTCAAAACGACTTCTTTATGGCGGGAACGATGGAAGGAGGATGCCCAGTACCCAAGGGTGGGTTTAATCTGGTGGAGCTTGGTGAGAGGTGGAGATTGCCAGGAGGAAAGCCACTGTGTTGACATTAGCTTTTTGAAGTAAGGAAAGAGGTCAGTATGAAGGATAAGAACAGGACGAGCTAGATCGGCTGCATCATTGCCAGGAACTCCTACGTGCGAAGGAACCCAGCAAAAGGTGATCAGCTTTTGCGAGGAAACATGGCCTCGTGCAAGAGTTGACGGATCTCGCGAACAATAGGGTGAGGAGAATAGTAGAGGGACAGTGCGAAAATCGCACTCCGAGAGTCAGAATAAATTACGAAGTCGTTGGAGGCTTGGAGACGGGTAATTAGAAGGGCCTGCCTCAGGGCATAGAGCTCCACAGTATTAGATGAGCACCCAGAGAGGAGGTGTATCGGGGCACCATCTCCACGATGACGGCGCCCGATGAGTTGAGATGAGAGCAGGAACCATCCGTAAAGATGGCCGTGCTCTGAGAGTCGACAAAGGAATGGCTAAGGAACTTTCCACGAAGAACCTCAGCCGGTGTAAAGGATTTGCCAGGAGACAGCAAGTGGTTGCATATCCTCGCAGGGGCCAGCATCCAGGGTGGGATCCCTGTGAAGGATATCCGGCAGATTTGAGGAATGGGGAAGGGGAGGGCAGTGAAGAGGGGGGGAGGCAATTTTAGGGAGGTGCCAATGGGCCTCAGGTGAGAGGTCACCTGTAACTATTGGAAAAGTAGTGGTAACGGCGAGTCTCCGGGAGCGTATGAGAGCCTTCTTGGCTCGAAAGTTCCGTCGCTCCCTTATGGGAGGGACATTACAATCTGCCAGAAGGCTTGCGACAGGTGAGGAGCGGAAGGCTCCAGAAGCCATCCGCAGAGCGGAGTTTTGTATGGGTTCGAGACGCCCGAGGGTAGAAGGGGACGCTGAGGCGTACACCTCACACCCGAAGTCGAGTTTGGGGAGAAGAAGGGCACTGTAAAGGCACAGCAAGGTGCGGCGGTCAGGGCTCCAGTTACTGTCGGAGAGAGGGCGTAGAAGGTTGAGTGTCGGGCGGGTGGCAGTCACAAGGTGTTCCATGTGAGGTCCTCAAGACAACTTCTCATCAAGTACCAGGCCAAGGAACCTCACTGACTGCTTAGTTGGAATCGAAGTCCCAGACTTAAGTAGTGGACGCTCAAAGGCCCGTCTACCTCAACGGCGGAGGAAAAGAACGGAACAAGACTTAGAAGGAGAAAAGGATAGACCCTTGGAAGACGCCCAAACCCCAGAGATAGTGATTTACCACTAAAGTAAATCACCAGGTCATCAGCATAGAGCAAGCTATTGATAGTTGGAGGGAGTGAAGTGGTAACAGTATTCATGACGAAAGAGAAGAGGAGGACACTCATGACAGATCCCTGAGGGACTCCCTCCTCCTGTGGATAATGAATAGATGTAGAGGAACCGACCCGAACTTGAAAGGACCGATCGCGAAGGAATCCCGAGAGGAATGTTGGCATATAACCGCGGAAGTTAAAAGAATGGAGATTCCAGAGTATGGAGGATCTAGTGACAGTGTCGTATGCCTTGCGAATGTCAAAGAAGACAGCCAACAAGGCATTACGTTGTGAGAAAGCCTCCTGCATGTCGTGGCTGAGGCGCAGGAGTGGATCTAATACACTGCGAAATTGGCGAAAGCCAATTTGGCATACAGGAAAACGAGTGTGTTTCGATAGTGAAAGAAAGACGAGACGCCACCATCCTCTCCATGACCTTGCAGGAACAGCAGGTCATGGCTATGGGACGATATGACGAAACATCTGCAGGGTCCGAATCGGGTTTGAGGACTGGCACGACAGTAGCTGTATGCCATGTCGTGGGAAAGGTGCCCTCAATCCAGATGCGGTTGTATAGATCGAGGAGAAAGTGGAGAGTATAAACGTGCAGGTGTTTGAGCAGACAGTATGGGATTCTGTCAGGACCAGGGGTATTTGGGCGATATGAGGCGAGGGAGTTTTTTTAACTCTGTTATTGAAAATAACCGGTTATAGTCCTCGTCTGATCTGAGAGGAAAAGCTGGAGGATAACGGTGAGGTGCGGTCTGGTTAGATATCGACGAGAAGTGCCTGGCGAGCGTGTCAAGCATTGCCTTCCCTATTAACGGGCTGGCGCGAGGAGGATGCCTTGCCAGCAACGCCACGAAACCGGCACCACACTTCGGTGGTAGAGGAGAAGGAGGAAAATCCGGACACATAGGATCTCCACGAGGACCGACGTGCCTCTTTGAGGCATCGGCGCATGAGGGCCCGTGCCCGGTTGTTTTTTTATGTCGAGGAAGACGACGGGTTCGGTAGTACCGGCGTGCGGCGCGCTTCTTTCTACGAACCACCTCGCTGCAGGCCGGAGACCACCACGGAACGGCCCTAGGGGGGACCGCATCTGACGACATAGGAATTGAAGAAGTAGCTGCAGAAATTATTAGAGTTGAGGAAGGACAGAGCCTCATCAACTGTATGGAAATCATGCACTAGCCGAAAGCAGACCGTATTAGCTTGAGAGCTACCCCAGTCAGCCCTACGGAAGTGTCATCTCTGTCCACAAACAGATTCGGAAGGTGAGGGGATAGAAAGAGAGACCGGGAAGTAGTCGCTGCCGAAGTCGTCCTGGGAAACTGCCCAGCAGAAGTCAAGCTACGCCTCATCCGATATAAGGGAAAGATCAAGGCAAGTAAAGGTGCCGGTAGAAGGGTGAAGGTATGTGGGTGAGCCTAAGTTTAATGGAGAGAAAAATAGCTAATCCATTAGTGACAGCAAAATAGGGGCTAGGAACGTCGTGCAACAGTCCCCCCAGGCAGGATCCCTACTATTGAAGTCCCCCAGGATGAGAAAAGGGTGAGGAAGTTGAAGGATTAGTTCACGAAGAGAATCAAGAGTAGGACGGTCGTGAGGAGGAATGTAGACCGAGCAAACAGTGTACTGCTGTCTTAAGCAAAGCCAGACAGCCACCGCATGAAGGTCTGTATGTAGTGTGAGGAGGCGACACGGGACTGAGTCGAGTACCAGAATGGCAGCTCCACCTTTGTCGGAATTACCGCGTCGCCAGGATCCGAGGGACCTGGCGACCTCGTAGGATTAATTCCTGTTAACAGAGACAGGAAGGTTTATGGGATAAAAGACGGATGATGCTCTCCCAGTTAGCTAGCAGACCACGGCAGTTCCAGTGAACTACTGTGGGAGAGACAAAAGGACATGTGGGGAAGGCCATAGCGGGGATCTACCCACTCCGTGGGGTTGAGGATCCGGGTTCCCAGCAAGAGAAGGCTAGGACCCGGATTCCTTAGGTGTTTTTTTCCGTTTGGGGCTGGATTTTTTTTATAGGAGAGGAACCATTGGATAATGGTGGAGATAAAGGAGAGGTGGTGAAAATAGGGTTAGGGAAAACGGGAAGTGAAAGGAGGGACCGGTGGGTTTTATGGGGAAGAGTGGTGGGTCTGGGCATTTTGGAGGGTTGGGGGGTTTGTTTAGAGGGAAAGGTCAAGCTGAAGAGCCTTTCAAGGTCTTCCTCAGGTTCGAGAGCCTCCCTCTTTGGGGAGGGAGGAATAGGATGGGGATGGATCTCCGCGACCACAGTCATTTCTGTGGACCGCGGAGGCCTTTTCGACCATTCGGGCGATGACGCCTCGATTCGAACGAGACGCTTCGGAGGGGAAGTAACAGGGGATGGGGGGGGCGTAGCCTCTAGTGTGGGGCGGGCCCTCTTATGTGTCCGAGGTAACCTCGGAGTGGTGGGGGTGGGAACCACTTCCATCGCCGTGAGGGTGTGGTTAGCGACGCAGTCGCTTTCTGAGATTACCCAAAACCTGTTGGACAGGTTTAGGGCTGTGGTATCTGGTGAAGACCTTGCGGTATTTTTTAATACTCGGTCCCGAGCTTCGCGGACACTAAGGAAAGCAGGGTATATTAGAGATTGAATCTCGGCCTCAAATTTATAGGTAGGGCAGTCTCTTGAGGATGCTGGGTGTCCACTTTTGCAGTTGGAGCAGTGTGGCTCCGACATACATGGGAGAGGGAGGAAAGCTCCACCACAGATGTGGCAGAGTGCTGCGGGCTGGCGAAACTTCGAGCTTACATGCCCGAATTTATTGCATTTAAAGCAGCGCGGCGCGGGTGATACGTAGTGGTGAACTAAGAATTTACAGGTACTAGGGTATCCGATCCCCCAGTACACGTGTGGTGGTGGGCATAGTACCTTGAAAGATAGAAGGAGGCGAGGAGTAGGCATACGCGCCTTACCAACCTTTTGGCTAAATCTGTATACCTTTGTGACACCCTATGGAGAGAGATCCTCCAAGAGGTCCTCAACATGTATGTCACAAAGGGTCTTCGCATATCTAGTTCCCTGGCGCGGGTGCTCCATGACAAGGACGGGGCAGCCCTGAACCTCACGGAGAGCTAGCAACGATTCCGTAGACCCAGCTAAACGGGACTCTACATGGAGCTCCTCAAATAGGCGCTCCCGAGGAGTTAGGTTCTGGTTTAAGAACCAGAAACCTATTAAAAGGACAGAGAGTAAGGGAGTTTGCTTCGAAGCTCATCGGGATCTCGAGTACTCGGCGACTAAGCTTCTTTTTGCGACCTAATGCCTTGGTATTTGTCTGTGTCGAAGTATTATGGGGGCTCTCTTCCACAGGGGAGGCTGGTTAAATGTCACCAGCCCTGAAGGCGGCAGCCACTCCTTTGGCCGCGATTGAGGAGGTGGCCACTCCTTCATTTGTTTTTAAGTTGTCATTATTGGCCATGGTGAGCCATGTTTTATAAACGGGAAGCAAACGCTAAACACCCAACAGGGGAGCCCGTCCCTGTTGGGCGCATAAGGTGCCAGTTAAGGCGTTAAGAGCACCCGGTGGCCAAACGTCCACAGCGTGTCGCGCAACCAGGACTTGAGTGTAAAAATGATAGTGATGAGAAAGTATAGCCGGGTGAGTGGGAGGAAAATGGGGAGGGAACTATAGGCGCAGGCAAGTTAAAAGCCACCGCCTCCACCGGAGCCGGGGGATTCGAGGATGCACCCCACCCCCCGTCCCCGACCAGGAGCGAGTGGATATGAAGAGGTTAGGCGACTAGCCTGCGAAAATAGTCGCCCACTGGTCTCCCTAAAGAGAAACGAGAGAAAGTAGAGAAGCGGAGTTTGGAAAAAGAGGTAGAAAAGGAAGAGGGACAGTGGATGTTTTTAGTAGAAAGGTGTGCGCTGGGGCCAGGAGTGCACGCAAAAGCCTCCAGATGCAGCTGCATGATGGTCATTCATCCCTCAACCGGCATCCCCTTGCGGGGATTACTCTAAGTAAAATAATACAACGATGAAGAATAACGTATGAAAACTTAAAAGTTTTTCTCAGAGTGGAATGTTTAATTCTGAAATCTTGAACAAAACCGCCATTATTCGTGATACAGCGCGCTATTTGCCCCCATTTTCGAGCCCCAGCTGCTGCTCTTTGATTCTTTGGATTGCGCAAGGACTTTAGGACCACCCTGTAAGTCACTTCAAATTGTGACATTCGCAACTTCCTTGCACTCTTTCCGGTATCACACAAACCCCTCTAGTTCTACACAACAAGATAAATCATACTATTAAGCCGCCTTAAGGTAGATAAGAACCGGCTCATCATTTAATCTGTACTGATGGCATTGAACACACTCGTGGGATTATTATACAAAATTCCCATGTCGGCATACTAGCCATTTCAGTCATGGGTTCGATCACATTTATTCGCCTTTTCTTTTTTTTGAGCTACTATTTGGCTCGCCTTCGACGACGCGCGGTTAACATCATAGTGGTGGTAGAATGATGGTGACAACATATCCACGTTCGAACTCCCCTTTCATATTAAACTATATAAAATGTTCACATTGCTTCCTTATAAGGCCATTCGGACCTCAGCAAAGAAAAAGACTATCTAAGCCTATTCAGTAATAATCCAATGAATCACCTGCCACAGCCAAAAATTGAGTCTTGGCAATAAATTTGTGATGGGGTTCAGATCCAAGGGTCTTCTTGTATTGTTGTACAATTCCTTGTCCTTTCTCCTTCGAAAAACTATACCACAAGGAGGAGAGGTCATAAACAACCTCCCAGTTGACTCCGCACCGCCCTACGAGGTTGACCTTGTGATCGAAGGTTACCATACACAAAAAGACACCTGGAAAATATAAAAGATTATTCTGCTTCATCCTCACTACCGGGGACAGTGAGTGTGGTGGCGCGGGCGTCAATGCTATAAGAAGAAAAAAAAATAAGAGGAAAAGGAGGGAATGCAAAAAAATAAAAATAAACATTGATAGATAACACGCGTTAAACACCTAAATCCATTAAGTTGACCAAAAATATTAATGGATTACTATAGAAGACAGGGATTGCCAATCCAGCGTATCCGGCCATCTCACGTATGAATGCAGTCAAACATATTCGCCTCAGACGCGAAGCTGGCACCATAATTTTTAGACAAAAAAAATCTATATAACCCCTTGGGCGGCCTCCGACAAGGACACCCCCGCCAGCACACACATAATGAATGATTAATTACTTGTGTAAAATCTAGTCGGGGTAAGGCTATACACAACAGAATGATTTCAAATGTGTGGGGAAATATACCTTCCCCGCCCTCATAAAAATCAATCACGTCGGGATTCGAACTTTGAACATAGACCACAGTGCAGAGGTGACCTCTCAGTCACGATGGACTACGATGAAACGCAAGCCTAAAACGTTGATTTTCAAGGATCGATGTGTCAAAACAAAACGTTTACGACATGCGTCATCAATCCTTACTCAATAATAACACCACCGTTGTCAATGAACAAATTTCTTTTAGGAAGGGTGTTTGGTTTTAGTCTATTTAAAGAGACAAGAGCACGACTTCCCTAAAGCCTTTGAAATGATGCTCGTAAAGAAAGTGTTGAAGATAAGGAAAATTATCATGCCTGGAAAAGAGGAGACTACTTGCGGCGTTAGAAACCAAGAATTCATAATAAAATAAAGTTACCAT